>CAMAPE010000016.1:15263333-15975000 GCA_945859875.1 Cuscuta europaea
AGAAGAAGAAGATCATCAAAATTGTGGTCTCAGTGTCTGAGAAGGTAGCAGACACTCAGGGGGAACTGGATGACTCTGTGTCAACAGAACACCCCAGCAAGAAAACCAAGCTAAATAACCAAGTGGTCTCTAGCTCTAGCTCTGAAGAAGTCAGAGATGCTGTAACTTAGGGGGAACTAGAGAGCCCCACTTCTGTTTCCACTCCAGAACATAACTTGGTGTTGTCATCACCAGAACACCTCAATCCAAACAAGGAAAGCTACACATCTCTACTGGACAGACAGTTTGAACGTGTGCTAGCATGGAGAGCATGGAGGATGGGACCTCTGTTAAAGATTATCCAATTCTTTGACCACTATGAGAAGGAAGAACAAGCCGTCCTTGAGTGGGTAGGAACAGAAAACATTTCACAATGTTTTGACATTGATTTTCCCCACTCTGTCCTACAAAAAAAGAAGGAGAACTACAAAGGAAAGGCCATTCTTATTCATTTTGATGAGGAGGAACCAGTAAAAGCCTTAGCATAACATGAAATGGTTGTGTTTGATGAATGACTGATTGAGAAGAAGTGCAAAGAATCTTTGATTCGGTTTCATCACAGTAGTCAAGGAGAAGGAGAGCCATCCTCTGCGAATGATTTACCTCTAGCTATGCAAAAGCTAATCCAAGAATGGAGGGCATCTCCATTCGAGGAAACTACACTTGAGGTAATCTCTAAATCCCCCTCTGTTCATACAGAACCTCAAAATCCTTCCCCTCCTAATTTACCACACCCAACTACACCGGTTGACTCCCCTCCATCATCTCCCTCACCTCCCAAATCACCACCATCACCCAAAATCACAACTCCCTATACCACTCCACTACAATCTCCCCATCAGAAATCCTCACCCCACCACAAAATCCCATCTCCACAGAAACCCTCCCAACAGGAAACCCCAGAACAGAAAACCTAAACCCCTCATCACTCGTCACCTAAGAAAACCAAATCATCTTCACCTTGAAAATAGCAAACCCCTACAAGAAACCGCTCCCCTTCACCACCTCCATCCCCACAACCTAAGAAAGCCCCTCTTCTGGGAATCTCTCCTAACCAGAACTCCTCCCACCAGAAGTCGCCAATCAGAACTGCTTCTCCTCAGAGATCCTCTCAGCATTCTAAGGCTACCAAAACCAAGAGAAAGCCCATTATGAAAATTCTTTCATCTGACAGCGACAATTGTGGCTTTCTTACATCATCGATTCTTGGTGATCTGACTTCCAAGAAAAGGAAGACCCCACCTCCAAGCGAGCAGCAGACTAGAAGGTCTTCCTTACCAAAGGCCAGAGGTCTAGAAATGCCAGGCTTTGAAGATGAGCAACCTCAAATTCCTTTCAACAAGTTTGTAGAAGCTGCTGAAGATTTTGGAGGACAGATGCTGGATAACTTGAATAAACTGGTGTTGGTCAATGATAAACATTATGAACATCTAACCCAGGTCAACAAAAATCTTGAAGCTGGGTTACAACACCTCACTGCAAAGGTTAATCTCTAACCATAGCCTTCACCTCCTTCATGGAATCTCCCACTACAAAGGTAGATGCAGTCTCCAAGGAAGTGGATGGCATCAACTCTGTTCTTTACTTTCACTCTCAATCTCTCAACAAACAGTATGAGAAGATTAAAACCATCTCTGTGGATATAGAAACCCTTCAATGGACTCATGAAAAGGAGAGCGAGCAACTGCTAGATATTGAAGAGTTCTGCAAATCCCACAAACAGAAAGCCTCTAATCTTCTTCAGAATGACAAGGAGAGATACCAGAAGATGGTACTCCTTGAAGAAAGCTCCAAGGATATACAATCAGCAATTGTCAAGAAACAGAGTCTGATAGAAGGTCTCACTTCTGTCACCCAAACTCTCCCAGAAGCCCTTGAACAGATTGCCACATCCCAAGCTTCAGAGTTCCAAAAGATTGCCATGATGCTCACTGACCTGAATGATGCCGAAAAGGGGGAAGAGGACTCTCAACCTCCTAAGCCTCGATCTGCTAGAGCATCACCCTCTGCCAATCCAACAGTTGATCCCACTCCATATTATGAAGCTACCTTTTAGAAGAAAAGGCTAGCTGGTCTTCCTAAACCTCCATCTCCACACAAGAAAGGCCCTAAGAAGCAGAAGGTTTTAAGCTGCAGGGAATGGAGATTAGGAGGATCTCAGACAATTGACAGAACTCAATTTGAGGAAATGAAAATGAAGATGACCCCCCACACAACAACAGAACATCTACTTAGACAAAGATGGACGAGTTCGAGTCAAACATGGTGGTTCCTTGGAAGAAGTTGAATACTGGTTTCACAACAGAATCCTTCTAGGAAAGGATATACATGAAGGTGTTCTCAACTACCTTGACTGCAAACTCTCACCTGTCTGGGCATCTTATCAAAGATCTGGGAATCTCACAGAGATTAGAGAAGAAGTCAACACTGAGTTGAAAAGGCTACAAGGACTGGATGAACAAGCCAGAGCAACAGCAGAAAGAGAAAATTTGTAATGGAATATCTATACTCTCTACTTAATAAAATATTATCTCTGCCTTTCACATTGTAAGGCAATTACTCCCAATCTGTCTCTTACTGCTTGCTTTTAATTGTTTTTAGTGTGTTTTGTTATTATCTGCTATCTTGATTGTATCGTACTCTTACTATTTTCCTATGCTAAGTTGCCCACCAAGTTTTTAATGGAAGTTTCTTAAACTTTTTTTATGGTGAAGGCACTTCTCTGGAAATAGTTAAAGGAATTTGGCATCATCAAAAAGGGGGAAATTGTAAGGAATAATTGTTATTAGATTTTGATGATGCTATAGGACTTTAGAGTACCCCTTAGAAAATTGTATTAGAATTTTCTTTGTATGTGTTTTAGTATAGCCGACTGGCAGAAGACCTCCACAGAATGCCTATAGACCCTCTGGTGATAGTTCTCTAACAGAAGTCCTCCTGCCTCTCTGTTAGATTTCACTAGAGCAGAAAGTGTCAAAACTCTCTGTTAAGTTTACTCCCTAACAGAAGACCTAAGGACCCTCTGGTAGCTAGTCCAACAGAAGTGCTCGAGACCCTCTATGGTTGATCCACTGCTGAAGACACCAGAAGGCCTGACACTTAGAGAATTTTCATGAAAGTACCCAAGCCGGTGAAACCAACGGAAGATTCCTTCAACGGCTAGAAGACTTCAACGGAAAAGCTACAGTACACGCATTAAATGCACATTTAATGCATCCCGTACCCTGAAGAGTAAAAGCTGATGATTGGCTGACATTCCAGGATATTTCAGGATAACTTTATCCCAAAATAGTAACCCGCCAACTTTACCGGGTCCTACAGGTCAAGTCAACTATACGCTCATTTAATGCAGTTGTCCTCCTCCTCCAACGGGAAGACAACCCCAGTATAAAAGATACCTCTAGAAGAACAACCAGGAGATAACTTTGCTAACACTCTGAAAAACTCGTGCTCGAACAAAATATTCAAACACTCAAACGCACAAGCCATCTTGAGATCAAAAACTTCATCATCGTCAACAAGAAAGGCGTACGTTGGGAAGATAATATTTCTCCATCTTCATATCTCAGCAAGAGCAAAGTTCCAACTCTTCTTCAACACTTCTATCACTTCAACAACAAATCTTTTGTAACAAAGCTAGTTGGAAAATCCATGTTCTCTCAAGAACTCTTCTCGAACGAGAAGGACGTCCAAGTAACTGGAGTAGTGAAGTGGTGATACTTCAAGGAAGCTTAGTGAAAGGACCAGTCTTAAAGGAAGCAAGGAAGTGCATCCCAGGAGACATCTAGGCTTGAAGAAGACGTGGAGAGCTTCTTAAGTGCTAGGGCTAAAGCTTTGTAATTGGATCTTTTACAAGCATTAGTGGAACAGTGGATTAGAGGAACGAGTTATTCCTTGAACCACTATAAAAATCCCTGGTGTCATTTACTTACTGCTTTTATTTCTTGCATTTATCTTTAACTGATTAACTCCAGAATTTGGGACTCTGTGTTCAGCAGAACCCCTCCTGTGAGTTAACAGAAGGTCTACTGCCTTTGCATCTCCTCGAGGCTAACCGGACAGAACCCCTACCAGAAGACCATCCGCTGCCAGTCTGTTCTGTCAACAGAACAGGCAATTCTGTTAAATCTGGTACTTAGCTTGAAAAAGTCAAAAACCAGTACAGTCTATTCACCCCCCCCCCCCCCCGAGACTGTACCTAGTACAACCGGGACCAACAAACCTCATTCTCTGTTTCTATGATGGTCTTGCGGAGCATGATAGGCGAATGGTAAACGCATCATGCGGAGGGGGTATTGTCAACAAAACTCCCTCTCAAGCAAGAAATCTCATCTCAGAATTGGCCGAGAATTCTAGACATTACATCGAGCGGTCCTCAACCTGAAAAGTTGCCGCGGCGGAATCTTCATCATCTTTGGAAAGTCAAGTTGCCGGCTTGACTTCTTTGGTTAAGGACTTTCTCTTAAATCCTAGAACCCAAGAGGTCAAGGTCTGCGGCATTTGCATGCAACAAGGGCATCCTACCGATTCATGCCCCTCACTTCAAGAAGATATTGTTTTTAATCTCTTGTGGTTGAATGAAGATGAAAAGAAGATGCCCCTCATTATCATTTAATCTCTTGAAGATGAAAAAAGGAGATAAGCATAGAAGGCCATGAAACCCAAGAAGATAATGTTTTTTGAGCTAAACACTCAATGTAAAACTGATATGTTATCCTTGGTGGTATTTTGCTTTTTCTGGTTAATTGTTGAACTTTTGAGGACTTGGAACGATTAAACATTTGACTTTACTCGGGGTTATCTTCTTGAAGTGAGGGGCATGAATTGGTAGGATGCCCTTGTTGCATGCAAATGCCACAGACCTTGACCTCTTGGGTTCTAGGATTTAAGAGAAAGTCCTTAACCAAAGAGATCAAGGTATGCGACATTTGCACGCAATAAGGGCATACTACCGATTCATGCCCCTCACTTCAAGAAGATAACCCCGAGAAAGTCAACGCTTTGGGGTTCCAAAATCAAAAGAGGTATGATTCTTATGGCAATACTTATAATCCCGGGTGGAGAGATCATCCAAATCTTAGATATGGGAATCCTCAAGGAAACCCACCACAAAACAACCCTCCTCAAAATCAATCCTTCCCTCAAAATAAACAACCATACCCCAAACCGCAAGGCCAAAATATGTCCACCGAATACATGATCCGAGCCCTCACCTCAAATGTCTCAACCATGCAACAAAACATGGTTCAATTTCAACATGCGGCAAAATCTAGCATAAAAAACCTTGTGAACCAAATGAGCCAAATCTCAAGTGCGGTGAGTAGGCTCGAGGCCAAGGATTCGGGAAAGCTTCCATGTCAAACGGAGCCGAATCCTAGGCAACAAGCCCATGCGGTCACATTGAGGAGTAGCAAGGAGTTGGTTATTGCCAAAGAAAAAGCAAAGAGCCACATTGGCAAAGAAGAGGAGCTTGTGGAAAAAGCTCAACCGGAGGAGGAGAAAGCTCAAACCTCAACTCCACCGCCGGTCATCCCTCAAAATTGAAGCACCTTTTCCCGAGGCTCTGAGGGAAACAAGAAGGGTGGAGAAGGATAAGTACATCTATGAGACATTCTTCAAATGTGAGGTAAATATCCCTCTCCTTAACTTAATAAAAGGTGTTCCTAGGTTTGCCAAATTTTTGAAAGAGTTATGTACAATAAAGAGGAAACATAGACTCAATGGTAAACAAAAAGTCCAAGTTAGTGAACGTGTCTCGACAGTTTTTCAAAAGAAACTCCCGAAGAAATACAATGACCCGGGCATGTTCACTACACCTTGTAAGTTTGGGGGTACCACTTTTTCAAAGGCCATGCTAGACTTAGGAGCGTCAATTAATGTCATTCCTTACTCTTTGTATAAATCACTTGAGCGCGGCCCTCTAAATGAAACTGGGGTAGTTATCCAACTTGCGGATAGATCAAATACTTACCCTAAGGGTATTATCGAAGATGTACTCGTTATGGTTGATAATTTGATCTTTCCCGCCGACTTTTATGTTTTGGAGATGGAAAATGATAAGAATGCGGTTCCTATCCTTTTAGGAAGGCCATTTTTAAAAACCGCTAGAGCAAAAATTGATGTCTTTAGCGGGTCTTTAACAATGAAATTTGATGGAGATAAAGTTGAATTCAACATTTATGATTCCATGAAATACCCAAATGAAAATCATTCTTTATTTCCCATTGATATCCTTGATCCTCTTATACAAAATTCTTTTGAAATAAATGGGGAGGATGAATTGTTGAGCGTGATAGAAAATGATATGGGGGAGAATTCCTTAGAGTTTGCCTCGACCCCTAGCATACAAGCTATGATGGTGGAATTGGATAATCACTTCCAACTTCCACTTATGCCACCGGGGTCAAGAGCATTTCCACTAACCGTCCCCAAAGACAAACCTTTGCCTTCAGTTTTGCAGGCACCCGAAATTGAGATGAAACCACTCACGAAACACTTGAAATATGTGTTCTTTGGAGAGAAAGAAACACTAACGGTCATCATTTCAAACAAACTGACCGAGGAGCAAGAAGGCAAGTTGATAGCAGTGCTCAAGGAGCACAAACTAGCAATTGGATGGACTATAGCCGACATCAAAGACATTAGTCCATCTACATGCATGCACCGCATCTTGATGGAGGATGAATCTAAGCCGGTGAGACAACCGCAAAGAAGATTGAACCCACCTATGATGGAGGTGATCAAGAAGGAAGTCATCAAGCTACTACAAATGGAGATAATCTTCCCCATTTCCGATTCAAAATGGGTTAGTCCAGCCCAAGTTGTTCCTAAGAAGACCGGAGTCACGGTGGTGGAGAACAAGCATGGAGAACTTATGCCCACCCGAATTCAAAATGGGTGGAGGGTATGCATAGATTACCGTAGACTCAATGCAGTAACTAGAAAGGATTTCTTTCCTTTGCCCTTCATTGATCAAATGCTTGAGAGACTTGCGGGGCACAAATTCTATTGTTTCCTTGATGGCTACTCCGAGTACTTTCAAGTGCCCATAGCCCCCGAAGATCAGGAGAAGACCACTTTCATTTGTCCATTTGGCACCTTTGCATATCGACGCATGCCATTCGGACTATGCCATGCCCCGGCCACATTCCAAAGATGCATGATGAGCATATTCTCTGAATATGTTGAACTATTTATGGAAGTTTTCAGGGATGATTTTACAATCCATGGAGACTCATTTGATTCATGCTTACTCCATCTATCTCTTGTTTTGAAAAGTTGTTTAGAATCAAATCTTGTTCTAAACTCTGAAAAATGCCACTTTATGATGGAAGAAGGAATTGTTCTAGGCCATGTGATCTCATCCAAAGGGATAGAGGTAGACAAGGCCAAAGTTGAAGTTATTCAATCACTCCTTTATCCTACTACCGTTAGGGAGATACGGTCATTTCTTGGACATGCAGGTTTTTATCGACGATTTATCAAAGACTTATCAAAAATTGCATCTCCTTTGTGCACACTTTTGCAAAAGGAGGTGGAGTTTATCTTTTCCGAGGAATGCAAGATAGGCTTCAACACTTTGAAGGAGAAGCTAGTCACAGCACCTATCATTCAAACACCCGATTGGTCTCTTCTTTTTGAGATCATGTGTGATGCTAGTGACTATGCGGTGGGGGCCGTTTTTGGCCGAAAAGTTGGAAGGGCATCTCATGTGATCTACTATGCATCAACAACTCTCAATGATGCCCAATGCAACTACGCCACCACCGAGAAGGAGATGCTAGCCTTCATCTATGCATTTGAAAAATTCAGGTCATACTTACTTGGAACCAGAGTGATCATCTATACCGATCACGCAGCTCTTAGGTTCTTGATGATGAAGAAGGAGGTCAAACCAAGGTTGATTCGATGGATAATCCTTCTAAGTGAGTTTGACGTTGAAATCAAAGATAAGAAGGGCATGGAAAACTTGGTGGCGGATCACTTAAGCTGAGTCGTTCTTGATGAAGGAAATGATCATGCCAAGGATGACATCCGAGGGGAATTTCCCGGTGAGACTCTTTTCTCTCTAAAGGAAATTCGCCCTTGGTACGCTCACATTGTTAATTTCCTTGTCTTAAACAGGTTCCCACCAAGCTTCTCGAAATCTCAAAGGGAGAAGCTCCAACATGACGCCAAACAATATGTGTGGGATGAACCTTACCTTTGGAAACATTGCAAGGATCAAGTCATTAGAAGATGCATTCCTGAGAACGAGATAGCCTCTATCCTTGCATTTTTCCATTCACACGCTTGCGGAGGACACTTTGGAGGCAAACGAACATCCATGAAGGTACTTGAATGCGGGTTTTGGTGGCCTAGCTTGTTTCGAGATGCTCGTGTCTTTTGTCAATCTTGTGATAATTGTCAACGCATGGGCAACATCTCTCGAAAGCATGAGATGCCGCAAGTACGAATGCTCTACGTTGATATCTTTGATGTATGGGGTATAGATTTCATGGGACCTTTTCCTAACTCCCATGGCAAACTATACATTCTCTTGGCGGTGGACTACGTTTCAAAGTGGGTGGAAGCAAAACGCACCAAAACCGTCGATGCCAAAGTGGTAGCGGACTTCCTCAAATCCTGCATCTTCTCCAGGTTTGGAGTGCCACGCGTTTTAATAAGCGACAGGGGCACTCATTTCTACAACAAACTGTGAGTGCCTTGTTAAAGAAATATGGCGTCACTCACAAACTCTCCACCGCCTATCATCCACAAACAAACGGCCAAACTGAGGTGTCAAACAGAGAGTTGAAATCTATACTCCAAAAGACGATGAACCCCAACTGCAAGGATTGGAGTCTTCGCATGGATGATGCCTTATGGGAATATAGAACCGCTTTCAAGACCCTAATTGGAATGTCACCCTATAGACTTGTATTCGGGAAGGCCTGTCACCTCCCAGTCTGATAGTCCCTGTTTCTGTAACAGCAATGAATAGCAGTCTAACAAAGAAGATTAAACGTAAAGATGAACACAAATGAATCGATGTAAAACCCTCTTTGATATACCGTGAACTCGTACACAGAAAGATATGCGCTTAAGGCTATATTGAACAAGTACGAAAGTTAACCTAATCCTGAACCCTCGGCTCCCTTTTTATAGGCGAGGTTCAGGTTAGGCGTGAAAGGCTTTTAGCCTGTTTATATGGGCCTAACACTTGGCCCACATTCAATCTAATATATGCACTTATTTAATACAAGGAATAATAATAAAGCTAATCTATGACAAACTTGATTCACAATTAAAATATCTTCAACAATCTCCCCCTTTGTGATCAAGTGCCACTTTGTTATTGCTTCTGTGACTTGAAATAGTGCTTCCTCATATTCAGTGCATGCTCGTATTGCCTTAGCATATTTCTCTTTTCTAGACGATCGTCGATGGCTTTTAAAATTGTCTCCACTGTAGAGTGTTCCTTTTGAACGTATGACGATGCCTCCTGAAGATTTTCCTCTAGCTGTGCCTTCATCTTTAGAAGTTGTTCTTTGATTATCTTCAGCGTTCCATCACAATATTTCTCAATTTCATTAACCACCATCAGGCGTTTTTCGTTCTTGTGGTTGAGATATGTGACCACTGGCGGTGTAAAGAAGATGTGGTAAGCTGGGAAGTCTTCGAGTTCTGGACCATACAGTCTTGGCTTTGTAAGGTTTGTTTTTGTCAAGTTGCACTCAATAGCCATCTGTAGGTCGTGTGACGAGTGCACTCTGATTTGTCTAAGCATGAATCTCTTGATTGCTGCAAGACCTTCGTTGTATGTTTTGCTTTGCCTGACTGGAAGGTATCAATAGGCCATAAACATTTGATAGATGTCGTCTGGTTTAAGCATGATGAAATCATTTTCTTGGCAAGTAAATTCACTCCTGTCAGTGCGTTGAAGCCTGTAAGAATAGAAAGTCACTCCGTGATAATCCCCGGCCTTCACTTGTAGAATTTGATGAATAGGGAGAATATTGGACTTCAAGTCTTGTTCCATCAGCTCTCTTTGAGTACCGGTTGACCTTTGCAACAACATATGTAGATGACCTCCACCCTGCTTTCCTTTGAGATGGGTAAGGCCTCGTAGCTTCAGTTCATTCAACGGTTTGACTTTGTCTGGTCTACGCCAAATACGCTCTCTGATTTCCTCTTGGAAGGGGGCTTTGATTCGAACATTGTCCCAAGGTTTCTCTGTCTTGGGAAGTCTTCCCGCTGATTGTCTGACGACAGATTCAAGTGTTTTCTGAGATTCCTTGTAGTTCTCCCCTTCCTTTCGTTCATCGTCCTCGAGCCTGATGATATCTTCAGCACATTTGTTGATTAGCTCTCATAGAAACCAGTTCCTCTGCATATCTTCGCACTCTTCATCCTGCATGATTTGATCCATCTCCGTCCACTGTCTGGGCCATTTGTCGTGAATAATGATATCTTCTAGCTGATCATGCATTTCATCTGACGACGGAATGGTAGTGGCAGGTTGACCTTTTGGAGACGGAGGCCTTTTAATCGAAACACCGGGTTCACTAGGATTTCTCGTTGTCATCAGCTTTGAACTAGGTTCTAACTGATGGCCTGATGTAAAAGATGTACCAGTGGTAGCATCATCAGGACTTCCATCCCCTCCTCGGTTGATATCTCTAGGAGATACGCCTCGGGATGTTATGTCTAGCTCGACCAGGCTAGAGATGTTGGCTGCGGGTGGTGGCTGTTGGTTGGTAGAGGTTTCTGGTTGAATGGGTTGTGGAGTTTGGCTAGGTAAAGCAGTTTGCTCAAGTGATCGTGGACGCTTGTTCTCCCCCTCATGAGGATTCGAATCATCGGGGTCCTCATGGGAACGTTTGCGACCACGAGGACTCTCCTTGCATTTGCTTTTGGTTTCCGGGGAGGAAAGGAGGGCTTCGAGAATGGCTTGCTAGTGAAGGGTAAGTTTGGCTTCAGGGATGTTTAGAAGATTGTCCAGCAAGGCCGATGCAAGGGTTTCAAAGGGTAGTGAAGAGAGATCGATGGAGGGTGTGGTCGGGCGTGGGGAGAATACTAGTTATGTATCCTGGGTTCCCCGAGAGTGTGAAGGAACGGGTATTTGGTTGATGGATTGGTGAGATAGAGGGGTGGAGGATACTGGTTAGGTATGGGAGATGAATGGTCCGGGTGAGGGTTGGGGTGGGGGTTGTTCAGACTGAACCGCTTGGGTGGTCCTAAATTCCCGTGCTAGAGCGATCATTGCATCTTGCACCCATGGTTTAATGGTGGAATCTAGGAAGCGATTTAGTAGAACGTTGACGTCTTCAAAGGTTGGGTGACCAGTTACGGGGGTTGTAACTGTTGGCACAGCATCAGTGAAGATAGCTGATGTGTGGCCTGCGTGCAATGATGGAATCATTGAAGGCGTAGCAGGGCTTCCAACCGTCATAGCTTGCGCTCTGGTTGTTGCTTTCAGGGTGTGTGCACCTGTATGTGCTGTGAATAGTGTAGGTGTCCTAGAAAAAGAAGAAAATGTAGGAAAAGTGACACCTGGACTCGATGTGATTGAAGAAGGGGTTTTGACCTCGGGCGATAGGTCAATAGTACGCTCAACTGATTCGGAAGGAACCAGTGAGGGGGTTGAGTCCCGTGCTTTTGAAACGATAACCTGTTGAGAGGCTATCGAGTGGCTAGGTGAGGGCTGTGCTTGCGCAGTTGAGCCAGATGTTGCGACTTCTACCCGGGAACCGAAAAGATCGGCTCCTGTACTTGAGGATTCGGCTCGGCTTATCTGGATAAAGGGATCGCAACCGGCAAATATGTTGTCGTCCGCCTTATCAATGAGGCTCTTTCTGACGCGGGGCTGGGGCTTTGACTTAGCAGCTTTGTCATTTTTAATATTGGCCCTTTTCTCCCGGATGACGACGTCTTTGGAATTCTTTATAGTATGAGCTGCTTCATCGTAGTCATCCTTGGAGCAGTTTGTTTCGTTGGGATCGGCTCTTGGTTTAGTCAGCTCTTTGATAGTGAAGACTTGGGGTCTGCCTGCGATTATTTGTGCTGCGTCTTCAGCAGTGATCTTCTTCTTCTTTGGAGATTCGACAGGCAGCTTTCCTTTTCGGATCAGAGCATAGGTGTGCTCAACGTCTTCACTGTCATTGTCGTCATCATCATCAGAGCCAGACTCTTCGCTATCCATACTCACGCTCTCGGATGCCTCATCATCAGTGTTTGGTTGGGCATCACTTGACGACTCATCGGCAGATTCCTCAGCGTCTGTTTCGGTGCCCTCAGCCGTCTGACTCGTCTCGAGAGAGTCGTCAGACTTTCCTTCATGGGGCGAACCGGCCACTGGTTTCTGTGGCTTTTGGATTTTCTTTGGACCCTTACCTACACTCGGCTTTGTCCCCGGGGTAGGTCCAGCTGGGTTTTGCTGAACCATAGGGATAGTTCTCTCAATGGCTTCTTTGTACTGTTGGACTACCGGATTTGATGATTTGACTAGATTGAGCAGAAACCCAGGGATCCGCCGACCGAAGACAGGGTTCTTGTCTGCTTTGAAGTACTGCAGCTTCGGTGCGGTGTAGTGTGGATCAGTACTGCGTCTCGGGTAGGGCTGGTTCGGTATGGCATACCGAAAAATTTGTGTCATACCGTATACCGTACCGAAATACCGGTATACGAAAATGGCATACCGTTGCCGTACCGAAATTTCGGTATACCGAAGGTTCGGTATACCGAAGTTTCGGTAACCCCAAATAGCATATTGATGTCGTACCGAATAATCGGTATATTCGGTATACCGAAATTCATATCGGTATACCGAAAATCTAATGACTTGTCACACTAAAATCTTACATAATAAATTCGAAAGTTATTAACAAAAACCTACAATAAATATCATAGACAGATTCTCCAGCCCCTAAATGACAGATTCTCTAGCATAGGAACATCAACAACATAATTTGAAACATTTGTAGGACCGAAGTCAATAAATACCAATTTTAAAACAAAAAATATGAAAAACTTACAATCATGTTCAACCCTATTCAAGAATCTAAGGCTCAAGGGAATCAAGGCAATGCAAATTTAAAATGTCAAAGCACATTAAATCTGACAAAAAAACAATTCAAGTACATATTTAAATGAAATTATAGCATATAATTCATTAAAGCAAAATAGATGAAGCAGCTCGAAATCTGAAATCCACATGATCACTGAACTCATGGCTATCGTTTAATCATTCCTTGAGCTCTGAAAAGAGAAAGAAAAAGGTGAAAAAACAATTAATGGAGAAATAACAAAATAGTAAAGCTATTGTGCAAAATAAGGGTTTTAATCCAGAGAGTCAAGCTATTGTGCAAATTTCTGAAGGCTCAAAGTTCAGGGCACGAGCGTGGTACTGATCAAATATTTTGCACTAAATAAAAGCAGTACTGGTTGCATACATATCTATCTAGATGAAAACTGAAAAACATTTAAAATTATTACTGGAGTAAATAAAAGCAGGCTCCAAACATATCTCAAAGCAGTAAGTATTGCGCAAATGATTTTACCCAATGGCAACCATGCATTCATACTGGCAGCTGAGTCTGAGAACGTTCTTGAGTCACATTTGCATCTGTAGAAGAAATATAAAGATGCATTAGATTAATATTAAAATTTATCATTTAAATCTAAAGTTAATGCAATAAAAAAGCTTTACTCTTTTCAATTTCTTCAATCTCTTTATACAAGTCAAGGTCATCATCTGTTGGATCCTTATAAAAGCTGAAATCCTCTGCTCTTAACCAATCATTCGTACAAATCAAAGCTTCAACCATTTTAGGACTTAAACTGCTTCTAAAGGGATCAACAACTCTTTTACCTAAACTAAAAGCAGACTCACTAGCAACTGTTGAACTTGGTATTGCAAAAATATCTTTTGCAATCAATGAAAGAATTGGATACCTAGTTTCACTTCCTTTCCACCACTCCAAAAGATTAAAAGATTGATTAGATCTCTTCTCAATCTCATCAGCTAGGTACTTATCTACCTCATTAGAAATCTCTTGGAGTTGCTCTTCTTCATTTTGTGCTTCAACGTCGGTAAACAACTCATCCCAAAGACCATCACCTGCATTATTAGTACCATCTCCACCTTCCAACTCCAATTTCATACTTTGCCGCTCAACATTAGTGGTCTCATTTATGCCTTTATATTCTGCCCACAGAGTCGCTAAGTCACTTTTGACTTTATCAACAAAATCTTGGACCTTTATAGAAGTAGCTGGCAGCTTCTTGATACTGACTTTAATCATCTGAAGCTTGTTTCTTGGGTCCAAAATATTGCTAATAAAAATTAAAGGATTCATAGTATTCCACTCGCCCCAATACTTTTGAAACTTCAACATCATTGCACTAGCCACCTTCTTGAGAATTGGGTCAGAATTGTCATTTTTCTTTTTTTCTATCTCAATTTGTAGTGCAATCATGGATTGATAAAGCAATTGAGAGGTGGGAGTTTTTGATGCACTTAACTCTAAGGTTACATCATAAAACTTTTTTAAAAAGTGCACAAAAGCTTTAGCATTCTCCCAATTGTCATGACTTGGAGGCCCTACCCGTACTTTACCCTTTTCATTTTTTTCACGAAAGTACTTCATAAATGGTAACCACTCTTCAGCCATCCTTTCAAACACTCTCCTAAACTTCAATGCAACTTCAAGCATTTTATAAGTTGCATTCCATCTTGTTTTTACATCCATAGGCACAGTTGATGTATTAGAAAACTTCGCTAATACGGCAAACTCTCTAAATTTATGCAACCTAGATGGTGAAGAATGAATGAAAAGAACTGCATTCTTTATAGATTCAATTGAATCATTGAGTTCTTTGAGACCATCCTTAACAATCAAATTGAGTATATGACATCCACACCTCAAATGCAAGTACTTTCCTTCAAACATCAATGTATTTTCGATTTTCATTCTCTTTTTCAAGTAGTCAATAGTTGTATCATTTGAAGAAGCATTGTCAACTACTATCGAAAATACTTTTTCAATCCCCCACTCTCTCAGACACACCTCAACCACCTTACCAATATCTTCCCCAATATGACTTGTGATTTTTGTAAAATTAATTATTCTTTTGTGCAATTTCCAATCACTGTCCAAAAAGTGGGCAGTAACAACCATGTAATTTATGTTTTGTATGGAAGTCCAAGCATCAGTTGTGATACTTACCCTTTGCCCACTTATGACACTTTTTATTTTAGCTTTCTCAACTAAAAATAAGTCATAAATCATACCTGCCACCTTCTTACGATCTGGGATTCTGAATCTTGGTTGTAGTTCATGCACAAGACTCACAAAGCCCTTCCCTTCAACAGCTCGGAATGACATCTCATCGATAATAACATATTGAGTAACCTTCAACTCACACCTTTTTTGATTGAAAGTATGAGACACCAATTCACTGACCTGTCCCATTGTCTCATTCGTTAATACAGACTGACTTTTGTCACTTCCACTTGCTTTGTACAAGGGACTTGATTTGCACCTCTTCTCTAAGTGGTTTTTCAACCCACTGGTACTTCCATGACTCGCTGGGATCTGCGTTTGACAATACGTGCACGTTCCGATTGGTTGAACAGTGCCATCCAACAAGGTCCTTGACCCTTTTTGACAATGACTCCAATAGATGCTTCGAGATTCAGAAACTGGGAGCTTAAGTGCTGCTGATTTGTTCCTTGCTCGTTTTCGACTAGTGGCAGCTTCACGTGTTTCAGATTCAATCATATTGGGTGATTCAGATGGAATTGGAAGAGAATGAGATGACTGGGATTCCATTCTTACTTCTGAAATCAAAACAAATCATTAGTTTATGAGATGTTAAATAGCCATAAAAGTTAAATGTATAAATCATCACAGATTCTAACCTAGACCAAATATTACTGAAATAATATTAAAAGTTACAGGTGTTTTCAAGAGAAAATCATGTTTTCATATTACAACTCAGATGGAGAATACCTTTTCGTATCAAAGGGGTAAATGGTTCTGAAGAAAGCAAACAGATAGATGGAACTGATATATTTGAGCAATAGCTATTTCATCCAGAGAGAAGATCGATGGATTACATACTTGAGCAGGGGTTTACAACGGTGATATATTATTACGATTAAGATATGAAGTAATAGTTGGATGGGGTGAAGAGTACCTTCGTCAAGAGCGATTAGGTATTGGAGAGTGGAGATGAAGACCTCTTTGGAACTGTGAAACCCTATCTCTTCTTCGTTCGGCTCTTCCAGAGTTCCAGTCCCGTTCTTCGACCTTCGTAAATCGTAACTCCACAGTCCACAGTTCCCACAGGGCAACACAGGCTGACAGGCTACACAACTAGTTTGGACTTTGGACTTTGGAGTTTGGATTAGGAGTTAGGATTTTGGAGAAGTTTATTTTGGGCCGAACTGGGCTAGGCTAATACGTATATTGGGGCAGTGGACTGTTTTTTACTCAAGAGCCATAGTTAATAAGTATATGTAAATAAAAAGAAAAATATATATGTGGTATTACGGTATTTCGGTATACCGAAAATTTATACGATACATACCGATACCGTACCGAAATAATTCGGTACGGTAACATACCTTATCAAAATTTACGGTAAGGAAATATTTCGGTAAAATTGGTATTTTTCGGTACGGTAAGAGCGGTATTTCGGCCGTTTCGGTATTTTTCCCCAGCCCTAGTCTCGGGATGGAAGAGTGCTCTGCCATGCAGTCGTTGATAATCAGCCCGAGCCACCTTGCGTATAGGATGGTACCTGGCCTGTTTTTCTCCTTTGCTTTGACCAGGTCCATTAGCTCTGAGAAGAAGAGCTGTGCCATGTCGTAGTTCTTGTTGAATGCAATGCCATGAAAGATGAGCAGGATCTGCTTGTTGCACTTGTCAAATCCGGCATGCTTCGGCGACAGGCACTTGTTCACCAGCCCGAATAGGCTCTTCCACGGATGATGGAGATAGGCTCCGTTGAAGTTTGATAGTTGTGGCAGTAAGGAGGTGTAGCCGAGAGATGCCACGTCTTTGAGCAGATCGGAGATGGATGGCAGCGCATCATACGTGTCGTGGATTGGCAGCGCTAGTGTAGTACGTAGAGTTGATGGTGTCAGAATCACGCGCATGCCGTTCTGTTTTGTCTTTATCTTTGAGCGATCCTTCGGTGATTCTGTATGCATGTGACCCCAAAACTGTTGTAGGTATATCTCTGGCACTGGTTTTGCGTTGTGAAGTGCAGGCCAGAGATAGTGACCTTTCATTATTGCTGGAATCACTGGGTTCTGGCACTTGAAAACTATAAGGTCTAGCTGGAAATTGTTGTCCAACACCTTGATCCACTTGCCCTTGGGGTAGATGGCGTCATCAATCTGTGTTTGAGTTGTTCCTGCCATTATAAACTGTAAAAGCAGGGGGTCAGCATATGAAATTCATCGGTTTGATTTCTCTGAGATTAGATTGAAAGAGTTTTGGTTTGCAGGTTTCAGACAATTTATGTAGGTGGAATTTTTGAAAAAGCAGTTTAAGTCCAAATCTCGAGATCCAAATCTCAAGATCAAGATTTTGAGATCCAAATCTCGAGATCAAGATTTCGAGATTCAAATCTCGATATCTTGATTTCGAGATTCAAATCTCGAGATCAAGATTTCGAGATTCAAATCTCGAGATCTTGATTTCGAGATTCAAATCTCGAGATCAAGATTTCGAGATTCAAATCTCGAGATCAAGATGTCGAGATTCAAATCTCGAGATCAAGATGTCGAGATTCAAATCTCAAGATCTTGATTTCGAGATTCAAATCTCGAGATCTCTCTCGAAGATGAATCGACGAACTCGAGATCTGGAGATTTTGAATATCGAGATCAAATATCTCGGAATGACGATTCCACCTGCAAAACGAAAGCAATAGATGCGAAAAACAACATATAATAAGATTTCGACCTTGAATTGAAACTTAAACTCTTTTGGTTTTTGATTTTGAGAAATTTCGAACGTTCTGCGATAACGTTTTTTCATTTTTGAAGGATGTTTGATGGATTGTGGTTGCGAGTAATGAACTACCTTCGTAAGGGGTTCGCTGATAGAAGAAAGAAGGAGAAACGGCAGAGAAGTTTGGGGAAGATGAGGGAGTTCGGGAGCTCTGTCCGTGCTTGTTTGCGAAAAAAAAGAATGGGAAGGGAAGGGTTTGTCGCGAAGCTTTTATACGCGAGAAGATTGTGCCCTTTTTCAAAATATCAGTTAAAAAAATTTTTGAGGCCCAATATCAGTGAAAATTAGAGCTCCCCCTTAAACAGTGAAAATTTTTCTCCCCCCCAAAAAATGCAACAAACAATATGTACAAATGCAACACACACACACTATTTTTTTGTTCTTTTTCTGATTTTTCTCCCCCTCAACACATGCAACACACGCACACTATTTTTTGTTCTTTTTCTGGTTTTCTCCCCCTCAACACATGCAACTCACACACACTATTTTTGGTCTTTTCTGATTTTCTCCCCCTCAACACATGCAACGCACACACACTATTTACAGATCACACTCACACACACTTTTTACAAGTCCCACACACACACACTTTTCAGACCAGTGGAGACAAAAATTAAACAGGCTCGAGGTTCAACTTGCCCAACTTGGAGACCAGGAACTAGAATCTTTTT
Organism: Cuscuta europaea; assembly: GCA_945859875.1. Taxonomy (NCBI): domain Eukaryota; kingdom Viridiplantae; phylum Streptophyta; class Magnoliopsida; order Solanales; family Convolvulaceae; genus Cuscuta; species Cuscuta europaea. Next base: position 15,282,052 of record CAMAPE010000016.1, read on the forward strand.
TCATCCAATGCCTTAGTAAACAAGTCAGCCAGTTGAAGCTCTGAGCTTACAAAGTACATATCTATGTCTCCTTTCTCCACGTGATCCTTGATGAAATGATAGCGCAGATCAATGTGTTTGGTGCGGGAGTGGTGAACAGGATTGCTTGTGATGGCGATGGCGCTTTGAGAGTCACTGTAGATCGGGATGTGGCGGAATGTGTAACCATTGTCCTGGAGCTGAGTCTTCATCCATAATATTTGTGAACAACAACTAGCAGCCGCGACGTATTCGGCCTCAGCTGTAGATGTTGACACACAGTTCTGCTTTTTGGAAGACCAGCAGACTAGCTTCTCGCCCAAGAATTGGACGGCTCCCGATGTACTTTTGCGGTCCATCCGGCAACCAGAAAAATCAGCGTCCGAGTATCCGACTAGATCAAAGCCTGAATGCTTGGGATACCAAAGGACTAGATTCACCGTGCCTTTGAGGTATCTTAAAATTCGTCGTACAGCGGTCAGATGAGATTCCTTCGGATTGGCTTGAAAGCGAGCACATAAGCATGTGGAGAAGACAATGTCAGGCCTGCTTGACGTGAGATATAGCAAAGATCCAATGATGGCCCTGTAATTCGTAGCATCAACTGGCTTCCCTGAGGGGTCTGAGTCCAGTTTATTGTTTGGGGACATAGGGGTCGTCATGGAAGATTTGCCTTCAATGTTGAATGTTTTTAGCATATCCTGAATGTATTTGGACTGATTGATGAAAATGCCATCAGAGAGTTGTCTTACTTGCAGGCCTAAGAAGAAGTTAAGTTCACCCATCATGCTCATCTCGAACTTGGTTTTCATCAGTTTCTCAAAATGTTGGCATAGGCGCGGATTTGAAGAGGCAAAGATGATGTCATCAACATAGATCTGAATCAGAATGATGTCAGATTTCTGTCGCTTGATAAACAGAGTAGTATCAATCTTTCCTTTTGAGAAACCTGAATCAATCAAAAATTTGGTCAAGGCATCGTACCAAGCTCTGGGTGCCTGTTTCAACCCATAGAGAGCTTTCTTGAGCTTGTATTCATGGTCTGGGAATTTTGGATCTACAAATCCTTCAGGTTGAGCAACATAGACTTCTTCTTTTAAAGTCCCATTCAGAAACGCTGTTTTCACGTCCATCTGAAAGACGGTGAAGTTCATGTGTGCCGTGTATGCAAGAAACAGGCGGATTGCTTCAATTCTGGCTACGGGTGCAAACGTTTCATCGTAGTCTATGCCTTCCTGTTGATTATATCCCTTTGCGACCAGCCTTGCCTTGTTCCTTACAACTGTTCCTTCTTCATCCCTTTTATTTTTGAATACCCACTTCGTGCCAATGATTGCCTTTCTCTGAGGCTTGGGTACCAGTGACCATACATCCAGTCTGTCAAATTGATTGAGTTCATCTTGACCCAATCTGGATCAAGTAGTACATCGGAGACCTTCGATGGTTCTGACTGGCTTAGGAAGCATGCGAAGTGGCATTCATTCATCGTTGCGGATCTTGTGCGCACACCTTGACTCAGTTCACCTATTATCTGATCAACGGGATGTGCTCTCGTCCACTTCCTCTCATGAGCTAGAGGAGTTGGAGTAATGATTGGTTGATCCGAGTCCTGATAGGAGTTTGAGGGCTCTGGAGCAGCTGTGGTGTGCAATGGAGATGATTCTGGACTTGTAGCAAAGCCGTGATCATCCACACCTCTGAGATTTGATTGAGGGGTTGAGGGTGTGGATGGTACATCGTCTGGACCTGTGAGGAGCGGAATCTCTGCTATTGGAGTTGATGTTGAAGCTGGTGTGCATGGAGGAGGTGGAGATTGTGAGTTCTCGTAGAAGTTTCTGAAGAGAGAATCGAGAATCACATCTTCGTGTTCGGTGTTTGGTTCAGCTTTATCAGAAGCTACTGGTACAGCATGTGATGGATCAGTCTGTAGATGTTCGATCGCGAAGTCTGCCATTTCATAGAATGTAACATTTACACTCTCGATGACAGTGCGCTTGTCTCTGAGATAGACTCTGTAAGCTTTGGACTGCAGTGAGTAGCCAATAAACACGCCTTCTCTGGTTTTGGGGTCCATCTTACTTCTCTCTGTCCGATCATTTAGTATGAAGCACTTGCAGCCAAAAACTTTGAAGAAAGAGATGTCGGGAGTTCTGTTGAAGAGAATTTCATATGGAGTCTTGTCGAAGCGTTTATGGATGGATGTTCTGTTCTGGGTGAAGCACGCAGTATTGATTGCCTCTGCCCACATGAAGTGAGGCAGTCTGGATTGGATTAACATGGTGCGTGCTGCTTCAACTAGGGTTCTGTTCTTTCTCTCAACAACTCCGTTCTGTTGGGAGTTTTAGCTGCTGCAAATTGTTGAGTGATACCGAGAGATTCATAGAACTCAGTGAGGGTTTGATTTTTGAACTCGGTACCATTGTCAGTTCTTACAATTCGAACACTGTGCTGTAGCAGTTTCTGGATGGTCCTGATAAAGGTCATAATGTTTTCTGCAGCCTCGTCCTTTGAACGGAGAAATTTCGTCCATGGGTACCTAGAGAAGTCATCAACGATCACCAGAGTGTATTTGCGGCCATTGATGCTTTGGACTCTCATAGGTCCACACAGATCCATGTGAATTAACTGCAGCTTATGTGTAGATGATGGTACTGTTTTCGACTGGTGGGAGCTTCTCGTCATTTTGCCCATCTTGCAGGCACTACAATGATTTTCAGCGGAAGACTTTAGCAGAGGAAGCCCCTTTACAAGTTTCTTGGAGGACATGATTGAGAGATGCTTGAAGTTCAGATGGGAGAGACGTCTGTGCCAAAGGTTGTTCTGTTCAGTTGAAGCTTTGGACAGCAAACAGATGGAAGTGGTGGATTGAACGCTTTTCAGATCAATAGTGTACAGATTTGATGTTCTGTAACACGTTAATAATGTATTCCCACCGTTGTCTAGAACACAGCATTGTTTTGCAAAGAACCTCACTTCCATCCCGCTGTCACAGAATTGCCCTATGCTCAGTAAGTTGTGTTTGAGCCCTTTGACAAATGAAACGTCTTTTATAGTGACACTGGCACAGATGACATCCCCATACCCAAGAATAGGAGATGAGGCGTCGTTCCCGAATCTGACATTGCCTCCGTAGCAGTTGGTGTAGTTGCTCAATAGGTGTTTTATTCCGGTCATGTGGGTTGAGCATCCTGAGTCTAAGTGCCACACATGACCGTCCTGCAAAACAATCAAACAGGTTTTGGTACCCATCTTGGAGTGGGTCCTTCCTTATTAACAAAAAACACCTTTCTAAATCTTGCTTTTAGCTGTGATCCAAGGTCAGCAGCTCTTTCAACAAAAGATCTTTCTCTTGTGGGCTCTCCAATAGCCAGATCTGCTTTTGCAGTGGGTCTGGTTTTTGGAGCCCACTTAGCAGTTTCCATTTTGGTGGGTCTGGTTTTGTGAACCCGCCTTTCCATTTTAGTCTTGGTGGGTCTGTTCTTGGGGACCCACCTCTCAGGTTTAGTTTTGGTGGGTCTGAATTTGGGGACCCACTTATCAGTTTCAAGCTTGGTAGGTCTCATCTTGGGGACCCACCTTACGGTTTCAGTTTTGATGGGTCTTATCTTGGGGACCCACCTTTCAGTTTTAGGTTTGGGAGGAGAGTAGACATGAGCTTTGTAATTGAATGGTTGTTTCTTAAGTTTGGTTTTAAAAATATCCTCTTTAGAAAGCCGATTAAGATGTTTCCTTGAATGAACTCGAAGTTTGTTTTGTAGAGACATAATTACAATTAACTTTAGAATAAAAGATAGAACTAGATCTAGGACTGGCACTATTCTCAAAAACTTTCTTTTTGCCTTCTGCGATTTCCTTCCTCTTTTTCCTCCACTCACTCTTCTCTTCTCCTTCCTTCTTCACTTCATTTCCTGTAAACAAAGGAGAAGATAGATGAGTGGACGAACCTTTTAAAAACTTGGTTTTCTCATGTGAGGTGTGTGAACTGTCAGGCTTAGAAGTAGAAGGGGTTGTTTTAGCATGATACTGCTTACTTAATTCATTGAACTTTTGAAGAAGTTCCTGCCAGTTGCTCTCAAAACCTCTCTTTTCAGTTTCAAATCTCTCTCTCTCGTTATCGAGAGTTTTCTGAAGGTTTTTTAGTTTTTGAGCCATAGGAAAAATACAAGGTTCCTCTCCAGTTTTAGAGATACCTACTCTTGGGGGTGGATCTAGAGGATGTCCTATGTGAGGAATATCTTTTGCATAAGGGTCAAGACATTCACTAAAGCAGGAACTAGATTTTTCTTGTGAAAGTTGTTTTTCATTTACAGAGGGATAATCACAAGAAATCGCAGATTTTGGGTTCTTTCTCTTTTCTTCTTCTGCTTCAGCGTTTTCTTCATCACTTCGAAAATACATTTTCTCACCAAACCCTAGTCCCATGTAATCTTTGTTATAGATTTGAAGACAGTTAACTTTCTTTAGATTACATGGGTTTTTTATGCCCAGTCCTATTCTAGGATTGTAAAATCGGTCATCCTTTATTCGATTAAGAAAAATTGTCTGTTCAGACTGACCTCTTTTAGCAGCTAGATCCTCTAGTTCTTTTACTTTGTTTAAAAGTGTTCTTCTCTTATTATGCAAAAAATCGCATTCAGCCTTTGTTGTGCTTTTTTCTCGTTCACTATCCTCAAATTTCCTAGTTAATTCAGCTATCTTAAGTTCAAAACTTTCAAAATCTGAGGACACCTTTTTGAACTGATCTTTCGCAATTTCAAGTTGAACACTTAGAGAAGACTTTTGGTCTAGATTCTGTTTCAGTACCCTGTGATTATTGTCTAGTCTCTCCTTTAGTTCTTTAATTAGATTGTCCTTCTCAAGTAAGGACTGTATTTGATTATTTAAAGGAGTCTGAGAGATACTTACAGAGCTTGTTGAGCATTCACTTTCGGGGATCGCAGCATCACCCTTTCTTTCATCTTCCTCCACTCGTGCCATCAGGGCATAGTTTTCTTCTTCCTCCTCCTCATCAGAAGTATCTTCTGCCCAGTTATCATTCTCAGCAATCATTGCAGAAGTTTCTTCTTCATTCTGCACCATCAGCATTTTCTGCTTATTCCACAGCATCTTCTGCTTGTAGAAGTTTGCATCCTTCTTCTTTGGGAGGCGGCAGTCTTTGATGACATGTCCAGCCTTTCCACAATTGTAGCATTTTGGAGCATCTTCAGCTGATGGCGCCTTTCTAGAAGATCCTTGTTCATGGTTCTTCTGTTTGTAGTTAGATGAGGAGGTTCTCAGCTTGTTGGAGGAGCTGTTCTTCTTTGCAAATCTCTTGGCAAGCAGTGCCATCTTTTTCTGTAAGTCTGCAAGCTCAGCCTCTAGATCAGATTTGTCACCATCACTTTCATCATCGTCTGATTCAACCACCACATTCTTCTTCTTCAGTGGTGTGGTTGTTCTTCGGGGCTGAGCTTCCATCACAAGAGCCAGGGGATTTGTGGTGTGATGATCCTCGGCACAAGCAACCTCATTGACAAATTTCTTCAGATGTTCATATAGAGTGCAGAGGTCAATTTCATCCAAGTCAATCCGAGATCTAACATCCTTCACTGTCTTTTCCCATGCAGGATGCAGGTTGGATAGAAATCTAATATTCAGTTCCAGGTTGGACCTGAATACTTTGATTTTTCCAAGTTCATTGACCAGTTGGACGAGTCTGTTGTAAGTCTCGTTCAATGGTTCTCTCGGTCCTGCTTTGAAAGAGTCATAAGCAATAAGAATTGATGTCTTCTTGGTTTTAAGGCTAATGTTTGTGCCTTGGAGCAGTTTCTCTATCTCATCCCACATTTCCTTAGTTGTTTGCATGCTATCGATGAGAACGTATACTTCATTAGGGATTGCTTGAAGAAGGTACGTTTTGGCCATAAGATCACCTCAAAGCCTGAGCGTGTCAGATTCGGTATATTCAGATGCCACCTTCCTTCTTATTTCTGGAAGAATAGGAGGGTTGTTTTCTGGATCACCACCAACTGAAATCATTAATTCAGCTGGTCCTTCAAGCAACGATTCAAGCATCGCAGCGGAGTTCTCTTTGTGCTCAAGGAAATTAAGGAATCGATTCCTCCACATTTGGTATTCTCCTTTCCTGAGACTGGGAGGAGTACTGCTGTTCCCTTGCGCATTGAATTCTGAGGCCATTGCTGTATAGAACTGACCGTTCGAGATAATTGATCAAAAGATTTTCAGAGGCAGAATGTCGAAAATCAGATGTCGAGATCTGAATATCGAGATCTGAGATTTCGATAAAGGAGGCCCGATATCGAGATTTGAGGTCGAGATTGGGATGTCGAGATTAAGGATCTCGAGATCTCAAATTTCGAGAAGAAGATCTCGAGATTTGAGATGTCGAGAAGTTAAAACTCGAAATCTTATTTCGAGAAGTCAAATGTCGAGACCAGATGTCGAAACCTTAAAACTCGAAATCTTTGATCTCGAGATATAGATGTCGAAATCCTCAATGTCGAAATCCCGCAATCTGTAAAAATCAGATAAGCAAAATCTGAAGGTAGTTTCTTATAGAGTAGGATGTCGAGATATGGGCCTAACACTTGGCCCACATTCTATCTAATATATGCACTTATTTAATACAAGGAATAATAATAAAGCTAATCTATGACAAACTTGATTCACAATTGAAATATCTTCAACACAGTCGAACTCGAACATAAGTCTTATTGGGCGGTAAAAACATTCGATCTTCACATAGAGCAAGGGGGGATACAAAGGAAGCTACAACTCCAAGAGCAAGAGGAGCTTCGACTGGAATCCTATGAGAACGCCGCCATCTACAAAGAGAAGACGAAGGTATGGAATGACAAAATCATAATAAGAAAGGATTTCCAAATTAGAGACAAAGTCCTTCTTTTTAGATCACGCCTTCGTCTTTTCCCCGGTAAGTTGAGATCATGATGGGAAGGACCATTTGCGGTGGTCAAGGTCTACTCACATGGAGCGGTTGAGATCAAAAGCCTTGACACCGATAAAATCTTCAAGGTTAACGGGCATCAACTCAAACCGTTCCTTGAAGGTTTCCAAAAAGAAAGCGTTGAATGCATGGATCTCTTCGATCCAATCTATGAAGGATGAACACTACCATGGCGTCGTGCCGCGACGTTAACTAAGGCGCTTCTTGGGAGGCAGCCCAAGCAAAGGTACGCATTTGTTTTGTTCCCTTGCCTTGTTGTTTTCATATTTAAAACATGGGATCATAAAAAATATATAAAAAAAAAATCAAGTTCCAGGGCCACATACCCGATCGGGTAACACCCAACACTCGATCGGGTATAAACTCAAAAAAGGCAGGGTCATCGGATCGAGTACCATATACTCGACCGAGCTCAGGTTTAAAAATCACCGAAATAACCGATCAGGTGGATTACCTTACCCGATCGAGTGTTTTTTGTACAAAACTACGGCGAAGCAAAACCGATCGAGTATACCCCGTACTCGATCGGTTACACATCCCTGCAACCATTTTTGAAATCTTGATTTTTTACCCGATCGGGTATATTTCTCCACCCGATCGAGTATATTTCGTACAAAACTACGGCGAAGGCATTTCGATCAAGTTCAGGGTATACTCGATCGAGCAAAACCCCGAAACAAAAGCAACCACAGGCATACCCGATCAGGTATGTCGGGGTACCCGGTCGGGTACACGAGTTTTTAAACCAATTTGCATGCCCAAAAACACCACTTCATCTTCCCCAATCCCAAATTTTCGAACCCTCTCTTCCAAACCCACCATTTTTGCACCTTCTTTCTTTGATTACTCTCTCATCTCTCAACCAAATCACCCCAAACAAACACCAAAACACTCCCCTCACTCTCCTCTAGAACCTCATACCCACAAATCCCACTCTCTCCTCACATTCCAAAAATCTGAAACCCTACCTCCCTCACCCAAGTCCGAATTTAAAGCATCAAAAAGCACATCCATGGCACCCAAAAGAGATAGGGCTGAGAGTTCCACTGCAAGGGGACCTGTTCCGGGATGCGAAACCGTCCGATTCAAGTCGGGAAATCAGCGGACACGATTCTTGGCCGCAATAAAAAGGCAAGTGGTTCCTTCTTGAATTCTTTGTCATGATGCTCTTGAATCCTTACGCTTATTGTATGGAACGAGAGAATTGTTTGATAAATTGCATATGCCTTTGATTTTTAATATGCAATACAATTGTGATGCCAAAATCATATATGAATTTATGAGTTCGGCCATATTTAAGGAGGATGAGGAGAACTATAATGACGACAAACTCACGTTTCGGTTGTTGAATATCGAATATACTATCACGAGACGTGAGTTTGCCGAGCATTTTGGCATCCCAACGGCCCACGACAGGGAAATCCCGGAGAATACAATTGATGTTTATACCTTGTGGGGTAAGATGACCGGAGAAAGGATTTTAGCACTTCCCAACTTTTCATTAACCATGTACAACATCCTCTTCTCCGGATTTTTCTAAAATTCTTGTGCAACTCCTTGTTTGGTCGTCCCAACAACCATCACACTCAGATGGGGGACATAGCCATACTCACCCTTGGCCTCTTCCACGAACCTGTTGCTTTCAATATTTGCAACTTAATGTGGAAGCATTTAGAAAAAGCCATTAACAAGACGGGGAACATTGTGGTTGGAGGAGTCATCATGCATTTGGTCTCTAAGTTCGGTTATGTAAACAACACACCAATAGCCGAACAATCCTTGATGCACCTTGGGTGGCTCTCCAATGCGGGGTTGATCTCTTTTTCCCACCAAAATTACAATGGGAACAAGCACTATCATTGGCACATTCTCCCCAAACCAACCCGCCACTTCCCCATACCTTCCCAAGAAATACCTAGACTTAGGTATAGAATGCCAACCCATGAAATTGCCCACTACCTCCTCCCAAATGCCATTCCACCACACCTTCAACTTCAAGAACAACCCGAACACCAACCCGAGCATCAAGCTGAGCAACAACCCGACCAACCCTATCACCAAGAAGGGCATGATAATGCTTAACATGATATCCCCGATCCACCTCAAAACCCGCCACCACAAGACTTCTTCCAACAAATTTTGGCGGGTCAACAAGCCCTCCTAACCGGATTTCAAAACATGGGTCTCGAATGCACAAGAATGGGAGGGCAATTTGCCCATCTTCAAGAAGAAATTGGCCACTACCGAGAGGAGCAACGGGAAAGGGATCAAAGAATAGAGGAGTATCGGTCAGAACAACGAGCGACTTTTCAAATATGGGAGGAATTACGGGAGGCCGACAATCACCGCTATGAGGAGGATCACCGGAGGATGTATGGGCCGATGTACTCCTACATAGCCCATCAAACATCTTACCACACTATGGCAACCCCACCTCCACCACCCTCATGGTACGACCCCTCTCAATGGGGTAACTTTGGAGGTTCAAGCTCCGGTGGTGGGGGCTATGATGGTGGGATGGGAGGCAACACCACTATGGGTGAAGAAGGCGGCACCGGGTGGCGGCTTTGGAGGAAGCTTTTATGGTGGCGAAGGCGGGCATTAGGGACAATGTCTCAATCTAAGAAGGGAGGAGACCACTCATTGGTATGTAAATTTTCTTTTTTCTACCTTGTAACTAGCATAATTCTCTTTACTTTTGGTATTAAAAAAAGAGAGAAAAACAAAAAAAAATTAAATAAAGAAATGAATGTTAGTTAGGTTGAAAACCCCCCAAAAAGGGCAAATCTAAGCAACAAGGGCTTATAAAAAAATTGAGTGAGTGGTAAGGAAGGAAAAAGAAAAGAGATGCTAGGATGAAAACCCTGAAAAGGCTCTTGGGCAAAACGAGAGATATGAGAGAAATATGTGTTTTTGCAGGACATCATCCCTCGGAAGAAGAAGAAGAAGAAGAAGAAGAAGAAGAAGAAGAAGAAGAAGAAGAAGAAGAAGAAGAAGAAGAAGAAGAAGAAGAAGAGAAGAAGAAGAAGAAGAAGAAGAAGAAGAAGAAGAAGAAGAAGAAGAAGAAGAAGAAGAAGAAGAAGAAGAAGAAGAAGAAGAGAAGAAGAAGAAGAAGAAGAAGGAAGAAGAAGAAGAAGAAGAAGAAGAAGAAGAAGAAGAAGAAAAGAAGAAGAAGAAGAAGAAGAAGAAGAAGAAGAAGAAGAAGAGAAGAAGAAGAAGAAGAAGAAGAAGAGAAGAAGAAGAAGAGAAGAAGAAGAAGAAGAAGAAGAAGAAGAGAAAGAAGAAGAAGAAGAAGAAGAAGAAGAAGAAGAAGAAGAAGAAGAAGAAGAAGAAGAAGAAGAAGAAGAAGAAGAAGAAGAAGAAGAAGAAGAAGAGAAGAAGAAGAAGAAGAAGAAGAAGAAGAAGAAGAAGAAGAAGAAGAAGAAGAAGAAGAAGAAGAAGAAACCCCAGAAAATGTTGTTTTGAATAATCATTTGCAAACCTTGTTGATCTTATGTTTTTTGTTTTTGTTCTTGAACTTATGAAGATTTGTTGAGACACTTATGAACATTTTACTTTATTGACAACATAATATGTCGTCATCTATTGTGTTATGCAAAGATGGCAAAATTACAACTTTGATGACGAAAATATTGACGCTAAAGTGAAACATGTGTTGTCACTAAAATTGACTAATAATGGTGACAAAGAGCTAAATCGTCACCAAATATAGGTAAATCGTGACGAATTCAAAAAGTGTCACATATTTCTTTTACCACGGAGCTACGATGACGAACGCTGTGACAATAAAAAATTGTCATATATAAGTTTTAGTGACGAAATTGAAGCTTATGAGACAGATTAGTTAAAATTGTCACGATTAGACATATTCCTTATGTCGCAAACCCTAGGCACTTAGATTACAACCGGTGGCAAATTTGTAATTTTGATGAAAACCACGGTTTCTCTTAAATGAGCATTTATGCAATTCTGATGAGCATTGAGTCTGTCCTTTTGAGTATTGAGAGTCTAACAATAAAGCACTGATATCTGCTTCATATCTTCTCATTCAATTTCTTTTTATTATTTTTTCGTTTATAAAAAATTCTTAAATTATGTTTATAATCAATTTCAATTAATTTCAATATGTGAATCTAATGTAGTATTATACGTTTGAAATGTGAAACATTTTAAAATGAGTATAAAGCAGTACCAAATGAGCATACATAACTTACAAAATAAATATCAAATAATTCAAAAGCTCATTAGCATAAGCTCATTCAGTTTGGGCATTATACTCATTTGAGTTTAACATAAAACTCATTTTCAATGTGCTCAATATTAATTTGTGTGAATTCATTTCTTTTAGGCGTATACTCATTTGAGTTTAATATAAAACTCATTTGAGATCAATAGCAACAAGGATTCGTCACCAATGAATTAGACTCCTTTGTCTCCCAAAATCACAAGCTCAAACAGCAAAACTGCGTTAGAAAAAGAGGAAAATAAAAAGAGTAAAAAGAAAGACAGAGGAGGAGAGGTAACTACGCCGGAGCCGCTGCGTTTGTGCCAGAGGAGAAGGGGAGAGTGGTGAGAGGCGGCGACGAACAGAGAGCTGAAGGAGAAGGGGATGAATGTCGGCAACAGTGAGCCTGTTGTGAAGTCAGATCGAAGAAGTAAGCGCAATCGACGAAGTCTGGTGCGAAGCTTTGTGCGAAGGCGGAGCGTAGAAGCCTGATGCAAAGGCCAGGTTGAAGAAGCACATAAATCCAATAAAGTCCGACTGTACCGTGCGCACGGTACTGCCAGCTATAGGGTGTATTTTACCCTCCCACAACCCACGGTATAAAAGCGTGTACAAGAAAATTTCAGGGCCTTTTTACTAACACAGACAATTTTCTGTTTTCATTTTCTGTTTTCAAGTTTCCAGTTTTCTGTTTTCATTTTCTAGCTTTGTGTTCTCCAAATTAGAAAACACGTTTACCAGAGTTTTTCAATTTTCGAGTTCATTTTTACCAGAAATATTTGGAAAAGAAATGCACAATTACAAATATTTGAAATAACACAAAAACTTAACATAAATGTCCCCCAACACTGAAATTTCAATAAGTGAGATTATGTTTATTAGAACAACAATTATACTTGGACATCTCATACATTATAATCATCCCATATTGCATTAGCAATACTTTCTTGAATTTCATGCTTTTCTTGTTGTTGAGACATCAAACTCGAGTGATCCATTTTCACTTGTACTTGCCACCATGTTAAATATCATATCCTCTTCCTCGTACTCCATAAAGAAATATTGTTCTAACAAACTGTTGAAGTGCACATACATAAAACAGATAACGTAGATTAGGAAGACCAAACACAGTTCACCAAATGATATCCAATCGATTTGAATATTGAAGTTAGATATCTAATTCAATTATGTTTTATTTTAATACCAAAACAAACACCAATCACACACTCGGTCTATACAATCTGCCAACACACACAGGTAAGCATTAATTTATGAATTTCTATGCTAAGAAATTACTCCATATCTCCACGTATACATATTCTTACTAAAATCCACTCACACAAGTTTCCCGATTGTAATGAATTTTATATATCCTCCAAAACTTTCAAACATTATCACACCCATTAGTTTTTCAGATTTCACAATTATTTTTACCTTAGAATAATTTTATACAGAAAATCAATGATGAGATGGAAAGTCGCTTTCATTTTCATGAACACAGAAAAACAATTCAAATTTTGAGATAGGTTTAATAACCTTCACCATAAATTGTGGAGAGTATTTTAAGATAACTTTATTTTAACCTGTCAGCATAAATGAATGCATAAATCCAAAGTAGTGTATATACCAAAGTGTGACTTTATATATCAAAGTAGTGAAAATTTAATTTAATTTGAGAGCTTACCTTGAAATCGTTGCCAGAAGAGGAGCCAACTAAAGAACTAGGAGATTGCGTGATGTCAGGGTGCAACTCCTAGCAGCGATGCCTTGTTTTGTGAACCTGGAGCGTGGTAGACACGTGAGGAAGTGGTAGGGAAGCTCTGCTAGGATGAAGCTGGAGCTGTGGCGTGTTGGAGAAGAGGTGCAGTGTTTGGCGAAGCTCACATCCGATTTTTAAGCCGGAGCGGAGGAGGAAAATAAGACTTAGGGACTGTTTGGAAGTGATTGTGCTTTCAGAATCTGTTTTCAGAAGCTGGTCATCCCCAGCTGATGGATCGTCGGACCAGGGGTGGCCGGAATCCACCGAGAATAAGAGAAGAAAGGGAGAGAGTGAACTGGTTTGCAAGTCTTAGAGTATAGAATTCAGAGTGCGATCAATTAAGCATCCTTTCCCACAAGTAGGAAAATGATATTTATACTAAGGAGAAAAGGAAATACTTGGTGCCCAAGAAAAAGATGCTAGTCTAATAGGAGAGGGGCACGTGTAAAGCTACTCTAACAAACTAACAGCCTAATTTGATGGGGAGCAGCCATGTGAAAAGGTGATTGGAGAGAGAGTCTTCAACAACTGGCTGATTGGAGTGTGCTCCTAACAGAATTGCTTCCAGAAATCTCGTGTGGTTAAGCATGGGTAATTGAGAATATTCCCTGGTGACGTGGCGGTCTCTCCTTGAGGGGTAGATCCTTGCGGATTTTGTCTAAGTCCATGATGCTTTATCCAGACCTCGGGATTTGCTGAGTTCGGTACCTGGGAGCTCGGAAGTTCGGGCTCGTGATGGGAGGACTCGCCTCCCAGGTGTTTGATTGCGTGATGCTTGACTGTCGTTGACTTCCGGGGCCAGACCTGGTCCCGACCTCGGATGCATCGAGGTCGGGCTCATAAGTTGCCGAGTTCAGTTGATCCCTGAGCCTGATGTCTTCCCGACCTCGAGGTTGGGGTCGGGGTCGGATGGCTTCGTTATTCGCTGAGTTCGGATGCTCCATGAGCTTGCTGTTTTCCCGACCTCGGCGGTCAGGGGTCAGGGTCAGTCCTAGATGTGAACTTGGTATTTTTGTGCCCTTGATGGACCCGCAATATTTTCCACCGGTGATGATGATACCCCTGGGGTGTGTGGGAATATACTCCATCATGAGTCCCCCACTCTCCAAAGCGAAAGTGAAACTTGAGGTGAGAGAGAGTAAATCTTCAATTTCCTAGGCACGTTCGCCCGGCAGGGGTGCTGCTCTTCCATGGTCATGACAAAGGGGTACCTCATTAAAAACTCCACTGAGGGAAAACCCTGTGGGAAAAAATCCTAACGGAGGAAAAAGAGTATACTCCGCTTTGCCATGAAGTCCGGAGAGGAAAGCGACGCCCCGCTGCAGAGAAGTCCGAGCTCGAGCTCCGTGTATTCACGTTCCAAACCTGCCTCATGGGTTAGTTGCTACGTCCGCGGCCCAGGACGCGGGTTGATAAAAGTTTTTTCGAAAAAAATTGTAATGAATTTTAATCTATGTGCGAAGCTTGAAGATATACATGTTCGGTGCTGAGCCCGAGGTGGCTACGTTGTTCTGAGCTTGTTTGTTGTAGTCTTGTTTTTGCTGTTTTTTTATTTCTTTCCCGAGTCCCCCACTTACCAGTTCCCCACTCTTGTGGACTTAGAATATTTTCTAAGTGCGGAAGAGTATGAGTTTGAGGGGGGCGAGGCAGTTGCATTTATCGTTTGGTGGACTTAGGAGAATTTGTGGCGTGTAGTAACGCTGATGTGTACAAATAGGAATCTTTACACATTCCTTTTGGACCATTATGAATTAATAACCGCTTCTCAGCATTTAATGCGAGGGATGGCGTTTGAAGTGATTGTACGGCGCCATCATTGCGCCTTTTTGCACGCCTTTTTGAAAAAACCTTTTAGTTTTTTGGGCGGCTATAGAGTATTGCGCCACGTGTAAGCCTCTCGTTCATTTTTGAAGGGAAGTATAAAAGGCGAAAGCTTTCGTCTGTCTCCTTTGCGCTTTCTTTTGTATTCGAGTTTTCAGAGTTTTTAAGCATTTCAAGAGCTCGTCTTCTCTGGTCAGTGCTTCCGAAGTTCAAGCTTTCTCCGTCGACTCCCCCAACCAGGTTAGTCTCCGGCTCTGTTTGTTCGTTCTTCGCCTGCTGTAGTTTGGCCGGAAGAAACCCAGAATAAGGGGTTTTCCGTCAAATCTGGCTCTGTGAACAATGGGGGTTTACAGTCCCCCATTCTTGATGAGGTTGGCACCTCTGAACTCGGAATCGCTGTCAAGCACGGTTTCAGATTTCCCCTTCATCTGTTCTATGCTGAGTACTTGGATTGGGTCGGCCTGCTTCCCTGCCAACTCACTCTGAATGGGTTCTACTATATCTTCGCTTTCCTCATGCGCTGTTTGGGATCAAATATTGCTCCCAGTGTGGGTCTTTTCCGCTACTTGTTTAAAATTGGCCGTAACCCCTCGAAGGGTAACCAGAGCTATGCCTCCATAGCCCAGGTTAGGGGTCGTAGTGGTTTCATCGACGCCCCGACCTCACACCATGGGTGGAAGGGCAGGTTCTTCTATGTCTGTACGAATCGTCAGGCAGAGTCGGCAGTGTCCCCGTTTTACACCGATGTCCAGATCCTCACCCGGGAGTCAGTGATTGCTCGCAAGCACAATGCGAGTGATCTGGGCGAGTATGCCGTTGATGTGAAGAAGTATTTAAAGCTCGGTCAGAGCGAAATCGGAAAATTTCTTACCGAGAAGAGGATCAGGGAGGTCCTGAAATGCACCAGCTTCTCGCTCTTGGCGGTGTTGGGTGACGAAGGTGTGGTTGCCACTGCTGCCCCTGTTGCGGACGAGGGGGAGGAGAACGTAGCTCCTTCTTGAGCAGTTCCAGCGATTGAGGGACTTGTGCCCGGGTTTGGGGTTGTTTCTCCGCCGAATTCTGAAGAGGATGAGGATGAGGAGGAGGAGGCTGCCATCCTATCTGAGGAGAGGGTTGAGCAAGTGGAGAAGATTCCAAATCAAGTTGGTACCCAGTCTGAGGCCCGTGTTGCCCCTCCTGGTATGTATATCCCTACTGTTGTGATTTCTATGTGGCCATCTAATTTGTAATTCTTGCCTTGGGGCCTCACCGATGTTGAGCCTTCTTTGTTCACAAGTTGTCCGAACATATTTTCTCTTTTGGACTGGGTCCAAAGGGAATTCGCTCAGAAGGAGCAATCCGGGTCCTCCTCTAGCGGGTCCTCCTCCTCTTCTGAGGAAAGTGACAGGGAAGTCGCGGGTTCAGCACGTGATTCCCCGGCTGATACTGGTCTCCCTACTATTGCTGCCGAGGCGGCCCATGATCCTCATATGGTTGAGGTGAAGGCCACTGCAAGTGATCAATATGATGCAGGTCAGAGTGCCACCCCGGGCACCCCTTTGAGGGGATCTCCCCCTGGCCAGGATGCAGTCACAAGTGGGGATGCCAGGGTGGATGACATGGACGTGGATATCACTACTGCCTTTCCCCAAAGTAACGCCGAGCCTGCTGAGCTTGCTAGAATCCCCCTCTCCTCCCAACCAGATGTGGTGATTGTGGAGAGTGAGAGTGAAGGTGAGGAACTGCGGCATGAGCAGGTCCATATTTCTCCTGGAGGTGGTGGGACCATTCCATCGGCAGATGCGCATGTGGAGGAGGGCGGTGAGGCCGACCCTTCTAGCCACCCTGATGCCGGTTGCCCTATTTTTCCTAGCTGTCGCTCATATCCCGATCCGGATAACCAGTGGTTCAAGTACCGCATGGATCGGGACCATAGCTTTGTCGGTGGAACTGTTCATAGCATGGATTTCCTCTCGTAGATCCGGCCTTATGCGGATGGCTTCATTTTGAGCCGGATGACCACCAGGGAAATTGTTGAGGACGCTGCTAACTCCTGTCTCAAGGTCAGTGATACTTTTATATGTTTGTCGCTTCTTTTGTCATATTCCTTTGGTTATTGTCTGACCACGCCTTCTTGTTATGCAGTCCGCTTTTATGTGTCACGAGCTTAGCCGCAGGGCTGATGATGCGGAGCACCGGGCTCGCCAAGCAGGAAGGAGAGAGGCCGATATTCTGCATACCAGGTCCCTTGTTGAGCAAGCTCTCAGAATCTCCGAGAAGCATGTCGACACATTGGAGGCCACTGCTGACTGGGCCCTCAAACAAACCGCGCAGTCCAGCGAGATGCTTGATGAATTTACCGCGAGGGCTCTGGATGCCGAGCATCGGGTATCCGTTCTCGAGGCTGAGCTGGCTGAGAGTAAGCGCCAGTTTGAGAATCTCAAGGTAACAGCAGATGCAGCTGTGAAATCCCTGGTTGAGGTTGAGGATAATGTTATGGCCTCGGAGATCAAAGCCCGGAAGGCTGAGCACAGGGCCCTTGGTGTTGAAGAAGAGCTTGAGGTGTACCAGGAGATGACAAGCGAATGACTGACATCGCTGAGGATACTGTCGCTAAGAATGAGGCCCTTCAGAGGTCTGTGATCGAGATGACCGGCCAGGCCAACAATTTAGCTCGAGAGAATGAGCAGTTGCAAGAGAATGTCATTGGTTGGCAACGGCGCTGTGAGGAGCTAGAGACCACTCTTAGAGAGTCCCTGGTGCAGGACGGGCTCAAAGGGGTTCGGATCGTGCAACTTGAGACAGAGGTCCATATCTTAAAAGATGTCGTTGCTGATTCTGCCTCAAAGCGCAGCCAGACCCTGGAAGGAATCATGACCGCTCATGCTGCTGAGCTCGCAAAAGCAAAAGCTTCCGGAGCTGACGAGTTCAAGGCTTCGTGTTCAGGTGATTCTCCCTCCCCCGACTCCGTTGCTTGGCTACACAGCGTGATGAGCCAGCATGTGGATAGCTGGTTGGCGACCCCACAAGGCTTGGAGTTTCTGGGAAAATAGCTGACGCCGTCCTTGGAGTATGGGAAGTATTTGATGCAAAAAGATGTTTATGACAAACTCCAGGTGGCCCTGCAAGGCTTCCATTACAAGAAGTACCAACTTCCTAGGCAAATGAAACATCCAAGGATTGCCCCTGGCCAGGCAATCCAATATTCCTTGACTGCTCAAGCACAGCCAGCTGAGGCCGGTGAGGAGGTGGAACAAGAGAAGAAGAAGAAGAAGAAGAAGAAGAAGAAGAGAAAGAGAAAGGAATAGGTTCCCCTTCCCCTTGATCTTTTCTGTATATCTGACTGTTGAGCCTTTGTAATCGTAAACATTTTCTGAACAACTCCTGATAATCGTACTATTTATGAAGTGGTCCTTCTGTGTACATTTTTCATGTTTGCTGTGCTTTGCATATTTGTCTATACATTGCAAATGTGTTGTTGAGTGGGGATGGGCCATAATTGGCCTGTCCTCCTTAGCTTTGAGCTTTTGTGTGTTTGCTGAATGGCAGCAATTGTCCCCAAGGGAATAGTCCCCAGCAGAGGTTGCATAGTCAACCTCATTTGGGAGAGGCATTGTTGGTTCCTTGCTGTTTTAAATGGCAGGGAACTGGACTTTTGTTTGACTTGCAGCCATGGATTTTCAAGTGTCCATGTTGCATTCCGCATGTTGCATGCTTGTGCAGTAATGGATTTTCAGGGGTCCATTACTGAAGAGTTTACCAGTAGCAGTGATTGCTAACTGTTGGAGCTTTTCCTGGCGCTTTCGATCGTCACTTTGAAGCTTTAGACTGTACCCTTTTCTTGCGGCCAGCATCTCGCTTGTATGGTGCCATGTGCTAAATAAAGCTTTTTGGGACTAGTTTTTCCTTAGGAAAGTAGTTTGAACCTTTGTTTTGGTTTGCTCTTTTAATCATGATGTGAGGTTGACAGGTGCGTTGAACAGGTGAGATGACTTCATTTTTCGAAGTCCTCCCCTATTAACCAATCTGAGCCCATGCTATTAAGAGCACTTGCTCAGCCCGTGACAATGAAATTTTAGCAGAGTTGCGACAGTTGCCTCACTTGATGTGAGTTGCTGTTGCAAAAGGCATTTTATTTTGTAAAATGTCCCAAGCAGCTATAATATGTAGACAGAACATGGAAAGTAGGTCTTAAGTTGTCTGCAGGGCTTGAGAAGTGGGCCCGGCAATCATGATCCAAATACGAGGTCTTTAAGCGAGCTCGACTGGAATCTGTACCGATGCATTGTGTTGCAGCCGGACTTTAATTCCGGGTTGTTGGCTTTGCGCCAAAGACCTCATTTTGATAGGCGACCTCCTTCCAGACCGCGAGATATGGACTAGAGCTCGGCTATGCGGGTTTCGTACGAGAGCCCGGTGTAACACCCCTAAATTTCCCGCCCAAAACATTGATATATTTTAAAAGAAATACTTTATTCATTCATCAAAGAGTTGAAGAAATACAGCGGAAGTCTAAAAGGGAAATGAGTGTTACCGCCACATTCAGTCATCTCTTAACCGAATGCACAGGCAACTCAAACTAAAACAATAAAAAAAACTAATGTAATAATAAGTAAATGTTAATTTCATGACTACATTTAACTAAGGCATCTTCTAATTCGCACTCAAGCTCGAGCAATCCATCAATCCACATAGGCATCCAACTCATCACCTGATAAAATTTAAGGGAGAAGAGAGAGATAAGAGAAATAACAAAAATTAGCTTTAGAGCTAAGTAAGTACTACCCAACCCCGTAAAATAATCAGGTTTGACAAAAAATAGATTTTTATATAATATCATATAAAAATGACGCACTCCACCAAAATACTTTTCTCTTTGATTTTTCTTAAAATTACTTCTTTACTAAAATCCCCAACTTCTCTTGGAAAATCTCTTAGTAATTCTTCTCTTTAAACTTCTTAAGAAAATCACTTCTTCTCTAACTTCCTAGTAATTTAGAAGGGCGGTGCTCAACCTTTCGGTAGAGCCCGGTGGACCGTGGTTACGGACGGCCACCCCGAACAAGTGCCGGTACCACAACTGCTCTGTTGGAAACGAAACGACTACCTTAAGTGTGCACACCCCCTAAAAGGGATTCCAAGCCCTCCGAGTAGTAAGTCATCCCGAGTGGTCGGAACCCAACCACCCCAATTCTAAAATTCTTGAATGATTAGGGACTACTACTATAACTTCTTCTTAAAAGGGATCATAGATCCAAATCTTACTTAAAAGGGATCATAGATCCAAATCTTGCTTAAAAGGGATCATAGATCCAAACTGTACTTCTTAGTAGTAGTAGCTCTAATCACCCTCCACATTTATCCGGATGTGGAAAAACCGACACATCGGATTACTCCCGAGATACTATCTTCTTATGAAAATGTAAATTTTATCTTTGCTTAACAATACTTCAAAAATACTTCTTAATTTCTCTAAAAAGTCTCGAAGGTATTTAAAAATATTTAATACCCCAAAAGTACTTGATTTATACTACTATATATATAATATCTCCTCAAAATCACATACACAAAATTCACAATTCACACTTAATCACATAATGCATATAATAAGCATATAATACGAGGAAACAATTTTGGATTGGCAGAGAAACTTACCTTAAGTCCTGTTGCTCCTAGTTATCCTCCTCTAATCCGGTCTCTAGATAATCACCTTTTTAATTAAATATGATAAAATTAGTCACTTATTCTATTTGTAATTAGTTTACCCGATTTTCTCCTTTTATTTTATTATTTGAATTTATTAACTTAATTTATTAGTTATCCGAATTTATTTGATTACTCACGTTCTATTAATAAAATTACCTTATTAATTTCATCCATTAATTTTAAATATTTGAAATAAAATATCCGAATATAATTGACTACAACATCCAATTTTTATTCAATAATCACTATTAATATTAATATTTCCTTATTTAATTACTTAACTAGTTTTATATGGCCTAATTTAAATAAATAGACTAAGAATCGACTTTATAAATTAAAAACCTCTATAACTATATTTTGGGTCTATATTTGACCTAGGTTGTCCAGATATCTATTTTATAATTATCTTCCATAATTATTCCTTTAATTTCATATATCTATTAACCGGTTCAATTACAATTAAATATACTAAATCTTAATATTTATTAATTATAAATGGTCCATAAGGTCCTAGTTAGTCATATATTTATCCTAGTTTACTCCAATATTTATTTCATAATTATTTTCGTTATTTAGTTAATTATTTACTAAATGTGTATAAATTAGCCCAATTACCATTAAATCAATTAAAAATAGCTAAAAATATTATTTTCCAATTCTGGTTGGTCCGAATATATATATTTATACTAGGTATTTAATTTATATTTTTCCAGATTTTATTTATTTCATTTACTATTTTATTTTTAATTTTTATTGCAACTGGGCCGAACTGGCCCAAATTAAATTTTCTGGCCCAACCTGAAAAGGCCCAAAAGACAGACCAGCAGATTTCTGGGTTGTCTTCTTCCCCAGGTCGCCGGAAAAACGGGAATTCAAGGGGGGAGGTGTTACCTCGTCGGACGAGCGAAACGGCCGGCTACTGGCTCCGTTTGGGACGGCGAATGTCGGTGGTGGGTTGGCGGCAGCGGCAGCTCCTCCCTCTTCTCCGTTTTCCGTCGAAAAGTTTTTCCCCGGCGAAACTCCGGCGAGGCTTTTCTCCCTCGTTTCACGACCGTTTTCGACGATTCTTTTTCCGTTGGATTCGTATCACGAAGGGGAAGGTTTGAGGGGTGTTTTCAGGGCTTGTTTCTGGCTAAAACGGTGGGTCGAAAAATATATATATATATATACGTATATATGTGATGGAGTATATGGGTCTGAGCCCCCGGACCCACATACTCGGAAGAACAGAAAGCACAACAGAGTGGCGCCCTCGTCGGCCAAGACGCCCCCGTCGGCCGAAAAGGGGCCAACTCGGATTATGGTCCTGAGTCCAGGGAACCCGGGTGCCCTCGTCGGCCACGCCCCCGTCGGCCGTGCCCTCGTCGGCCACGCCCTCGTCGGCCAAGAAGACCTCCCAGAATCAGATTTTATACTTACTCATTTGTATAGCCCATTAGTGGCTTTGTATTCGGCCAAGTAGCGGTCCAGTTGTAAATGGGCCTCCCAAGCCCAAGACTTGGGAGCCCAGCCCTAATTTTCTCTATAAATACTCCCTTTGGGAGTAGTTATGGGGGTTACAAATTCATTCTATTGAAGCATATTATTGCACTTCTCTCTCTAGCTCCCACTTCTCTCTAGATATACTCTATCATTTGGTGCTCTCGTTGAGAGCTAGAACAATCAAGTTAGCACCCTTCGTCGCTACCAAGCACAGCTAACCACTGATCATGGGGAGAACTAAGTCAAACCGCAACCTCGTCAGCAAAGTCATCCCTGAGGACCAAGAGCCCAGGGAGCACGATGAGGACGCCACGGCCGACCAGGCCGGTGGAGGGGATCTCTTCCAGGAGGCCTTCAACCTCACAACGGACCTCCGCAACCAACTCAACGACGGCGCCCCTGATGCCCGCCTCGGCTTGGACAAGAAGCGAGCTGAGAAAGCGGACCACGCCCCGGCCCAGCCTATGGCCGCGGCCTCTCCGTCCGTAGATCCACAGGTCCAGGCCGCGCTGTCGGCCATCATCGCCAGCCTAGCTCAGAACCCCACCGTCCTCAGCGCACTCTTGCCAAGGACCGGGGGGAACGTCACTCAACCTCCTCAGCACCAACCGTTGGCCGTCCACATAGGCAACGATGAGGGGGTGGTGCCCCAGGACACGGCGTCGTCCCACTCCCACCCTGCTTCCCCTCTTCGGCCCGGGCAGACCCCAGCGCGTGGAAAAGCCTCTGCCTTCCATAGGCTAGGTGACACGCGCCGTCGTCCGGTTTCGGAGAGGATGGCGGGACGGATTGGTGATCCTCGTCCTGGCTCGCCAAGGGAAAGCTTGGGGTCTGTGTCCCGGACAGCGAACCAGCCCCGCCCGGATAAGGGCAAGGGGAAGTTGCACGAGGATGACGTGCGTCACCAGATCAACGCGGCTCACAATGAGCGCCTGAGGAACCAGCCGGGCGTCGATGCGGCCGACAGGGACCCCCGGGACGAGGTCATCGCCCAGCTGGAAAGGAGGCTGGCTCAGATGGAGGCCAAGCAGTCGGCCAACATCCCTACGGTCGGCGCCTCCAACGACCCCGGCCTCAACGCGCTCATGAACAAAGTTAGCGCCCTGGAGAGGGAGCTGGCCGAAGGCCGGGGTGACCCCATCATCCAGGTCAGGACGAGGACCCCTTTCACCAACAGGGTCCTCTCGGCCCCCATCCCTGAGAAGTACAGGGGGAACGCCATCAAGACCTACGATGGCCGATCAGACCCCCAGGAGCACTTCAGCCGTTACCAGAACAACATGCTGATGGTGAACGCGTCCGACGAATACCTCTGCCGTTGGTTCCTCTCTACTCTCGAGGGGCCAGCGTACGAGTGGTTCAACGGGCTCCCAGAAGGAAGCATCGACTCATGGCAGGATCTCGCCCAGCGCTTCCTCACTCACTTTGCCGGGAGGAAGCGCGCGAAGAAGTACTTCACCCACCTCCTCTCCGTCAAGCAGCAGCACGAGGAGTCCCTCCGGTCATTCATCGACCGGTGGACGAGGGAGACCGAGGAGGTCGAGGGGGCCGATGAGCGCACCCTCCTCGCCTTGTACCAGGGAGCCCTCCGCAGCTCCCCGTACGCTAGGAGCCTCATCACCGACCCCCCGAGGTCGTACGCCAAGGCGCTCCAGCGCGGAGGCTTGTATGCCGACGCCGACGAGCTCCACAATCACAAGAGAGAAGGGGGCCATCCCCCCAAGAAGACAAATCCTTCGCCGGCCTCGGGTCCGTCCCAGGCCGGCCAGGGTGCCCAAGGCCGCCACGGCTCTGGTGGGCAGAGTAAGAAAGACCGCCACTGGCGGCCGAGGCTGGAACGGCCGGGGGTAACCCTCACCCACCCGGTCGGCACCATCCTTGATTATGCCGAGAAGCACGGCCTCATCGAGCAGGCTCCTCGGCCGGCCGAGGAGATCCTTGCCATCCAGCAGGGCGGGACATACTGCCGGTTCCACAAGAACTCGTCGCACAACACCGACGATTGCATCACATTGAAGAAGGCCATCGAGCGCCTTATTCGCCAGGGGGAACTCTCCCAGTTTGCCAAAGGTGGCCCACGCAAGAACACTTGGGTAAACACCGGCAAACATGGGGGCGAACCCTCTGCGAAGAAGCGGGAGATTGGTAGACTCAGCGACGACGAGGACTTCGAAGAGCCTCCGCCGAAGAAGAATCACATCCACCTCATCGTAGGTGGGAACACCGGGGGGGACTCCGCCACTCAGAGAAAGAAATGGGCCCAATCCCTTTACATTGGGGAGGTGTCCCACGTTCCCCCCCAGCCGAAGAAGCAGCGAACGGAGGCGATCACCTTCACCGACAAGGATCTGCCTCCGGGTACGGAATCACACAGGGACGCCCTCGTCATCCGATGTGAGATCGGTGACTCCATCATCCACCGTACTTACATCGATACGGGGAGCTCCGTCAACGTGATGTACCTAGACACCTTCAAGCAGCTGAAACTGGACAGAGCTTTGCTGAAGCCGATCAAGACTCCGTTATCCGGCTTCACCGGGGACTCTATCGACGCCGAGGGCACGATAGTCCTCCCCGTGGAGGTCGGTGACGGCCCCCACCACGCCAAAATTGACATGGAGTTCATGGTGGTCAACCTCCAGTGCGCCCACAATCTGATCTTGGGCCGGCCAGCGCTGGAGGACTTGGAGGCCATCATCTCCATGAAACACTTGTGCTTGAAGTTCCCCACCAACGACGGCATCGGCTACGCCAGAGGAAATCAGAGGATAGCCAGAGCTTGCTACCTCAAGCTAACGAGACCGCCCGAAAGGGAAGGACAGCGGATAGACACCATTACGGCCGCCGTCGCCATGGACGAGGAGAGGCCACATGCGGAGCCGGCTGAGGAGGTCGAGGAAATCCCCCTGGACACCTCCCGGCCGGAGCGGGTTCTCAGGGTCGGAAAGCAACTCCCCCAGGACCAATGAGACGCCATCCTCCTCGTCCTACGGTCATACGCCGTTGTCTTCGCGTGGGGCCCGGACGATATGCCAGGCATCAGCCGCCAGGTGATCACTCACCGGCTGACCGTCGATCCGGCCTCCGCGCCGGTCAAACAGAAGCGGCGCTACTTGTCCGCCGACAGGCGGGACTTCGTCAAAGGGGAGGTCGCCATGCTCCTCTCAATCAAACACATCAAAGAGGTGAAGTACCCGACATGGTTGGCCAACGTCGTCCTCGCACAAAAACCGCCGACGTTCAGAATGTGTGTTGACTACACTGACCTGAACAAGGCGTGCCCCATGGACCCGTTCCCTCTCCCCAACATTGATCAGCTGGTGGACGAGATGGCGGGGTGCGAGTTGATGTCGTTCCTCGATGCCTTCAGAGGGTACCACCAAATCTCCATGCATGAAGATGACGCTGAGAAGACGGCATTCATGACCCCAGAGGGAATCTTTTGCTACCTTGTCATGGCCTTCGGACTCAAAAACTTCGGCGCCACCTACACTAGGATGGTGGCCAAGATCTTCAGAGCGGTCCTTGGCCGGACGATGGAGGCGTACGTCGACGACATGATCGTCAAAAGCAGGCAGGCCACCTCCCACGCCGACGACCTCCGGGAAATCTTTGAAATAATGAAGGAGTTCAGGCTCCGCCTCAACCCCAAGAAATGCGCCTTCGGCGTCCAGGGTGGCAAGTTCCTCGGCTACATGGTCAGCCGGAGAGGCATCGAGATAAACCCGGAGAAGACGCAGGCTATCATCAACATGGAGCCGCCCCGCAACGTCAAGGAGGTACAGCGACTGACGGGGCGCCTGGCGGCCTTAAACCGGTTCCTCTCCAGGTCAGCCGAGAGGGCACTCCCCTTCTTCCAGATCATGCGTAAGGCAAACAGCTTCAAGTGGACAACGGAGTGCCAGGAAGCATTCGACGAATTGAAGAGGTACTTGTCGTCCCCACCCGTGCTCTCCAAGCCCAAAGCCGGCGAAACCCTCTTCTTGTACTTAGGGGTGAGCACGTCGGCCATCAGCTCCGTGCTCATCCGTGAGGACGAAGGGGTGTAGAAGGCCATCTTCTACATCAGCAAAACACTCAGGGAGGCCGAGCTCAGGTACTCCCCCATTGAGAAGACGGTGCTGGCCATCGTCCACACGGTGAAGAAGCTGGGGCACTACTTCCAGGCCCACGCCGTCCACGTACTGACCCAGCAGCCTCTCGGCGCACTCATGAGGAGCCCCACCAGCTCCTCAAGGATGGTGAAATGGGCGATCTTCCTCAGCCAGTTTCATATTGAGATCAAGCCAAGGCCATCCATCAAAGGGCAAGCCTTGGCCGACTTCGTCATTGAATGCACAGCAAGGGAGACGGCCGTCGCCAACCCCGGGCCGGAGCCGGACGATACGTGGACCTTGTTCACTGACGGCTCGTCGGCCGCGAAATCATGCGGCGGCGGCGTCCTCATATCCCCTGAAGGGTTCAGAGCTTACTATGCCATCCGCTTCAACTTCAGGGTATCCAACAACGAAGCCGAGTATGAGGCCCTCCTCAGCGGTCTCAGACTCGCCGCTGACCTCAAGGCCAAGCACCTCAAAATCAAGTGCGACTCCAAACTGGTAGTGGGCCAGGTGGAGGGATCGTACGAAGCAAAGGAAGACCGGATGAAGCAGTACAAACAAGCGGCAGAGGAATTGCTGAAAGCGTTTGAAACCCACGAGATCACTCAGATCCCAAGGGCCGAGAACGCCGAAGCCGACATCCTCTCCAAGCTCAGCTTGGACACCCCGGAGCACATCTCCCAGTTGGCCAAGATCGAGGAGTTGAGCATGTCCAGCATCCATGCCAGCCCCGTCTTGTGCGTCCAACAGCGACCAGAGGATTGGATCTCCGACATCGCCACCTTCATCACAGCAGGGGAGCTGCCCCCGGACAAGGAGATGGCCAAACTTGCCAAACTCAGGGCCCCAAGCTACACCATCGAAGATGGCAAACTCTACAAACGGTCCTATAATGGCACCCTCCTCCGATGCTTACACCAGGATGAGGCCGACATAGCCATGAAAGAAGTTCATTGTGGCGTCTGCTCCTCACACCAGGGCCCTTTCAGCATGTCCCGTCGTCTCGTTGTCCAGGGTTTCTTCTGGCCGACGATGGCACGCGACTGCGCTGACCTGGCCAGGAAGTGCACCACATGCCAGGTACTCCAGAAGGCCCCTGGTCGGCCAGCTGTCAACTATGCCCCTGTCAGCACCGCAATTCCATTCTCCAGATGGGGGATTGACCTGGTCGGCCCCCTACCCAGAGCCGCCGGGAATAACCGCTACATCATCGTCGTCGTCGACTACTTCACCAAGTGGGTCGAGGCGGAGCCCTTGGCCAGCATCACGGGGGCCAGATGCCAGAAATTTGTTTACAAGAACATCATCACACGCTTTGGCGTCCCCCAGGAGATCATATCAGACAACGGCACCCAATTCGAGGCAGCCCCTTTCCAAGAACTCCTCCGGGAGTTTTGGGTAAAGCATCGTTTCTCCTCCGTTGCCTACCCTCAGGGCAACGGGCAGGTCGAGAACGCCAACAGAACAATTATGGAGGGGCTGAAGAAGAAGCTCCAGGCCGCAGGAGGTAGTTGGGTCGACGAGCTCCCCAACATCCTGTGGTGCTACAGAACCACGCCGAGGAGGGCGGCAGGTGAAACGCCTTTCGCCCTATGCTACGGCTTCGAGGCAAAGGCGCCCACGGAAGTTGCCATCCCCAGATGACGGGTGGAACAATACGAGCCTGACGCCAATGAGGAAAGCATGAAGATTGACTTGCACCTGGTCGATGAGAGGCGTGAGCAAGCTTACGTCCGAGCAGAGAACTACCGGCGTCAAGTAAAATCATACTATGACGCCAAGGTACGTTCCCGGGAATTTTAGGTGGGGGACTACGTCCTCCGCCGAAGGGAAGCAAGCCAGCCGACAGAGGGTGGCAAGCTAGCACTAAAGTACGAAGGGCCCTACATCGTCAGTGCCGTGGTCAAACCCGGCACCTACAAGCTTAAACGCCCGAATGGGTCCAATGTACCACGAACATGGAATGTACACCATTTGGTGAAGTTTTATCAGTAATCCGAAGGAGGTGTAGACGGCGAAGCCCTCACCCCTTAACGGGTTACTGATTGAACGCCACCCTCGGCCTCGAGCCACTTATGAATAAAATCATGTTCTGATTTTTCTCTGGAAATTCAAAGTAAAACATTAGCAGGTGCCCTCGTCGGCCACCTAGAGCGAGAGGCTCAGGTCTGGCCGACATGGCCCCTTGCATTTGCAGCCTATGAGCGACAAGCTCAGGCACTCCATTGTATTTTGTATCAGCGAAGGGCTCAGGCCTAGCTGAGAGATCACATCGTCCTGGCCCCGTAAGCCTAGAAGTGAAACGCTCAGGTATGGCCGACGATGTCCCCAGGACGAGGGGCCCGCAAACGGCCCACGTCTTGAAACGGGAAGCTCACCGCGTCGTCCACGCGCTTGACCGCAGGACGACAGGCCTGAAATCATGGCCGAGGTGACAAAATCCCAAAACTCAGGGATGGGCAACGACAGCCGTTGGAAACCGACCAAAAAGTCTAGCCCGCATCATAAATAGGCGACGGGACCCGCCCTGAGATCACGGACGTTATAAACGAAGTCCGAACCGGCTGAAGGACGAGCACACCCTTCGGCCGAAGCCTGAAAGAAGGATATCCCCCGAAACAAAAAATAATAATAATAATATAAGGGAAAAAGAGGGAAGCCGACGGCCGCGCATACCAGCCGGCCTCGAGCAATGAAAAAATAAAATCCCCACAACTCAGGCCCAACTAGGCCAAGTACATATCAGTTGAACACAAGTGTAGTACCAATGACAGGTAACATGGACGACACGTCCACACACTACAAGGGAATAATCAAGGCCGAAACACACGCCTATAAAACCCTAACCGCATCGGTTGGGTGACACGCGAGAGGTGACCTTCATCGGCCATAGTCCTTTGAGGCACCAACGCTTGGTATGAAACAAAGCATCGCAATCCTGAGGATGACCAGGACGAAGCGGGCACTTATCACACCCGCGAAAGGATCAAGCAATCACGAAACAACCTCTACTTGCCACAGCATCTCGGATGGCCGACGCAGGCACTGGAACCAAGGCTGTGGGTCAAGCGAAAGTTCTTGGGGAATTCGTTTAAGTGTTTCCCAAACACTTAGAAATAATCCTGAGAAAAGAGAGGGTTCCTCAACAAGGAACCATGGCTAGCCGACGAAGGTAGGACCATCTCCTTGGACAAGCCATTCCTTATCCAGCACCCTCATCGGCCACAAGCCAGACCTTGGCCGACAGCAGCACCGCAAAGAAGTAAATGCCCAACATTTATCTAAGTACTCAAATGAAGGAACTATAGCCGAAGCGGGTACAACCATACTCCAAGGCCGTTAGCTATCTACAACTCTGCATGTGTACTTAGAGGAATTCTAAATTCAAAATATCAAGGTAAAGGCGCCCTTATCGGCCACAACGACAGGACGACGAGAACACTAGGCCACTTGAAGTTAGACACTTGAGAAAATTCTAACAAAGGGGAAGAAATCCAACGCCTGGACGGAGCGGACACCATGGTCAAGACCGAAGGGAAAGCACCTACGTGAACCCAAAAACACTTAAGAAATTTTTGAAAAAATCCTAAGTGTTATGATGATAGCAAAGGAGCACCGGTCAGGCCGACAAAGCCTCCAGGCCGGAAAGAAAGCAACTTCGTGGATCCAAAACACTTAGGAAATTTTTGAAAAAATCCTAGGTGTTAGGGTAGCCAAGAACCACCGGCCAAGCCAACAAGGCCACCAGGCCACAAGGAAGCAACTGTAAGAACCCAAAAACACTTAGGAAATTTTTGAAAAAATATCCTAAGTGTTATGATACCGCATCAACACCGGTCGGGCCGACAAGGCCACCAGGCCGAAAGGGAAGCAACTACAAGAATCCAAAACACTTAGGAAATTTTTGAAAAAATTCCTAAGTGTTATGA
This sequence comes from Cuscuta europaea, assembly GCA_945859875.1. Classification (NCBI taxonomy): domain Eukaryota; kingdom Viridiplantae; phylum Streptophyta; class Magnoliopsida; order Solanales; family Convolvulaceae; genus Cuscuta; species Cuscuta europaea. Next base: position 15,312,035 of record CAMAPE010000016.1, read on the forward strand.
TAGTACAGAAATGACGGTCAGGCCGACCAAGCCACCAGACCGGGAAGAAAGCAGCTTAGTGAGCTCAAAACACTTAGGAAATTTTTTAAGAAAATTCCTAAGTGTTATGATAGTAAAGCAACGACAAACAAGCCGACCAGGCCACCGGACAGGGTGGACTACCTCACGGACGTAGCGGACACTCCCGGGTCACCCAAGTTGTGACCTTGACACTTAGAAAAAATTTCAAAAACGAAATGACAAAAAGCAAACAAGCATACAAGGAATTGAAAGCCGACCTGGACAGCAAAAAATTGTTCATTCATATTCAGTTCAGTACAAAGGAGGGCTCTTCGGCCGTTACATCATTTGGCAAAAATAAAAACTAATTACAAATGAGTAGCCTATCAAGCTTCGGGGGCACCTCCATCTGCGGCTGTCTCTTCGGCCTCATCAGCTCCCTCATCGGCCTCAGCTTCTTGGCCGGCAGCGGGTGCAGCACTGGTGGCGTCGTCCAGAAAATCGAATTCAGTATAATCCGGCTCGCCAAGGCCGGAGCTTTCTATGGGGGACTCTCGCTCCGACAGCGGAAGCTTGGCCTGCTCCTCTGGATCCTTCATCAGCTTTGGCAGCTTCAGGTTCCGTCTGGCCCACCCGGACGTGTAGTTCATTGCTTTCAACGCGCGGGATAGCCGACGACACAGGAGCCTTTGCATCCGCTCCTGGCCCATGTTGTAATAGACGGCCATCTCCCTGCTGAAGTACTCCTGGCCGGCGGGGGAGTTCATCCCCCAATCTTCAAGCCTGGCGGCAACCACTTCGTAGCACCAGGGGAGCCTCTCATCGGCCTTCCACCCCTCGGCCAGGAACCGCTCAACGGCCTCATCAGCAGCCCTCACAACGGCGGCCTCGGCCTCAGTTTTCGCCTTGACGGCCTCCTCGTTTCTGTGCCGCTCGGCCTCCAGCGCCTTTTGGGTCTCCTCGAGCCCCCTTTTGCTCTCCTCGAGCTTGGCCAGGGCATCGTCCCTGGCTGCAACGGCTTCATCGGCCTTGGCCTGCAACGCCCTGACATCCTCCCGGAGCCGATCCAGGCAAGCTACTGCCTCGTCGGCCGAGGCAGCCTTCTGCTCCAGCTCTTTCAAGCGAGCTATCTCCCGGTATTGCCTCTTATGGCTCTCCATGAGCATAAAGGCACTCTGCAAAAAAAAAGGAAAACAAAAGTCAGGCAAACGGTTTCACACGGACGACGAGAAAAGTACACACTACAAGGCAGAGAACTTACTTGGACGAGGAGGTCCATGCCGCCCTCGTAGATATTCACGTCCCCGAGCTTCCTCAGGTAAGCCCGATCCTTGGCCGGCATGGCCTGCGCCAGGACGTCGTGGCCAAGAACGACGTCATCAAAGACACCCCCGCCGACGGGGTATTCTACCATCTTCTGGTAGGTGGCACCTGCAATCTCTTTGCCGGCCCTCTTCGTCCGTGGCTCCTGGACGAGAGGCAGTGAGGGAGCAGCATCACCAGCAGCAGTAAGGTCCACGACAGGACCACTATCGTCCACGCCGGGGACAGCCAGAGTACCGGCCTCAGTAGCCGGAGAAGGGGAAGGAGCCCTCTTCGTATTCTTCGAGACGCTCAGGCCGGCCTCAGTTAACTTTTTCTGGCCGTCAGTGGCCGGCCTTTTCTTCTTCGATGGAGCAGGCTTTGGGGCCGCATCAGCAGTAGCCCCGCTCCCACCGGCCGCGGCACGTCTGGCCGCCTCGGCCGCCTTAGCGGCCAGCTCCTCGGCCGCTTTGGCCTTGGCAATAGCCATTATGGAACGACGATCCATTGCAAAGTCTACAAAGGAAAAACAAACAGATTAGTAAGACAAAGGAACAAAACATAAAGACAGAAAGCCGAAGAGGTAATTACCATCGGCCTCAGCAGGAATGCCCAAATCCGGGCCGTCGGCCTCTTCAAAGGTAGTGGTCATCCTCGGCCAGAGTTGGAGGTCATCCTCCTTGTCACCATAGACATGGTACCTCAAGAAGCCGAGGGCGGCCATCTTGTACTCAGTAATGTACTCCTTCACGCTCCTCGGCTCCCCTTCCAAGAAAGCCTCCACCTGAGCGTCCAAAATAGAGCTCTTCGGCAGGTCGTGCAGGTTAAACCTCCTGGTGTGGCCGAGGGAGGGAAACTCGGTGCCACTCTCACCAATGGACACAAACACGAACTTGCTCTTCCACCCATGAATGGACGTAGGCAAATCCGTGAAGCTCCTCTTCTTCGGCAGCTGCTGAAGAGTAGCGTAGGCCGCACAGTTCTTGTGGCTTCCTCGGCCGATCTGGTACAAATTCATGAATAGTGCCGTTGTCGGCTTGTAGCCCAACTCCTCACACCGGAGCAAGAACCCTACCATCAAGGAGTAGCTGTTCGGCGTCAGCAAGGCCGGAGGAAGCCCTACCATGTCCAGGTACTCAGTAATGAAAGGGTGAAGGGGGAACCTCAACCCCTTAGCAAAACTCATCGGGTATACTCCAAAGTATCCCGGTGGTGGCAGAAGAACATGGTCCGTCGGCTTGGGTGCCCTAACCCGCCCGAACGGCCCCACGTACATCTGGGCAACAAGATAGTCGGCCGCACTGCTCTCCGGCTTGATCAGGTAGATGTTGGTGAGATCCAGATAGGAGATGCCGGGCCCACTCTTCGGCCTCCTCACTCTCTTCGGCTTGGCGGCTCCCTTAACGGCGGACACCGGCCTCGGGCACGGAATGACAGCGGAAGTGGACGCCCCGTCCACCACTCGGGACGCACCTGCGTCCTCACCTCTTGAAGAAGAGGCGGACTCCTCGTCCTCGCCTTCCTCGTCCACCGGCTCTCCAGATTTGTAGGGACTTAAACGCTCTATCTCCTCTTCAAACTCCTCGAGCACCTCGTAGTCAAGCGACCTCGTGGAGGGCTGGTCATCGTAGGGGTAGTAGTCTTCGTTCAAGCTCTTCATAACTACTACTACGGGCCTAAGGAGACTAACTTAAGATCTAAGTGTGTTCAAACGCCTAACACTAGATCAACAACCTAGGGAGCAAAGTATGAAAAATGAGGAAGATCGCGATGAACACTAACCTTGAACAACGAAGAAAAGGCTTGGGAGTTTATCTCTCTAAAAAATCGGCCAGCACTTCGACAAATTCAGAATGCAAATACGTTTTCTCGTCGGAGGGGGAGGGGTATTTATAGAACCCCCCACCCAACGGTCACTACACGTGGCACCCCCCCCCCCCAATGGCCACACCAACGGCCACCAATGGGGGGCGTCCACGTCACCAACGGGCCAAACTCATATCAACAGCCCACTGGTAGGACGGACTCTACGGCCTACACACGCTCACCGGCCCTACAAATGCCAGCAAGCGCCCACTACGTCCCACTTGCGCGCCAAGATCACAACTTCCAAACAATAAGGGAACGTAACGGCCACAAGATCAAAGGACCCAAGAGCCCAAAAGCCACCGGCTCCTCGTAATAACCCTTGATGATAACTCTCTACAAGCGATCTGTGCACAAGGGTTCTCCCACAGGGTTACCTTGGCCAGAAAATCGCCATGAGGGTTGGATTCAGGGGGACTACGGAGAGACCGCTTCGGCCGGGGACTCAAGCAACTCCTTCACCCCTCACACTCTTCGGCCTGAAGCAGTGGGGGACTGGGGGACTACACCGGCCTCAACAAAACAAAAGAGAATGCAAACAAGGTAACCACAAAGCATGGCCACATCATCCATACAGCACAACGGAACTGCATCGGCCAAAGGCCCATAACGTCACTAGCGACGGCCAACAAGCCACTAGAGGCAAGAAATCGTCCTCCGCCAACAATTAATCTTGACGGGCCCTTCGGCCAAGAACACGAAGGCCAACCAGCAACGGCCAAAAGAAGTGCGCAAACACCCTCATCGGCCACCCAAAGGAAAGGACGCCATCGTCCTCAAAGCAAGGAATAACTTCAGTGGCCTCATCGGCCCAAACACAAACTTCAACCATCAACGCCCAAGCAAAACGTGCCTTTCAACGGCCACCATTGAAAGAAGGACACTCATCGTCCAAGAACAAAGACATCAAGTAAACAACGGCCTCCCTGTCCACAACAAGGAACAGGTAACGGCCAAGGGCGCCAAAGCATAGGAATCTACTCTCCTTCACTTCGTCTACGTCTCAGCTTAGAGAGTGGGGGACTCCTGATGGAGTATATGGGTCTGAGCCCCCGGACCCACATACTCGGAAGAACAGAAAGCACAACAGAGTGGCGCCCTCGTCGGCCAAGACGCCCCCGTCGGCCGAAAAGGGGCCAACTCGGATTATGGTCCTGAGTCCAGGGAACCCGGGTGCCCTCGTCGGCCACGCCCCCGTCGGCCGTGCCCTCGTCGGCCACGCCCTCGTCGGCCAAGAAGACCTCCCAGAATCAGATTTTATACTTACTCATTTGTACAGCCCATTAGTGGCTTTGTATTCGGCCCAGTAGCGGTCCAGTTGTAAATGGGCCTCCCAAGCCCAAGACTTGGGAGCCCAGCCCTAATTTTCTCTATAAATACTCCCTTTGGGAGTAGTTATGGGGGTTACAAATTCATTCTATTGAAGCATATTATTGCACTTCTCTCTCTAGCTCTCACTTCTCTCTAGATATACTCTATCAATATGTATATTTCGCAGATTTTGGGATGAAGAAAACGTAGGTTCTGGCCTATTATTTATAGGGAAAGATGAGGGTTCCGGGCTGTGTTAGAGTTGGAGTTAAATTTTGATTCTTTTGCACCTTTATGAGTATTAGGAGTATAATTGTTATATAATTAGTATTACGTAGTTAATGTTAGTATAACTACGTAAGTATTAGGAGTTAAAATATATACTAATATTTTACGTATGTAGGAGTATACTCCTAATACTAATGTTAGTATTTGAGTATAATTAGTATTACGTATTTATATATCTATTAGGAGTATGTTTCTATATTATTTTATTTATTATATTATTGTATTTGTGTATTTTATACTTAACTTAAAATAGATATATATAAAAGTTAATTTTATACTAAAACGTTACTTCTATTATCGAACCATTTTTATCTGACTAAAACGTCATAAGTTTGGAAATTTTATCTGATTAGAATGTTACAACTGTTGAATTTTTGTCTGACTCAATTAATAATTAAAATGTTATTTTCGTAATATTTTATCTGATTAAAAATTATTTTTATTTTTATTTAAATTTTTGAAGTGTCACATTCTACCCTCCTTAAAAGATGTTTCGTCCTGAAACATTAACTAAATCTAAATACTCAAATTCTTAAGTATTACATTCTACCCACCTTAACGAGAGGTTACGTCCTCGTAACTAATATTTTACCTTAGTCAAATAACTCTGGATAACGTTTGCGCATATCCTACTCGTGTTCTAAGGCATGCATCAGGCTTCTACATTATACAAGTTCTCTACTAACTTCAAACAGGTAAACACATACAAAGGATCTTAATTACTCCACATACTTCACATAAGCACGAATTTCATGCATTTCATAACTCAATAACTTCGCAAAGGTTTCTCCCTCTCGCCGCGTCCTAAAAGGTCTTTTTCCTAGTATGTTAATTCTCCTAATTTTACAAAAACATTTTGAAAATCCCCGCATCAAAACTATAGTTTTCGTCAAAGATTTCGAACAACGAAGTTTCAGCACAAGGAGAAATTCCCAGTTAGTTGGACGAGCGCAAGGCTCAATTATGCACCAACCAGCTTAGACTGTTATCGTCTTTGTGACAGAATTTCTCCCTACGACCTATTACCTCATGTTCTAGTCCCTTCGGAAAACTTTAAGGCTCTGATACCAATTTGTAACACCCCTAAATTTCCCGCCCAAAACATTGATATATTTTAAAAGAAATACTTTATTCATTCATCAAAGAGTTGAAGAAATACAGCGGAAGTCTAAAAGGGAAATGAGTGTTACCGCCACATTCGGTCATCTCTTAACCGAATGCACAGGCAACTCAAACTAAAACAATAAAAAAAAACTAATGTAATAATAAGTAAATGTTAATTTCATGACTAGATTTAACTAAGGCATCTTCTAATTCGCACTCAAGCTCGAGCAATCCATCAATCCACATAGGCATCCAACTCATCACCTGATAAAAATTAAGGGAGAAGAGAGAGACAAGAGAAATAACAAAAATTAGCTTTAGAGCTAAGTAAGTACTACCCAACCCCGTAAAATAATCAGGTTTGACAAAAAATAGATTTTTATATAATATCATATAAAAATGACGCACTCCACCAAAATACTTTTCTCTTTGATTTTTCTTAAAATTACTTCTTTACTAAAATCCTCAACTTCTCTTGGAAAATCTCTTAGTAATTCTTCTCTTTAAACTTCTTAAGAAAATCACTTCTTCTCTAACTTCCTAGTAATTTAGAAGGGCGGTGCTCAACCTTTCGGTAGAGCCCGGTGGACCGTGGTTACGGACGGCCACCCCGAACAAGTGCCGGTACCACAACTGCTCTGTTGGAAACGAAACGACTACCTTAAGTGTGCACACCCCCTAAAAGTGATTCCAAGCCCTCCGAGTAGTAAGTCATCCCGAGTGGTCGGAACCCAACCACCCCAATTCTAAAATTCTTGAATGATTAGGGACTACTACTATAACTTCTTCTTAAAAGGGATCATAGATCCAAATCTTACTTAAAAGGGATCATAGATCCAAATCTTGCTTAAAAGGGATCATAGATCCAAACTGTACTTCTTAGTAGTAGTAGCTCTAATCACCCTCCACATTTATCCGGATGTGGAAAAACCGACACCTCGGATTACTCCCGAGATGCTATCTTCTTATGAAAATGTAAATTTTATCTTTGCTTAACAATACTTCAAAAATACTTCTTAATTTCTCTAAAAAGTCTCGAAGGTATTTAAAAATATTTAATACCCCAAAAGTACTTGATTTATACTACTATATATATAATATCTCCTCAAAATCACATACACAAAATTCACAATTCACACTTAATCACATAATGCATATAATAAGCATATAATACGAGGAAACAATTTTGGATTGGCAGAGAAACTTACCTTAAGTCCTGTTGCTCCTAGTTATCCTCCTCTAATCCGGTCTCTAGATAATCACCTTTTTAATTAAATATGATAAAATTAGTCACTTATTCTATTTGTAATTAGTTTACCCGATTTTCTCCTTTTATTTAATTATTTGAATTTATTAACTTAATTTATTAGTTATCCGAATTTATTTGATTACTCACGTTCTATTAATAAAATTACCTTATTAATTTCATCCATTAATTTTAAATATTTGAAATAAAATATACGAATATAATTGACTACAACATCCAATTTTTATTCAATAATCACTATTAATATTAATATTTCCTTATTTAATTACTTAACTAGTTTTATATGGCCTAATTTAAATAAATAGACTAAGAATCGACTTTATAAATTAAAAACCGTTTGTAACTATATTATGGGTCTATATTTGACCTAGGTTTTCCAGATATCTATTTTATAATTATCTTCCATAATTATTCCTTTAACTTCATATATCTATTAACCGGTTCAATTACAATTAAATATACTAAATCTTAATATTTATTAATTATAAATGGTCCATAAGGTCCTAGTTAGTCATATATTTATCCTAGTTTACTCCAATATTTATTTCATAATTATTTTCGTTATTTAGTTAATTATTTACTAAATGTGTATAAATTAGCCCAATTACCATTAAATCAATTAAAAATAGCTAAAAATATTATTTTCCAATTCTGGTTGGTCCGAATATATATATTTATACTAGGTATTTAATTTATATTTTTCCAGATTTTATTTATTTCATTTACTATTTTATTTTTAATTTTTATTGCAACTGGGCCGAACTGGCCCAAATTAAATTTTCTGGCCCAACCTGAAAAGGCCCAAAAGACAGACCAGCAGATTTCTGGGTTGTCTTCTTCCCCAGGTCGCCGGAAAAACGGGAATTCAAGGGGGGAGGTGTTACCTCGTCGGACGAGCGAAACGGCCGGCTACTGGCTCCGTTTGGGACGGCGAATGTCGGTGGTGGGTTGGCGGCAGCGGCAGCTCCTCCCTCTTCTCCGTTTTCCGTCGAAAAGTTTTTCCCCGGCGAAACTCCGGCGAGGCTTTTCTCCCTCGTTTCACGACCTTTTTCGACGATTCTTTTTCCGTTGGATTCGTATCACGAAGGGGAAGGTTTGAGGGGTGTTTTCAGGGCTTGTTTCTGGCTAAAACGGTGGGTCGAAAAAAAAAATATATATATATATATATATACGTATATATGTATATTTCGCAGATTTTGGGATGAAGAAAACGTAGGTTCTGGCCTATTATTTATAGGGAAAGATGAGGGTTCCGGGTTGTGTTAGAGTTGGAGTTAAATTTTGATTCTTTTGCACCTTTATGAGTATTAGGAGTATAATTGTTATATAATTAGTATTACGTAGTTAATGTTAGTATAACTACGTAAGTATTAGGAGTTAAAATATATACTAATATTTTACGTATGTAGGAGTATACTCCTAATACTAATGTTAGTATTTGAGTATAATTAGTATTACGTATTTATATATCTATTAGGAGTATGTTTCTATATTATTTTATTTATTATATTATTGTATTTGTGTATTTTATACTTAACTTAAAATAGATATATATAAAAGTTAATTTTATACTAAAACGTTACTTCTATTATCGGACCATTTTTATCTGACTAAAACGTCATAAGTTTGGAAATTTTATCTGATTAGAATGTTACAACTGTTGAATTTTTGTCTGACTCAATTAATAATTAAAATGTTATTTTCGTAATATTTTATCTGATTAAAAATTATTTTTATTTTTATTTAAATTTTTGAAGTGTCACATTCTACCCTACTTAAAATATGTTTCGTCCCGAAACATTAACTAAATCTAAATACTCAAATTCTTAAGTATTACACCCGGCGTGATCGGAAACGAGAGGTGCAAGCAATCGGACTTTAATTCCAGATTGTGGCATTGCGCCATCAATTTAGGGAGCTGCCCTCCTTCCAGACCGCGAGATATGGACTGGAGCTCGGCGCTGCGAGATTCGTACGAGAGATCGACGGGTTCGAAAGCGAGAGGTGCTCGACCAAGGTCAGGACCGTCAAGTAGTCCAGCCTTCGGTGTTTGCGCCTCAATTTAGGGAGCTGACCACCTTCCAGACCACGAGATATGGACTAGAGCTCGGCACTGCGGGATTCGTACGAGAGCCCGGCGGGGTCGGAAGCGAGTGGTGCTCGACCAAGGTCAGGGCCGTCAAGTAGCCCAGCCTTCGGCATTGCACCTCTATCTCCCTCCCCCGCCTTCAATGCTAAAGGGGGAGACGAAATTTCGTGGGGTGTCAGGACTGACGCAGTTGCCTGAGCCCCAAAATTTGGGAGCCGCGTTGGGCTCCTATCCCTGCTTGATTTGTGAGGAAAGAACAAGGGCTTATATACATGCCTTGACTTCTCTCTTTGGGAGCCGCGTTGGGCTATTATCCTTGTTTGATTGAGGGCTTATGAAGTGGCCTCGGAGATTGGGAGCCGTCGAGGCTGTTATCCCTGGAGATTTGAGGGCTTATGAAGTGGCTTCGGAGATTGGGAGCCGTCGAGGCTGTTATCTCTGGAGATTTGAGGGCTTATGAAGTGGCCTCGGCTTGTCAGGGCTCCGGCTAGAGAGCCTGTATTCGTGAGGACTTATGAAGTTGCCTCGATTATTTGGGCTCGATTGATGAGCGTGCATTGCCGAGGGATTACAGAACGACCTCGGATTTTGGGAGCCGTTGGGGCTGTTATCCCAGAAGCATCAAGGACTTATAGAGCGGCCTTGGAATTCGACAATGGGCTGAAGAGTCAATGTTTGTGAGGACTTACAAAGCTGCCTCGGCTTATATCAGCGTTGAGTTCGGACTGGAAGACTTATAAATTGCTCTCAAGGAGATTTTCGTGTTGAAATCTTTATCAATTATAAATGGGAGTCGTGAACAGCTTACAGTGTACGGCTGAGGTTGCTATCAGTGACCCCGGATTTCCAATGCCCGCGACTGTGCAAAGTTTCCGTTTGGCGAGGGCTTATTGTCTCTTTTACAGCGTTGGGTCACTGGTAGTACCTCACCAGGTGGTGGACGTTCCATAATCTCGGAACCTCCGTGCCTTTTGGGGTGCTTAGTTTGTAAGTTCCGAGCCAGACTACAACAGAGATGATGTAGGGCCCTTCAAATTTTTTGGCCATCTTCCCTCCCTCATTGGCTTGGCTGGCTGTTCGTCGCCTGAGGACGTAGTCCCCCACTTAGAACTCCCGATCTCGGACCCGTGCGTCATAATAGCTCTTGACCTGACGTTTGTAGTTCTCCGACCTCAGGAAAGCATTCTCCCTTCTTTCATCAATGAAGTTGAGGTCGATCCGCATGTTTTGCTTGTTTTGCTCGGGGTCGTATGACAAGACCCGCGAGGTCGGAATTGTGACCTCCGTAGGGGCTTTGGCTTCGAAGCCATAGCAGAATGAAAACGGAGTCTCACCCGTTGCTCTGCGGGGAGTTGTTCTTTAAGCCCACAGAATGTTATGGAGCTCTTCCACTCAGCCTCTGCCTTCGCCTGAGAGCTTCTTTTTTAAGCCCGCCAAGATGGTGCAGTTAGCATTTCCCACCTGCCCTGTAATACTTGAGATTTAATTTAAACGGATTAATAGTACTACTCATACCAACAGAGGTGCATCTCCTTTTAAGGGAGCTCATCACCCAAGAACTCCAAAGTTAAGCGTGCTTGCACGAGAGTAGTCTTGGGATGGGTGACCCCCTGGGAAGTTTCTCAGGGCGCGCATGAGTGAGGACAAAGTGCGCGGTAAAGGCTCATGATGGTTTGTGATGACAGTACTATTGGTCTAGAGTAGCTACCCCGGGTCCTGCGAGGCCGGGGTGTTACACACTCCAAAAATTTAAATAAAAATAAAAATAATTTAAATAAAAATAAAAATAATTTTTATTAGTCAGATAAATCATAAAATGTTACGGAAATGACATTTTAATTATTAAATGAGTCAAACAAAAATTCAACAGTCGTGAAATTCTAATTAGATAAAATTTCAAAATTTAGGACGTTTTAGTCAGATAAAAATATTTTAATAATAGAAACAACATTTTATTAAACAAATGAACCAGACAAAAAAAACATTTGTGACATTTTTAGTCTGATAAAAGTGGTCCGATAATAGAAGTCACGTTTTATAACGAATACTGGTTATACATATGGCATAAGTAGTAAAATTTACATTTTTACTATTTTAATTTACACGTAATTTGTGTATAAAATACACAAATTACAAATTTGACTTTTCCAATGTTGATATACTCCTAAAGTCCTAATACGAATATATATACTCCTAAAGTCCTAAAGCACACCATAACTATAACTATGTACGTGATAACATACTCTGTATATAAATATATAATATGTACTAATCCTATTATATAACTACCTACGTAATAATATACGTAGTACAATACTCCGTAGACTATATATAGTACTATCCTCCGTTCCATAAAAGTTGCAACAGTTTGACTTTCACGTTTGCCAACGCGCAACTTTGACTGTAATTATATTTATTTACGTATTAGTAAACATTAAAAAAAGTTAATATATTGGAAATTTACATTAATACAAATTTGTTAATATTTTATACATAATATTTTTATTATATATATTATTAGAAAATCGTAGTCAAAGTAAGGTGTGTGAATAGTGCAGAAATTACAATGTTGCAACTTTTATGGAACGGAGGAAGTATATAATATCACTGCCTACGTAATAATCCTATGGAATAACTAAACCACGTATCCAGCCGTAGTTACGGCCAAGAACAGCCCGTATAAAACTCAAACACACACACTTGCGATAAGCTTTAACACCGGCGAGTACGTCGAAGATAACTACCAACTGGGTGCGGATGAAGCTGTTTAACTTAAACTCCAACTCTAACATAGCCTAGAGCCTCGACCTGCACCTATAAATATCGTCCTTTACCTGCGTTTATACTCAGTCAAAAACACGACCAATATATATATATATATATATATATACATATATACGAAGTAGATATATACATGCAATTTTCAAACCCAGCGATATACTATAAACCATGCTTCGAAACCACTCTAAAAACCTTCCCCTTCACGAGAGGAATCCAACGGCGAAAGAATCATTGAAAACGGTCGTCAAACGAGGGAGAAACACCCGCCGGAGTTTCGCCAGAGTGGGTTTTGACGTGCAAAAAAAAAAGGAACCGAAGCTGCGCCGCCGGACTGGACTGCTACACTGTTGTCGCCTAACAGCCCCACCTCCATCTTCAATCCGACTGTCGTCGGTCGATTAAGGTAACATGTCTCCAACGCTCTTAGTTTTCCCGGCGTGTCAAAACATGCGAAGAAGACGATCGTCCTCTTGTTTATTCAAACTTTGGGCTGGACTGTTTTAATTAAGAATTGGGCGAGTTTGCATTTTTGTTGGTAAATTAATATGCTGCTAGGCTGACTAGTGGAGGAATAAAGCTGTGAATAATAATAATAACAAGCTGGGAAATAATAATAGTAATGAAATTGAATTGGTAATATATTGGATTTGGTTAATCTGCCACTTTTTAATCCTGTTAATTTCAGTATAGGATAACAAAATAAAAGCAATTACTTGACGGATTAGTTAATCAAATTAATAAACTCAAATAATAAAATAAAGGGGGGGGAATCGGATAAATAGAATAAGTGACTAATTATATCATCTTAATAAAAAAGGTGATTTTATAGAGACCGGAATTGAGGAAGAGATTAGGAGCACCAGGACTTAAGGTAAGTTTCTCTGCAAATCCAAAATCGTTTCCTTGTATTATATATGTATTATGTGATACGTGATTTTAGTGTATGCATGTGATCTGAAATTTTCCAATCTGTGGTATTTGAGAAGAAGTGCTTTTGAGTATTAAACATTTTATTTAATTATTTTCGAGGCAGTTGAGAAATTGGGGAAATATTTTGAGTATACTAATTCAAGATAAAAGAATGTTTTCATGAGATAGGCATCTCGGGAGTAATCCGAGGTGTTGGTTTTCCACGTCCCTTAAAATGTGGAGAGTGGTTAGGGCTACTACTAAGAAGAGATTTTTGAGTAACTTTCGGATCGATGATCCCTTTTAAGAAGGAGAGTTGTGGTAGTAGTAGTAGTTCCGACGTAAAAGGGCTGCTACTGCTAAGGGTGATGATAAGTTTTGAGTGATAATTGGATCGATGATTCCTTTTAAGAAGCAGAGTTGTAGTAGTAGTCCCTAATCATTCAAAGATATCTTATTCAGGGGTAGTTGGTAGACTAAGTCCCGATTACTCGTGACGACTTACTACCCGGAGGGCTTGAAATCCCTTTTAGGGTAGTCGTTTCGTTTCCACAAGAGCAGATGTGGTACCGGCACTTGATCGGGGTGGCCGTCCGTAACCACGGTCCACCGGGCTCAGTCGAAAGGTTGAGCACCGCCCTTCTAAATTACTAAGAAGTTAGAGAAGAAGTGATTTTCTTAAGAAGTTTAAAGAGAAGAAATACTAAGAGATTTTTGAAGAGAAGTTGAGGATTTTAGTAAAGAAGTAATTTTAAGAAAAATCAAAGAGAAAAGAATTTTGGTGGAGTGAGTTCTTTTTATATAAGTATTATATAAAAAAACTATTTTCACCAAACCTGATTATTTTACGGGGTTGGGTAGTACTTACTTAGCTCTAAAGCTAATTTTTGTTATTTCTCTTGTCTCTCTCTTCTCCCTTAAATTTTATGAGGTGATGAGTTGGATGCCTATGTGGATTGATGGATTGCTCGAGCTTGAGTGCGAATTAGAAGATGCCTTAGTTAAATTTAGTCATGAAATAAACATTTATTTACTATTTCATTAGTTTTAATATTTTTGTTTGGTTTGCCTGTGCATTCGGTTAAGAGATGACCGGATGTGGCAGTAACACTCATTTCCCTTTTAGACTTCCGCTGTATTTCTTGAACTCTTTGATGAATGAATAAAGTATTTCTTTTAAATATATTATTGTTTTGGGTGGGAAATTTGGGGGTGTTACATGCCCATTGCACTGTGGGTAGGCGACGGAGGCTGCAGTGTGTCTGATCCCCTAGCTGGCCAACATGTCCTGGAAGCTTTTGGCCTCGAACTGAGTACTGTTGTCCGTGATGAGCTGCTACGGTACACTGAAGCGAGTGAGGATATTCTTGTGTACAAATCTCCTGCAGTGCGCCTCGGTAATGCTGACCAGTGGTTCGGCTTCTTTCCATTTGGTGAAATAGTCAATGGCGACTATAATCCACCTGCAGTTGCCGGTACCTCGAGGAAGCTGTCCCACGAGGTCTACGCCCCATCTGGAAAATGGGATTACAGTGCTAATGGGGGCGTAGTTCACTGCTGGGCATCCCGGTGCATTCTGGAATTGCTGGCATGCGTTACAACTGCGGGCCATCCGAGCACAATCCTTTGCCATAGTGGGCCAGAAATATCCTTGTAGTAGGAGCTTTCTGGACATAGTGTAGGGGCCCTGGTGTGCAGAGCAGACCCCGACATGCACCTCCTCCATGGCTAGCTTGGCCTCATTGTCGCTGAGGCAGCGTAAAAGCGTACCGTTGTCGCTGTAGCAGCTGCAACCCGCAGCTCATTGACCTGTTGGGTCAGGAGGTGGATCTGCTCTTCCCGTGGATCCACCCGGCGTTGGCGCCGTGGTGGAGATTCCACCTGCCGCCTTGGCGGTGATAGCCTTAGCTGGCACAGGGGTTGTTGTTGTTGTTGGCGCAATGGTGAAGCGCGTTGTTGCCTTGGAGGAGAAGGCATCTGCCGGTGGCGTGGGGGGTGGATCTGGGGGAATGATTGCCCCCTAACCTCTCCAAAGCCGGTACACGCTCTGGAGTCCTTCTCCCAGGTTGTTGCTGCTGCTGTTGCCGGGGGATGTCGAGGACTGGGGAATTTGCCCTGTTAATCCCCCGTATGTTTACAGATAGGTGCTGATTCTCCATGGATCTGTCCCCCAATCTGGAGAAGATGGGACGCCTTCCCACCTCAATCCACGGATTGGGGTTGTCATCATGTTGCAGGGAGGGGGACTGCGAGGAGTCCTGAGTGGTGACAGCATAGACACCTGTTAGTCCCTGTTTCTGTAACAGCAATGAATAATCGATCTAACAAGGAAGATTAAACGTAAAGATGAACACAGAATGAATCACCGTAAAACCTTCTTTGATAAACCTTGTAAGCGTACAACAGAATGATATGCGTAAGGCTATGAATAATAAGTACGACGTTCAGCCTTTTCCTAAACCTCGGCTCCCTTTTTATAGGCGAGGTTTAGGTTAGGCGTACCAGGCTTTTTAGCCTGTTTAAAATGGGCCTAACACTTGGCCTGATTTCTATCTAATTTATGCACTATTTAAATACAAGGATTAAATATAAAGCTAATCTATGACCAACTTGATTCACAATTAAATATCTCCAACAATCTCCCCCTTTGTGATCAAGTGCCATTCTCTTATTGCTTCTGAGATTTGAAGTAGTGCTTCCTCATACCAAGTGCATGTTCATACTGCCTCAGCACATTTCTCTTTTCGAGGCGATCGTCAATGGCCTTTAAAATTGTCTGTACAGTAGAGTGTTCCTTTTGAACATAAGACGATGCCTCTTGAAGATTTTCCTCTAGCTTTGCCTTCATCTTTAGAATCTGCTCTTTGATTATCTTTAGTGTTCCGTCGCAGTATTTCTCAATTTCACTGACTACCATCAGACGCTTTTCGTTCTTGTGGTTCAGATAGGTGACTGCTGGCGGTGTGAAGAAGATGTGGTAGGCTGGGAAATCTTCAAGTTCTGGACCATACAGTTTTGGCTTTGTCAGATTTGTCTTCTTCAGATTGCATTCAATAGCCATCTGTAGGTCATGTGAAGAGTGTACTCGGATCTGTCTAAGCATGAATCTCTTGATAGCTGCGAGGCCTTCGCTGTATACTATGCTCTGCCTGACTGGAAGGTATCTGTAGGCCATGAACATTTGGTAGATGTCATCCGGTTTCAGCATGATGAAGTCGTTCTCTTGACAAGTGAATTCGCTCCCATCGGTGCGTTGAAGTCTGTAAGTGTAGAATGTTACTCCATGATAGTCTTCAGCCTTCACTTGTAGAATTTGATGAATCGGGAGAATATTCGACTTCAGATCTTGTTCCATTAGTTCTCTCTGTGTACCGGTTGACCTTTGTAGCAACATATGCAGTTGACCTCCAGCTTGCTTTCCTTTCAAGTGAGTAAGGCCTCTTAGCTTCAGTTCATTCAGTGGTTTGACTCTGTCTGGTCTACGCCAGATATGCTCTCTGATTTCTTCTTGGAAGGGGGCTTTGATACGAACATTATCCCAGGGTTTCTCTGTCTTGGGAAGTCTTCCCGCTGTTTGTCTTACGACCGATTCAAGAGTCTTCTAGGATTCCTTGTAATTCTCCCCTTCCTTGCGTTCATCGTCCTCGAGCCGTATAATATCTTCAGAGCATTTGTTGATCAGCTCTCGTAGCCACCAGTTTCTTTGCATGTCCTCTTGTTCGGCTTCAACCCGAAGATCATCCCATTCTGTCCATTTTCTTGGCCATTTGTCATAAATCACCGCCTCTTCCAGTGCATCATGGATGTCTTTGCCTGGGGAGATATATGGAATTCTTTGTTCAGGCGGTGATTGTTCCTGTGTAGCACTACCGGGTTCACTAGGATTGCCCGTTGACATCAGCTTAGAACTGGGTTCCAACTGATGGCCTGATGGAGAAGATGTACCAGTGGTAACATCATCAGGACTTCCATCCCCTCCTCGGTTGGTATCTCTGGGAGATACGCCTCGGGATGTTATTTCTAGCTCGACCATGCTAGATAGTTTGGCTGTGGATGGTGGCTGTTGGTTTGTTGAGGTTTCAGGTTGAATTGGTTGTGGAGTTTGGCTTGGAAGAGCAGTTTGCTCAAGTGATCGAGGTCGCTTGTTCTCCCCCTCATGAGGATCCGAATCATCGGGGTCCTCATGGGAACGTTTGCGACCACGAAGACTCTCCTTGTAAGTACTCTTGGTTTCGGGTGAGGAAAGAAGAGCTTCTAGTATGGCTTGCTGATGAAGAGTGAGGTTGTCTTCTGGGGTATTTAAGAGGTTGTTCAGCAAAGCCGAAGCTAGTGTGTCAAAGGATAGGGAGGAGAGATCGATGGAGGGTGTGGTCGGGTGTGGGGAGAATACTGGTTCTGTATCCTGGGTTCCCCGAGAAATAGAAGGGATAGGAATTTGGTTTATGGATTGGTGGGATAAAGGGGTGGAGGATATGGGTTGTGTATGGGAGATGAACGGTTTAGGGGAAGGTTGGGGTGGTGTCTGTTCAGACCGAACCGCTTGGGTGGTCCTAAATTCCTGTGCTAGAGCGGTCATTGCATCTTGCACCCATGGCTTAATGGTGGAATCCAGGAAGCGATTCAGTAGAACGTTTACGTCTTCAAAGGTAGGGTGACCAGTTACGGGGGTTGTAACTGTTGACACAGCATCAGTGAAGATTGCTGATGTGTGGCCTGCATTTAATGATGGAATCATTATGGGCGTAGCAGGGCTTCCAACCGTCATAGCTTGCGCTCTGGTTGTTGCGTTCAGGGTGAGTGCACCTGTATGTGCAGTGAATAGTGTAGGTGTCCTAGAAAATGAAGAAAATGTGGGAAATGTGACACCTAGACTCGATGTGAGAGAAGAAGGGGTTCTGACCTCGGGAGATAGGTCAATTGTATGCTCAACTGATTCAGAAGGAACCAGCGAGGGGGTTGAGTCCCGTTCTTTTGAAACAATGGCCTTTTGAGAGACAATTGAGTGGCTGGGAGAGGGCTGTGCATGCGCAGTTGAGCCAGATGCTGCGACTTCTACCCGGGAACCGAAAAGATCGGCTCATGTGCTTAGGGATTCGGCTCGGCTTATCTGGATAAAGGAGTCGCAGCCCGCAAAGATGTGCTCGTCTGCCTTATCAAACAGACTCTTTTTGGCTCGGGGCTGGGGCTTAGCCTTGGCAGCCTTGTCATTTTTTACCTTAACCCTGGTCTCTCGGATGACGACTTCTTCCTGGTTGATTGATGTCTTGATGGAGTGAGCTGCCTCGTCGTAATCATCCTTGGAGCAATTAGTCTCGCTCGGATCAGCTCTTGGTTTAGCCTTTTCTCTTATAGTGAAGACTTGAGGTCTGCCAGCTATGATTGGTGCTGCGTCTTCAGCAGTAATTCTTCTCTTCTTCGGAGATTCGACGGACAGCTTCCCTTTTCTGATCAGTGCATATGTGAGCTCCACATCATCACTATCGTTGTCTTCATCGTCATCATCCGAGTCAGATTTTTCACTCTCCGTGCCCACGCTCTCGGAAGCCTCGTCGTCAGTGTTTGTTTGGGCTTCACTAGACGATTCATTGGCCGTTTCCTCAGTGTCTTTTTCGGTGCCCTCAGCCGCCTGACTCGTCTCAAGAGAGTCGTCAGACTTTCCTTCATTGGGCAAACCGGCCACTGGTTTCTGTGGCTTTTGGGCTCTCTTAGGACCCTTACTCACTCTCGGCTTTGTCCCTTGGGTAGGTCCAGCTGGGTTTTGCTGAACCATAGGGACGGTCTTCTCGGTGGCTTCCTTGTACTGCTGAATAGCTGGGTTTGAAGACCTTACAAGGTTGAGCAGAAACCCAGGGATCCGTAGACCGTAGGTCGGGTTCTTGTCCGCTTTGAAGTATTGCAGCTTTGGGGCTTTGAAATGTGGATCGGAGCTGCGTTTTGGGATTGTTGAATGCTCTGCCATGAGGTCGTTGATGATCAACCCAAGCCATCTGGCGTACGGAATGGTACCTGGCCTATTCTTTTCTTTGGCCTTGACGAGGTCCATTAGCTCTGAGAAGAAGAGCTGCGCCAAGTCGTAGTGTTTGTTGAAGGCGATCCCGTGGAAGACTAGCAGTATTTGCTTGTTGCATTTGTCGAAGCCAGCATGCTTTGGCGACAAGCATTTGTTCACAAGACCGAAGAGATTCTTCCACGGGTGACTGAGATATGCGCCGTTGAAGTTCGACAGTTGTGGCAGTAGGGACGTGTAGCCTAGTGATGCTACGTCTTTCAGTAGTTCTGGGATTGATGGCAGCGCATCATATGTATCTCGGACTGGCAACGCTAATGTGGATTGCAGTGTTGATGGCGTCAGGATCACGCGCATGCCATTTAGCTTTGTCTTTATTTTTGATCGATCCTTTGGAGATTCTGTATGCATGTGCCCCCAGAATTGTTGTAGGTATATCTCTGGCACCGGTTTTGAGTTGTGAAGTGCAGGCCAGAGATAGTGACCCTTCATGACGGCTGGAACGATTGGGTTCTGGCATTTGAAGACTGCAAGGTCTAACTGGAAGTTATTGTCCAGCACCTTGATCCATTTGTCTTGAGAGTAGATGTCATCATCGATCTGTGCTCTTGTATTTCCTGCCATTTTAAACTGTAGAAGCATGGGGTCAGCACATGAAGTTCAGCTGTTTGATTTGATTTTGAAAGAATTTGAATTGCAGTTTGCAGATAAGTTTATGCAGGTGAAAAAAAAAATCTAAGTCCATATCTCGAGATCTGAATCTCGAGATCATGATTTCGAGATCCAAATCTCGAGATCTTGATTTCGAGTTCAAATCTCGAGATCAAGATGTCGAGATGTAGATCTCGAGATCTTGATTTCGAGATTCAAATCTCGAGATCAAGATGTCGAGATGCAGATCTCGAGATCTTGATTTCGAGATTCAAATCTCGAGATCAAGATGTCGAGATGAAGATCTCGAGATCTTGATTTCGAGATTCAAATCTCGAGATCAAGATGTCGAGAAACCCATCTCGAGATCTTGATTTTGAGAAGTTGAACCGACGATCTCGAGATCCAAGGACTCGAAATCGTGATTTCGAAACGAAGATTCCACCTGCAAATACAAAAGCATAAGATACGATAAACAATATACAAAGATTTCGACCTTGAAACACACGAAAACCCTTTTGATTTTGAGATTGAGAAAAAAAACGATCGTTTCGTGAGAACAAGTTTTCGTTTGAGTTCGATTTAGCAATTTTGATTTCGAAACAAAGAACTACCTTTCGAAGGTTTAGTTGGGAAGAAGAAACAGGAGAAGGAAGTATTTCGGGAAGGAGACGGGTTAGGGAGCTCTGGTTTGCGAAAAATCCTTGCGAAAATACAGTGAAATATGAACTGAAGGGTTTTTCGCGAGGTTTTATATACGCGAGTAAAAATTTGGACCTCCTCTGTAATAGTTGAGCCCGAATGATTGGGCTGGCACACAGTGCCCTTTTTTAAAATTTTCGAGGCCCAAAACCAGTAAAAAAAAGAGAACTCCCCCTTAATCAGTGAAAAATAGCTCCCCCTCAAACAGTGAAAATTTTCTCCCCCTCAAAAAGATGCAACAAACAAAATGTACAAATGCAACGCACACACACTATTTTTTGTTCTTTTTGATTTTTCACACAAACTCAACCCATGCAACACACGCACACTAATTTTTGTTATTTTTCTGGTTTTCTCCCCCTCAACACATGCAACGCACACACACTATTTACAAATCCCACACACACACACTTTTTAGATCAGTGGAGACATAATTATGCAGGCTCGAGGTTCAACATGCCCAACTTGGAGACTAGGAACTGGAATCGTTTTTCATCCAGTGCCTTAGTGAACAAGTCAGCCAGTTGAAGCTCTGAGCTTACAAAATACATGTCAATGTCTCCTTTCTCCACATGATCCTTGATGAAATGATAGCGCAAGTCGATGTGTTTGGTGCGGGAGTGATGAACCGGGTTGCTGGTGATGGCGATGGCGCTCTGTGAGTCACTGTAGATCGGGATATAGCGGAGAGTGTAACCGTAGTCCTTTAGCTGGGTCTTCATCCATAATATTTGTGAACAACAGCTAGCAGCCGCGACGTATTCTGCCTCGGCCGTAGATGTTGACACACAGTTCTGTTTCTTGGAAGACCAGCAGACTAACTTATCGCCCAAGAACTGAACAGCTCCCGATGTACTTTTGCGGTCCATCCGGCAACCAGCAAAGTCAGCATCCGAGTATCCGACTAGGTCAAAACCTGAGTGCTTGGGATACCAAAGGCCTAGATTCACAGTGCCTTTGAGGTATCTCATAATTCTTCGAACATCGGTCAGATGGGATTCCTTCGGATTTGCCTGAAAGTGTGCACATAAGCATGTGGAGAAGACAATGTCAGGTCTGCTTGACGTGAGATATAGCAAAGATCCAATGATGGCCCTGTAGTTTGTAGCATCAACTGGCTTCCCGGAGGGGTCTGAGTCCAGTTTGTTGTTTGGGGACATGGGGGTCGTCATGGAGGATTTGCCATCAATGTTGAATCTCTTAAGCATTTCCAGAATATACTTTGACTGATTGATGAAAATGCCGTCAGAGAGTTGTCTAACTTGCAGGCCTAGGAAGAAATTCAGTTCGCCCATCATGCTCATCTCGAACTTGGTTTTCATCAGTTTCTCAAAGTGTTTGCACAGACGTGGATTTGAGGAGGCGAAGATTATGTCATCAACATAGATCTGAATCAGGATGATGTCAGACTTCTGTCGCTTGATGAAAAGTGTGGTGTCAATCTTCCCTTTTGAGAAACCTGAGTCAACAAGAAATTCAGTTAAGGCATTGTACCAAGCTCTTGGTGCATGTTTCAACCCATACAGAGCTTTCTTTAGCTTGTACACATGGTCGGGATATCTGGGATCTACAAATCCTTCGGGCTGAGCTACATAGACTTCTTCTTCCAAGACTCCATTCAGAAAGGCAGTCTTGACGTCCATTTGAAATACGGTAAAGTTCTTGTGGGCCGCGTACGCAAGAAAAAGGCGGATTGCTTCAATTCTTGCTACGGGTGCAAATGTTTCATCATAGTCTATGCCCTCTTGCTGATTATATCCTTTAGCGACCAGTCGTGCCTTGTTCCGTATCACTATGCCTTCTTCGTCCTTCTTCTTCTTGAACACCCATTTAGTGCCAATAATGGTTTTCTGTGGGGGTTTAGGCACGAGTGTCCACACATCTAGTCTGTCAAACTGATTGAGCTCATCTTGCATGGCAATCACCCAATCTGGATCAGCGAGTGCCTCTGAGACTTTGGACGGTTCATTCTTACTTAGAAAACATGCATAGTGACATTCATTTGTTGTTGCTGATCTTGTTCGCACACCTTGACTTGGATCACCTATTATTTGTTCAACAGGATGTGCTCTCGTCCACTTCCTCTCATGAGCTAGAGGAGTTGGAGTAATTATTGGTTGATCTGAGTCCTGATATGAGTTTGAAGGCTCTGGGGCAGCTGTGGTGTGTAGTGGAGATGATTCCGGACTTATGGCAAAGCCGTGATCATCCACACCTCTGGGATTGGTTTGAGGGGTTGAGGGTGTGGATGGTACATCGTCAGGTCCTGTGAGTAGCGGAATCTCTGTTGTTGGAGTTGATGTTGACTCTTGCGTGTATGCAGGAGGTGGAGATTGTGAGTTCTCGTAAAAGTTTTTGAAGAGAGAGTCGAGAATCACATCGTCGTGTTCGGTGTTTGGTTCAGCTTTATCAGAAGCTACTGGTACAGCAGTGGATGGATCGGTCTGGAGATGTTCAATAGCAAAGTCTGCCATTTCATAGAATGTAACATTTACACTCTCGATGACAGTCCGCTTATCTCTGAGATAGACTCTGTAAGCTTTGGATTGCAGTGAGTAGCCAATGAACACGCCTTCTCTGGCTTTGGGATCCAGCTTACTTCTCTCTGTCCGATCATTGAGTATGAAGCACTTGCAGCCAAAAACCTTGAGGAAAGAAATATCAGGAGTTTTGTTGAACAGGATCTCATATGGAGTCTTGTCGAAGCGTTTGTGGATGAAAGTTCTGTTCTGAGTGAAGCACGCAGTATTGATTGCCTCCGCCCACATGAAGTGAGGCAGTCTTGATTGAATTAACATGGTGCGTGCTGCTTCAACAAGGGTTCTGTTCTTTCTCTCAACAACTCCGTTCTGGCTGGGGAGTTTTAGCTGCTGCAAATTGCTGAGTGATACCGAGTGATTCATAGAACTCAGTGAGAGTCTGGTTTTTGAAATCGGTACCATTGTCAGTTCTAACAATTTGAACACTGTGTTGTAGCAGTTTTTGGATCGTTCTGATAAAGGTCATAATGTTTTCCGCAGCTTCGTGTTTTGAACGGAGAAATTTTGTCCATGTATACCTAGAGAAGTCATCAACGATCACCAGAGTGTATTTGCGACCGTTGATGTTTTGTACTCTCATAGGTCCACACAGATCCATGTGTATTAGCTGCAACTGATGAGTAGATGAAGGTTCGGTCTTTGACTTGTGGGAGCTTCGCGTCATTTTGCCCATTTTGCAGGCACTACAATGATTTTCAGCGGAAGACTTTAGCAGAGGAAGCCCCTTGACAAGTTTCTTGGAGGACAAGGTTGATAGATGTTTGAAGTTCAGATGGGAGAGACGTCTGTGCCATAGGTTGTTCTGTTCAGTTGAAGCTTTGGACAGCAGACAGATGGAAGTGGTGGATTGGACGCTTTTCAGATCAATAGTGTACAGATTTGATGTTCTGTAACACGTTAATAATGTATTCCCTGTGCTGTCAAGAACACATCATTGTTTTGCAAAGAACCTCACTTCCATCCCGCTGTCACAGAATTGTCCAATGCTCAGTAAGTTGTGTTTGAGCCCTTTGACGAAAGAAACATCTTTTATTGTGACACTGGCACAGACGACGTCCCCATACCCAAGGATAGGAGATGAGGCGTCATTCCCGAATCTGACATTTCCTCCGTAGCAGTTGGTGTAGTTGCTCAAAAGGTGCTTTATTCCGGTCATGTGGGTTGAGCATCCTGAGTCTAAGTGCCACACATGACCGTCCTGCAAAACAATCAAATAGGTTTAGGTACCCAACTTGGAGTGGGTCCTTCCTTATTATCAAGAAACACCTTTTTAAATCTTGCTTTGAGCAGTGATCCAAGGTCAGCTGCTCTTTCAACAAAAGATCTATCTTTGGTGGGCTTTCCAATAGCCAGATCTGCTTTTGCAGTGTGTCTGGTTTTTGGAGTCCACCTAGCAGTTTCTATTTTGGTGGGTCTGATGTTGTGAACCCACCTTTCCATTTTAGTCCTGGTGGGTCTAAGTTTGGGGACCCACCTTTCAGTTGCAGTTTTGATGGGTCTTCGATTTGGAACCCACCTTTCAGTTTCAGTTTGGATGGGTCTTCGTTTGGGGACCCACCTTTCCGTTTTAGTTTTGGTAGGTCTCATCTTGGGGACCCACCTCTCAGTTTCAGCTTTGACGGGTCTTATCTTGGGGACCCATCTTTCCGTTTTAGGTTCAGGAGGAGAGTAGACAGGTGCTTTGTGATTGAACGGTTGTTTCTTAAGTTTGGTTTTGAAAATCTCCTCCTTAGAAAGCCGATTAAGATGTTTCCTAGAATGAACTCTAAGGGCATATTTCATATCAGGAATACAAAACGTTCCCTTAGAAGTTCCTTTCTTGGTTTCTTTTTCAGGTTTAAGCTTTCTGGAAGGCTTAGATTTAACAACATTCATATCACATTCATAATTATGGGGATCTGGAACAGAATAACCATAAGCAACACTTGTATTATAAATAGAACTTTGTCTAGAAGATGTCTCAGAAATATTCAGCTTGGGACTCAAGACTGAACTACTAGAAGTTTGCTTTGTAGAGACAGAATTACAATTAACTTTTGAGTAAAAAATTGAACTAGATCTAGGGCTGGCATTGTTCTCGAAAACTTTCTTTTTGCCATCTGCGATTTCCTTCCTCTTTTTCCTCCACTCATTCTTCTCTTCTCCTTCTTTATTCACTTCATTCCCTGTAAACAAAGAAGAAGAGAGATGAGTGGACGAACCTTTAAAAGCATTGTTTTTCTTATGTGAGGTGTGTGAGCTGTCAGGCTTGGTCGAAGAAGAGACTGTTTTAGCATGAAACTGCTCACTCAAATCATTAAATTTTTGAAGAAGTTCCTGCCAATTGCGCTCAAAACCAACACTACAAAGCACTCTTTTCAGAGGTGTTTTTCTTTTCAGTTTCAAATCTCTCTCTCTCGTCATCAAGAGTTTTTTGTAGGTTTTTGAGCTTTTGAGCCATGGGAAAAATACATGGTTCCTCACCAGTTTTAGCAATACCAACTCTTGGGGGAGGGTCTAGAGGATGTCCTATGTGAGGAATATCTTTAGCATAAGGGTCAAGGCATTCACTAAAGCAGGAAGTAAGTTTTTCTTCTGAAAGTTGTTTTTCATTTACAGAGGGATAGTCACAAGAAATCGCAGGTTTTGGTTTCTTTCTCTTTTCTTCTTCTGCTTCAGCATAGTCTTCATCACTTCGAAAATACATTTTCTCGCCAAACCCTAGTCCCATGTAATCTTTGTTATAGAATTGAAGGCAATTAACTTTCTTAAGATTACGTGGGTTGGTTATGCCCAGTCCTGTTTTAGCATTGTAGAATCGGTCATCCTTTTGTTTGCTGTTAAGCAGAAAAACAGTTTGTTCAGATTGACCTCTTCTAGCAGCTAGATCTTCTAGTTCTTTTACTTTATTTAAAAGCGTTCTTCTTTTGTTATGCAAAAAATCGCATTCAGCCTTTGCTGTGCTTTTTTCCCGTTCACTGTCCTCAAATTTCTTAGTTAATTCAGCTATCTTAAGTTCAAAGCTTTCAAAATCTGAGGACACCTTTTTGACTTGATCTTTTGCAATTTCAAGTTGAATACTTAAGGAAGACTTTTGATCTAGATTCTGTTTCAGAACTCTATGATTATTGTCTAGTCTCTCCTTTAATTCTTTGATTAGATTGTCCTTTTCAAGTAAGGACTGCATTTGATTATTTAAAGAAGTATGGGAGGTACTTACAGAGCTTGTTGAGCACTCGCCTTCGGGGATCGCAGTATCATCCTTTCTTTCATCTCCTTCCACACGTGCCATAAGGGCATAGTTGTCTTCCTCCTCCTCCTCCTCAGAAGAATCTTCTGCCCAGTTCTCATTCTCAGCAATCATGGCAGAGGTTTCTTCTTCTTTCTGCACCATCAGCATTTTCTGCTTATTCCACAACATCTTCTGCTTGTAGAAGTTAGCATCTTTCTTCTTTGGGAGGCGGCAATCTTTGATCACATGTCCAGGCTTGCCGCAATTATAACATTTAGGAGCTTCTTCTGCTGATGATGCCTTCCTAGAAGATCCTTGATCATGGTTCTTCTGCTTGTAGTTTGAGGAGGAAGTTCTCAGCCTGTTGGAGGAGGTGTTCTTCTTAGCAAATCTTTTGGCCAGTAGTGCCATCTTCTTCTGTAAGTCTGCTAGTTCAGCCTCTAGATCAGATTTGTCATCATCACTCTCATCATCATCTGATTCAACCACCACTTTCTTCTTTTTCTTCTTTAGTGAAGTGGTTGTTCTTCTTGGCTGAGCCTCCATTACTAGAGCTAAGAGGTTTGTGGTGTGATGATCCTCAGCACAGGCAACCTCGTTGACGAATTGCTTCAGATGTTCATAGAGTGTGCAGAGGTCAATTTCGTCCAAATCTATCCGAGATCTGACATCCTTCACTGTCTTTTCCCATGCAGGATGTAGGCTGGATAAGAATCTAATATTCAGTTCTAGATTGGACCTGAATACTTTGATCTTTCTGAGTTCATTAACTAGTTGAACAAGTCTGTTATAAGTCTCATTCAATGGTTCTCCTGGACCTGCTTTGAAGGAGTCATATGCGATGAGAATCGTAGTCTTCTTCGTCTTGAGGCTGATGCTTGTGCCTTGTAGCAGCTTCTCTATTTCATCCCACATTTCCTTAGCTGTCTGCATGCTATCAATGAGAACATAAACTTCATTTGGTATTGCTTGAAGGAGGTAAGTTTTGGCCATAAGGTCACCACGAAGTCTGAGCTTGTCAGCTTCTGTGTATTCAGATGGCACTTTCCTCCTTATTTCTGAAAAAATAGGAGGATTATTTTCTGGATCTCCACCAACTTAAATCAAGAGTTCAGCTGGTCCTTCAAGCAAAGATTCGAGCATCGCGGCAGAGTTCTCTTTGTGCTCGAGGAAATTTAGAAATCTGTTCCTCCACATTTGATATTCTCCCTTCCTGAGGCTAGGAGGGGTACTGCTGTTCCCTTGTGCATTGTATTCTGAACCCATTGCTGTACTAAACTGACCGTCCGAGAAAATTGATCAAAATATTTTCAGAGGCAGAAAGTCGAAAAATCAGATGTCGAGATCTGAATATCGAAATCTAAGATTTCGATAAAGGAGGCCCGGTATCGAGATTTGGGCTCGAGATTAAGGATCTCGTGATTAGGGATCTCGAGATTTCAAATTTCGAGAAGCTGATCTCGAGATTTGAAATGTCAAGAAGTTAATCACTCGAAATCTTAATCTGAGAAATCAAATGTCGAGACCAGATGTCGAATCCATTTCTCGAAATCTAGATGTCGGAATCCTAGATGTCGAAATCCTCAATGTCGAAATCCTGCAACCTGTAAAAATCAGATATTCAAAATCTGAAGGTAGTTTCCTGTAGAGTAGAATGTCGAGATCTTCTGGTAAAGTTTTCAGCTCGAAAAACGGAACAGAACCTGTGAAGAAGTAGGATGTCGACAACCCCTGCTCGAGATATCTCGAAATCTATATTTGCGTAAAATACAAACTGAAGTATACCCTTTGATCGCTTTGAAAAGGCGATTCCAAAGGTGTAACTTTTACAATTTTTGAACAAGAAACAAAATTACAGAGCAAAAAATCGACAAAATGAACTACGTTAACAAAAACAGAGTATTCTGCAGGAGTTCTTCTGATCGTTCTCGATCGGCTATGATACCAATTGTTAGTCCCTGTTTCTGTAACAGCAATGAATAATCGATCTAACAAGGAAGATTAAACGTAAAGATGAACACAGAATGAATCACCGTAAAACCTTCTTTGATAAACCTTGGAAGCGTACAACAGAATGATATGCGTAAGGCTATGAATAATAAGTACGACGTTCAGCCTTTTCCTAAACCCCGGCTCCCTTTTTATAGGCGAGGTTTAGGTTAGGCGTACCAGGCTTTTTAGCCTGTTTAAAATGGGCCTAACACTTGGTCTGATTTCTATCTAATTTATGCACTATTTAAATACAAGGATTAAATATAAAGCTAATCTATGACCAACTTGATTCACAATTAAATATCTCCAACAACACCCTCATAATTGGCACAACCGTAATCAACACGGCGCGCAGTGTACCTGGATGGTAGCATGGGAGGTGGCGGTGGCAACGTCCTCTGTGGTGCCGCAGTGGAGCGAGAGGTCCCCGCTTGTTCTGCGAGAGGCACAACGTTCACAGGTGCTGCGGGAGCCACCTGACGGACAGGAGGAGATTGGTAGACCATCTGTGCTGGTCTCTCCACCACCAGAGGGGCGTCAATAGAGCCCACTCTCAGAGACCGGGATCTGGAGTTCGCCAGTGAGATAGGCCTGGTAGCCTGGGGAGCCACGATAGCCGCAGGCTGGGATTACAGTGTGGGGAGTACCTGCTGCAATCCGGTGATGAGGGCGCCAACCGCCGCAGAGGGATCCACCATCAGAAGACTCTGGAATTGCGGGATCACCTGTGCGGACGACATTGCCGCTGCATCACGGTTGAGCAAGATCTGCTGGCGCAGATCTGGGGAAGCACGCTGGATCTGACTGCGTAGATCCGCAGAAGTTCCAGCAACTTGTTTTCCCTTGGTGGCCCTCCTATCGCCAGAAGTGGCGGTAGCTTCCAGTTAGGGCTCCGCCTGTGCGACGGCGACAGCAGCACGTCGACTTCTCAAGGTTTTCTTTCCAGCCATTGTTGCAGAAAAGTTTGGTATAGTTCTGAAGACAAACGAGAGGATCTGAGTTGTTCACAGTTCAGCTCTCAACGAGAGCACCAAAAATGATGGATCGTCAGACCAGGGGTGGCCGGAATCCACCGAGAATAAGAGAAGAAAAGGAGAGAGTGAACTGGTTTGCAAGTCTTACAATATAGAATTCAGAGTGCGATCAATTAAGAATCTCTTTCCACAAGTTGGAAGATGATATTTATACTAAGGAGAAAAGGAAATACTTGGTGCCCAAACAAAAGATGCTAGTCTAATAGGAGAGGGGCACGTGTAAAGCTACTCTAACAAACTAACAGCCTAATTTGATGGGGAGCAACCATGTGTAAAGCTGATTGGAGTGTGCTCCTAACAGAATTGCTGCCAGAAATCTCGTGTGGTTAAGCGTGGGTAATTGAGAATATTCCCTGGTGACGTGGCGGTCTCTCATTGAGGGGTAGATCCTTGCGGATTTTGTCTAAGTCCATGATGCTTTATCCAGACCTCGGGGTTTGCTGAGGTCGGTACCTGGGAGCTCGAAAGTTCGGGCTCGTGATAGGAGGACTCGCCTCCTAGGTGTTTGACTGCCTGATGCTTGACTGTCGTTGACCAACTGTTTGACTGTCGTTGACTTCCGGGACCAGACCTGGTCCCGACCTCGGATGCATCGAGGTCCTGCTCATAAGTTGTCGAGTTCGGTTGATCCCTGAGCCTGATGTCTTCCCGACCTCGAGGTCGGGGTCGGATGGCTTCGTTATTCGCCGAGTTCGGATGCTCCATGAGCTTGCTGTTTTCCCGACCTCGGCGGTCGGGGGTCGGGGTCAGTCCTGGATGTGAACTTGGTATTTTTGTGCCCTTGATGGACCCGCAATGTTTTCCACCGGTGATGATGATACTCTGGGGTGTGTGGAAATATACTCCATCACCAGCTTCTAAAAAACTGATTCTGGGAGTAAATTAGAGCACCAGAATCACTTCTGCACTTTCATCCAAACACTCCAACTTCTGATTCTGCTCCCTGAAGGAGCAAAAACAGTTTTAAGAATCACATCCAAACACCCCCTTAGTTACAAGGGAGTAATGAAGTTAGGCGTAGGAAGGTAATGCGAAATGAAATCCAGGAATGAAGATGGTAGGCGAAGGAAAGCGAGCGAATAAATAAATGAATACAAAGTATTAATGTAGCATCGATTTTTCTAAAACTAGAAAACGCATAAAAGTGGGTTTTCCATTTCAAAAGGAAAAGGCCACACTTGTTTCAATTTTTTCATTTTCTAAAATGATCAGGTAAAACAAGTTTTCTAATTTTTGTATCATAGATTTTCCAAATTTTTATTTTCAGAGGCAATTGGATAAAGCAACGGGAGGGCCCAAGTGGGACCCCGTTCATCCCTTTCACGCCATCATCGGAGCATCTCGGCCTCCCGAACCTTTCCACAGACCGATCATTTTTCTTCCACGTGGCTCGTATCCCTCGCGCTCTGCTCCGGCGTCTTGAACGACCTGTACTAAGTTTCTTCATCACCCCTTTCTGAAACTCACTACTTCTCTCCCTATACTTTGAACAAAACTACAAAAGTGATCCTTAGCAGATTTTCCAGACCTGAAGGTTCGTTTCCCTCTGTTATTCAATTGATTTCAATCAATACATTTTACACTGTTATGCTGCTTCTGTCCTTTGGTTTTTACTTTCTTTTTGTGTCAAAATTTAATTTATTTGTGATAAAAAATGAAATCACTTGCAAAGGTTTTATTTTTTTGCAACTTTCATAAAAAATCTGGTAAGCGATTTTCTTCAAGTTTCCCTTATTTTCCTTTCCGTTCACTAGAGTTGAGAAAAGACAGGTGATATGATTCTTTCTAAAAAAGGTTGAATCCCTAAGAAAGGTTGAATGCCCGACCCCAAGGGCCCTCTCCAATGGTGTGAATTCCCGACCACAAGACTTTTGGGAGGTTTTAAGTCAATTGACTCATTCGGCTCAATGGTGGTAGACTTTGTAGTTTTGTTCAAAGTATATGGAGAGAAGTAGTGAGTTTTCAGAAGGGGGTGATAAAGAAACGTAGTACAAGTTGTTTAAGACGCCGAAGCAGAGTGCGAGGCAACAGATACGAGCCACGTGGAAGAAGAATGCTCGGTCCTTGATCAGCCCAGAGATTCAGCAGCTGGAACCTCCACACGGCCGCTGCGGGATTCGATCCTTGATCATTCTTCCAACTATCCCACCACTCAACCAACTGAGTTACCCACGCGGGTAACAAGGAGATATGATGGAGAGAGAAAAAGGGTGGCACAGGAAACTAATTAGATTTTTCTTGTATGGTTGAAATGGAGGTCACAATAGGCTTTTCTTATCATTTTAGTAAAATATCACTTACCGGACGGGCCCTTAGTTGTCCAAGCTAAAGACAGCACCTTTTGTAGGAAAGAGAGAGGATAGGAGCATAGGGCTTAGCCTTTCAGTTTTTCCTATACGTCTTTAACAATAGTATATAACTATGCAATCTAAAGGTTGCAGCATGGAGTGCTTTATGAAGTGATCTGAGTCATAATCCTTATAATTTTCTTACTACATGCAGACTATGAACCAAATAATATATTGTAATCTGTAAACACAATGAGTTCATGAAAATTTGAGTGTTTACTGTCAAGTAAAATATCATTTTTGTTAAAAGTATCAGACATGGATAAAATATGGACTTCTTCACCTTATATAGGCTTAAGGTCAAGGTACCTCATGCTCTTATATGTTGTGGGGCTTATTTAGAACTTTAAATTTTAAGAATTTGCTTGTTTGTGGCCAATAAAAACCAACTGCCAGTGTTAACAGTGTCTTTTTGAGCACATGTCCTATTGCCAAGAAAGAGGAATGCATTTGATTACACTGAAATAAATAAAATGGTATAAATGGCAAGTAATACATAATCTTTGCCTCTTAGGTGTGGTGTACTAATACTTTATGTAGCTGTGTGATCTTTCACTTGACAAACACGTCATTGGGAAATAGAGAAAGCCTTCAGGTAGTATAATATGTGATACTGAGCTTCTATAGGAATGTCCTTGGGCAACATTTATTAAAGGAAAAAGTAGAATTTTAGGCTCACAAGGTTTGATATTCTTGTTTTATTTTGACTTCTTAAATAATTGGAAACGATTTACATTTTTTTCCAGGCAGGATACAAAGTAGATTTTATGTAGATCCCAATACCAAGAGTGAATACTTTAGATGGGAGGTGTTTGTTCTAGGAAGCGGGACCAGTTGGTTGAGGATCACAACATACATAGAGGAGTGCCAGGACATTATTGCAAGAGTGGTAGTTCAAAGTGGCTCGGGAGTTCCTTTTCTCGATCATCTTTCAATGCCAAAGATGGAAATAGAAAATGCCAATCACTCATGGAGTTGTGCATCTCTACAATTTGTGAAGTATGGTTTTATTTGTTCGTGCTTTGATAAAAACATGACAGTAGTTCATTTTGTGCATAAAAAAAGACTCTACGGCATTTTAATGACAGGACATTGACAAATACAAAAGCTTCTCAATGTTGCCAAGGGATATAAGTCAACAAATCTTTGATGAGCTGGTTTATTCACAAAGCCTCAATGAGGTCGGACTTGAAGCTTTTCGGGATTGTGCTCTTCAGGTATTTTGCATTCATATGTTTTAAATTGGGTACAACTCAGCTCAAAAGAATCATCAAGAGGTGAAGCTTATTTCACACAACCTCTAAAGGGAGTCCTCCTGGTTTACCGTTTACCAAACTTTACATCTATATACTTGACCCAAGCCCAAATAGACAACCGATGTAGATGTCGAACATCTGAAGCATAGTTGTCCTGGCGTTTAGCAACAGTCATGACACAAAGGCATTTGT
This sequence comes from Cuscuta europaea, assembly GCA_945859875.1. Classification (NCBI taxonomy): domain Eukaryota; kingdom Viridiplantae; phylum Streptophyta; class Magnoliopsida; order Solanales; family Convolvulaceae; genus Cuscuta; species Cuscuta europaea. The sequence continues at coordinate 15,344,885 of CAMAPE010000016.1, forward strand.
CTGGTGATGGCGATGATGCATTTATGGCGTCGCCACACGACACAAAAAATAAATTCCAAAAATACAAATTATAGACACTACAAATCTATGATTCAACCACCAAAATGTGAGCAAAAGAGTTGAATACCCACATTCTAACCAAAAGATGTTCAGTTAAAATAGTTTAAAATAGTTTCTAAAAATAAATTACAACAATTATTGCTGTCTTATAAAACTTACCCCTCACTCTAGTAGTTCACCGTCCGTCTGAACTATCATATTGTAACGGAACATATCACTGACTGGTATCTCCTTACCATTTAAAGTAATCACACTTCTACCTCAAGCAAACTTGCACTCCATATACCTTAGTTTAAAAAAGCACGCCTGAGGCACGCAATGGCGCGAGGCGCATATAGGCGCTAGGTTCATCGCATTTCGCATATAGGCGCTAGGTTCTGAGAGGCGAGCGCTTTTTGGCGCCTTTTGCGCTTCTCAGAGGCGAGCGCTTTTCACACCTCATGGAAGTGTCCGATGGAATAACTTTGGCAATTCCCATTCTATTTTTTTTGGCGATTCAGATGCTCCTTCCAGAAATTTCGTAGGTGGTCTTATAAATTGATAAGGTAAGGTCCTCACTCCTCACTCCATCAAACTCCAAGACTCCAAGTCTCTCTAGCCTTCTCCTTCATTTCTGCCTTCTGCCTTTGGTTAGTTCACTTTTGATTTCGCTGCTATCTTCGTATCTTGCGTAGCTGGTTAATCTTCCGACTTTTCTTTAGCCGCTTCTGTTATATTTATAAAAATATTAAAATTATTTAACTAAAATGTTAAATAACTGATACATATGTAGTATTATCTTTCGCTATTTATAAGTTTTGAAAGATAACTGAAATAAAGTTAAGTCTTTTAAGTTTTTAAGTTTTTTAAGTTTTTAAATTTATAAAATTATTTAAATTATTTAAATTTACAAATCTGTCTGTAATTAATCTTACAGAATTGTATTTGTGTGATAATTTATTAATTAAATATGTATTATTTTATAGTTTATTACATAACAATGATAATATCATAATACTATATAATATATATTGTAGTGTTAGAACACTGATTTATTAACTATGTATTGCAAAGTCACTGTAGATTCTTCAAGAGGATCCGAGTTACCGTAGATTCATTAACTATGTATTGCATACAATGACAGTTTTTATTATTAACATTTTTTAAAGAGAGTTTTTATGAATGGTTTTAAGCAAATAGTATAATGAACTTGCTGAAGAAGGCAGTTTTCATCCGTGAGGCGCGCGCCTCGTGCCTCGGGTAAATCAATGAAATCGCCTCAAGCCGCCTCGTGCCTTTTAAAACTATAAACCATATACTTAGTCTTCCTTCGACTCAGCTTGGAGCCCTTGTTCTCCAAAGTTTATCATCATATTCCAACTTTGCTGTAACACATGATTGTGTCTCATCATTGAATACAATATCATCAACAAACATCATGCACCACAATATATCTTCTTGAATTGACTTCGTAAGTTCATTCATGACTGTAGCAAATAAGAAAGGACACAAAGCCGATCCTTGGTGCACTCCGATAGTAATAAGGAACTTTGCCGTCCTCAAACACTAGTAAGGACACTTATAGTACAATTCTCATACATATTCATGATGATGTTGATATACTTACGTGATATGGTTTTTCTAGTTAAGGCCCCACCAAAGGGCTTCTTGAGGTACCCTATCATACACCTTTTCTAAGTCAATGAACACCAAATGCAAATCCTTGATATCCAAAAAAATGTTTCATGTCTCTTTCCAAAATATGTCAACTTGTTTGTTTTTGATGATTATGATATAATCATCATCAATTATCACACTCATCATCATCATCATCTGGATCTGAATATGATAACAATGGAAGATCATCCCCATTCATTTCACTCTCAGAAGGATCTTCAAGTCTCATATTTGTCTGGCAGCTAATGTGTTGTAGTTCCCCTTTAGTCTCCCACTCTTGCGCAGCTTTCTGACTCCGTCTTTAGGCTAGTTGCAGATTTCCTCCGGCTTTACTTTAGCTGGTGTCTTTATTTACTTCTTATTAGGGGTTATATTAATATTACGGGCATACTGATTAGTTAATAAATTATCAGGGCCATAGCCCAAGAGTAACCAAGTAGACCTGTTAAAATCTGTTTAAAAATATGGCGCACATGGCGTCGCAATGTCGCAAATATGTGCCGGTACATGTAGAGTCATCGCGAGAGAGCTTTTTGTGGCGAGCAGGCTTTGTATCTCCATATGGCGCATACGGCACCAAATTGCGCCATTGACAACTATGATATGGAGATGTTTAGATGTTTAGATGAGAACTAGGTGGAATTAAGCGGTGCCCAGGCTTGTAATTCAGATTTTGACAAGAATGGTTTGAATTAGATGCATTTGATTTTGATAATTATTGCTAACTTTTTTGGCAGGATGTTAATTTGGGAGAATACCCGGGCCTTAATGATAGTTGGATGGACGTCATATGTTCACAGGGTTCATCTCTTCTATCTGTGGATCTTTCTGCTTCTGATGTCACAGATTATGGAGTGGCACAGCTAAAAGATTGCAAAAATCTTCAAGAACTGAATTTGAACTACTGTGACCAAATTTCAGACCGTGGGCTGGAGCATGTTTGTTGTATGTTCTGTCCCTCCCATTGTGCAGTAGCTGACATACCTATCCTACCCATTGTCTGAAAGAAAACTAAGGGTAGAAAAAGGTGCTACCTAACTGAAATGAAGGGAGACATAGAAGTTGAAGCGAGGCTAACTCACCATCACAGTTGCCTTGAGTAAACTATGTTTGGATTGGTGGCATTAAACCAAACTATGTTTGGATCGGTGGCATGAAACCAAACTATGTTTGGATCGGTGGCATGAAATCCAACTATAGCCATTTAAGACTAGTTTAGTAATCGTTACTTGGCAGAAATTAATCTGCCGAGTTCATTAAAAGAAAGAACATTTGGTCATAACTTTCAGCCACATAAGTAAGTAAAAAGTTACTGAGATCCCATTTGGTAAGGGTTATTTGTGTGTCAAATGCTACTTTTTTAGTTTTTTTGTGTGTATTTACTCCCTATTAAATCTATAGTATCTTTTGAACATGATGATAATCCTGATTGGGATGAGACTCAGCCAAAAAATTAATCAAGGGCTCAAATGCTACTTATTGTGGTTATTGTACTAATAAGCAGAATAGTTTGACTAACTGCTAGAAAATTTAACGCTTATTCTTGTTGAAACAAAATATGTTGATTATGGCTAGTAAAAGAAAGTCCGTTTGACAAGGGTAATTTGTCTGAAATGGCTAAATATTATAAAACAAAAAACTTTGGGGTAACATTTAGTTCAGCCAAATAAGAAAGTCAAAAGCTCACTACTTTTCCTAGAGTTAGCCAGCAATGGTTGCCAAATGGAGCCGAAGCTATTAGTCTCATTAAATCAGTTAGTATTATGAAGGAAAAAGTATAATTAAAAAGGGTATCCTTCGTTTTTCATTTTTCTTTATGAGAAGGGTAGCGATCTGCTAACATCTGATCTGATTTTTCAGGCCTAACAAGCTTGAGAAGCCTAAGTTTGAGAAGAAACAACACGATTACAGCTCAGGGAATGAGTGCTCTGTCTGGATTAATCAATTTGGTGAAATTGGACTTGGAGAGATCCCCTAAGATCCATGGGGGGCTTGTCTACCTTAGAGGTGAATTCCACTTTGTGTCTTTATGCTTTCTAAAGATTAAGTATAAAATTAAATTTGAAGTTTAATTTAAGTTAAGCAAAATGGCTCACTAAATTGTCTGCGCTTCTTTGTTATGAAGCAACCGTCAGTCCTTATAATTTTCGATGCGATTTTCATCATGGGTCATCCGACCCCCATTACCCCGCTGTAGGTGAATATTCGCAATATAACTAGGAAGACGTTTTAAATACCACACATGAATTACTGGGCAAGCTAGTTTGATATAGCCCATTTGATACCTTCGAATCCGTGAATCCACAAATTCAACTCTGCATTGTTCACAAAATTTGGGTTTACCTTTTTTATCTATGATTACTTGAGAATTTCCACACGCGCAAATTCCACTTTTGATAGGCCCAAATATTCTTTCACAAAATAATCCATGGGAGCCTTTGCGGCACGGGGGTAATGTTGTTGTTGATCATAATGGATAGAAGATAGATTTATTACCTGCATACAAAAAATGTCTTGTTCATGAAGGTACACCATTTTTAAATGTTGGCAAGGTACACCATTTTTAAATGTTGGCAAGGTACACAATTGTGGAATTGTATTTATAATTGGTTTTTGTTTAACTAAATTAATTCCATTTAACTTTTTTCTCTATTTTTTTTATCTTCTTTATCTTTCTTATGTTGTTTTAACTTATACTACGTATTTATGATTCTATCTTTGTTATCTTGCCTTATCTTTTTATTTTTATTTCTTTATTTTTGGATCCGATTTCATGGATTGATTTATGTTAGCCGACCCCAAAATCTTTTGGGAATAAGGTTTGGATGTTGTTGTTGTAACTTTTTATTTTTATTTTTAGGGATTAGTTGTTAATTTCCATTCTTCAATGGAAGGTTGTGTTTGTACAATATAATATATCAGACACAAACTTTACAGTAGTTATTATAATATTTAAAAAGTTTCGTGCTTCTTACTTTCTGCAGGCCTTACCAAACTTGAATCTCTCAACATCAACTGTTGCAATTGCATCATGGACTCTGATATAAAGTCTCTTACTGGTATCTCTTTCTTGTGTTATGATTCTCAATATTACACCCCTTCCTATTCTTAAGGGCCATTCAAAATTTGGAAGTATTATGTAAACAATCCAAAAGTTTGAATCAAATTTTATTAAATTTTCATATTTTTCTAGGTAAATACTTGGCGTTTATGATCACTTTCCCTACACTTTCCGTGTTTTAAACATAACCTATAAGTGATGAGGGAAGCACAAATGAAATTCGTTGAAAAGAAAGAGTAAAAGGGAAGTCCATGAATCGTATGAATGTCATTTGGGTGTATATTTTTTTCATTTGAAATATTTCTTGAGATATCCATGTATATACATGAAGATAAAGTGGTGAAGGCTCGAGGGGGATCTCCAATAAAGTTTTGCACACAAAATGTTGAATGAAGATGTATGGTGTATTGATAATTGAAGTTTTCTGAATATTATTTCCATGAATTCATTTCTGAGAAGTACAGAAGCTATTTATACAGATAGAAATCCTGAGAGAGTCTATTCAGTACCCTAGGTGAGTACTAGGTGACTGTCTAAATACTAAACATAAATGATTGAGAACTGAAAAGACAGCAGCTATTAAATACAACCTGAAGCACTAAAGACACATTATTACAATAATAAAAAGGAAAATAAATCCTAGATTAATGATGTCTCTTCGTTTTATCAACACTCCCCTCAAGCTAGGTTTGTAGATATCCGTCATGCATAGCTTGACAATAAGACCCTGAAACCTAGGACTGTGCAGAGGTTTGGTAAACACATCCGCAACTTGATCTTCTGAGGGAGTGTAGCTTAGTTCGATCAGACCTCCTTCAACCTTTTCTTTGATAAAGTGCCTATCAATCTCAATATGCTTGGTCCGATCATGTTGGACTGGATTATGAGCTATGTTGATTGCTGATTTGTTATCACACCTCAATTCCATTGGTCCTTTTCACTTGATTCGTAAATCTAAGAGAATAATTCTGATCCATAGAAGTTCACATAAGCCATGGGCAAGAGCTCTTAGCTCAAATTCAGCAGATGATCGTGCCACAACATTCTGTTTTTTGCTTCTCCATGTCACGAGGTTTCCTGCTAGGAAAACACATAGACCAGTAGTTGACCGGCGGTCAACGAGGGAGCCACCATAATCTGCATCAGTGAAGGCTTGGACTGATAATTGCCCACCCTTCCTGAATATTATCCATTGCCCTGGACTTCCTTTTAGGTAATGAAGAACCCTATAGGCTGCTTCTAGATGTGGTTTCCTTGGATCATGCATGAACTGACTCAAAACACTAACTGCATAGGCAATGTCAGGTCTAGTATGAGAGAGATAGATAAGTTTGCCACACAAGCGCTGATACATTGATGAATCAACCTTGGGTTCATCAGTAGCAAGTCCAAGCTTATGATTAGGATCCATAGGTGCATTAACCGGTCGACTAGCACTCTTACCAGTCTCATTTAACAAATCTGTAATGTACTTTTGTTGGCTGATAAAGATGCCTTCAGATGAGCGAGCAACTTCAATTCCAAGAAAGTATTTTAGAGGGCCAAGAGACTTCATCTCGAATTTGGATTTCAGCTGCCCCTCAAGACGTTGTTTCTCAACTGGATCATTACCCGTCACAATGATGTCATCCACATATACTAAAAGAATAGCGACTCCATTTGGGCGAGAGTGTTCGTAAAAAAGAGTATGATCCCCTTGGCTTTGACTATACCCAGCAGCAAGAACAACCTGTGTGAAGCGGTCAAACCAAGCATGAGGGGATTGCTTGAGACCATATAGGGCTTTTTTTAAATGGCGTACATGTGTAGAGGTACTTGTTGATGTTTTATTAAAGCCTGGGGGAATGTACATGTAGATCTCATCATGCAAGTCACCGTGGAGAAAAGCATTCTTGACATCAAATTGCAATAAAGGCCAATCAAAGTGAGATGCCAAGGATAGTAGGATACGGACAGTATTGAGCTTAGATACAGGAGCAAAGGTCTCTTGATAGTCAATCCCATACGTCTGAGTGTATCCTTTAGCCACAAGACGAGCTTTGTACCGCTCAAGAGATCCATCAGCCTTGTAATTGACAGTAAAGATCCACCTGCGACCAACAACATGCCTCCCAGGAGGTTTAGTCACAATATCCCAAGTATGGTTTTTTTCAAGAGCTAATTTCCTCTTGCATAGCATCCCTCCATTCTTTCTTTCCTAATGCCTCAGAAACAGAGTTGGGTATGGGAATTTCATTAAGTCTCTGAACAAACAAGGCATGTGATGGAGAGAAGTTATCGATGGTAACAAAATTAGCAAGAGGGTATAGAGGTGTTTTGGTACATTGGCGTACACCTTTGCGTAAAGCAATTGGCGGAGATGGTGGTGGAGAAGAAGAGACATTACCTGGGTCAGCCAATTGGTCATGCGTCAACAATGGAGTGAACCTGTTTTTCCTTGAGTACACTTTTGTCACTGGTAGAGGAGAAGATGGGTCATGAGTGGTGGATTTAATAGGTGTAGGAATGGGATGGTCTGGTGGTGGATTTGATTGAGGTTCAGGTGATGTTGAAGACTGTTGGGAAGTAGGTGAGGTTGCTGACACATCTAAGGAAGGTGATGGATGATCATGTGGTGGTGGTGGTGATGGGATGTCTGGTGATAAAGGCTTAGGAGGGTAGGAAATAGTATAGGTAGGCAGAGGTGAAGGATGTGGAGTATCTTGGGATACAGGGAGAGAAGTAGGAATGTAAAAAGGTGTGTCTTCGTGAAAAGTCACATCTGCACTGGTGTATGTCTTTCTGGTTGTAGGATTATAGCACTTATATCCTTTCTGAGTTGGAGAATAACCAAAAAAGATACACTTAATAGATCGTGGGTCCAATTTTCCCCTATGAGGTGGAGGAATATGAACAAATGCAGTACACCCAAACACCCTTAGATCAAGATCAGAAGAAATTCTGGTTTGAGGAAAGAAGTGACAGAGAGATTCAAGCGGTGACTTATTTTGGAGTACCCGACTGGGAATTTCATTGATGAGATGACATGCTGTGAGTGTGGCTTCCCCCCAATAGTGTTTAGGCATATTTGATTGAAACAATAAAGCCTAACTGACTTCTAGGAGATGTCGATTTTTTCTTTCTGCTGTGCCATTCTGTTGTGGTGTGTACGGACAAGAAGACTCATGAACAATGCCTTTTGAGAGGAAATAAGAGGAAACTGTTTGATTGAAGTATTCAAGAGCATTATCAGTGTGGAAGCGTTTTATTGTGGCGGAGAACTGATTATGAATCATATTGCAAAAGATAGGAATGATGGAACTCACCTCACTCTTGTTTTTTAGCAAAAAACCCCACATAAAACGTGTACAATCATCAATAAATGTAACATACCACCGGGCACCAGATATATTAGCAATTGGAGCAGGGCCCCAAACATCACTATGTATAATATCAAAAGGAGAACAACTGATTGTATTACTTCTAGAAAAAGATACACGAGACTGTTTAGCAAGTTCACAGACATCACATTGAAATGTAGAAACATCAATACTACTAAAAAGACTAGGAAACATGGTTTTTAGGACATGAAAAGAGGGATGACCAAAGCGCTTGTGGTGAAGCCAAATAGTGTTGGTATTGGCTGTGATTGTGGTAAGAGCTTTTTGTGGAGGTTTGGAGACAAACAGTGCATCAAGGTAGTACAGGCCATCTCTTTGTTTAGCAATTCCAATCGTCCTCCCCATGTGTAGATCCTGTAATAAACAGTGGGAAGGGAAAAAATGGCAGCACAATTAAGATCAACTGTAAGTTTGTAAATAGAAGCAAGGTTCATAGCCAGGTTTGGGACATGTAGGATGTTTTTCAGATTTAATTTTTCAGAAAAAACAACCGTACCAAGTCTCACAACCTTTGTAGGTGTCCCATCAGCAGTAGTAATGTGTGTGGATGTAAAACATGGATGATAATTAGATAGTAAAGAGGGTATGGCAGTCATATGAGATTTGGCACCTGAGTCTAATATCCATTGGGATTGTGAACTCTATTCCGAAGCATTAAGACAAAAAATAGTAAAGGTTTTACCTTGCAGGGTCAAAGAGCTATGACCAGAACCATTTGAGTTATTAAGAGACTGTAACATCATACGAAGTTGCTGTAATTCCTCCTGGGAAATGGGAGAAAGATTAGTAGAGCTCTCAACAATAGTGGGAGTGACTGAGTTGGCACGTCCAACACTAGAGTTCCATGTCTGTCCTGGCTTTTTCTTTCTTTCTGTAGATGAGGATAAAGTTTCCAGCATGTATCCACGTTATGGTTGGACCGCTTGCAATGATCACACCATCTTCCTACTTACTACCCTTGGTTTCCTTAACATCTGAAGGAGTAGATTTGGCAGCAAGAGCTGTATTGTCAATCAGATTTGTATTCATCATTATATTGCGTCTACTCTCTTCATGTTTGATAGTGGCAATGGCAGAAGATATGGAAGGCAAAGGAGTAATGCCAAGAATTTGACCCTGAGTCTGATCATATTCGGGATTTAAACCAGACAAGAAGCAATATAGACGTTGCTGATTTATATATTTCTTGTGAAGAACTGCATCTGCAGCATTCGACCACTTCATCATTTGATACTGGTCAGTTGCATAATTTGTGACAGATTGTGAATCTTGCTTAAGATTCGTTGTTTTGAGCCATAAGTCATAGACAAAAGCGCCATCTTTAGCAACAGAGTAGGACTGCTGTATGAAATCCCAGATTTCTTTAGCCGAGTCCATGTATAAACATGTACTGCTAATCTTGGGATCCATAGAGTCCCATAACCAGACTCGTATATTAGCATTAGTTTTCTCCCAAATAGCAGCATCAATCTGTCCTTATTGGGTAGAGACAGTGAGATAGTCTTCAAGATCTTTGCCACGTAGGAGAGTGTAAACCAGCTTTGACCACCCAAGATAGTTCCTGCCATTGAGACGGTAAGATGGCGGGATAGAAGTGAGATCAAATTTCTGGTTTTGAAGAGCAAACGCGGCTGCAGTAGCAGCTGAAACAATGGTTGAGTGATCAAGGTTACTTGATTCAGTTTCCTTAGACATGATAAAACCGTTGGTGAAGAGATGGGCACCACACGATTAAACATAGAGGCAGGGAGAGACACCCTAGTAGACTGTTCGAAAGATGATTAACAGTGAAGTGGCTGATACGAGATCAAGCTCTGATACCATGAAGTTTTCTGAATATTATTTCCATGAATTCGTTTCTGAGAAGTACATAAGCTATTTATACAGATAGGAATCCTGAGAGAGTCTATTCAGTACCCTAGGTGACTGTCTAAATACTAAACATAAATGATTGAGAACTGAAAAGACAGCAGCTATTAAATACAACCTGAAGCACTAAAGACACATAATTACAGTAATAATAAGGAAAATAAATCCTAGATTAATGATGTCTCTTCGTTTTATCAACATGACGCACATGTAGATGATGTGTGGTTATCAATGGAGTCAGCCATTAATCAAAGTGGCGAAGGACATATTCGGAGAATCTAAAAGATGTCTCCTATAAAAAAAGGACATATCTTGGTGGAATGATGAGGCGGAACAAGCAATAAAGACCAAAAAGGAATGCTACAAAAAGTTAGACAAAAGTTGGAGTGATCAGAACATAGAGGAGTACAAGGAGACTAAAAGAAAAACAAAGAAAGCCGTAAAGCAAGCAAGAGGGAAAGTGAACAAGGAATTGCATATAAAATTGGAGTCCAAGGAAAAAGATACTTACACATTTGCCGCCTTCGTGATCATAGGACTTAAGAGTCAAGATGCCGGAAAAGTTAAGTGTGTGAATGATGTCGATTAAAGGGTACTAATGGAGGATCAGGAAATAAAAGAGAGGTGGAGGTCATACTTTGATACCTTGTGCAATGGGAATAAAATGAAAGATATTGATGATCTTACTAGATCATATTATATGATAAATCGAGACTTCGTTTGGGAGAGGAAGGCATCAAGTGGGTCCAGATGGCATACCGGTTGAGGCCTGGAGAAGTTTGGGAGAGAAAGACATCAAGTGGCTAACACGTGTCTTCAACATGATTTGAAGAAACAATAAGTGGCCAGTGAGTTGGCGAAAGAGTACCCTCATTCTGTATATGAAAATAAGGGTCATGTATTAGAATGTGCCAATTATCGAGGGATTAAGCTTACGAATCACACAATGAAACTTTGAGACCAAGTGGTTTAGCAAAGACTCCAAAAAAGTATGAAAATTTCGGAGAATCAGTTTGGTTTTATGCCTGGACGCTCAATAATTGAAGTCATTCACCTTTTTCGACAAGTGTGGAAAAGTATAGAGACATTAAAAGGATTACATTTGGTGTTATTTGGTGGGCCTTAACTAGAAAAGGCATACCACATAAGTATATCAGTATCATCATGAATATGTATGGGGTTTGTACTACAAATGTCCTTACTGGTGTAGGGAGGACTATAAAGTTCCCTATTACTATCAGAGTGCAATAAGGATTGGCTCTGAGTCCTTTCTTATATGTTACAGTCATAGTTGAACTTATGAAGTCAATTCAAGAAGATATATCGTGGTGCATGATGTTTGCCGACGATATTGCATTGATTGATGAGACAAAATCGGGTGTTAAAGCAAAGTTGGATGTATGACGACAATTTGGTGGAGGTAGAAGTGATAGTAACGGTGGGATTACCCTTGATGGCAAAGAGATATACCGGTGTGTGATATGTTACGTTGCTTGGGTTCCATAATTAAAAAAGGACAGTGAATTAGATGGAGATGTATTCCATTGCATCAGAGCAGACTGGTTGAAATGGAAGAGTGCATTAAGATTTCTATGTGATCGTGGTATGATGACTAGAATGAAGGTTAAATTTTATAGGAAAACAATTATGTCTGCATTAATGTATGGCGTAGAACTGATATGCTTCTTCATGGGTTGTATGAGAGTGTGTTTTGGAAAGAGCAAAGTGGAGAGCGCATATTCATGTGTATGATTGATCTCTTTTCTCTCTTTTCTCCTTTTTTTTCTTTTATCTTTTACTCATTCTGTCCCTTAAAAAATTTCCAACTTTTCTTTTTTCTTGTTCCACTAACTTCGCCACTTTCCCTTTGAAGTTAAGAATTTGCGGTTCTAGTTAATTCTATCTCCTTTGTACATATCTCAACCACACAGTTTTTACTTTATTAATCTCCGTGCTGGTCAAACGGAGGGAGTATCTTCTTTATCTTTTTATGTTCTTATGTTATTTTTATCTTTTATCTTTCGTGCTCTTTTCTCTTTTATCTTTCTTATGTTCTTATGTATTTTTATCTTATATTTACTTTTATCTTATCCATTTTATCTTATCCATTTTATCTTACTTTATGTTTTTATTCTTCTTATCTTTCTTCTCTTTTTGGGAATAATGCTTGAATGTTGTTGTTGTTGGTGTTGTATGCTTGTATCTATGTATGTACACTTAATTTTGTAAAATACTCTCTATAATCAGTATCATGTTTCACTTTTTTTTCTGATCGTATTAGTTGATTGTTTCATTTCTACTAAAGTTGTAGTAACAAAAGGAACTAAGGTAAGACTGAAGACTCTCATATATGTAACTTACCCTCTTGCCCTGCCCCAATTTCAGTTCTAAAAAACTTGAAGGTTTTGCAAATTTCGTCCAACAAGGTCACGGATTATGGTGTCACATTTCTGCGAGGTATTTACGGGATGTCACCATGCTTAATACTCTTATATTTATAGTTGAATCAATCCATACCAATGAATTGTGGAATGAAAATTTCGTCATTGCTGCAGCTTTGCACAAACTAACACTTCTGAACATGGAAGGTTGCCCTATAACAGCGGCATGCTTGGAATCTCTTTCAGGTATTTCCTAAGCATTTTATTTATTTATTTTCTATTTTTAATTCATTAGTTCTGTTCTTTAGAGCAATTTAGAAAATGCAATTTTCTCAAGTACATTAGCTTAGGCTATATAATGGTAGGGACAGGAAAACAAATACTCCAGTATTGAGTTCCATATGTTTATATTTATTAGTTTTGAAGTAATATAGTGAATATATATATATATATATATATAGTAGCGATCCTGTCAGGCCGGCCTGACAGGATGCGCCGTCCGGCCGAGGGCTTTTGGGGCTCTTTCCGGTGGAATTTTCCGATGAATTTTTTTGAGCATGGTCTACATCAAGTCTAGTTTATCCATACCAAATTTCAGCTAAAAATTCAATCGGGAAGGCAGTCAAATAAATTGTTTAAGAACACTGCGCAGTTAATACATATAAACAGGGCAGTATTTTTGAAAAGCACATTTGAATGCCTTCCCGATTGAATTTTTAGCTGAAATTTGGTATGGATAAACTAGACTTGATGAGGAAGATGCTCAAAAAATTTCATCGAAAAATTCCACCGGGAAGACCCTCAAACAGGCTCGGCCGGACGGCTGCCCCCGTCAGGCCGGCCTGACATGAAGTGTCATATATATATATATATATATATATATATATATATATATATATAAAATTGTTTTATTGAGTTTGAACCAACCTCCTTCAAATTTGGTTTCTTTCCAAACTTCCGGCTATTTTGTTCCATTTTACCAGGATCCAAGTGGCCCCTTAGTGCTCTTTCATGCATCTAGAATTTCATTTCAATGGTATATTGTAATTGTTAAGTTACCCCAAGTCACATATAAAGATACACACATATAAGATATTGAGTTGCTCTTCCTATCATGTTTAACCTTGTAGTATGATACCCAAAATATCACTTTATTTTAGAGCCCATTTGGCAACAATGAAATTGATTGAGTTTGCTGAATTCATTAAAACAACAACATTATCCCAGTGCCACAAAGGTTCCCACCTACAGTGGGGTAAGGGGGGTCGGATGTACGCAGTCTTACCCCTGTTCTAAAGCACAAAGAGACTATTTCTGGATGATCCATGCTGAAAATAATTCATTAAAACAACAACATTATCCCAATGCCACAAAGGTTCCCACCTACCGTGGGGTAAGGGGGTCGGATGTACGCAGTCTTACCCTATTCTAAAGCACAAAGAAACTATTTCTTGATGATCCATGATGAAAATCGCGTCGAAATTACATGGACTGATTTCTGAATGAGTTGGTTTTTATTCCACAATTAATCCATAAAACTAACTTCAACCTTACTTTATATGAAAAAACTAAAAAAGTCCTCTTAAGCAATTCAACCATAAAACTAACTTTAACCTTACTTATTTTGATTATTACAAAATCAATGTGCAAAATCAAAAGTTTAGTGTTTTGGTAGAAAAGTTGGCTGAGAAGCTGTTTTGGTATGACTTTGGGATTTTTGTTTTTGTTTTATGCAGCACTTGGTTCTCTCTTGTATCTCAATCTTAGTAGATGCCATTTGACTGATGATGGCTGTGACATGTTTTCTGGTTAATCTCTTCACCTAATGAAACGTCACATTCTACTCTCATTAGTCCAAATATGTAACACTCAACTTTGTCATTGTGTAGGCATACCAAGTTTGAAAGTGTTGAATTTGGGATTCAATGGGATTTCAGATGCTATTTTCATACACCTCAAAGGTGGGTTTCTTCTCTGTTGTTTATACTGCCAATCCATGTGGAAAGCCCCCACACCTCAAAGGTGGCTCTTTCTTATTTATTTTCCTACGCATTTTCTTTCTGTTGTAATTTTTGGATTCCAAAGGGACCCTAACTATTTGGTGAAAGCTACTACCCCTTCCACCGACTCTATGATGAAAGGATGGGGTGGGATTGGAATGGGATTTCCACCACAATGATCTCTGTACTTGCATATCCCTTGTCAATTGTCATTACACTTGTGCAACTATACTAGTTTTTATTTGAATGTCTTTAAAGATTGTATATGTAGAAAATATCTGAAGACTTTTCCCTAGCCCTGAAAATACTGTCTTTTTTATTCTTATGTCTAGATTCATTGAGATTTGAGCGTACTCTTACATTTATTCCTAGGCATCTATACTTGTGTAGCTGTATATAGGGAGAACTCTTTGTACTCATAGGATACAACAACATCCAAGCCTTAATCCCAAAAGAGTTTGGGATTGGCTAACATGAATTGACACAAAAGAGATCAATTCTCCACACATATTTTCTCTCCATTTTGCTCTTTCCAAAGTCATACTCTTATCTAATCCAAGAGGTACCATATAAATAATTCCTGACCCTTGCAGTGAAGGCAGTAAAATGTATTTTCTTGGAATATTTCTGCCTAAACAAGACTTCAACCTCCTTTGAAATCACACCTTTCTTATCCTTCACGTCCATTGACAAGTTTGATTTCTTAAGGGAACCTGGTAATATTAGCGAAATACTGCATTAGATATTTGAGCAAAAACCGCCTTAGCCCTTACTTCTTTTATGTCCAATGTCAAACATAAAAACTGCCTTAAGGACACGAATAAACAATACATCCAATTCGTTGGGACTAAGGCTTGATTGTTGTAGTAGTAGTTATTTTTCATCCCGATTAGTCTTTTATGTTTCAATATCAACCATCTAAGACTAGTTACGATTTGTACCTATGTGGACATTCCGGATCCTAACTAATAGGGATTTTTTCATGATCTCCACGATCTAGTTCCTGATAACATTTTTGTGCTGACCTGAGATTTAAAAGTTATGTGATCGGGACTTCTTTCTTTAGAAAATACCCATTATTCTTATATATTTTTCAATATGAAATATCTACGACCGTGTTCGCAAAAACTTGAAAAAATTAGTTTTCAGCTTTTGGCTTAAAAGAAGATGAAATGGGTGTTTTCAAGTGACTTAAAAGCCAAGAGCTGGAAGCAGGTGGAGGGATGCTTTAAACTGCTTTTCCCTTGTTCTATTACACAAAAAAACACTTTTTACCAAACATTACCAACTTTTGCTTTCTCAAAAGTATTTGTTTCTCAAACATTGCCAACTTTTACTATTAAACACTTCTCTAAAATCACTTTAGAAAATCTATTTTAAAAGTAAAAACAATCGCAAACCCTTTTAAATATCTTTTGTTTTTAAAGTAAAAACAATTGCAAACATTCTCTAAGACTAGTTGTGATTTGACCCCATCTGGACATTTCTGATCCTAGCTAACAAGTAAAGAACAAGCGAGAAAAGGCTTTTTGAATATTTTTCTTTATACAAGTAATAATCATGTCTATTAGGTAAGTAATAATACTATCTTAAATGATAGAGATATGTAAGAGTATGTAACAACTAATTACAATATTATGTGTTAAATATAATTTATTTATTTCCTTCAATACGCCTCCGCAAGCCAGGTATTCGGGGAAGCGGTTTAGTGAGGGCATCAACTATCTCATCAGAAGATGGGATATGATGAACTTGAAGAAGCCCATGTTTGAACCCGCTGCCGAACAAAATAAAAGTCAATAGGCACATGTTTCAAGCGAGAATGGAAGACAAGATTTCTGAAGATGTAGTAGCACCTTTGTTATCAAAAGCGAGAAGTGGCGGAGAAAGGAACGAATGCCACAACTCATGCAAGAGAAATTTGATCCAAATAATTTCAGAGGCAGTGATGGAAAGAGCTAGGTATGCTGCCTCTGTGGAAGACTTAGCTATAGTTCGCTACTTGACTGATTTCCAAGATATAAGTGATTCCTCTAGAAAGATGACATAAACGCTGGTAGAGGATCAGTCATTAGGATTTCCTGCCCATTCAACATTAGCAAAGACACACAAAGAGGGGGAGGTACTACGACGAAAAAAGAGTCTATGAGAGGGAATGCCTTGTAGATAGCGCAAGAGACGTTTTAGAAGCTGCCCGTTAATAGTGATTAACTGTAGGTTTATACATAAGTTGAGTCAGTTTGTTAATAGTAAAAGTAGCGTCTGGACGGGTAAGATTCAAATAATGAAGGGATCCGAGGACTTAGCGCAATAGAGTGACATCACAGGAGCCTGAATTCTCAAATAGAATTAAGGAGGCGGAGGAAGTTAACGGCGTAGCCACATGATTAGCCTCATCCATTTTCAATATCTTTAATAAGTCCATAATGTATTTATGTTGCATCCTGTGTAAGATTAACCTGCATGCCCAAGAATTAGGAATGCATATTTGATGGACTTTATGTAAAGTCATGAGGTTGTTTTATGTAAACTTCCTCTTGAATAGTCAAGACGATTCGAATAGTGTCCGGTTTTATGACCGGGCTAAATGTGTCAGCATAATCAATCCCGAGGCGTTGATGAAAGCCCTTAACCACTAACCGAGCCTTATAGCGATCCAAGGAGCCATCCAGCTTACACTTCACTGTATATACCCATATATAACCCACAATATTTTGACCAGACTGAGCTGGAAATAGATCCCAAATTCCTTGTTGAACCAAAGCATCAAATTCTACAGACACAACATTCTGCCATTCTAGTACCTGCATAGCTTGAGAAGTACAAATGAGAATAAATGATGAGGTAAAGGGGTTTGAGTGACAATATTGACTTGTTTACGAGGTCAAAGGGTCATTGAATGAGTACATTTGAGCGGTGGGTTACCGAGGTGTTGGGTTGAGGTAGTGATATTAGTGGTGGTAGGTGGATGAGGGTTGGGATAGGAGGATTTGGTTTGGGTCAGTGTAACTAGGCAACCAGTCTATTCGAGAGGACCACTCTCCAAGGCAACACTTAATATCAAATAACAGCCTCCCCAAACTTAGCCGCTAGGTTGCTATTTAAAGTAAATGGTCCACGCAGGGACAAAATAGCGTAACTAACTGATTGACTAATTAATAGCTACCTTCCTCTCTCTCCTTGTGTACACTTTATTATAATATTTAATAGGTGGTTGGGCTGAGTGCCTATCAATATATATATATATATATATAGATATTTAAATTAATCTTGGTCTTTCAATTCAACAAGGTTTACCAAATTTGTTGACCTTGAACTTGGATTCATGTGCAATTGGAGATGAAGGGCTGGCCTACTTAGCTGGTAATTTTGCATTTAATAGTGAATATGCTTCATACATCTAGTTTAAAGTCACTCAGTTCATATCAATTTTCGATTTATAATTTTACTAGACTTTTGAAAGCTTAATGAAATTTCGTCATCATAAAATATACTACGTATCAAATTAATCTTATCTTGCTGTGTGAGGAGGGCAGGACTTCAAAGTTTGAAGTGTTTAGAGTTGTCTGATACTGACGTTGGAAACGACGGACTTCAACATCTCTCAGGTTAAACCGTTATATTTTGCGTGTATCACTTTATCTGATGTTATACAGTTTGACTAAATTGGTCATCTTTGATTTTTTTTTTTTACTTTTTCATCATGACTTCTCTAAAATTGACACTAAAAATTGGCTTCATTGGGTCAAACATGACTTTTTCCTTGGGTATAATATTTCTTTTTGACACATTACTTTTTTGGGAAAAGTACGAAAAAGGTACTCGTGGTTGGGAGCATTTTCAAATAGAGACATGTTTTGTCATTTATTCCCAAAATCTCCCTTGTGTTTTAAGTCCGTTATTGCGGTGGAGTCCGAAGCCAAACTGCGTTAAAGAACAGTTAAGGTGACATTTTTAAAAATAATTGGCCTCTTACGTGGCCAATAAAAACCCACGGGTACATCAAAGGAATCTCTGACGCAGAACAGTGATGATTTCTCCTGCCAGTGAACTCCGAGGAAGAAGATGTTGAACAATGACCTTTTCAGGAAAATCCACACCAATAAAATGACTTTCATCCAGATTTTATGGTGGATCTCTTCACGCTTGCAATATCCACTGTTGGATTTGTGATACTTGGATTTTTCCGGCTCATTTTGGATTATTTTTGGGAAAAAATCTCAGAAATCACTGTTCCTCACTGGACTTTTTTTGACCCATAACTCAATTTCCGACGATTGTATCTGCAAATTACCTATGGATTGTGCATCGCTACCTTGAGTAGAACTTACACATCCATTTTGAGTTACTGAAAACACTATTAAATCCATTTTTGGAACTAATCCGTGGTGGTACTGTCCATTTTCTGCGCATCTCGGTGCTTTCTGGTGGACTTTCCCGCGACAGAGTTGGTTTGGAGGCCGCTTTGACCAGGCGCACGCACCTTCCACTGTTTTTCTTTCAACTTTTTGAGCACTTCTTATTGAGTTACTACTCATCGTCTTCCTCATGTTGTGATCTTACTGCCAGGTGATGGGAAAATGGAGAATGACAAATTTTTTGACCAGACTCTTGTTTGATTGGTCTTATGGCCACGTAAAGGGTCAGGTTTTTACAATAATTGCCACTTGAGTTGTTTCTAACGGAGTTTGGCTTCTGACCCAATGAGTGATAACAGATCTAAAACATGAGAATGACTTTGGGAAGAAATGAAACACATACCCTTATTTGAAAACATTTCCAATCAAACCTTTTCTGTTCCTTTGCCTTTCCTCTTTTGTTGCCTTTGTTGTGACAAAGAGAGTATTAAATTATAGACTAATATAATAACTGGGAGTGGATATTGAATTAGTCCCCTTCACAACCAAAAAAAGTCTTGTTTGAGTGAAGAGAGTTTTAGGGTTTTTTTCAAAATTATTACTAAATAAAACTTATTTACACAAATATGACTAATAGTAATGAACATAAGTTATTATGCTTCCATTTTTACTCTAGTTACTAGTCACTAGTTTAAAATGTAATGTCATGGTAGTTTAAGTTTAAAATTGAACATAAGTTATTATGCTTCCATTTTTACTCTAGTTACTAGTCACATTTTTTTAAATAATCTTTATTTTAGTCATAAATATGTAATTGTTTCAAGTTATTTATCGTAAATATCAACTCGAATGGTTATTCTAACTCATTATATTGTATTTAACTTTAGGGGTGTGATCGATTCAAAAAAACTTTAGGGGTGTGATAACCTATCCTATGACACAGATACCAGCCCGACCTAACCCAAAACATTGTTGTTGATCAGGATTATATTTTTAATTTGGCGGTACGGGTAAATTACCCAAATTAAACCCGATTTGTCCGGGTAATTTACCGTACTAAAAGATACAAAGTCGATCCTACAACAACATCCAAGCCTTAATCCCAAAAGAATTTGGGGTCGGCTAAAACGAATCGATCTATGATATTGATGTCAAACAAAGAAAACAGACAAGAAGGAAAAAAAGTAAGATAAAACGGATAAAATAAAGATAAATAAATATAAGATAACAATAACATAAGAATATAAGAAAGATAAAAGATAAAAAGATAAAAGAGCATAAAAAGCTAGAACATAAAAAACGTAAGAATATAAAAAGATAAAGAAGATAAACGATAAAAGAAAAGAGAGAGGACCTAACATGTGATGTGATTAAGTGATATTGTTGGCCGTCACGCGTCTACCACAACACCCTCCTCCTTTATCCTTGCTTGGGACAGGCATGATACCAAAAAATGATATCATGGCGGAGTTTAGAAAGCTAATCAATGTTACCCATATTACCCATATTATGATATCATGATACCACAACACCGATCCTAATCAAAGAAAATTCAAAGTCATTACCCATATTAAAGCTAATTTATTTATGGATATAAATTAAATAATTATCAATATTAATATTTAGAAACCAAACTAAAAGTGTTACTGAAGTGCAAAAACTGAGATTCAATTCAATAAAAAATGTAGTACTTAAAATGAAAGAGAAAAAAAGTCTATTGACAACATGAATAAGTATATTTGCAAAGTTGAGCGGTATGTAGGAGTAAGTACTATATATTACTATCATATCAAGTTATGTGCCCGAAAGTAGTGTATATAGAAGGTTGGGTGTTAGAAGAGTAGAATTGACAGAACTAGTCCAAGTTTGTTAGGTCATCATTCATCGTCATTAACTTAGTGCGGCAAAGGCTCCCACCTACGGTGGGGTAAGGGGTGTCGGATGCACACAGCCTTACCCCTTTTAGCACAGAGAGACTCTTTCCGGATGATCCATAGTGAAAATTGCGCCGAAAATTGCATGGACTGACGGCTACTTCATAACAAAGAAACATAGACAGTTTAGTGAGCCATTTTGCTTTATTCCATCATATTTTTCAGCCAAAAAATATCGAGTCTTTGGCTCCATTGCAAATGATGGAAAAAGTCCAAGTTTGTTAGGTAACTTTTGATATTCATAATATCCAAGCTTTTTTAAGATTTAACTTTGAAACTTTACCATTATATTATTCTATAACAGTCAATCATCACTTGTTCTTGATTTTGCTTCTTTTACAACCCAACTTTGACTTCTTTTAGTATTCGTCTACTTTTTTGAATCTTTAGTTTCATTTATGAATGCTTTGAAAGTTATTCTTAATATTGGTTATTTCAAACTTTGCATTGTTAGAATTTATAGTTGGTTGTTTGCTTGTTTATCAATTTTCAACGTCCTTATCAATTTAATAATTTTAATTTTGTTACAAGTTTTATTTATTTTTAATTTGTTTATCATTTTATCAACTTGGTTAGAAAATATATTCATAATCTATTCTTTTTGGATTAATGATGAATTTATTTGCTGGCCATTATGTGAAATGTTGTTTGTGATTTATATTTGTTAATTATTTAACTATAAAACAGGTTTAATTTAGCCCAAAAAGGCAAAAACATAGTTTTTTGTGGTATTAAAAACAGGTTTCATTTATTTGTCTGGTTGTATTGGGCCTTGTTCTGGTCGGTTACTGGTAATTTCTGGGTCCAGCTAAAACCTGGCCCAGATGAGATCAATTTCACCCCTATTAAACTTTCCCAGCAGGACTAAAAAGGCAAAAGAGGGTAGCCCATGGCAGATTGGCGTTCTTCAAGGTGAGGGTTGAGGGAAGGGTCCCGCAATAAGGGTGTATAAGGGCATGCCTTCCCTTATAATTTTTTACTACAGACCCCTCTCAAGACTTGAATTATCACCTTTCGATGAGAAGCAACATCTTAACTTACCCACGGCTCTTTTAAAGAATTGCATGAAAAACTTGTTTCATTTGATCAAGTATAAAATTATGTACTACTTACGCGTGATCATGCACCGTTGGAGTTGCTCACACAAGCTTAATGCATATGCAGGTTTAAGACATTTGGAGAGCTTGAACCTATCGTTTACTGCGGTAACAGACGGTGGATTGAGAAAATTAAGGGGTCTATCGTCACTTAGATCCCTTAACTTGGATGCCCGCCAGATCACTGATATTGGCCTTTCTGCTCTTACAAGTAAGCATATTTAGATTGGGGGAGGGGGGGGGGGGGGGGGGGTCCTATCTAATAGTTCTGGTACATTGTTTTAGGGTCTGCTCGGCCAGTACATGTAAATATGTAATCGGCTTTTTTTACCCGCACGAGTAGCTCAGTTGGTCGAGCGGCGGGAAAAATTGGACGTAGACCAAGGTTCGAATCCCGCAGCGGCCAAAAGGGGGTTTTCAGAACCTGAAATAAGGCTGGCCCTCTGATGCGCACGGGTAAAGGCCTACTGCCGCTTTGCTGACTGAGTCACCGTGATTTACTCCCCCACCATCCTGTCGGGTCGGGGTGGGGGGCCCTTGGGGTTGGGGATTCAACCTTTTGGACGTAATAGGCTTTTTCTGTTCACTGTGTTTGTCAGAATATATTAGCAAATCTTGACTTTTGGAGCCTCTTTGGAAAGGGTGAATTTGAAATATTCCACTGAGAAAAAGAAAATGTGTATATATATACATATACATACACACACACATATATATACATATGTATGTATGTGAATGGGACTATATATGTATATATAGAGAGAGAACTTATCCTGTCCGAACATTCGGACAGGAAGCACCGTCCGAACACCGCCGTTCGGGGCGATTCTCGGTGGAATTTTTTGATGAAATTTTTATCGTATGTTCTTCCTCAAGTCTAGTTTATCCACAAAAAATTTCAGCTCAAAATTCGATTGGGAAAGCCTTCAAATGATTTTTTGAAGTTGACTGCGCCAAATTATGCATAGAAAAACGCAGTCAACTTCAAAAAATCATTTGAAGGCCTTCCCGATCGAATTTTGAGCTGATTTTTTTTGTGGATAAACTAGACTTGTTGAAAAACATAGCACAAAAATTTCATCAAAAAATTCGACCGGGAACCGCCCCGAACGGCGGTGTTCGGACGGAGGCCCTGATCCGAACGTTCGGACCTGATCATTTGTGTGTGTGTGTGTGTGTGTGTGTGTGTGTGTATATATATATATATATATATATATATATATATATATATAGGGGATGGTTCAAGTACAAAGACCTCTTCCCATGTAAAGTGAGAATGAATCTTGTGCATTCATTTCCACATCTAATGGCTCAAAATGAGCCAAACATGCACAAAATTCGACCAAAATCGCGGTGGCGAATTCGTAAATATGTTGCACTTTTTCGTTACCGCGAAAAAGTGCAACAGAAACACGCAAAAGTGCAAGCGAAACATGCAAAAGTGCATATCTTCGCACTTTGCACGGGAAGAGGTCTTTTTATTTGAACTCTTCCCTATATATATATATATATATATACATATATATAGGGGGAAGATCACATACAAACCCCTCTTCCGGCTTCTATCATGGATGACATCCGTATGACATCCATGATAGTATTCATGGCTTGAGAAGCTGCCAATTAAAATCCTAAAGCCCACTACCTTATTAAATTCTGTTACAAGGCTATTAATGTAATCCAAACCCCCTTCCCACTAATTAAAATAACCATCAGAGTAAAGACAACTTATTCAAGGTAAGTTGCAGACAAAGAAAATTCATGGATTAATATATGCTAGTCGTAAATTGAAAACTAGCATACCTTTTTGTAACTAATAATTAATGGTAGAATTTACAAAATGAATTTCTTAATTCACACAATCAATCGATCCATACTAACCTTTTATTTTCAAAACCTGGCTTCTATTTTTGAATGAAGAAGTTAATATTTCAGCATAAGTAGAAGTTTATTATATGTGAGCGGTGCTTATTAAGGTTATAGAATATGCATTATATCACACTGCATATTAAGATAACAGGATGTGCAACATATATTCATAATGTCTGCAATCTGCATAAGTTACTCCCTCCGTCCCGAAATAAATGTTCTGCTTTCCCAAAATGGATGTCCCAAATTAATTGTCCTACTTTGAAACTTTCCTTATTTGGTAAACAAATCTATACAAAACAGTGTCAAACAGTGCAAAACAGTGCCAACAGTGTCGCTACAGTGCCAAACAGTGTGAAGTCAACTTCATTTTCTTAATCTGTGTGAAGGTCAAAGTAGGACAATTATTTCGGGACGGAGGGAGTAGTTTAGAAGCTTATATCGATAAAATATCTCTATGTTGCGTTTTAGAAGTTCATATATTGCCTTGTAGTAAAATGACACATGCATTTTAGAAGTTCATATGATGCATCTTATCATTACAACATTTGCATCATATACTCAACTAACATGCATATGAGTGGTCAAGATAGGCGTGAACTGCATATAAAGGTTTCGAGATGTGCACTTTATAATTATAATGTCTACATATGATAATATTTGTGAAATAAATTCCTTTTATTTACAAAATTAATCACTTCATAATTATAATGTTTGCATATTAATTATGCATATGTTGCACTTTTATTCACATGATATGAGCATTATCTATGTTTCATATTGAGCTAATAAATTTATTACCTTGCACTTTGGAAGTCCATACATTGCATTTTATCATTATGACTGTGCATTCATTCTATAATCATTTTCGAAGTTCATATGTTGCATTTTATCATTATTACATGTGCTGCATCTTATCGTGATGACATGTGCACCTTAGGAGATCATATGCTGCATCTTATCGTTATGAACTTATGACATGTGCATTCATTCTATAATCATTTCTGAAGTTCATATGTTACATTTTATCATTATCACATGTGCATTTTTAGAAGTTCACATATATTGCATTTCAGTGAGATAACATGTGCATCTTAGGAGACCATATGTTGCATCTTCTCGTTATGACATATGCATTCTAAACTCAATTAACATGCATAATTGCATACGAGAATCATGAGATTTAGATGACATGATGCATATTATATGAGAAGAATGTTCTAAATGACAAAAATACTACTCTATATTACATACTAAAGCTATATGAACTTCACATAAACATGAAATTGTGTTGATTGATATGAAACATCTTTGCATACTAAAACCACAAAAATTTTTGGATACTAAAATCTCAAGAACTTTGCATAAACATGTAATTGATGAATTGATATGAAAACAAATATCAAAAACAAAAAATTAAAAAATTCTGGCGTGCCCGTGCACACCAGATTCCATGGTATGACGGAATCCATGGAGTTCGGGAACTAATGTTCTCCCTGTGTGCCGGAATCTATGGAGTTTGAATATCTAGAGTAATTTAAGATGGCAATAGAGATGAAGATGGAGATATGGAGATGGGGATGAAAAGAAGCTTTGATATGTATATTAATTGCGTATTGATGGACTATGAACTTGGTAGGAGAGAGGGAAGAATCGATCATCATTTGGGTGTTGAAAGGTAACGTGAGATTCTTTCCAAAAATAAAATAAACTAAGAAGACTAATAAGCCCCTAAGTGTCTAATCTAATCTTGATGAAGTACACGGTTCTTTCATTAAAATAGATGGCTAGGATTAGTTTGTAGGTTAGTAAATGAAGAAGGGTTTGTATTTGATCTTTAATCTATATATATATATATATATATATATATATATATATATATATATATATATATATATATATATATACATGGGATGATTCAAATACAAAGAGCTCTTTCCATGCAAAGTGAGAATGAATCTTGTGCATTCATTTCCACCTCTAATGGCTCAAAATGAGTCAAAAATGCACTAAATTCGTCCAAAATCGTGGTGGCAATTTCGTAAATAAACCACACTTTTTCGCCACCGTGAAAAAGTGCAACAAAAACACGAAAAAGCGCAAGCGAAACATGAAAAAGTGCATATCTTCGCACTTTGCACGGGAAGGTCTTTTTATTTGAACTCTTCCATATATAAATATATATATAGAGGAGTTCTCCTGTCCAGCACTTTTCTGTCCGAACGTCGTCCGAACACCGCTGTTTGGGGCGGTTCCCGGTGAAATTTTTTGATGATTTTTTTTGATGATTCGATGATTAAAAAGCGCAAGCGAAACATGAAAAAGTGCATATCTTCGCACTTTGCACGGGAAGGTCTTTTTATTTGAACTCTTCCATATATAAATATATATATAGAGGAGTTCTCCTGTCCAGCACTTTAATGTTCCTCACAAATCCCGCTGAATTTTCGATGATTTATCCATACCAAATTTCAGCTTAAAATTCGATCGGGAAGGCAGTCAAACAATTAATTCAAGTTAACTACGCCAAATTATACATAGAAAAACGCATTTAACTTCAACGAATTATTTGTCTGCATTTTTAGAAACTACATTAAAAGTTTTACAAAGTCGCAAAAACCAGAATCAAATTTGATAAAAATTGTATACATAAAGTAAAAGATTAAGAGTGATTTGTGTTGACCAAATGAATAACTGGGACAATAATAGCGGGATTAGGGGAATAATTGGCAACCATTATATCAAAGAAAAAATTACATGTAATCGTACTTTTGATTTCATTACTGACAAACTCGTGCGCAATCAAATAATAAAGGCTAAAGGGTCAAATAGGCCCTCGAACTAACTTAAAAAGTGCAAATCAACCCTTATATAGGAGGCTCTGTCCGGACGTCGTCATTTGGGGCAGATCCCGGTGGAATTTTTTGATGAAAGTTTTTCAGCATCTTTTTAATCAAGTCTAGTTTCCTCATACCAAATTTCAACTAAAAATTCAATCGCCAAGGCAGTCAAATGATTTTTTTAAGATGACTGCGCAGCTAAACAACGCAGTACATTTCAGAAAATCATTTGGCTGTCTTTTTTATTAAACTTTTATCTGAAATTTGGTATGCCTAAACTAGATTTAATGAAGAAGATGGTTAAAAAATTCTACCGGGAACTACCCCAAATGGCACCGGTGCCGAACAGAGCCTCCTATATAAACGGTGATTTGCACTTTTTAAGTTAGTTCAAGGTCCTATTTGACCCTTTAGCCAATAATAAATCAGACCTATAAATAAGTCACCCTATAAAGGAACATTTATGTGTAATGTAAATAAAAACGAACGTGACTTGGATGGATAATTGTCTTGAAAGTTGCAGGTTTAACTGGTTTAACACATTTAAATCTGTTCGGAGCTTGTATTAGTATAAGTAAACTATAAATAAGTCACCCTATGAAGGGGCATTTATGTGTAATGTAAATAAAAAAAAGAAGATGGTTTAGCATATATTTTTAGCATGACTTGGATGGATAACTGGCTTGAAAGTTGCAGGTCTAACTGGTTTAACACATTTGGATCTGTTTGGAGCTCGTATTACTGATGCAGGGACAAACTATTTAAAGCGTATGCCCACCGCTTTATTTATGGATATGTTTTTTTCATACTGGGCATCGTACTTATATTACTTGCATACATACTTACTACTAGATTTGAAAAGCTTGAGGTGGCTGGAAGTTTGTGGCGGGGGGTTAACGGATACAGGGGTGAAAAACATAAAAGATCTGACGGCCCTCACTCTGCTCAATCTTTCACAGAACAGTCACCTCACTGACAAAAGCCTGGAAGCAATTTCGGGTACGTATATTCATGTCCTTGCTTATGGATATATATATAGGCGGTGAGTAAAGTTGGTTGGTTGGTTCGTGCAGGGCTGACGTGTCTCGTGTCTCTGAACGTATCAAATTCGCGGGTAACGAGTGCCGGGTTGGATCACCTGAAGACACTCAAGAAACTGAAATCACTGACATTGGAGTCCTGCTTCAAAGTCACTGCGAAAGATATGAAGAAACTCCAGTCTGCCCACCTTCCCAACCTCCTTGTTTACAGGCCGGCTGCCCCCACTTTATGACCCCTCGCGCAACACAAACAAACAGGAAGAAGAACTTAGATTGAGAAGCCACTTATCCATCGACCTTCCTCTTCCTGTGTGTGTGTACATAGCAAGCAGTAGACTACTACTCATCTAATAAAAAGCGCAAGCATTTACTGAATTGTAAATTATACTCTTCAAAGTATTTACTAGTACTAGTATAAAATATGTGAAATTACTACAAATGAGATAAAATTACAAACACAACTATTACTTATCCAATAAAAAAGTAGAAATTATGACAGAAATATTACTTATAACTTTTTCCATGGACAAAAAAGTGACCTCTTAAATTTGGAAAGACCAAAACATCCTTAAATGAAACTAAACCCAACTCCCCATGGGTTGTCCAAACTACTGGGTGTCAATGCCTCATTCCTCAATTAAGTTTTTAAAAAAGCAGGAAAATGATCTTTAAATCTAATAAGTATAGCAATTAAATTATAAGTATTATTTCAATGAATAGATAAATTTTTAGGAAAAGCACAATATTTGAAACGTATATTCCTCAAATATTGATGTCATTGCATTTTTAATGGATTACTAGCTCAAATAAGTGTAATCCCCCTTCACTACCTCCATAGCAGCAGTATTATAATATTATTACTATCATTATCAAAACACATACCAAACACCTTATCAATCAAATTGTACTCAATTAAAATATGCTCAAGTAGAATATAAATATTATCAACGGTGTGTCGAACATTAAATTCACGAAAAGCAAAAACACGTTTATGCATTTCCTAATCACCATCAATATATTGTGCAGTTACCAAGGCCGGTTTTGGGGCATGGGCAAGGGGTAGGGATGGACTAAACCGGCCCGGCCCGCTACTGTGCGGGCCCGGACTGGACTGGGACCGGTTGGCCGGTTCCGGGCTTTTAGCCCAGTTTTGGGCGAACCGGCCTGGGCGGTTCGGGCCGGGCTCGGGTCATTTTTTTTTTTTTCAATTTTTTTTTCTTTTCCTAGGGTAGGGCTGGGTGTTTTGGGGAGGTTTGGGGGTGGGGGGGAGGGGGAGGGAATAACAAGAAAGCAAAAAAAATTGGACATTGAACCGGGCCCGGCCCGGTTAGGCCCGGACCCGGTATCAACCCGGGCCGGTTCCGGGCCCAAGGATTTGCAAAAAAAGCCCGCCCGGGCCTGGCCCGGAACCGGACCAGCCCGGGTCCATCCTTAGCAAGGGGGTGTGCGCTCAACGGCCAAGGCCCATTGCTCTTGTATGACCCATAGATTTACCAGTTATACATAATCAATATATATATATATATATATATATAAGAGGAACTTTTTAAGAGCATACAAAGCGCCACATAATCCTACCATGTCATTATATATAACAATTATTTACTTATGTTTATACCTTTTGTTTTTATTACATTCTATTTTTGATTGCATATCGATATGGAAACAAAAATCCTTATAAATCCACCTTAATTAATTTGGTAAGCTTCAAATAAGTAAAATAATTTTTGGTATCAAAGTGAAATTCTAATAAGGTTTATTGATATGGAAACTAATTTATATTAGTTTACTACACCGAATTAAATAGAAACAAATATGGAAATTAGTTTACTTACTAATTTGACATCTATTAATAAATTAGTAAGTTTCAAATAAGTAAATAATTAAAAATGAAATTAAAAATTATAACCAACATAAAGTATATATATTTTCACAAGTAAATAAATATGTTTAGCTTAGCCAAATAAGTAATTTTTTTTGGTTGTTTCTTTATTTTACACCTAAAATTCAAATATGCCTTCACTTTTGAAATAGATTCATAATCCAAATTAGAAAATCTTTATAGGTTTACGAATTCCTACTTTTATTTTAAGAGAATGTTTTTAATTGGATTGATTTCAGTTCCAGATTAAATCAGATCAGATCAAACTTTAATAATTATAACAATAAGTCACATAAAAAATAGGCATCTAATATACCATATTAATTCATACCAAATCAAACCTGAAATTTTAATTCAATTAAAAACGTTCTTATTAATGAGTAAACTCTAAGATCTAACAATTAAGAAATATATAATTTTTTTATTATTGGGTTCATAACAATTATATTTACTTGAGATGCTTATGTAGAAGACCAATTTAACTTTTTTTTCATATATTTTTTCTTTGTTTCACAAATGGAATATATTTTTGATTGCATATCGATATGGAAATAAAAATCCTTATAAATCCACCTTAATTAATTTGGTAAGTTTCAAATAAGTAAAATAATTTTTGGTATCAAAGTGAAATTCTAATAAGGTTTATTGATATGGAAACTAATTTATATTAGTTTACTACACCGAATTAAATAGAAACAAATATGCAAATTAGTTTACTTATTAATTTGACACCTATTAATAAATTAGTAAGCTTCAAATAAGTAAATAATTAAAAATGAAATTAAAAATTATAACCAACATAAAGTATATATATTTTCACAAGTAAATAAATATGTTTAGCTTAGCTAAATAAGTATTTTTTTTTTTGGTTATTTCTTTATTTTACACCTAAAATTCAAATATGCCTTCACTTTTGAAATAGATTCATAATCCAAATTAGAAAATCTTTATAGGTTTACGAATTCCTACTTTTATTTTAATAGAATGTTTTTAATTGGATTGATTTCAGTTCCAGATTAAATCAGATCAGATCAAACTTTAATAATTATAACAATAAGTCACATAAAAAACAGACATCTAATAGACCGTATTAATTCATACCAAATCAAACCTGCAATTTTAATTCAATTAAAAACGTTCTTATTAATGAGTAAATTGTAAGATCTAACAATTAAGAAATATATAATTTTTTTATTATTGAGTTCATAACAATTATGTTTACTTGAGATGCTTATGTAGAAGACCAATTTAACTTTTTTTCATATATTTTTTCTTTGTTTCACAAATGGAATATATTTCACATATATTTTTCATGATTCAGAAGATTCCACCTATTTAACTATAATTCAATCAATTTTAGCAAAATAAGTTAATTCTATTTACTTTAGTATTATCAATTAACACACTCTATATTACACTAAGTTTATTTTTCTTTTAAATCACATTATATGTGATCCGATAGAAATTAAATTTCAAATTAGCTATGATTGAGTAATGGGACTAGGCCCAGAGCCTAATCAGCCCAAGCCCCGAACTTGGACCCATGGATCCAAATCCACAACCTGGAGCCTGCCTGCCAGCCCAACGGGGAGTCTGCCAGTCCGACCGACCTCCCAGCACGGAAGAGTAACAGTCAAGCAATTAATGCGCTATTAATTATGTATTTAATTCCGTATTAATGTTGTATTTAATTAGTCATTATTATCGGTAACGGTTACGATTTGTATACGCCTATAAAAGGCGAGTTGTAATTCAGATTAGGGGAGGCAATTTCTAGATGCTATTTCTGGCTAACTTTCCATATTCGTACTTTCCTAATTCTTGCTTGAGTGTCGTACGTAGCTTTCCTAAAAGCCTACGAGCGTCCTATTTTGGACCAACATTGGTGCTTTCATTGAGAGCCTCTATTGATCTCTCACATCACTTTAGTAGGAAAAAATTCAAGAAATTCATCCCAATCCAAGGTGCTACAGTCCCACTTCCTCCTGTTCTCTTCGCCAATCACAGTTGGATGCTGTGCGCCGACGTCGCTGCTGGTCTCCCTCATCGCCATGCCTATTCATGAGATAGGCCTTCCAATGTGCACCCACCTAATTCCTATGGAGCAAGAGTCTGCTCTGCGTTAAAGTGGATGGACCAAGATTACACTAAGACCAAATTTGATTCTCCTCAAGGATGATGGGCTGAATTTTCAGCAACGCATTCGGGCCCGTTCGGCTCTAAAGCTAAGTTTCCTAAAATCCTCTATATTTGATACAAAAAATTCATAAATTCAAACATTTGAAAAGATATTTTAAGTGATTTAATTGCTTTTACTCTTGTTAAGCGTGTGTAATTTTAACATTGAAAAACGGGCTTATGAAATCCGATCACTCACGTACACCGGGTGAGCACACACACTCGTACACTGGCCGAGCACACACACTCGCGCCACCGGGTCACGTCATATGGGTGTGGCGATTAATAAGCTCCAATATAAATGTTAATACCGCACACTCTTGACTTCATACGAGTTCTTGCGTGCTCTTACCCTTTCCAAGTGCATCACACTCCGACTTCGGGGGACGAGTCACCCGTTCAAAAGTTTTTACTTGCGGGTTCGAACTACTAACCTCAGGCGGCGAGTTAAACTCTTATTAGGAGCCTAGAGCCACGCTCTTCCGAGCAATTTTGTCACTTAATTGACATTCACATTTCTCGAAAAGGTTGATATAC
The DNA here is from genome assembly GCA_945859875.1 of Cuscuta europaea. Lineage (NCBI taxonomy): Eukaryota > Viridiplantae > Streptophyta > Magnoliopsida > Solanales > Convolvulaceae > Cuscuta > Cuscuta europaea. The sequence goes on from CAMAPE010000016.1 coordinate 15,377,027, forward strand.
TTTAGTTCTTTGGGGTTGGATTATCCATTCGAGTGAGGAGTCCGGCTCACTTACTCGCGGATTCAATCTTTCTTTCGGAGACTGGGTTGAAGCCTAACTTGGGAACTTGATGTCATTCTTTTCAAATAGTGAGTCCGACTCACTTACACACCGAGCCGTGGTTCGACACTAGGCCAGATGCTCTATTCTACACTAGTTTCTTTTATGTGTAGGTTTAACTGAATGAAGTGGGGGACAGAGGGTCATACCATCTTCAAGGAAGCAAATGACAAACCTGACGAGTCTGAGTCCGACGAGAAGAACAGTTCTAGCCATCCTATTCGCAGATGGCGATCATTGCATTAAAGGCTGAGGATCTCACCTCTTGCTTCATCTTGGGGGCGTCAGATGTACTCTTTTTCCCTTCATTAGGATTTTTTCTCATTGGGTTTTTTCCTAATAAAGGTTTTTAATGAGGCATCTCCCCAACATGGATAAGGGCGGGGATCTTCTAGTCTCGGAGAAGAGCAACCAACTTGGACTACTCCCTCTTAGCCGAGTCTACTACTCGACTAAGGGAGTGGGGGACTCGTGATGGAGTAATGGGACTAGGCCCAGAGCCTAATCAGCCCAAGCCCCGAACTTGGACCCATGGATCCAAATCCACAACCTGGAGCCTGCCTGCCAGCCCAACGGGGAGTCTGCCAGTCCGACCGACCTCCCAGCACGGAAGAGTAACAGTCAAGCAATTAATGCGCTATTAATTATGTATTTAATTCCGTATTAATGTTGTATTTAATTAGTCATTATTATCGGTAACGGTTACGATTTGTATACGCCTATAAAAGGCGAGTTGTAATTCAGATTAGGGGAGGCAATTTCTAGATGCTATTTCTGGCTAACTTTCCATATTCGTACTTTCCTAATTCTTGCTTGAGTGTCGTACGTAGCTTTCCTAAAAGCCTACGAGCGTCCTATTTTGGACCAACAAGCTAAATTACATACTGCCCGTGCATCGCACGGGCTTGAAAGCTAGTTTTAATTATATACTCCCTCCGTCCCATATTCAACTCCGGTTTTGACCGGGCATGGGTTTTAAGATAGTGCGATTTGTGTGGTGGAGAGTTATGCAGATGAGAGAGAAATGTGTAAGAATGATTGTGAACCACATATTCTTTACCAAAAAGGGAAACATGAGATAAATTTGGGACGGACCGAAAAGAAAAGTATGAAGATAATTCCGGGACGGAGGGAGTATACATTATATATCTATAAATTTTAAAAATAAAATAAAATGTATAATTTTTATACTTCCAATTCATTAATTATTCAACAATATCTAGATGCTATAAGTCAAAATTTTGAAACATCTATACCAAAATTTATTGGGAACATACTTCACAATTCTACTCATTCATAAATTGTTAGTGCATACATGTTAATATTTTCATCTACTTCTCTCTATGTAAACCCATGATTCATTCATACCAATTTACTAATTTTCTTTGATTCTCTCATTTAAGTGAAATATTAAATTATTATAGTATAAAGAATTTAGAAATTTGTAGTTTATTTTAGTCAAGTGAAAATAATGTGATTTGAAATATAAAACCATTACTCCATATATTATATAACATTCATGTCTATGTCTAACTACTTTTTCATTTGATCAGTTTAGGTATATAGATAGTATTCTCGAATGTACGTAACTTATCAAATACTTAATAAAAATAATATTTCTAACTGTCTCATTTATTAGTTTCTTTGTTGTGTTACATTCGTATATAGATTACAAAATTCCTTAACTTTAATTATAGATTTGTATAAGAAAAATAAACATTCACATGTCCATAAAGCCTAAAGGCCTACTCTATCTATATTTTCCCGGGTCCATAAAATGTCAGGACCGGGCCTGGCAGTTACAACCAAATAATATAAATGATGATGAGTTTCCTCCCATATATCACTACAAATACTAACACGTCCATCAAAGTTTGCGAAAAATATTTGTAATTTTTCCTTTTCCAAAACATATTGCCTTGTAACTTCTTTTTTAATCGTTTTGCGACTATAGTTTCAAAATTGAGGATTTAAAGTACATTGAGCATATTCTTTTAAAGCAAGACTTTCAGGAAAAATAAAATCTGACTGTTGAGGCCCGGGCCGGGCCCGAACCTGCCGGGTCGGTTCATGATTTTGGAGACCCGGCAACTGCCTCGTAACAGTACCGGGCTGGGTGGCCTGAACCGAGCACAAACCCGGGTACCGAGTCGGGCCGGGCCGGTTACGAGCTGGTTTACCCGGGCCGGTTACGGTTTACCTGGGCCGAGTTCATCCCTACCTGTACCTAGCCGCTAGTTCCAGAATCTCCTTCTCTGAAAAATGAATCGCTGGTATTCCTTTAAACCGAGTAGGAATTTTCGTAGAAAGCTCTCCATTCGAAAATCTGCAACAACCTTTGCAAAGGATTGTCCTCCCCAAGCTGGTCCCGGAGGGTGGGAAAGCCCCGTCGCTGTTACAGTCATCAATCGTCGTCGTGGTGCTTCAATCATTGACATTTTTGTTTAGGCCTTTTGGGGTAGACTGGTCCGGTTCTGACCGGCCCAGACCGCCACTATGCGGTACTGGATCGGCCTGGTTGAGACCGGGCCTTGGGCACGAACTGGGGGGGTTTTGGGGCGGGCTACGGGTCGTAGAAAATAAAGACCGGCCCGGCCGATCCGGGCCCAAAATGTTTTTTTTTTCGAATGGATTGGGTGGTAGGCGGGTTGGGCTGGGTGTTTTGGGGGTGTTTGGGGTTGGGGTTGGGGTGGGGGGTAGGAATAAATAAGAAAAACAAAATTAAAATATATAGACTCGACCCAACCCGGTCTGGGCCCGGCCCAGTCCCGGAACCTACCCGGGCCGGTACTGGGCCTCCAACTCCCAAACCCAATCCCGCCCATGACCCGACCCGGACCCGGTCCCGACCCAGGCCCGGTCCACCCCTAGCTTTGTTCACTGAACTCATTCTCTTGGGTTAGTCATCTCATCTAAATGATTAAATTTGATCTGAATTCAAAAGGTTTGTTGGAGTACTTCCAATTACAGATTGTTTAAAGGGTTACTAATCTTTCGCCTTCTCTTGCAGCAGAAGGTCATGCAACTAAGTTTGTTCTAAATGGTCGAGTTGATTTGGGCAAATCAGTGAGAAAGATGTGCATGATGCGTATCTAATGTGTGTATCTAAGTTATGTACCCCATAAGGTCTATGTCATTCAAAACTTGCATATCATCTAAGTTCTAACTTTAAGTAGTGTAGAAAAGTATGGACTATGGATTCCTCTAGCAATAAAATTAGAACTTCATGGTTGTGAAATTGTATAATTCTTTTCATATTATAGAAAAACGTAATATACTTAATGTTAGCTATTAAAATAATTGTTGCATTATTCTTTTCATATTATAGAAAAATGTAATATACTTAATGTTAGCTATTAAAATAATTGTTGATATGGTTGAATACACAAATAACTCAAAAAAAATGGCAGTTTTAACTTATGAGGTCCATTACTGTTGTGCTCTAAAGACTTTCTTAGGAAATAGATTGACAATTACAAGGTATAGTACATGGGCTGATAAATTAAAAAAAAAGGTCCCCTAAAAGTGTACAAAATTAATGATAATTAATTGAAACATCAGAACAAAAGTTTCAATAATCCTTTGTTATGCTTCGTTCTTATATAATTGCTTATTTGGTTGAATAGGAGATATAAGAAAATAGCAATTTGTGCATTATTGAACTTTTATCATGTGCAATCATAATAATCGATTGAGCAATACTACTTGAAACTTATATTCATTGTAAAACTTTCTAAATTAAAACTTATATGTTGTTTATAAAGAAGTATTTCAAAATGCCTAGATTAATGCAAAAACATTGTCATATATATTTATTCTTCTTCCAAAATATTATCCACACCAGTTTTCACCGGCGTATACTTAATTATAACTTCATACTCCATATATCAGTTTTTATAACATATAGAGTGTTACGTTAATTATTGTTTTAATACATTTAAACCCTTCATTATATATAAAGACTTTCTTTCACTAATAATTGTAACAAATAACAAAATATAATTGATGCTTGATTTTGATCCGTGCATCACGCGGGTGGAAATCTAGTCTTTTAAAAAGCAGGAAAATGCACTTTATATCTAAGAAGTACAACAATTAAGTTATAAGTACTTTTCCAGCGAATAGCCAAATCTTTTGGAAAATCACAATAGTTCACACGTCTAGCCCTCAAATATTGACGCTATTATTTTTTCGATTGATTATTATCCCAAATCAGTCTAATATCCCCCTTCACGTTCTCCATAACATCACCTAGTGCGGCTAATCCGTCTTTTAAACATATATAAATTGAGAATATGACATGCACATCCATAATCACACAATTCACGCAATCTAGGTATATCAACAGTGTTATTATTAGGATTATCAAAACTCATAGTAAAAACTTTATCAATCAAATTATATTCAGTTAAAATACGCTCGATGAGAATATAAATATTATCACCGGTGTGTCGGTCATTAAATTCTTGAAAAGCGATAACACGTTTATGCATATCCCAATTAAAATCAATATAATGTACAGTTACACCCAAATAATACAAATGATGATAAATATCCTCTCATATATATATCACTACAAATACTAACACGTCCATCAAAGTTGGCAATTTTTTTTAATCTATCCTTTTCCAAAACATATTGCCTTATAACTTCTTTTTTAATTGTTTTGCGACTATAGTTTTAAAATTGGGGATTTAAAGAACCTTGAACATAAGTTTTTAAAGCAAAACTTTCAGAAAAAATAAAAGACAAATTTTCTTCAACAATTAATTCAGGCATAACAGTTAAATGTTTGGAATCATCATAAGAAAAATTACCATAGGGTTAGCCATTTGCAAACCTTGATATTTGTGTTTCTGTCCCCTTGCCTTTCAGTTTCACATACTCCACAGGGTGATGGACCTTGACATGCCTATTTGTGTTTATGCCCACCACTTGTCGCTATCTGTTTCCTTCCACTTTGAAATTATTTTTCATAAGGAGTGATTCATTTTTCTTACCGGGTTGGGATGAACCAGGCTTGTCCTCGTCGAGGGTGTCATTGTCCGGGGTTTGAAAGCCGTCTTGTTCGTCCTTGGCCGCCGCCGGATCCTCCTCTTCCGCGTCCTAATCCTCGAGCTCTTCCTCAATCTCGGGAATGTCTTGTTGTTGGTAAAACCACCCATCCCGCTGGTCCAAGGATTGTTGTAGTTGCGCATCAGACATCGCTCCTCTACGGTCGTACATCGTTTCAAAATCATCTCGTCTTTGAGAAGAAGACTTGATATGTCTTTTACCTTTGCGTGAACTAGAATGATTCTTCGCAATCTCCTTCTTTCAGTTGCGTTGGAGGTTACCCATATCTACGAATGTCTACCTCGTTCCATCTTAAAATGTAACAAATATTAAATTCTATCAAATATGTTAATGTGAGTACAAATACAATTCAAGTAATAAAAAAAGTAAGTAATTTGTAACAATACTTAAAATGTGACTTTTATATTAAAATGTAAGAAATGTGATAATTTAATAAAAATGTGACTTTTATATTAAAATGAGACTAGTCTACAAGTGTATAAAATATTGAATTGTGAGATAAATTCCAACTAAAATGCAAGCACTTTAATATTTTAAGCTATCAACTTTTATATGATTAATATTAGTATGTAACAAATATGGTTAATTAATATGATAATGTGACAAGTATAGTAAAATTAACTAAAAATGGAACTACTTTAATAGTTTAATATAACAACTTTAATATGATTAATATTAATATGTAAGAAATGAGAATGTAATTAATATGATAATGAAACAAGTATAGTTAAATTAACTAAAGATGCAACTAATTTAATATTTTAAGCTAACAACTTTTAAATGATTAATATTAGTATTGATGGATAGTGTACCCGAAGGGTAGTTTATCCGAGGGATATTATAGCAAATATTAAGAGAGAGGTCAGAGAAAGTAAGAGAGAGAGTGAATATGTATTATATGAGGTCGTTGTGTCGATTACAATGAAAGAATGACTGTTATTTATAGCAGCCATAAATGCTAGGTCTAATCAACGAGGGTACACGTGTCAAGCAACCAGGGATGGAGGGTCAACTCAGCCAGGGTGACGCCGACATAGCATGTGGCCGCATTCAATGCAGTGGTTTGGGTGTAACATTCGCATTCAATGCGACGATCCAGCGCATTTGGAGGGGAGATCCTGTCGAGGAGAGTGCCTTCGGTTACATGCACCCGGGGGCCTCTTGTACCGAAGGCTATGTATGAACTGAAGGCTGTGTATATACCGAAGGCTGTAAATACCAAAGGGTGCACGTAATCTCAGCCTGAATTTCCCAGTGACGTTAGTTTCCCAAGTGTAACTGTTTGCCAAATGTGTGGCCTTCGGCCATGGGGCCGAAGGCAGTAACCTGTTGCAGTATGGGCTGTCCAGAGCCGTGCTTACTGTGTTTGGGCCGCTTGGGCCTGGCTGTAGTAGTAGACGTATGTGCGACCGGGGGTTCCTGGTCCATATACTCCATCAGGAGTCCCCCACTCCTTTTGTCGAGAGCTTCTCGAGGCAAATAGGAGTAAGTGTTGTGAAGTCTCTGGTAGTTGCCTTGATATCGCTGTGAAGTAGTGGAAACATTTCCTTTGCGTCGAGAGGTTGCTGGGTGAAAGTGTGTTTTCAGCAGGTTGCCGAGGGCCGAGGGTCAACACCTTTTGATCCACAGTGAGGAGATGCCTCATTAAAAACCTCATTAGGAAAAACCCCTGTGGGAAAAAATCCTAATGAGGGCAAAAGAGTACACCGGATGCCCCCAAAATGAAGCAAGAGGGGTGAACCCTTCGGCCTGAGGTACAAGATCGCGTTGAGGCCGAGGTTCATTTGCGATCTGAGGGCGTGACCGTTGGAAGTAGTCGTCGGGATATGACCGTAGTTGATGAATACAAGTGAATATTCCGGTGCTTGCCGAGGGGAGTCCCCCTAGTCCCCCATACATTGAGGGGCTAAGGGCTTCCTGAGGGGAAGTGCAAGCGAGTCGCCTTTGCAATTTCAGTGAAGTCGGCGTTACTTTTGCTTTTGCGAGAATTCTTTGAAAACTGGGGTACTTCCCGAGAGGTTCCCCAGTCCCCCACACCCTCATGCTGAGGGCTTACTTTGGATGAAGGGGCTTGAATGTGATAACCTGAGGGCTTGCTTTGTTGTCGTTTGAATGGTGTCAGCTGAGGCCACCTCAGTGTTTCAAAAATAGTCGTTTGGATATGACCGTTAGAGAAGGCTTCCACGTGGCGTGCGGTAGTTAGTTTGCTTCGGGCGGGCATCAGCGGTTGGCTGAAGCGACGGTTTGTAATGATGGGCTTTTAACCTGAGGCCCAGGTTCAGGCCCTAACCGTGGTTGGGGAGGCTATAAATACCCCTGACCTGAACCCATTTGCTCCGTGCGATCATAACTGAAGCGAAGCTCTGCCAAAATTGTTTTAGAGAAAGAAAGTCTCATTCGATCAATCCCAACTCCTTGAGGTCAGTTAATCCACCGTTCTTGACTGTTTAGCCATATTTTTCTTAGCAAGCTTTAAATCTAGTGTTAGTCCATTAGAACCCTTCTTTCTTCCTCCAACTCCTTTCTTCAATAGTTCTGAAGGATGTCGTCCACTAGTGACTCACAAGATATCTCCAGAGAGCCTTCAGTCCAGTCCGAGACTTGGTTGGACGCAAAGTCAGCAAGTGATGAGGCCTCGTCTAATGATGATTCTGCTGTGGCCATGGAGATCCAGAGCAATCTCAGAGCCGAGTCCAAGGCCGAGGAATTTGAGCAAGTGATCAACGACGAGGAGCTGGCCTCGCCATTCAAACCGCAGAGGAGCAGGAGGAGACGGAGTGGCAATGGGTGACTGTCGCTATCCCTTCGGCCGTTGCTGGCAGGGCGGGAACTTCACGATCCCTCAGCCCTGATCCCCTTCGGGCTGCACCCCTGAAGAAGAATAAGAAGAAGGTGAAGGCAGCCCTCAGAAAAAAAACAGGCGCTCGCGGTAAAGACGAAGGCTGACGAAGCTGAGTATCATCTCGCCCAGTTCCATGATGGGCCCTCGGTGACAGTTATAGAGCCGGGTCCTAATGATGTGCTTTCCCATGCCCCCAAGGGGTGCTTTGCGGTGCACATGCTTTCGATGACCTTGGGCCTTCGGTTCCCCCTCCATCCGTTTTTGGTGGAGTACCTAAAGTTCGTGAAATTGCCCCCCTGCCTGCTGACTCCTAACAGCCATTCCTACATCACGAGTTTCTTGTACCTATTCCGGTCCCGAGGGGTCACCTCGAGCCTTGACATTTTTTTGAAATCTTCAATCTTTGCCAGGGAGGGCATGCAAATAGTGAAGGATTCGCCAACCTGCAACAGATCCCCAACGGGAGGCTCTTTTCTGAGGTGCCCTCATCCCACAAGGACTGGAAGGACCGATTTTGCTACATCCATATGGCGGAGAACCCCTTTCCCGGGCCCCTTCATGATAATTTTCGTAGGCACCCAAAGGTGGGGAGCGCGGCCCTGGAGAAGGATGGGAAGAAGCTTATGGCTCTCCTGGAGGGGTCCGAGGATTTGATCACAATCAAGGATGCTACCCTCCCGGATGATTTGCATAGTCTGAGCTTCCGGCATTACCGTCTCTTAGGGGAAAAGGACGAAAAATATCCCCTCATTGATTGTGTGTACGAGAGCGCCTCGGTTCTCGGAGGTGATTTACCGAAGGCATTATGTTGTTGTACTTCGAAATTTTTTGATGTTTCGATTCTGTTAATGCCTTGATCCCCTAGGTCTTATATTTGGTTTATCGTTTGCAGGTAGCAACATGGACATCCAGTCTTTTGCGGCGCTGAAGAGGCAGCGGGGCAAGGCCCAGGCTAAAAAGAGGAAGGAGCCGGCAGCCCAGAAGCCGGTGGATGCCTTCTTCAGGAAGGAGGGGGAGGAGCCTTCCCAAGCCGCCGCCTTTGGTAATGGAGTCGGGAGCTCTTAGGCCGATGCGGCCCAGAAGAAGAAGAAGACCGGGAAGGGACCTGGCCCCTCGGAAAAGAAACAGAAGGTGGATGACTCCGGAAAGCAGCCTGCTTCCGACGACGTGATCGTTGTGGACGACGTCACTGGCTCCGTCCCCACGCCTCCAGAGTTCGTCAATGAGGTTTTCTTCGGCCGGGAAAAGCTGGAGGCCTTCGTGCCGAAGGGTAGCTCCGTTCTGGAAGCTACTCTCTACCCTTCGGTGTACATGAGCCAAGTGATGCCCTCGGGGGACAAGGTGATGCTGGCTCGGATGGACGATGACGCCCTCAATTCTAGGATTTTCCTTAATAGTGCCTCCGTAAATCACCCCTTCCTTTTTATGTTTATGTGCTTTTGAAATTGTGTCATGTATGTAGTGTGTCTGACCCTTCGCGCCTTTGTTGTTACAGACCTATATGGGTCTCTGTGAGCAGCTCCGGAGGGTGGATCAGCTGAGGAAGACCAAAAGTTTGCTGCTGATGAGGCCTTGAAGAAATCTGATGAGGAGATAGTGTGACACCGCACCCGGATGTACTTGAATTTAAAATTCAGTATGTATTTGATTTTTTCTAGCGAATGATTTCATGTAAAACAATGATATATTTAATTAATGAATGATTAATTAAATTATTTTTCGGATCCATAATATTGAGAATGGGCTACCAAATATTTAGTTGGGTCATCATAATAATTACAGGAGCCCAATAAAATGCCAACTAAGGTTGAGAAAAATGATTGGGCAACCCGAGTGCTATTTTGACCCAACCTGCCAGAAATAGCAGGAATAATTGGGAGGGACTCCCTACACCCACTTGGGGTATTCTACACACTAATTAGACCCAAATAATGGGGAGTAAGTCAAGAAGGGAGGGGGTGTGCGGATGAGAACAAGGGGGGAAGTCTCTTGGAGACAAACACCCATACCCCATGTCCTACCCATTGACATTTGCCCATTTGATTGAGAGGAGTTGCCTCCTATGATTGGAGTCATTCGAACCACCCAAACCAAGAGGGAGAGAGAGCTCTAGGATACTCTCACAAAGATCAAGCTTGAAGGAAGCAAGAAGAGAGGAAATCCAAGGAGAAAAGGGTAGTGTTTGAGGTAAGAACTCAATAAACATTCCTTAACTAGTTTTATTGTGTATGATTTTTAAGAAATCATATAATGGATTAAACGTGATGTTCTACACGTTTAAAAGTGTAGAATATTGATATAAAATGGTGGTATTTAACTTAGAGGAGTTGTGGAATCGATAGGAGTCGAAACCGCCGAAAAACCGCCATTCTTGGGGACTGTTTTTGAGCTGCAGGCCCGAAAGCCGCCCAGCTTTCACGAAAGCCACCCGGCTTTCACCCACTGTCCAGATTTTCCATTTCCGATCGGCCTGGAACGAGGACGGATCGAGGGTTTCACTAAGGCAGCTATTTGAGCACATCGTAAGGTGAGGATGGCTGACTATATTGCTTATAATTGTTGAGTTAATTTCATAAGATTACCTAAAGTATTAAATGTGATTTTCATGGATTATTGATGAATAATAATTCCAAAATGAAAATACTATTGCATAGGAGTAAATGAAGCATGATATACAAATTTGGAAGAAATTGTGTATGATTATGTGATATGAAAGGAATGGCATGAAAACGGAATTAACTATGAAAATGTTGTGATAAAATATACTTTTACTCCATGTAAGGAATTCATGAATGGATAAAAGTGATATTTTTGATATTGATATTAAATCATATTTGGATTGGAAAATCAATTGAGATGAATTATTTGGCTATGAATTAAGAACTTGGTTGTTCTAAGATTATCCGACTAGTATTGAAATACTAGTCGGGAGATTAATATAAATAAATGATGGAATTAATCCTAAGAGATAGGATTGTGAATAGAGATGCCTTAAGTAGTCTTAAGAGATACTTTTTGGTCGAATTGTATGAACACTAAGGTGTGTTAGGGGTAGGCCTAAAGGCTACCCAAGTGAATTGATTCTAGGCATAGGATTTGCTTGAGAATTGGACTATGAAAATAAATTAGAGTCGGACTCTAGGATTGCATGGAAATGTAGTTGGGCCGAGCCCTTGCCATGTAATGTGATTAGCATGGAAACGTAGTTGGGCCGAGCCCTTGCCATGTATTTGTGATCTTCGTGGAAACGTAGTTGGGCCGAGCCCTTGCCACGAAGTTATGGTTAGTATGGAAACGTAGTTGGGCCGAGCCCTTGCCATACAATTTTAATGTGTTAAATTGAGTTGAAGGGTTGTATAGAAATGTAGTTGGGCCGAGCCCTTGCTATACAATCGGGACTCGAGGGAACCCTATGGGGTTGTCGTGACTTGTAGTCACGGGGAATTAAAATGGTGAATTCTAAATGAATATGGGCCCACGAGCCGACTACTTGACTTTATATAAAGTAAGTATATTATTTTAAAAGGGGTAACCGAGGGTTATGGCCTATATATATATATATCATTTGACTATACTTGTCGGGAGATTAATATATATATATACTTGTCATTTGACAAGTACAATGACAACTATACTAAGTATAATCAATGTTTCAATTTCTTAGAAATATATATCACCCTAGATTGAGGGTCTTAGAAATTGAAACATTGATTATACTTAGTATAGTTGTCATTGTACTTGTCAAATGCTTCCAAGTACTGACATCCCCTTCACGGGGGAGGTCACCTCACAGTTTCAGGTAGGACTTGAAGGTTGCTACTAGTGCTCGTTGTTTCGGGAAGATCAAGGAAAGAAGGCGTGGTTCGTGCTTCTTCCGTTCTGTTTTAAAAACAATTACATTAATGCTCATGGATATTATTTTCTGAACAATCATTTGGGGGCTTGTATGCCTAGTTATGCCAAGTGTGGCTTGAACACTTGTAATATTGTTACCGCTATTTTAAATGAACATTATGTTTTTTTATGGATGTACTATGTGTAAATGGTATTCAAGACGCCTTGTACAGTATGGGTGTGTTGGACTGCGGTTGACTATTCATACTGTACGGCGGGTTGTTGACATGTCCGGGTAGGTCCGGGGCGTGACAATTTATTTGGTATCAGAGCCTTAGTCCGTAAACATCATAATGAAGCTTGAAAATTCTTTTTGAAAATGAAATTGAAAACCATGAGCATAAGAAGTTTTGTACTTATAGAACTTTTGGTACTTGAGTTCCAATGTCTCTAATTGTTAAGATGGTACCCTTAACAATTGGTATGGCGGTGAATTGAGCCAAAGGATGTCTTTAAGTGCCTATCCGTCATTTGACATTGGTTACAAATCTAATGACTCATTCTCAATTTCTTTCAGAAATGGAACGTACCGGGAAAGTAACTAGGAGGAACCCGACTGGCCGGGCACCGGGAGGGTCCGTGCAGGGAAATGGGGGGGGGGGGGTTAGAGTGTCCAGGGGACGAGGCCGTGGGGGCCAAGCTCAGACCGTGAGTGACGGTCACGTTGAAACAGTAAATGAGTCTTATGAGTCCGAGGAGGATTCAACTTATCAACCAGGAACTGAGCCGATGGAGACCCCGTATGATGGGGAATATGATGATGACAATGATGAGGAGAGCGATGATGATGACGCTCTAGAAAGGATGGAGGAACTACTCCGTCAATATCGACAGGATCGCCAAAGGCACCGTGCAAGGCGTGCTTTGGGAGGAGCTTCAAGAAGAGGAAGCCATGTGGGTTCTAGGGTACATGTAGAGTCCCGAGTAGATCGGGGTGCCGAGGTCCCAATAATAAGGATCTCGAAGTACCTCAAAGAAGTGAGAGATTTGGGGTGTAAGCCGTTCGATGGAACGGGAGATATCTCCGTTGCGGCGGAGTGGATCAAAAGATTCAATGAAGCGGCTCTTGATATGCAGCTGCCGCCAAACATGAAGATGAGAGTAGAAACGATGTTGCTAGAAGGAATGGTGTCCACGTGGTGGGATGGAGTCAAGGGGAAGTGAGGTGAGAATGTCACTTGGGAGAATTTCCGGCAGGAATTCTTCAACCAATACTACTCCGACTTCGAGGTGAACTTGAAAAGGAGGGAATACACCAACTTGAACCAAGGAGGCAAGTATACCGTGAGGAAACTTGAGCACAAGTTCAGGGAGCTTGTGGAATTCATACCGGAGTATGCTTGTGATGAAAACCGGATGGTGAATCACTTTTGGGATGCCTTGGACTTAGACGTGCGTGAGCGGGCAACGCAACTGCCTAACATGACGTTTAGTCAGGTGGTGGAGCAAGGCCTAAAAGGGGAGAAAGAATGGGAGGAAAGAAAGCTGAAAAACGCCGAAGAGGCGAAGAAAAGAAAATGGAAGAACATCGGCCCTCAAGGTTCTAACAAAAAGGGGAACCACGGGGGAGGTGGGTCTTTTAGAACCCCCGCACCACCATCAAGGGGAAGTCAAGGCCCAGGTGGGAAAGGCTCGAGGTCGCAAGGCTCGGGCATTACAAGGTGTAATAATTGCAAGAGGAACCACGCGGGCAAGTGTCGTGATCCCCCAAGATGCTATCAATGCGGGGAGGCGGGTCATTTGAGATCAAATTGCCCACAACTTGGGCGAGCCATGGGTGCAGGACCTAGTAGCGGGACTACGGCAAGTAGGAACCGGACAGGAGCACCTCATGGGAGCACGGGGCACGGCGGGCCAAGTACAAGTAACGCGCCATCCGTGAACCAAGACAAGACCCAAGCTAGGGTCTATGCGATGACGAAGGCAGACGCACGTGCTAACCCGGACTCCGTTGAGGGTAAATCCTTAAACTCATGCTATTAACTCTATTGTGAGCAATATGAGTGTTTGAAATTGTAAATTTCTAACCCCGGCGAATTAAGCAGGTTTGGAAGGCAAAAGGAGCAAGGAATCCTCACCCTGGGCGAATGCCGTCCGGCATGAACGAAAGCCGCCCGACTTTCGTCTGGATTTAATTTGAAAATACTACGACGCTCGATGCCGGACGGCTTTCGTAGAAACCGGCCGGCTTTCGTGAATGATTAATCTGGAAAATTTCTCGCAGCTGAAAACCGGCCGGCTTTCGTAGAAACCGGTCGGCATTTGTAATAATAATTCGGAATAAACTACGACACCAAAACCCGGTCGGCTTTCGTGGAAACCGGTCGGTGTTCGTTGGGCCTGGAAAATCCTTCGCTGATGAAACCCGGCCGGCTTGTGGAAACCGGTCGGCGTTCGTTGGGCCTGGGAAATCCTGCGTTGATGAAACCCGACCGGGTTTCGTAGAAACCGGCCGACTTTTGGGAATTAATGTGTGTTGGTCCCGTTTGTAATGGGAACAGTCTAGGGGGGGTGAATAGACTGTTCAGGAATTTAAACTTTTCTCTAAGTCAAAACTGACTTATCAGAGATGGTCGAAATCTGGTGACAGAGAAGGTCGAGTTCTGATGGCAGAACTGGACCTGGCAGCGGATTAGGTTCTGTCCGGGTAGCCTCAGACAACACTAAGGCAAATGCCTTTCTGATAACTCTTAAGGAAGATCTGCTGAACACAGAGTCCAACCTTTTAAGTCAAGCAGTTAAGTTCTTAAGTGCAGAAATAAAGTAAGTAAGTAAATGACACCGGGGATTTTTATAGTGGTTCAAGGAACAACTTGTTCCTCTAGTCCACTGTTCCACTAAGCTTGCAAAAACAACAGTTTACAACGCCTTAGTCCCTAGAACTTAAGAAGCTCTCCACGTCTTCTTCAAGCCTAGTTGCCACCCGGGATGCAGTCCTGCTTCCTGATGGCTGGTCTCGTTTCACTGAGTCTCTAGGAAGTATCACCACTTCACTTTACTCCAGTTAGTTTGAGACGTCCCTTCTTTTTCAAGAAGTGTTTGAATCAAGATCAGTTTTCTCCAACGGTGCTTCTTTACAAAGGATGTGTAGATGAGGTTTTCGAAGTGTTGAAGAACTGAGGAACTTTGCAACTTGCTAGTTGGATGAGGGATATGACAGTATATCTTCCAACTTGAGTTTTTCTTGTTGAGGTGAGTAAGTCTTTTTATCTCAAGAACGCTTGGAGGTATTAGAGTAGAGTAATCTGAGCAAGTTCGTTAGGTAATTGTTGTAGCAAAGTTATTCTCGTAGTTCTTCAGAGTGTATCTTATATACTGTGAGCAGTCTTCCCGTTGGAGTGTAGAAGACAGCTTCATTAAATGCTTGTACTATTGACTTGACAGGTTGGACCTTCGACTTGCTATTTTGGGGGCGCGAAGATACTCGCATGGTCAATCATCAGCTTTAAATATATCTTCGTACGTACAACATTAATTGAGCATTTAATGCATGTACAGTACCATGTTTCCGTTGAAAGGTTCGTAGCCGTTAGGGGATTTCCCGTTAGTTTAACGACCGTTGTTAAGTGTCTTGAGTTCTGCAAGGCGCGAGCTTGTCTGATGAGGTTTTCTGATCAGAACTCTGTTGGCAGATTCTGATGCCAATTCTAGTATCCAATTCTGATGACTTCTCTGGAGAGCAACTCTGAGAGCATCTCTGGTAGGAATTCTGATAAGAAGGATCAAGAGGGTTTCTGAAAGTCGACTATTCTAGAACTTACAAAGACAAATTCTAATACAAAATTTCTATTGGGGTACTTTCAAATGCTAATCAACCTAGCATCATCAAAATCTAATTACATATATTCCTTACAATTTCCCCCTTTTTGATGATGCCAAAACCCTTTAACTATTTTCAGAGTAGTGCCTTTCACCATACAAGAATAAAGTTAAACACCTTCTATTAAAATCTTGGTGGGCAACTTAGCATAGGAAGATAGTAAGAGTATAGTACAATCAGATAGCAATTAAAGGACAGAAAGAACTAGAGCAGGCACAAAGAATTCACAGAAAGTAAATAAGAACATATAATTTAAGATGCCATGCAAACTAGAGGCAGAGATGGAATCTTATTATCAGATAGTTAATTACATAATCAGAGATAGATAAAATTTAGGATTCATCTTCATCTACCTGAGGTCCTGCTTTGTCAATCCTTTCAAGCTCTGTATTGACCTTTGTTCTGATGGAGGCTAAGTCCCTCGGATTCTGATAGTCTGCCCAATGAGGTGCAAGCTTGCAATCTAAGTAATTTCTGATTGCTTCTGAGATGTTCTTGCCAGATAGAACTCTCATCTGCCACCAGATTTCAGCTTCTTGAATTGATCCACCATGATTGATTTGGACGAGTCCATCATTGTCCATAAACAAATTCTCTTGTTGCAGTGGAGTCATCAGCTTCTTCATCTGTGTGAATTGGGCTCTGTCAGGCTTAGACATCCCACTCTTCATCCATTCATTGAAGGTAAAGTTGGAAGACTTCTTCTTGGAACTTCTGGGAGGTGGAGGAGGAGGTCTGATGCCTGCAGTAGCTTGCTTTTTCTTCTTTGCAGCTTCGAAATAAGGCGCAGGATCAACAGAAGATGAGGGTCCTCTGATGGATAAGGTTCTAGAGTTTGGACCTTCTTCTCTGGTGTTTTCCCCCTTTTTGGCATCAACAAGATCGCCAAGGAGGAGCTCAATCTTCGAGAATTCTGAGGCTTGGGCATCTCTGATCTCATCCAGAGCTTCTGGCAGAGTTTGAGTAACAAAAGCCAGACCTTCAATCAGGCTCTGTTGCCTTTCCATGGTAGATTGGATGCTCTGTGTACTGGCTTCAAGAAGTACCAACTTCTGGTAACGCTCCTTGTCCTTCTGAAGAATATCTAAGGCATGTGCTTTGTGTTCTGTACACATAATACCTATCTCCATGAAGCGTTCTGAGGATTGATCATCATTCCATTGCAAAATATCAATGGTTTCAGCTATCTCCTTTAGTTTCTGATTCTGACCATTCAGAGAGTGAGAGTGGGAGTAGAGGACAGAGTTATTTCCATCTACTTCTCTGGAGATGGTGTCAATCTTCTGGTTGGAGGAGCTCATGAAGGTGTGCAGGGACTCTGTCAGAGTGTCAAGCTTTTCTGATAGTTGCTGAAGGCCCTGATTAAGATGGATGTTGGTGTGTGTCAGATGCTCATAGTGTTTGTCATTGATGACTATGAGCTTGTTCATATTGTCTAGCATCTGACCACCAAATTCTTCTGCAGACTGCACAAATTGGTTGAAGTCCATCTGTGGGGCTTCTGGAGCAAATCCAGGCATCTCCAAACCTCTTCCCTTGGGGAATGGAGCAGTATTGCCAGCAGGTTGGTCCTTGGGAGGTGTCTTCCTTCTTTTAGATGTGAAATCTGCTGCAAGAGAGGATGTGAGGAACCCATCATTGTCAGCATCTGAGGACAGAATGCGAATGGGAACTTCTCTCTTGGGTGTTGAGGCTACAGAGAGCTGAGGAGACAGAGGGGGTGTAGCAGCTCTGGTGATTGAAAGGGGTTGCTGTTGTGGAGGTGAACTCTGATGAGAGGGGGTTTTCTGATGGGGGAGTTCTGAGGGGAGGGGTTCTGAGGAGTGACAGATTTTAGAGGTTTGGGGGAGGGTGGTGGTGAGGGTGACCGGTTTTTAGAAGGGGACGGTTGCTTGCAGGGTGATGAAGACTTAGATTTGGGCTTCTGAGGTGAAGGAATTCTGATGGGGGGTGGTGGGGGAGATGAGGTTTTCCTAGGAGATGGGGTTTTCTGTTTGAGTGGAGTTGAAGGTTTTGAAGGTGATTTGGGAGGTGATGGTTGAGTAACAGGAGATTTGGGAGGGGAAGGAGGAGGTGTAGGAATTACCTCAAGAACAATCTCTGAGAACAAGGATTCTCTCCATTCCTTGACCAGCTTTTCCATGGTCAGAGCAACATCATTGGCTGTGGAGGGTTCTCCTTCCTCATGGGCACTGTGGCGAAACTTGATGAGAGATTCCTTTCTCTTCTTCTCCATTAGCCAAGCATCAAACTCTTCCATCTCATCCTCCTCCAGAGCTTTGACATGCCTTTCAGGAGATAGGGCAATCATAGGAGCTTTACCTTGGTGTTTTTCTTTCTTCTTCTGTAGGACAGAGATGAGAAAGGCAAGGTTGAAGCACTGAGACACATCTTCTGTGCCTACCCAGTGTAAGACAGCATCTTCCTCTGCTTCATAACAGTTAAAATATTGTATGATCTTCTGAAGGGGTCCCATTCTCCATCTTCTCCAAGTCAGAACTCTTTCAAACTGCTTTTGCAGAATGGAGTTGTAATCAGTCTCTGATACTCCGTCAGAGATGTGTTGGGGTTCTGATAAATCTGCAGTGAGTTTCAGGTCTGGTGCAGAGGAGGGTTGAGCAACAGGTTCAGGTTCCCCCTGAGTTTCTGATTCCCTTGCAGGTGAGCTTGTTTTCTTCTTCTTTTTCTTCACAGGTTTCAGACCAGAGTTGTCAGAGTCCTCACCCTGAACAACTTGCTTTCTCCTCCTTTTCAGCTTCTGCTTCTTTGCAGGAGAGTTTCTGACAGATTTTGAGGGAGCCAACTCTGATGCACCCATTTCTGGTGCATCCATTTCTGATGGAGTGCATCTATCATTCTTCTTTTTCTTTATTACATCCCTTGCAATCTGGGATTGCTCAGGTTGTTCAGAAGTCACAGTAGGCTTCTTGATGTTCTTCTTGGTAGCAGGTTTCAGTTTGACAGCCTGTTGTTCCCTTTTCTTCTCCAGCCTTTCTTCTCTCTTCAGTTCAGCAGAGATGACTATGTTGAGTTTGGGAGAAGCAGTTAGGAACAGGGTTTTGGAGTGATCAACTGGGGAAGGGTCCCTGAGTTGAACTCCATGGGCAGTGAGAATGGCAGACAGAAGGAGGCCATGTCCCATCTTTGTTGAGTAGAGGCCAGTTTTCTGATCCTTCTTCTTGATAAATTCAGTCAGAGAACCAAAGATTACCTCACCCCAGTTAATGTTCATCCCATGATGAACAACAAAGATAGCTTTGCAGTTGGCCTTGTTGATTTCATCAGTTGAGCCAGTTTTGCACCACAAGCTCCTGTGCAGAATAACAACCAGCTTTTCGAAGTCCTTCTTCAGTAGGAACTTCTTCATGTAGAGTCTGTCCAGATTGGCGGCCTCAGGGCGGCAGTAGGTCTGGGCAAATGCTTCTACTGAGAACTCCACTGACTCTAGGTCAATGAGAGTGGGAGTCTCAGGGTCTTGAGAGTCCAGTTGAACTCCAAAGAATTCATTCAGAGCATCAGCATTTAGGGAGATGCTCTTTCCCTGCACCTTGGAGTGAACTCTGTTTTTGGTAATGGTGGCGTTCAGATAGAACTCAGCCACATCCCTGATGCTGAACTCTTCATAGGGATGAGCAACAATCTTGCTCAGCTGGGATTCATTCATCCCTTGGATGATTTTCGCCATCCTTTTCTGATTCTCCGCTAGAAGGTGTAGTGCAGACAGGTCAACCTTCATTCCGGTGACTACATTGGCCACAATGGTCTTGGCTTCCTCTTTGGTGAGATCGTTGATGTTGATGAAGTTCATTTTCAGAAGAATTTCTGAGAGTTTCTGAGTACTGGGGGATTTTTGAAGCTAGTACGTTTAGAGAGAGAAAAGACAGTAGCGGTTTAGGTTGAATGAGATGAATATAAATGGTTTAGGATTAGAGGACGTTTGGGATAATTTATGGTTTCGAGGTATCATTTAAAGAAATGCGGGCGGAAAACGTTTCCGTTAACGACATAATTAATTCAGGGGTATTCTGGTAAAAGACCCGTTCAAGTTAAAGGTCTTGCCCGTTCCTCAAAAAAAAATATAAGTCCACAAGGATCT
Source organism: Cuscuta europaea (assembly GCA_945859875.1). Classification (NCBI taxonomy): domain Eukaryota; kingdom Viridiplantae; phylum Streptophyta; class Magnoliopsida; order Solanales; family Convolvulaceae; genus Cuscuta; species Cuscuta europaea. Next base: position 15,396,854 of record CAMAPE010000016.1, read on the forward strand.
CTGAAGGATTACAGAAAAGGATCCCTGTATCAGAGAAGGAGGTTCTCTAATGAGAGGTGCTCTGGTGATCAGAAAAGGGGTATTCTGGTGTAGGGTTTTCTGATCCAGACAACAGTTCTGGTCCTCACGCATCTCTAGGAAGATCATCCATCATCCCCAGTTCTTCTCTTAGTTTGTTGAACCTTGCCTCAGGTAAAGGCTTGGTTAAGATATCCGCTAGTTGATCTTCTGTAGGTACATGCTCCATACAAATATGCTTCTTTTCCACATGATCTCTGATGAAATGGTGTCTGATCTCAATGTGCTTTGTCCTGGAATGAAGCACTGGATTCTGAGTGATTGCAATGGCACTAGTGTTGTCACAGAGCAGCTTGATCTCCTTTGCTTGGATGCCATAATCCTTCAGCTGTTGCTTCATCCAGAGTAACTGAGCACAGCAACTCCCAGCTGCAATGTACTCAGCTTCTGTTGTACTTGTTGAGATTGAATTCTGCTTCTTGCTAAACACGGAGACAAGCCTTCCTCCTAGCATTTGGCAATGACCAGAGGTGCTTTTCCTGTCTAATCTGCAACCTGCAAAATCTGAGTCAGAGTAACAAATTAGTTCAAAGTTACCTCCCTTTGGATATCAAAGGCCTTCATTTGGATTTCCTTTGATATATCTGATGATTCTCTTTGCAGCACTAAGATGGATCTCCTTGGGCTTTGATTGGTATCTGGCACAGATTCCAACAGAGAAAGAGATATCTGGTCTGCTTGCAGTTAGATACAGCAGAGATCCTATGATTCCTCTATAGATTGTTGTATCGACATCTTTTCCTTCATCATCTGGACCAATTCCTTGTGAGGTGTTCATTGGAATCTTCACTGAGGACTTGCCTTCCACTCCAAACTTCTTGATCAGGTCTCTGGTATACTTCCCTTGATTGATAAAGATTCCCTCCGGAACTTGTTTGACTTGTAGGCCTAGGAAGTAACTGAGTTCTCCCATCATACTCATTTCAAATTGACTCTGCATCACTTGTGAGAATTTCTTGCACAGTTCTGGATTAGTACTACCAAATTTAATATCATCAACATATATTTGTACTAACAGAATATGATTAGCAACAGAGATTTGAAATAGAGTTTTGTCAACCTTTCCTTTAGTAAACCCATGGTTCACTAGGAAAAGGGACAATGTGTCATACCATGCTCTGGGAGCTTGCTTAAGACCATATAGGGCCTTTTTAAGCTTGTAGACACAAGAGGATTGAGTAGGAATGACAAAACCTGGTGGTTGTTCCACATAAACTTCTTCTTCAAGATCTCCATTCAGAAATGCACTATTGACATCCATCTGGTAGACCTTGATGTTGTTGTAAGCAGCATAGGCTAGAAATATTTTGATGGCTTCAAGTCTGGCAACTGGTGCAAAGGTCTCATCAAAATCTATTCCCTCTTCTTGGCAATACCCTTTAGCTACCAGCCTTGCTTTATTCCTTACAATGTTGCCATCTTCATCAGCTTTGTTCTTGAATACCCACTTGGTTCCAATGACATTCTGGTGCTTTGGCCTAGGAACAAGTTCCCATACTTTGTTCCTTTCAAACTGAGTAAGCTCTTCTTGCATAGCATTGATCCAATCTGAGTCTGCAAGAGCTTCTTCCACAGTCATAGGTTCCATTTGAGATATGTAGCAGGCAAGCATTGCTTCTCTCTTTGTTGTAGCAGATCTGGTTTGTACTCCGCTTCTGATCTGTCCTATCACCTGGTTTGGGGGATGATCCCTTAACCAAGTTAGGTCAGGTTCTGATAAGTGTTGTCTTGGTCTCTCTTGCTCTTCTTCAGGTTCTTCATCACTATCCTTGTCTTGTAGGATGGGATTCTGGAGGTGAATTGGTATGGCAGAACTGTTGACCACTTCTGGTGTTGTTACTTCTGGCGTCTCTTCTAGATTCAATTTCTCCAAGTTCTCTGTTATGTTCTCAACAACGTTGAGATCATCAAACTTGACATGAATCGATTCTTCAACAAGTAGGGTTCTTTTGTTGAGTATTCTGTAGGCTTTGCTGGTGCTGGAGTAGTCTAAGAATGTTCCTTCATCAGCCTTTTCTTGGAACACTTTGAGATGTTCCTTCCCATTATTGAGTATATAGCATTTGCCTCCAAATGCATGAAAGTAGTTGATGTTAGGTTTCCTTCCCTTCCAGAGCTCATAGGGGGTCTTCTGATGAGTTTTGTGAATCATGCTCCGGTTCTGGGTGTAGCATGCAGTGTTGATAGCTTCAGCCCAGTATCTGTAAGGTAAACCTGATTCAACAATCATGGTCCTTGCAGCTTCCTTGAGTGTCATATTTCTTCTTTCTGCAACTCCATTCTGTTGAGGAGTTCTGGCTGCAGAGAGTTGATGCATTGTTTCATTTTGATCACAGAACTCTTGTATGACTTTGTTGACGAACTCTGTTCCTCTATCTGATATGATAGATTTGACTTTCAGGTTCTGCTCATTCTGAAGTAGTTTTAATAGAGATGGTAGTTTCTGCAGAGTTTCATTTTTCTTCTTCAGAAAGATTGTCCAAGTGTATCTTGAATAGTCATCCACCATGACTAAGGTATATCTTTTTCCACCAACACTTGGAGTTTCTATTGGTCCAAATAAATCCATGTGAATTAGATTCAAAGGACTAGTAGAGAGGTTTCCAGCAATGGGTTTGAAGGAGTTCTTCACTTGCTTTCCTTTCTGGCATGCGCTGCACAGACTCTCCTTCTTGTACACAATGTTGGGGATGCCATCAACAATGTGATCCCTTGCTAGTTTGTTGATTGTTTTGAAATTCAGGTGACTCAGCTTCTTGTGCCATTCCCAGCTGAGTTTTGAATCTCCTTTAGCTAAAAGACAGATTCCACCCTTTGCATGAGACCAATCAACAACATAGATGTTTCTTTTCCTGGTAGCAGTCAGTACCACTTCCATAGTTGTCTCATGCTTAACAGAACAGCCTTCTTTGAAGAATTCAACTGTGTAGCCTTTATCACAGAATTGGCTAGCACTAAGCAGATTGAATTTCAGGCCTTTGACATAAGAGACATCTTCAATGATTATCTGGTTTCTGATCAGCTTCCCTTTTCCTTTAGTTTGGCCATCTTTGTCATTACCACCAAAGGTAACTCTGGGCCCTTTGATTTCCTGGAACTCTGTAAGGCAACTCTTGTCACCTGTCATGTGCCTGGAGCATCCACTATCAATGTACCAATCTTGTTCAGAGATAGCTCCAGCACACAGTTCCTACAACAATTAAAAGGAAGATTTAGGTACCCAAGCAATGTTGGGTCCTAGGGGGTCATGCACTCTTGGCAGCCGGTACCACTTTGGTCTCATCAGGTGAAACCTTGGTGGGTGGTAGCCATTGTCCACCTGGTAGTCATAGTAAACGGAAGTGTGATTCACTTTGGGCAGATGCTTGTGAGGATCATGCTTCTGGTTTACATACTTCTGCATAGCCTTTTTGGTTGGGTAGAAGTCCCATATACTATCAAGAGCAGAGGAATGGTTAGCTTTGGGCTTCTTAGGTTGACCAGCCAGCCTTTTCTGCCTGAAGTTAACCTTCTCTTGATATTTGCCTCTCTGGTGGTCATTTCTGGCACGGTTATTATGAGGTTGTCTGTCAATAAATGGTCTTTTATTTTTGTTATCCTGAAAACTCTTTCTGTTGTTAGGTTTTCTGATAGGTTCATGGTTTTTCAAAAGTGGTTTCTGTTGAACCTTTATCTTCCCTTTTCTGGTCTGACTTCCTCATGAACAACCTTGGTGCCAGATACACCAGCTTGACAAATGGGGCTAGAAATCAGTGGCACTATGACTTTGTCTGCCTTAGCAACTCTGGTGCTAGGCATTACAGAAGGCTCACCTGATTCTGTTGAGCCATAACCAAGACCAAAACCAGTGCCAATTTGTTGATCAAGTACAAACCTTTCCATTGAGACTTGGGCCTTCTGGTAGGTTTTATACTTAATCTCAAGAGGCTCTGTCTCCCTTATTCTCTTTAGAAGAGAAACATTTTCAGCTTCCAGCTGATCTCTTTCCTTAATTAGAAGATTGATTTTGATCTCAACCTCCTTTCTTAAGTCAAGGATTTCAACCTTAAGCTTACTGTTTTCTTCTTTAACAGAGGAATAAGTGGTTTGGATGGCTTGAAACTCTTCCCAAAATTCTGACATTGAGTCAGAATCAAAGGCTCTGCCTACCGAAGAAAAACTAGAGTTAGAAGTAGAGGATACCTCATCATCAGACTGACCCATAAGACATAGATCTTCAGTCTCTGTATCCAGGCAACAGAATGCCTCATCAGATTCTGATTCTGAGTTGGACTCTGTCTCGGAGAGGGGGTCCTTCTCTGGTTGTTCAGTGATGAGTGCCTTCCTTCTTCTGTGCTCATACTTCTTCTCTCCTTCCTGGCCTTGCCTTTTGGAGACTATAGGATGTGGACAGTTGACTTTGAAGTGGCCTGGTTGTCGGCAGTTGTAGCAGAGAAGCTCTCCACAACTTTCTGATGCTTTGGGTTTCTGGTGCGGCTTTCTGCTTGAGGATGAACTTCTGCTGTCCTTTGGCTTTAGGAATTTCCTGAACTTCCTTGCAAAAGCAGCCATATATTCGTCAGTTAAAAGAATAGAAGGGTCAAAGTTATTTACCTGAGATGTGCTGGCTGTGAGGGCAGCAGTTGTTCTGTCCTCAACTTCTTCTTTCTCTTCTTCATTCATCTCGAACTCATAAGATTTGAGATCAGAGATGAGCTTCTCTATGTTGTAGGTTCTGAGATCTTTGCTATCTCTCATGGCAGTGACCTTCATCTTCCAGGGTGAAGGTAAGCCTCTGAGAACCTTCAGATTGATCTCCTTGGAAGTGAGCTCCTTCCCAAGTTCTGATATCTCAGCTGTTAGTGTGAGTAGGCGTGCATACATCTCAGCTATGCACTCTTTGGGTAGAAGTTTGAAGTCTTCAAACTTCTTCATGGAAATGGTTAGTTTGTTGTCTTTTTCCTGCTCATCACCGGCTCCTATCAAGGTGAGTGTATCCCAGATTTCCTTGGCAGAGTTGCACTTCTTGATTCTTGTGAAGTATTTGTCATCTATGGACTTGTAGAGGATGTCCTTGGCAATGTTATCAAGGTTGTACTTCCTCCTTTCTTCATTGGACCACTCATGTCGCAGTTTGGTGATCATCTGAGGTAGACCACCACCAGCAATGTAAATACCACTGCCTGGTAGTTCATAATATTTGTTATCAAGGTTGTACTTCCTCCTTTCTTCAAAATCAACAACCAGATTTTGGAGCAGAGTTTGGTGATCATCTGAGGAACAGAACTTTAAAAGAAGCTGCAAGAACAATGATTGCTGAATCTGGTCTGCCTATGAGATATTGGGCTGAAGCAATCAACACTGCATGCTATACTCAGAACAGAAGCATGATCAACAAGAATCACAAGAAGACCCCTTATGAACTCTGGAACGGAAGAAAACCCAACATCAGCTACTTTCATGTATTTGGATGCAAGTGCTACATTCTTAACAATGGAAAGGAGCATCTGAAAGTCTTTCAAGAGAAGGCTGATGAAGGAGTCTTTATAGGTTATTCAAACACCAGTAAAGCCTATAGAGTACTCAACAGAAGGACCCTACATGTTGAAGAATCTATACATGTGAAGTTTGATGAAAGCATCTCTGTTAAAGAGGTAACAGAGATCCTCAAGGAAGTCAGCATAGAAGACAGAACACCAGAACCAACAGAAGAGGTAGCAGATAACCCTGCATTTCCAACACCTGCACCAAACCCCCTTCTGTTGAATGAAGATGAAGACTCTGAAGATGAGGAACCAGAGAGACCAAGACAGCAGCTGACAGAACCTGACCTAACATGGTTAAGAGATCATCCCCCTAACCAAGTGATTGGTCAAATCAGAAGTGGAGTTCAAACCAGATCCACGTCAAGAAGAGAAGCAATGTTTGCCTGCTATATATCTCAAATGGAACCTATGACTGTTGAAGAAGCTCTTGCAGACTCAGATTGGATCAATGCTATGCAAGAAGAGCTTACTCAGTTTGAAAGGAACAAAGTATGGGAACTTGTTCCCAGGCCAAAGCACAAGAATGTCATTGGAACCAAATGGGTATTCAAGAACAAGGCTGATGAAGATGGCAACATTGTAAGGAATAAAGCAAGGCTGGTAGCAAAAGGTTATTGCCAAGAAGAAGGAATAGATTTTGATGAGACCTTTGCACCAGTTGCCAGACTTGAGGCCATCAGAATCTTTCTAGCCTATGCTGCTTACAACAACATCAAGGTCTACCAGATGGATGTCAAGAGTGCATTTCTAAATGGAGATCTTGAAGAAGAAGTTTATGTGGAACAACCACCAGGTTTTGTCATTCCTACTCAATCCTCTTGTGTCTACAAGCTTAAAAAGGCCCTCTATGGTCTTAAGCAAGCTCCCAGAGCCTGGTATGACACATTGTCCTTTTTCCTAGTGAACCATGGGTTTACTAAAGGAAAGGTTGACAAAACTCTATTTCAAATCTCTGTTGCTAATCATATTCTGTTAGTACAAATATATGTTGATGATATTATATTTGGTAGTACTAATCCAGAATTATGCAAGAAATTTTCTCAAGTGATGCAGAGTCAATTTGAAATGAGTATGATGGGAGAACTCAGTTACTTCCTAGGACTTCAAGTCAAACAAGTTCCAGAAGGAATCTTTATCAATCAAGGGAAGTATACCAGAGACCTGATCAAGAAGTTTGGAGTGGAATGCAAATCCTTAGTGAAAATTCCCATGAACACCTCACAAGGAATTGGTCCAGATGATGAAGGAAAAGATGTCGATGCAACAACATACAGAGGAATCATAGGATCTCTGTTGTATCTAACTGCAAGCAGACCAGACATCTCATTCTCTGTTGGAATCTGTGCCAGATACCAATCAAAGCCCAAGGAAAGCCATCTAAGTGCTACAAAAAGAATCATCAGATATATCAAAGGAAATCCAAATGCAGGCCTATGGTATCCCAACGGAGGTAACTTTGAACTAATTGGTTACTCTGACTCAGATTTTGCAGGTTGCAGACTAGACAGAAAGAGCACCTCTGGTCACTGCCAATTGCTAGGAGGAAGGCTTGTTTCCTGGTTTAGCAAGAAGCAGAACTCAATCTCAACAAGTACAGCTGAAGCTGAGTACATTGCAGCTGGGAGTTGCTGTGCTCAGTTACTCTGGATGAAGCAACAACTGAAGGACTATGGAATTCAAGCAAAGGAGATCAAGCTGTTGTGTGACAACACCAGTGCCATTGCTATCACTCAGAATCCTGTTCTTCATTCCAGGACAAAGCACATTGAGATCAGACATCACTTCATCAGAGATAATGTTGAAAAGAAGCACATATGCATGGAGCATGTGTCAACAGAAGACCAGCTTGCAGACATTCTGACAAAGCGTCTTCCTGAGGCTAGGTTCAACAAACTGAGAGAGGAATTGGGAATGATGGATGAAATTCCAAGGGAAAGTTGAAAGGGAAGGCCCTCTGTTGATAAATCTCTGTTAACAGAATTCCTGTTGCAGAACCCCCTCTGTTAACCCCTTCTGTTCTCTGCCCTGGCAGAACACCTCAGCAACAGAAACCCTTTCTTTCTTCCTACAGAAAACCTCCTCTTATGTCTAACAGAAGGTTGTGGACTTGGAAAATTCTGAAAACTGGGTGGCCTAGTAAATTATTAAAGGTCTTTTACCCTTTTACCCTTAAAACGGTACACAGCCGCATAATATTTACTGCGCCCCTTTTTACATTTATTGGTACCTTGGAACCGTAAATTATCTCAAACGTCCACTAACCCGTACCCTTATATTCCCCTCTTTCCAACCTAAATCTCTACTGCTTTCATTACTCTCAAGCCTTTGAACTCTCATCTCTCCAAAACTCTCAAACCGCTAAAAACGACCATGGCTTTCTTGAGCTTCACTGATCTTTCCAAGGAACAAAAAGCAACTCTGCTCAAGAATGTGCTGACAGGAATGAGATGCGAACTGGATGTTCTACCCAGATTCGCGGAGAAAAAGGAGAGGATGACCACCATTGTTGACGGACTGACACAGTGTCAACTGAGCAGGGTCATCACTCATGCCTATGAGGCCTACAGTAACATCGACACTGTTGAGTTCTATTTCAACGCATCCTTCAAGGATGAAACCATCTCCTCCATCGTCCAAGGAAAAGAAGTTATGGTTAATGCTGACGTCATCAACAAAGTCTTTAACATTCAACTAGAGGAAGGCAGGGCCTCTCTATTTGACTTGGAGGAAACTGACATCCCTCTGCCTGAATTCAAGAGGAAATTTTGCAGAAAATGTGAGGAAGTAGAGAAGGTTAATATAAAAAAGAACCTGCTCAAGAAGGAATTTGAGCTGCTCATTAACATTTTCCACAAATGTTTATGGTGCAAGTATACCTCCACCGATGATGTCACAACTGCAAATGCCAAGGCCCTCTATGCAGTACATCATGGGGTAAACATCAATTGGGGACAAGTTATGGTAAAGTCCCTGATTGAGGTAATCAAGAAGAAGAATCCCAAGACAAGCCTCTACTCTGGGAAGTTAGGGCATGGACTGCTCATCTCAGAAGTGCTCCTCAAACAAGGTGTAACCTTGAGGAAGGCCACAACTTTGGATCACACCAAGGTAATCTTCCTGTCTGTCTCTCCAAACAGGGAAAAAGCTATAAAGGCAGAGCTGAAGAGACAGCTTCAGCTTGATATTAAACGACAACAAGGAGAGAAGGTGCAGAAACCCCTCTCTGGAGCCCCTTCTGCTGAAAAGAAGAAGAAAAAGAAGACCAAGAAGGCAGAACTGGTTGCTCCTCCAACCATGAAGGCTGGACAGAAGAGGAAGAGGATCACAAAAGCCAAGAAGAAGGTTGCTAAACCTGTGATCACAGTGTCTGAGGAAGTGGCAGACATTCGGGGGGAACCAGAGATCCCCACCTCTGTTGCATCTCCTGAACAAAATAGGGTGTCTACTCCAACAGAGCACCCCAGTCCTGTCAAAGATGGGTATCTGGCCTTGCTAGACAAACAGTTTGCCCGGGTCCTTGAATGGAGAAGATGGAGAATGGGACCCCTCCACAAAATCATCCAATACTTTGGCTCTCGGTGCCTGCTTCAATCCATAAAGTGCTTTCTTGAGCTTGTACACATGATTAGGGTATCTTGGATCTACAAATCCTTCGGGCTGAGCGACATAGACTTCTTCTTCTAACACTCCGTTTAGAAAGGAAGTCTTCACGTCCATTTGAAAGACAGTGAAGTTTTTGTGAGCCGTGTACGCAAGAAAGAGATGGATTGCTTCGATTCTAGCTACGGGCGCAAATGTTTCATCATAGTCTATGCCCTCTTGCTGGTTGTACCCCTTCGCAACCAGCCTTGCCTTGTTGCGCACAACTATCCCTTCTTCATATCTCTAGTTTTTGAATACCCACTTCGTACCAATGATCGTTTTCTTCTATGGCTTAGGCACGAGTGTCCATACATCCAGTCTTTCAAACTGATTAAGTTCATCTTGCATTGCAATCACCCATTCAGGATCAAGTAGTGCTTCAGAAACCTTTGAGGGTTCAGACTGGCTTAAGAAACAAGCAAAGAGGCATTCGTTCACTGTAGCGGATCTTGTGCGTACACCTTGACTCGGATCACCGATTATCTGTTCAACAGGATGTGCCTTCGTCCATTTCCTCTCATGAGCTATAGGAATTGGAGTTATGATTGGTTGATCTGAGTCCTCATAAGGAATGGTGGTGTCTGGAGCAGTTGTATTGTGCAGAGGAGATGATTGTGGGGTTGTATCAAAACCATGATCCTCAACTTCTTTGTGATTGGATTGAGAAGTGGATGGCGAAGATAGTACATCTTCTGGACTGGGTAGAAGTGGGATCATAGTAGTGGGAGTAGGTTGTGGTGGAGGTTCTGATGTTGAAGCTGGTGTGCATGGAGGAGATGAAGGTTGTGAATTTTCGTAAAAGTGTCTGAAGAGAGAGTTGAGAATCACACCTTCGGGTACTTGTTGGGATCATCTTTATCAGAAGCCTGTGATACAGAGAGAGTTGGGTCAGCCTGTAGGTGTTCTGTTGCGAAGTCATCCATTTCATAGAATGTCACATTCACACTCTCAATGACTGTTCGCCTGTCTCTCAGGGAGACTCTGTAAGCTTTTGACTGAAGTGAATAGCCAATGAACACGCCTTCTCTGGCTTTCGGATCAAGCTTACTTCTCTCAGTTCGGTCATTCAGTACAAAACACTTGCAGCCAAAGATCTTGAAGAAAGAGATATCGGGAGTTCTGTTGAAAAGGATTTCATAGGGAGTCTTGTCGAAGCGTTTGTGGATAGAAGTTCCATTTTGTGTTAAGCACGCTGTGTTGATTGCCGCTGCCCACATGAAATGAGGCAATCTGGATTGAATGAGCATGGTGAGTGCTGCTTCGACAAATGTCCTGTTCTTTCTTTCAACGACTCCGTTCTGTTGGGGGGTTTTGGCTGCAGAAAATTGCTGTGTGATACCGAGAGATTCATAGAAATAGGTGAGAGTTTGATTCTTGAACTCGGTACCGTTGTCAGTTTTGTGTGAAACACGCAGTATTGATTGCTTCTGCCCACATGAAAGGAGGCAGTTTGGATTGAGCATGGTGCGTGCTGCTTCGACAAGTGTTCCGTTCTTTCTTTCAACAACTCTTTTCTGTTGAGGAGTTTTGGCTGCAAAAAACTGCTGAATGATACCTAGAGATTCATAGAAATCAGTGAGAATTTGATTCTTGAACTCGGTACCATTGTCTGTTCTGGTTATGTGGACACTCTTATGTAGCAAATTTTGGATGGTTCTGATGAAGGTCATAATGGTTTCTGCAGCTTCGTCCTTTGTACGAAGAAATTTTTTCCATGTGTACCTTGAGAAATCATCAACGATTACAAGAGTGTACTTGCGACCGTTGATGCTTTGGACTCTCATAGGTCCACACAAATCCATGTGAATCAACTGCAGCGGATGAGTGGAGGACGGAACATGTTTCGACTTGTGTGAGCTTCTTGTCATTTTGCCCAGTTTGCAGGTGCTACAATGATTTTCAGCGGAAAGTGAATTTGGAAAGTGGAACTACCCGACTTGTGTAACCTTGATAACTTCGCGGCCATTGCAGGTGCCCTTTGTGCATTCATTTCATCCAATGCAGTGGTTCGGTTGTCAATGCATTTGTAAATGATGTCCATGAGAAGTACATACTCTGTGACCATCAGTTTCTTCTTGACCTTGAGAGTGTTGAGGTTTTGAGCTTCTGGGAGGAACACTATTTCCTTGAAGCCTTCCTCGTCGGTTACGAGGTCCGGTACCTCTGGGGCTTCATCTCCAGGAAGAGATAGCAGTTCCCTGATGTCTTCCTCTTTGATCTCCACTTCGAATCCAAGTACAATGGATTTTAGTGTCTTGGGTGTGGAATTGATGTAGAACTCTGCTACTATTTCGGGATAGTAGCAGGTGTATTGGCAGGTAGCCATTTTCATAAGCCCCGTTGTCTCTAGCTTCCTTAGGAGCTCCTTCATGAGATCAATGTTCTCTGCTTTTTCAATGATTTTTGGGATGTTTAGGATTGAACCGGTGAAAATAGACTTGGAAATTTGTACGAGGGAGGCCATTTGTTCTGGGTGGTGAGTTGGAAAGAAGTATTTGCGTAAAAGTGGTGAAAGCCTTTTAGAGTGATATGAGAGCTTTAGAATTAAGGTAGAAAGAGTAAGAGAAAGATTGCAATGTAAAAAGTGAGAGTGGGTTGTACGGAGGACGTATTTATAGGCTATCGGGAACTAGCCGTTGGAATATAGCCGTTGGAGAATACGGCTGGCCTTCTCAGCATTAACTGTGTTCATACTGGTAGCAGGGGGCTCATTTCTGAGTAGATTTTTGATGATTTCTGAGAACAATAGGTACCTTTTTGGAATCCTTAATATGAGGTGATCAAGATGATATAAGCCATGAGCTGAGATTCCCTTACATTTGTCAGAAATTAAGCCAACTGCTGGCCTGAATCAGTGCCCTGCTTCAGAGGCAGTCACCTGCTGGCAGTTACCTGTGCGGAATCTTGAACCAGTGTCTTTACCTCCATTTGCCTTCCTTTTCTTTCTAGTTCTTTTTCTCCTTTTTGAGAAAATGTGCATTTTCTATTTTACAAGTAGCAGTGGGCTAGTAACCAGTCGCCTGCTGAGCCCACTGCTTGCTAGGATTCAGTCAACTGCTGAGCCAATTTTGTGAATTTTGACTCCTTTTGATCTTGATATCCTGATAGTGACTTATTTGGACATTGACGCTTCATTCCTTTGATGTTTTGAGTAGTTTACCTTTAGCAGGTGCCTACTCCTCAGTACTTCACAGAAATTCCCCCTCAGCAGGTGGCTAGGAATTCCCCCTTGATTATGGAGTTAGGTTCCCCCTGAATGGGTGTAGGGTTATTCCTTCACTTGATCTAGATCATCTAGCATTCCAAGCTCTTGTCTTAGTTCATTGAATCTCGCTTCATTCAGTGGTGTGGTGAATATGTCAGCCAACTGCTTCTCAGTGGGAATGTACTCTAGCTTGATGGTCTTCTTTTCAACATGCTCTCGAATAAAGTGATGTCTGATCTCAATGTGCTTGGTTCTTGAGTGAAATACTGGATTATGAGTGATAGCTATAGCACTTGTATTATCACACAAAATGCTGATTTCCTTTGTTTCTTCTCCATAATCCTTCAATTGGTGTTTCATCCATAGGATTTGAGCACAGCAACTGCCTGCAGCTATGTATTCAGCTTCAGCAGTGCTAGTAGCAATTGAATTTTGTTTCTTGCAGAACCAAGAGACAAGTCTTCCACCAATTAATTGACAGGTACCTGATGTACTTTTTCTATCAATTTTGCACCCGGCAAAGTCAGAGTCTGAATATCCATAGAGGTCAAAACCTCCATTTGTTGGGTACCATAATCCAGAGTTAGGATTGCCTTTTAGATACCTCAATATCTTCTTTGCAGCTAGGAGATGGCTTTCTTTGGGCTTTGATTGAAACCTTGCACATACACCAACTGAGTAGGATATATCTGGCCTACTAGTGGTGAGATATAACAAGGAGCCAATTAAGCCTCTATAAAGTGTAGGATCAATATCTTTGCCATCTTCATCCTGACTTAAACCTTGGGATGTATTCATGGGAATTTTCACAGTGGACTTGTTCTCAACTTTGAACTTTTTCATGAGATCTCTTGTATACTTAGCTTGGTTGATAAAGATACCATTTGGAGTCTACTTCACTTGTAATCCCAGAAAATAATTCAACTCTCCCATCATGCTCATTTCAAATTTACTTTGCATGAGAGTTGAAAATTTCTCACATAATGCTTGATTTGAACTTCCAAAGATTATGTCATCAACATAGATTTGAACAAGCAATATGTGGGGACCTTCTTCAGCTTTGAATAAAGTCTTGTCTACTTTGCCTTTAGTGAATCCATTCTTCACTAAATATTCAGAGAGAGTGTCATACCATGCTCTTGGGGCTTGCTTGAGTCCATAAAGAGCCTTATGCAATTTGTAGACTTGATCCTTCTCTCTATTGATTTCAAAACCAGGAGGTTGCTCCACATAGACCTTCTCTTCTAGTAGACCATTTAGGAAGGCACTTTTCACATCCATTTGATAGACTATAAATTGCTTATGAGCAGCATAGGCCAAGAAGATTCTTATTGCTTCTAGTCTGGCAACAGGAGCAAAGGTTTCATCAAAATCTATACCTTCTTCCTGGCAGTAGCCTTTGGCTACCAATCTTGCCTTATTCTTGACTATGGTGCCTTCCTCATCCATTTTGTTCCTGAACACCCATTTAGTTCCTATCACATGTTGATGATAGGGTCTGGGTACAAGCTCCCATACATTGTTTCTATCAAACTGATTGAGTTCCTCTTGCATGGCTTGTATCCAGTCTGAGTCAAGTAGGGCTTCTTCAACTTTCTTGGGTTCAATTTGAGAGATGAAGCATGAGAATAGTGCTTCTCTCTGAATTGTTGATCTGGTACGAACCCCTGTATTGATATTTCCAATGATTTGGTGAGGAGGATGTTTGCTCAACCATCTAACATCAGATGTGGTTGTTTTGGATTGAATTTGTTGTTCATCATCCTCTTCTTCTTCTTCTTCACTATCATCTGGTAGAATAGGAAGATTGGGATGGTCATGAGTGTTTGTAAGATTGTCTTTTGGTGAGTCACCTGCTGGCAGTGGGCTATCAGTTGAGTCAACTGTTGGCAGTTGGTTGCCATTTGAGTCAACTGCTGGCAGTTGGCTGCCTTTTGAGTCAACTGCCTTTCCATCCTTTTTAACACTATTATTTGGAAGGCAGCTTGGAGCCTTTCCAGTGTCCCTTGATTTTGATGACTCACCTTCATCTTTTACTTGAGCAGTGGGGTGGTTTTCAAATACCACATGGATTGATTCTTCTACCACTAGAGTTCTTTTGTTGAGAATTCGGAATGCCTTGCTAGTTGTTGAGTAGCCCAGGAAGATCCCTTCATCGGATTTGGGATCAAATGGCTTGAGATAGTCTTTTCCCTTGTTTAGGATAAAGCATTTGGATCCAAACACATGGAAATGACTCACATTAGGCTTCCTTTCTTTCCATAGCTCATATGGTGTCTTCTTGTGAGTCTTATGAATAAGACTTCTATTTTGAGTGTAGCAAACAGTGTTGATTGCTTCTGCCCAAAATCTTTTGGGTAATCCAGCTGCTTCTAAAATTGTCCTTCCTGTTTCCTTGAGTGTTCGGTTCCTTCTTTCAGCAACACCATTTTGTTGAGGTGTTCTTGCTGTTGAGGTTTGATGATGGATTCCATTTTCTTCACAGTACTGAATTATGATGGAGTTGAGAAATTCAATACCTCTATCTGACCTGATCTTCTGGATTGAGAGACTTTTCTCATTTTGAATTAGCCTCATCAATTCAGGCAGTTTCTTCTCTGTTTCATTCTTCTTCTTTAAGAATATGGTCCAAGTGTATCTAGAATAATCATCAACTACAACCAGGGTGTACCTTCTACCACTTAAGCTTGTTGGTTCAACTGGTCCAAACAAGTCAAGGTGTAGTAGGCTTAAGGGCCTAGTTGATGATTCCACTTCTTTTGATTTGAATGATACCTTGGTTTGTTTCCCTTTTTTGACAAGCATCACAGAGGTGGTCCTTTTTGAAGTTGATTTCAGGGAGTCCTTTCACCAAACCTTTTCTGGACAATTTGTTGATTGTTTTGAAGTTTAGATGGCTTAATTTGTTGTGCCATTCCCAACTTAAGTTTGAATCTGCCTTTGTTACTAAGCAGATTCCTTCCTTTGCAGAGCTCCAATCAACAATGTACATGTCCTTCTACCTTCTACCAGTGAGCACAATTTTGTCATTTTTGACATCTCTAATCAAGCAGATGTTTTTGGAGAATGTAACATTATAGCCATTGTCACAGAGCTCGCTTGTGCTTATGAGATTGAACTTTAAACCCTTAACATAGGATATGTTTTGTATTGTAAGTCCATTATTGATAAGTCTCCAGCTCCTTTGGTTTCTCCTTGTTTTTCCACATTCCCAAATGTTACTTTGGGTCCTTCCCTTGCTGTAAAGTTTGACAGGAGCCGCCTGCTGCCCGTCATGTGCCTAGAGCAGCCTGAATCTATGTACCATGTTTGTGTTTCAGCTGCTCCAGCACCTTCCTGTATAAATTAATGTTGAGCAGTAGCCCACAAGTTAGTGGGCGACTTCCCTTGTACAAGTTTGGGCATCCATGCCCATCTAGAACCATTGAGTTCTAAGCGGATTGGTCTATAGCCATTTAAGGTGTTGTAATCAAAAGGAATGGCTATGTACTTGTTAATCCTTTTCCTTTTTTGAAGTGGGAAGTGGATTATTGATTTGAGGAGTCTGCTTGATATTTTGGCTGTGGTTGGTCTTATTTATTGGCTACCAACATGTTCTTTGGTTTAGATGGTGAGGGGTTGTTGATTTATACAGGTGTTTGGATTTTGGTTTGGGAGCAGGTTGGTTCCTTCTTTTGGGAACATTTGGGGGATGAGTTTTTTGGTAAGTGAGCTTTCTTGTGTATGATTTATGGTTTGTAGATGTACAGTTTTGAGTGAGTCTAGTGGGGGATGAGTAACCAAGACCTCTTCTCTTCCTATTTAGAGTAACTTCAATAGTAGGGTGAGAATTTTTACTATTTGTGCTGGAGTTTCTCAGCTCTTTGTTCTCCTTTTCTAAGACATCATTTTTGCTTAAGGCATCTAGTAATTTAGAATGAATTGCCTTAATGTCTTGTTTCAGTCTATCATTTTCAGCTTTCAAGAGAACACGGTGATTTTGGACTTTTTGGAAATCTTGTAATAAAGATTCCAGTGTTATATTGTTTGGTCCAGAATCACTAGAGCTATAGGAGGAGCAGGATGTTACCTCAACATCGTTGTAGTGGTCCTTGGCCATTAAGCATTTGGGGGAGCAGCTTTCATCATCTCTTCTTCTGCCCGTGGAAGGCTTGTTGAGCCACCTGTTGCTCTCTTCAGTTACCTGCAATGATCCTAGGCAGAGAAGTGCTTCTTCTGAGCTATCTGATGAGGAGCTCTCATCACTTGAGCTGCTTTCATCATCGGTTTGGAGTTCCTCCCTTTTCTTTTCACTTACAAAGGCTTGCCTTTTGCCTTTGAAGTTTTTGTAACCAGCTTTTTGAGCAGTCCCCTGCTGCCCCTTATATTTTTGGGCTAAGGGAAGAGGGCATTCATTTTTGTAATGTCCTGGCTGTCTACAGTTGTAGCACAGGACAGTCTCCTCGCTGGGTTGAGGTCTCCCTTGTCTTCTAGGTGGCTGGATGTATGCTTTCTTTGGAGCAGTTCCCTCTTTCATAAATCTTTTAAATTTCCTCACGAACATAGCGAACTGTTCGTCAGTGAGGAGATTATTGAGGGATTTTTCAGCAGATTTTAAAGTGCTTGGCTCAGACACTAGAGCTAGTGTCTTGGACTCATATTCCTTCTCTTCTTTGATCTCCTTCATTTCAAATTCATAGGCCTTGAGATCACTGAAGAGTTTGTCAGTTGACAAAGTTCTGAGATCTCTGCTATCTCTCATAGCAGTTACCTTCATGTCCCACTTAGATGGCAAGCCTCTTAAGACTTTAAGGGAAATCTCCTTTTGGGATAGATCTTTCCCTAGGTCTGAGACCTCGGCTATAATCTTTAGGAACCTGGATTCCATCTCATGAATAGACTCATTTGACAACATTTTGAAGTCCTCAAATTTCTTGAGGGTCATGGTCAGTTTGTTGTCCTTTTCTTGTTCATCACCAGCTCCGATCTTTGTGAGCTCATCCCATACAGCCTTTGCAGTTTCACATTTCCTAATTCTGGGAAATGTGGACTCATCAACAGATTTAAAGAGAATATCTTCGGCAATGTTGTCAAGATTATTCCTTTTCCTATCCTCAGATGTGCATTCCAATTTTGGTTTGGGAATGTATATATCCTCCTGGTCAAAATAGTCAATAAATGACTCTAGGAACACTCCGCTCTGATATCACTTGATGGTCCCGGATAGGGTAAAAGTCTAGAGGGGGGGGGGAATAGACTTTTAAATCTTTTTCGATTTTTAATTTTTTTCCCTCTAAGAAAGTTAATCTATAAAATTTTGAGAGATTTATAGATGCACAACGGAAGTCTTTACCCTTTATGTAATGAGTGTATAGCCACTTTCTAACTTGGAGAGTATTTGACTTAGAATGCTAGCAGTTGGCTTAGCAGGTGGCTAAGAGCAGGGAACTGCTGAGGCAACTGCTCAGGAAATGTAGAGTATATGATGAAGATAAGGACAGTTGATTGATGAGTATGACAAGGCTTTTTAGTGAGTATGCTTAGGTGAAAAGAAACTATAGCTTTTGCTGAAGCAGTGGACTCGGCAGTTGGGTGAATGTGAGGGAACTGTTGAGGCACCTGCTTGGGTAACAAGCTTATTGGATTAAGCAAACTTCTTGGTGATGTAGTGGCAATCTGGTGATGTTTGAGATGTTTGACAAGAGGTAAATATATATGAGCAGAGGGCTCAGCAGTTGGGTGGATTCCAGGGAACTGCTGAGGCACCTACTGTACTTAGAAGGTGAATTTCAGAGAACTGATAGAGTGATCCTTTCAAGTGATGTTGGTGCACGTTAAAGGTGTGAATTTGGTCTCAAAGAAAGTGAGTAATTAAGCAGTAGGATAAGCAGTTGGGTCAATTAAGACAACTGCTTAGGATACTGCTGGCAAACTACAATCTTTATGTGAGAAGTGTTGGGTGTGTGCTTTGTTGACTGAAATGAAATCAACACACGGTATATCCTGGTTCAGAGGTGGTGTAATCCTCCTACGTCCAGTCCCACCCTCTTTCAGATGGATTTCACTAAAGTATTAAGCCCAATACACTTAGTGCCAATCTAGCCTTTACAACACTCAGACCTAGATTGAAGGTTTTTCACGATGAGTATAGCACCACTCAAATTTACTCAGTCCTTAGACTTTTCTCTAATGAACCAGTGGGGATCAAAAGGTACTCTATCTATCTACTTACACTGTAGGATCCGAACAATTGTTCTCCTAAGTGTTTACAACAATATGTGATTTATTACAAGAAAGTTCTAACCTCCAACTAGGAACTAAACTTCTATGATTTAGCAATGAAGAGCTTGTAAACTGGAAGTTTAGTGAAGCATGAGTCCAAGCAGAGAGTAAAGTTTAGAATAGCACTTTCTTTTTTGCTAGATATCTCGTGAATGCTCGTGATAGAAATTCTCTCTTTAGGATGCTCAAAGCTTGGTTAGAAACTTTCGTTTCAGCCTATATTTATAGGCATCTCCTTTGAATTAATCTCATCCGTTGGTTAGGATGGATTAATCTCTGACGTTGAAATTCTGGCAAGGATAAATTGTACATTCGTCTTCTTGTGTTGGAGCTTTTATTCGGGCTCATCTCTTTGTCTCGCATGATTCAGCCGCTGGAACTTCTCTTCAAACTGCAGTCCCATGTGTATGTGCATGGCTCCGGACCCCAGTACGTATTTGACATTAAATGCCGGTCAATGTTTTGTCTCTAATCATCCATTTGATATTTCGAGCTTCTTTTATCTAGAGCGTGATATACGAATAATTTTTGAGTCAAATAGTATTTGCCGGTAGGATTCAAATATCCTATTAAGGTAAATAAAATTTACCTTATTGCATTTTTACTTTTCCGGTAATATTTCTTAGACTTAAAAATTGTACATTTAATTTGTCACGTTAATACTAGAACAAAATGAGACACAATGTACACATGCTAAGTATAGTGGCATCATCAAAATCTTATCAAAATTGGGTACTAACACAATCTCAAGATATTTTCCCAATTTCTCTTCTTTTCTTCAACAAATACTTATAAATACTTATGTTGAACACAAGTAAATATAACGGATATCAAGCACCAAATGATGGATTGTGTACCCGAGGGTAGCTTATCCGAAGGGTTATTGCGGAGACTAACTTAGAGAGGTCAGAGCAAATAAGAGAGAGAAGGAGTGTACATTCGATATATATCAGTTGTGTTTAAAATGGAAGAATTGGCTGCTATTTATAGCAGCCATAAATGCTAGGCGGGGACACATGTCAAACATCTGACGGCCGAGGGCCACTTCAATCGGGGTGACACCAGCATTTGCATGTGCACCGCATTAAATGCGGTGGTTGGACATGACGCCGCATTAAATGCGGTGGTTGCCTATCTCTAAAAGGAATCTTCGTCGAGTCTGCTATATATCGAAAGCCTACGCGTGGCTGAAGGCATCGTATAGCTGAAGGCATATGATAGCCGAATGCGTCATGTAGCTGAAGGCATATGATAGCCGAAGACGTCATGTAGCTGAAGGCATATGATAGCCGAAGGCATCATGTAGCCGAAGGGTAACAGTTTAGCTAGAAATTCCAAGAAGCTTTGTAGGTCCACATCAAGTTGTCTCCTAGAATTTGGAGCCCTCGGCCATAGGGCCGAAGACATCCAGATGTGCACCGTGGGCTTCTTCATGCTTTGGCCGCTACGTTTGGGCTTTGTATGCTCATCGGGCTTGATGGGCCTGCGTAGGAGAAGTAGGAGTATGTGGGCCGGGGGTCTCTGGGCCATATACTCCATCACATAGCAAGAGCTCGGCCCAACTACATTTCTATACAATCCTTTAGCACAATCCAACACGTCACAATTGCATGGCAAGAGCTCGGCCCAACTACGTTTCCATACAACCCACAATTTCATTGCAAGGGTGAGGCCCAACTACGTTTCCATGAAGGTCACAAATACATGGCAAGGGCTCAGCCCAATTACGTTTCCATGTAAATTACAATTACATGGCAAGGGCTCAGCCCAACTACATTTCTATGTAATCCTAGAGTCCGACTCTAATTTATTATCATAGTCCAATTTTCAAGCAAATCCTATGCCTAGAATCCATTCACTTGGGTAGCCTTTACGCCTACCCCTAACATACCTTAGAGCTCGTACAATTTGACCCTAAAGTATCTCTTAAGACTACTTAAGGCATCATATTGACAATCCAACCTCTTAGGATTAATTACATTATTATTCGTATTAAAATCCCGACTAGTATTTCAATACTAGTCGGATAATCTTAGAACAACCAAACTCTTAATTCATAGTCAAACATTTCATTTCAATTGATTTCCCAATCCAAATATAATTTAATCACAATATCAAAAATGTCACTTTTATCCATTCATGAATTATTTACATGAAGTAAAAGTATATTTTATTACAATATTTCATAGTTAATTCCATCATCATGCCATCATTTTCATAACACATAATCATACACAATTTCCTCTAAACTTGTATATCATGCTTCATCATCATGCCCCTAAATAGTATTTTCATTTAGGCATTATTAATCATTAATAATCCATGAAAATCACATTTAAAATACCTCAGGTAATCTTATGAAATTAACTCACTAATTATAAACAATATAGTCAATCATCCTCACCTTATGATGTGCTACAATAGTTGCCTTTGATACACCCCTCGATCGATCCCCATTCTAGGCCGATTAAAAATGGAATTTCTGGACAACAGCCAAAAGCCGGGCGACTTTTGCAAAAGGTGGGCGGCTTTCGGGCCCGTAGCTCAAAAACAGTCCCCAACAATGGCGGTTTTCCGGAGGTTCCGACTCCTATCGATTCCACAACTCTTCTAAGTTAAATACCACCACTTTATATCAATATTCTACACTTTTAACCGTGTAGAACTCATTGTTTAATCCATCATATGATTTCTTAAAAATCATACGAAAATAATACTCCCTCCGTCCCATAAAATAAGTCCCACTTTCCTTTTTGGGTCGTCCCAAAAAATTGTTCCCATTTCCCTTTTTGGAAAGTTTTGTGTGGCTAACATTCATTTACCTTTTTCTTACTCAACCACAATCATACATTTCTACTTTATTCCCACTTTCTTAAACTCCGATCTAAATTGAAGTGAAACTTATTTTATGGGACGGAGGTAGTACTAGTTAAAGAAAATAGACAAAGTTCTTACCTTGAACTCAAACTATTTCTTGTTGGATTTCCTCCCTCTTGCTTCCTCCAAGATAGAACTTGTGAGAGGTCTTTCCTAGAACTCCTCTTCCTTTGATTTGTTCGAATGACACTCAATGATAGGGGGGAGGCATCTCCTCTCAATCAATTATAAAAGATGCCAAGAGTAGGACATGGGGGTATGGCCATTTTGTCTCTAGGAGACTTCCTCTCCATCTTGTACGCACAAGTCATTGTGACTTGCCCCCTCCCCATGATTTGATAGCTTAAAGTGTGTAGTAAACTCCCAATTAGGTGTAGCAAATTCCTCTCAATTATTATTAATATTTCTGGCAGGTTGGGTCAAAATAGCACTTAGGTTGTCCAAACATTTTACCCAACCTTAGTTGGCATTTTATTTGAGCTTCTATAATCATTACTGTTGGGTAAATGGCCCAAATAGGAACGGCCCATTAACCCCTGAGGATCACCAGACGACCGTCACCAAAAGCCCAACAGTCTAGGGACAAATATCCTCAGAGTGGTCCGAGGCAGTGACGACGTTCGGCTCCTGCACCAAAGTGGAAGTAAGCGGTAACTTAGCAGGCAAACAGCGCATCAGGAGATGTACGTCAGGAGACACAGAGTGCCTCAGCAACTTGGAAGGCACCACGGGACACCAGACAGCCAATGCCTGGGGACGACCGTCGCCACCCATTGGCGGGAAACCATGCCAAGGAAGCCATCGTCACGTCCGGAGCGTCGACTAAGGGCAACACGAAAGTCTCTAAGGACTTAAGGAACTGGAGACGCTTCCCTCCTACTTCAAGGGACATACGTCCCCAACAGGGCAGCAAGGCCCAATTGCAAGACGGACGTACGGAACCTTAGCCTTGGTAGCAAGCAGGACATAGAAGACAAGATTGTGGGGACGCTCGTTCCCACCACTTTGCGGGAGAATTCAAATGCATACTGAATTTTAAATTCAAATACACCCAGGTGCGTGTGTCACAATGTACGCTTTCTTGATGGAAAAATCTAGGTGTACACTTTTTTTGTCACACCCCTTAGTTATGTATGTAAATAGGTAATTCGTTTAAAACGGGACAGAATTTTATATGACAAAAGGTCCGTGTACACGTGATAAATGTAGTAGACAATTTGTGTACACATGTGAGCAAGTCAAGTGACACCAAACTATATCAGTTTACGTCATCATCTAAAACACGTGGATTGATCTGGTTGGCTCTACATATCACGTAGACGTGGCATTTCCGGTACTAACATGATGAATATCTGCCGGGATTCGAAGACAAAACAAGCCGGAATCAAAGGTCTTTCTCAATCGGATTTTCGTGGGCGGCCCGTCAGACGTCTTCCTATAGCTATAACCGTGGCTGCATCAAGCCAAATACAACGGCAACGTCAGAATCTCAGCCGCAGGAAATCCGCACCGCCTTCAGTGTACCGTCGATCTGATACTCCCGGTTTGGACATACCGTTTTGGCAAAAGACCTGGTTCATAGTAGTGTTGTTGGTTATGGCGCTCTCTTGCTTCGCCATCGCTATCGTTCTCCTCCTCAAACTTGGCTCCGATTACTCTATCAGCCCTACATCCGCCGCATCTGAAGGTGTCCAGGTTAGAATCTCACCGTAATATATAGCAGTTTCGAGCATTAAACTGTCAAATCGTGAAGTAGTTTTACTAAGTTTCCGTACAAAAGGGTTACTATTGATTTGATATGAAAAATTGCACGCTTAATATTGGGGAAACTCAATACATTGTTTCTCTAAGCAATGTTTTTATTTTCAATTGTTTGATTGAATTTTGGAATCGATGTGAATTTCGTGAGAAGATAAGTGGTTCCTTTCCTGATACGAAATCAAAATCCTGAACTTCTCCGTGCGGCCTATTAAGTTTGGACATGTGACATGAGACATTGAGACTTAAATTAAGAAATGGAACGGTGTGATAAAAGCCACTTATCATTTTAAGGAAAGACGGGAAAACCAAAACGGGAGGAGAAGAGTACGGATATACACTGGATCTAACAAATGAAGCAATGTATTTTGGCAGAGATTGTTGGTGTTTTTCATTCCGAATAATTAAGGCCGGTATGTAATTGTTTTGTAGATTACTTACGGGTCAACGATCAAATTGATGCATGAGAAGACAAAGGTGCGGTTGCATTCACACGATGTGCCGTATGGTTCAGGCAGTGGGCAGCAGTCGGTCACAGGTTTTCCTAGTGTAGATGATGCTAATAGCTATTGGGTAGGTCACACATTGCCCCTCTTAGTGCCTGTTTGGCATATGGTCATTGGCTGAAAAATATGAAATTGCTGAATCTCCTAAATTTTCTAAAAGGAAAATCATATCAATCTCAGCCAAATAAGTTAAATGCTGCTTTGGTAGCATTCTGCTGGTAAGCAAAATAAGCTGATTAGTGCTACCAAGCGGGTCCTGATCATACAACAATAATTGAAGTTGATGATACTGGCCTTTTATTCATTAGGTTGTTAAGCCTGATCCAGACTCTTCTGCAAAGCAAGGAGATGCTATTAAAACTGGGTCTATTATCAGACTGCAACATATGAGGACTAGGAGATGGCTGCACAGCCACTTGCATGCATCTCCAATATCCAGCAATTTGGAGGTTAGTTGATCAACATCCATCAGATTCTTTCGGTCTTAATTTCCTATTGTTGAATGCTGAATCCAATACTGTTCCTGTAATAGGGCGTCAATATCACCGCAAACGAATGAAAGTAAAAAATCAGCAAATTACACATACAAACCACTCAAATCTTGAAGACTAATGACAATCTCCATGTCTTGAAGACTAATGACAATCTCCAAATCATTAAGACTAATGACAATCTCCATATCTTGAAGACTAATGACAATTAGGGATTTGAGAATCTTTGTATATCTTAGCTATTATGTTCTGATTGAAATCTCTGAATTATTGTTCGCTCTTTTAGTTGTTTTCTTTATTTAAGTTTCCAGACTCGTTACTGCCTATTTAAAACGGTCACACAAGTTTTGAGCAAGAAAAGGCGTCAGGGAGTTTGCGGAGTTCTCAAAAAAAATCCCTACATATTGCTATAAAAATTTGTATAGTTCTATTCTTCCTAGTATCTCTCCAAACAACAACCATAGCCAAACCTTCAAAATCTCAATCTACCCCCCCACTCGCCCGAAGGGGGCACATTATGAGATCTTGCACAAAAGTACTATAACAGTTCCTCCACTCGATATTCCACAAGCTTGAGCTTTAATTAACATTAATTCAATGAATAAACTATGATTGTGTGTTATTATATTAATTGTCATTAATGGCGAGTAATTTCATCTGAGGTCCGATTTGGTATAAAAGTTTATTGATTTTTATTGAGAGAATTTGCATTCTCTCTATCTCATGGTTATCTTTCTACTTTTAAATAGACTTCCAAGAAGTTGGGAATTGATATTACACTCTGTAGCTTACTACCTTTTAAAGCATACTCAACCTTTGCCATTATAACATGGAGTGGATATTTCTAATAGGGATTTTCTATGAAACTGAAGGAGTGTTTTCCATTTCTTTGAAAGAGTGTTTTCTGCTATTTGTTTCAAAAAAAGGTAAAAATAATTTTTACAAACAAGTATATCTGCTGAAACTATGTACTTTAAAGCGAAAAGTTGTAAGCATGGGAAAGAGCGCTTTAAAATGCTTTTCACTTTAATTATTACAGCAAAAATCACCTTTTTTTTACTAAACACTCATTTTTTTTTGTTTTTTAAAAATCACTTTTCTTTAAAGCACTATCAACTTTTACTATTAAGCGCTACCAATTTTTACTATAAAGCCTTAGGACTAACATATATTCTCTAATGGACTAACATATATTCTCTAATATAATTATTTTTCAAAACCAAAAAGCAAACACATCTTTAATATAGTAGTTAAAAGCATTTACTATAATGTTAGAAACCCCAGCAATTACAGAATGTTCACTAACAACTAGAAGAAGGGTAACTAAGAAAACTGAAAGCTTCATTAATGGAGAATCCGAGTACACAGTCCCAAAGAAGGAGATAAACTCCAACTTCCCAGTCCCAGACCAAATGAGTCTAAACAACCTGCCTTCCCTCTGCAGAATTATTCTATTTATAACCTTCACAAACGAAGGTAGTTATTAGTTACTAACAGCTTTTAACTAATAACTAGCTAGTCAACTTTGACTTTCTAGAATAGACTTGCCCATAGAATCTATTCCTATTAGTTAGACTAGCCGGGTCCTCAAGTTGGAATTCAGGAAATTGCTCTTGTATTACTTGAATATCCTCCCATGAGTCTTCAAATTCAAGAAGTTCCTTCCAATGTATAAGGACCTCCTTCTTCCCTTCCTGATTTAGCCTGATATCTCTCACACCTTCAGGTCTCACTTGTAGCTCACAATCTTCTGTGAGGCAATCTGGGAGGTTTTGGTAAGTCACTGTAGGTTTCAGTGCCTTCTTCAACAAAGATATATGAAATACAGGGTGGATTCTACTCCCTTCTGGTAACTTGAGTTTGAAAGCTACATAACTGAGCTTCTCTGCAATGTCATAGGGACCATAGAATCTTGGGCTTAGCTTTTAATTGATCTTCTTAGCTAGACTTTTCATCTTATAGGGCTGTATTCTGAGAAAGACTTTATCTCCTACTTCCAGTATTTCTTCCCTCCTATGTTTGTCAGCCTGTTGCTTCATCAAATTCTGAGTTCTGGCCAAATTGTCTTTCAATTCCTTCAACATGATATTCCTTTCAGCTGTCAATTTGGCCACTTCATCTATTGAAGACAAAGTAACATCTCCTCGAATGATATAAGGGGGATGTTGTCCAAATAAGGCCTGGTAGGGAGTACCCTTCAAAGAACTGTTGTAATTAGTGTTGAACCAGTATTCAGCCCAAGGAAGCCACTTCACCCACTGTCTAGGTTGCCTGCCACTCAAACATCTTAAATAAGTCTCTAAACACCTGTTCACCACTTCAGTTTGCCCATCACTTTGAGGGTGATAAGCTGTGCTATATTTCAGTTTTGTCCCTGCCAATTTGAATAGCTCAGACCAAAATGAACTCAGAAAGATGCTATCTCTGTCACTTACAATGGATTTGGGAAATCCATGTATCCTTACAATTTCCTGCACAAAAACTTCAGCTACTCCCTTGGCATTAAAAGGATGAGCCAAGGGTATAAAATGTGAAAACTTAGTCAGTCTGTCCACCACTACTAAGATAGTGTCTTTGCCCTGGGATTTTGGAAGACCTCCAATAAAATCCATGCTAATATCAGACCACACATGATCTGGAATGGGTAAAGGTTGAAGCAGTCCTGCAGGTTTCAGTGCCTGGTACTTGTTTCTTTGACATGTTTCACACCCTTGAATGTAGTCCTTGATGTCTGATTTCATACCTTCCCAAAAAACAGATTTGAGATCCTCTTCATGGTTCTGAAATATCCTGAGTGGCCTCCTACTGCAGAATCATGGTATTCTTTCATAATAGTCTGAATTCTGTGGGTTCCTTTTGGCAATACTAGTCTCCCCTTATAGTATAGAAGCCCTCCCTTCATTTTGTAATCCATACACAAATCAGGCTGTATCACTATCTTCTGAATCATTTCCCCCCATTTAGAATCCTTCTCAAGTTCTTCTCCCAATCCCTCCCATTCCTGGCAAGTCACTGTGGAAAGGGCTACATAGGTAGCTTTTCTGGATAGGGCATCTGCAGCTTTGTTCTCAATCCCTGGTTTATATTTAATAATAAAATTGTACCCCATAAGCTTAGCTATCCACTTTTGTTGGTCTTCCCCCATTACCTTCTGTTCAGTCAAATGCTTCAAACTTTTTTGGTCTATATGAACCTCAAAGTTTCTTCCAAGGAGGTAAGGTCTCCACTTCTGAATGGCAAACACAATTGCCATGAGTTCCTTCTCATAGATGGATTTAGTCAAATGTCTAGGTGATAATTCTTTACTCATGTAGGCAATAGGACCCCCCTCCTGCATAAGCACAACACCCAGACCTTTCCCAGAAGCATCTGTCTCTATCACAAACAGTTTTGTAAAATCTGGTACCCTCAAAACAGGTAATGAAGTCATGGCCTCCTACAGATCATGGAAAGCTTTAGTAGCCATTTCTCCCCATTTAAATCCATCCTTTTTGAGTAAAAGAGTAAGATGTGCAGCAATCTTACTATACCCTTTTACAAACCTCCTGTAGTACCCAGTTAACCCCAGGAAACCGCTCAGTTCCTTCAAGTCTCTGGGTATAGGTCAGTTCTTCATAGCTACAATTTTCTCAGGATCAGCTGCCACCCCTTCTGCAGAAATTATATGACCCATATAACTCAATTGATCCTGTCCAAATGAACACTTCTTGAGATTTGCTACCAATTGATTATCTTGTAGAGCTCCCAGTACTTCTCTTAAGTGCTCTTTATGATCATCTCTAGTTTTACTGTAAACTAAGATATCATCAAAGAACACTAAAGCAAATTTCCTCAGAAAAGGTCTCAACACCTCATTCATAAGAGATTGAAAAGTTGATGGTGCATTGGTCAGCCCAAAAGGCATAACTAGGTACTCATAATGCCCTTCATGAGTCCTAAAAGCTGTCTTATGAGTATCACTGGCCTTCATCCTGATCTGGTGATATCCTGCTTCAAGATCTAGCTTTGAAAAAATTCTGGCACCACCTAACTCATCAAGAAGTTCCTCAATCACTGGAATAGGAAACTTATCAGGTATGGTCACCTTATTTAAAGCCCTATAGTCTCCACAAAACCTCCAGCCCCCCCATCTTTCTTCCTAGCTAAAAGAATGGGGCTACTATAAGGGCTATTGCTGTTTTTTACAATTCCAGACTTCAACATTTCAGCTATGATTTTCTCAATTTCATTCTTCTGATCAAACGAGTACCTGTATGGCCTGATATTGGGTATACCTGCTCCTTCTTTAATATTAATGGCATGATCACAATCTCTAGCAGGTGGAAATTTCAGAGTTGCTGTGAATACTTCTGGAAAGTCTGCAATCAACCCTTCCCATTCTCCTCCATCTGTTTTCTGTTCCTGAACCCCCTGTTGTCCCTCATAGTATAACAGATGACCATCCCCATCCCTTTCAAAAAAACAATGGTGCTCAACACATTGTCCTCTTTCCAATTCATACCTCTTTTCATGAGTATTTTGTGTCTTGGATCAATACTTGCCATAAGAAACTTGTAATCAAAATCTACACTTCTATCTTGAA
Source organism: Cuscuta europaea (assembly GCA_945859875.1). NCBI lineage: Eukaryota > Viridiplantae > Streptophyta > Magnoliopsida > Solanales > Convolvulaceae > Cuscuta > Cuscuta europaea. The sequence continues at coordinate 15,425,779 of CAMAPE010000016.1, forward strand.
CAAGTATACAATCTACTGGCAGTCCCCTAACCTCTTCACTAACGATTTCCACACCAGTCACATATCCCTCAAATTCTGTAACATTCCCAGAAATCTCTCCTTCCAACCCCTTTTTATTACCCATCATAGAAGTAATACTCTCATATCTGAAACTATCAAACTTGTTCAATGATTTCAGCCCTTCCAAAGAAATGTTTAATGGATGACAATATATCATTTCAGATTTTAAAAGATTCAGCCAGTTCATCTCCTGAACGAAACTGGACTTGTCAGCATCATGAATCTGTTTGGGATTTCCAAAAATGATAGCAGATTCTCCCGAAACAAGCCCAACTTCCTCCTCATGTCTTTCCTCCTTGATTTTGTCTTTCTCATTCACTTGCTTGATTACATGTTCATTTGGTTCCATCTGGGTCTTCTTTGTGGACTGGTAAATTTCTAGCACTGATTGAGAAACTTGTGAACGAGAAATTCTTTGCGACCTCGATGACTCCTGTTTTCGCTGCCTTCTTAAAGATGATTCCCACAAATTGAATGAAAAAGTTCTCGATTGAGAACTGGAAGAAGTTCTTCGTGACTTCAATGAATCTCGGCTTTCTGTCTTCCCTGTCTTCGGCCGGCGTGTAGGTGGAAAATCCCTAATCAAGTCTTCCTTTAGAGCCTCCCAACTATCTTCTCTCTTTTGAAAATTCCACCATTGAAACCAGCCATCTGCGGCTTCCCCCATTGCCTTTGCTGCCATGTCCACTTTAAATCTTTCTGCAATAGCTTGGACTCGGAAATATCTTTCCATCCTTTCTATCCATTTGTACGATTCATCCTCGTAGAATAGAGGTAATTTCTCTGTCTTTGAATTAGCTGAGTTCCGAGAAACTGCTTTAGAAGAAGATAGTGAACTGTGAGAATCATTTGGTGAAGAAGAATATTCTCTTCTCAATCGTGTCTTCCTTGAATGCGAACTGATGTCCGTTGAGAAAGTCTGATGCGAAGAGCGATGATAAGAATGATGAGAAGAACTCTGCGAAGAGCGATGTGAAGAGCTTGGCGAAGAAACAGTTCGATCGCCAAATTTTCTGCGATGCCTTAGATCTTCTGATTCCTCTGGATTCGCTGACTCTAGCGAATTATGATGATTTCTACGATGCGTGTGAGGATCGCGATCACGCCTCGATGCAGAATCACCCGATTGATTGTCCGATCCTTTAGAACTATCTTTATACCTCGTATGCCCATGGTGTGACGTACGGTGCGATGAAGTTGATTTATGCGATCGACCTGGAGACCTATTATGCAAATCCGCGATACTGGCTTGCATCGTGGCCAGCGTAGTCGCGATACTAGTTTGAAACTCCCGCAGACTTCTATCCATACTCGCCTGACTCTCACGTTGACTTCTTTCCAATTCCGTCATTCTTCCATCCATCAAGGTCATCCAGCGATCAATTGTATCTGATACCAATGTTAGAAACCCTAGCAATTACAGAATGTTCACTAACAAACAGAAGAAGGGTAACTAAGAAAACTGAAAGCTTCATTAATGGAGAATCCGAGTACACAGTCCCAAAGAAGGAGATAAACTCCAACTTCCCAGTCCTAGACCAAATGAGTCTAAACAACCTGCCTTCCCTCTGCAGAATTATTCTATTTATAACCTTCACAAACGAAGGTAGTTATTAGTTACTAACAGCTTTTACCTAATAACTAGCTAGTCAACTTTGACTTTCTAGAATAGACTTGCCCATAGAATCTATTCCTATTAGTTAGACTAGCCGGGTCCTTATCATATAAATATTTCATTTTAGCTTTGGCTTATCTTCCTATACTTTTCATCAACTTCTGGTTGTACCGCACTCGACCCTTGCATCATTCTCGGTACTAATAATTGATCATCATTCCGTTTAAATAAAAAATGATGTTCTTTTATTGTATTTTTTTGTTTCAATAATGTGTGAATAGGAGTGATCGTTTTCCTTAAAAAACTTTAGGTCTAACATGTTCAAATAACATTAAAGCTCCCATTTTCTTGAATTACACGGAGAATTCCTTTCCCCCCTTTTTCCAAAGGGAGTGAGTTTGGAATCCGAAAATGGAAGGGAAATATAATATGGGGCAAACCTAAAGTGGAATTTAGAATGAAAGGAAATTTAGGGGAAGACAAATAGTTGGTCCAAACCAAATGAAACAAATAGTAAAAAAAGTTTCCTCCCTATTTTCATGGTGAACCTAGATATTAGAAGTTAAAACAAACTACTTTCCATAGCATATGTTGAGGTTTATTCCTTTCAACCCGTAGGCCCAACACACAACCTAAGTGTTTCGAACGGGTAGTTTAGGAGAATAAGGTCAAACAAGTAAGATGAGGCTCAATAAGAAGTCTTGGTTTAATTCCACTATTAAAGGCTTGAGGCCGTTCGTACCTACAAGGCGTGAGACCGTTCATACCTACAAGGCGTGAGGCCATTCGTACAGATGTTGTGCTACGAGATAATAAGAATGCTATAATACTAGTGCTAAGTTGCCCCCTTTACAATGAAATAAAAGCTACTATTTATACTGCCAATGGGTAGTTAGATGTGTTAAACGCAGTTGTGGATGGCTTGATCCCAACCACCAAATCTTCTGCATTAAATGCGCAACCACAAGATCTTCTGTATTAAATGTAGAATCCCGCCAGGATCTTGGCACGTTTGTCCCCGTGGGCTTGTCTCCCGTTTCCTGCTGGGCCCGAAGTCCTGCGAGACGTGCGTCTCGAGCTGTTCCTAGGCTAAGGTACCTGCCTACGCTAGGATACGTTCGTCCCCTGTATAATCGGAAGGGTATCCAGTTGTCTTGGGCCTTCTGGGGACGTTCGTCCCCGTGGGCTTAGCTCCCGTTTCCTGCTTGCTTCCAAGGCTAAGGTTCCGTATGTACGTTTTGCAATTGGGCCTTGCTGCCTGTTGGGGACGTACGTCCCCTGAAGTAGGGGGAAAGTCCTTGGAGACGTTCGTGTTGCCCTTAGTCGGCGCTCCTGACGTGACAGTGGCTTCCTTGGCATGGTTTCCCGTCAATGGGTGGCGACGATCGTCCCCAGGCATTAACTGCCTCGTGTCCGTGGTGCCTTCCAAGTTGCTGGGTCACTCTGTGTCTCCTGATGTACGTCTCCTGATGCGCTGTTTGCCTGCTTAGATACCCCATGAGAGGAGGCCGTACGTCATCAACGCTTACTGACATTTTGGTGCAGGAGCCAAACGTCGTCACTGCCCGAGGCCACTCTGAAGGTATTTGTCCCCGGGCTGTTGGGCTTTTGGGACGGTCGTCTGGTGAGCCTTAGGGGTTAATGGGCTGTTCCTATTTGGGCCATTTACCAAACACAAGTCCCCCACTTCTGATGTTCCGAGCGTGCGCGGGACATAAGGAAGTAGAATAGAATCCAACGCACGTCTCCAGTTAATACCCTTGGCGCCTCCTAAGTCATAAGCAGAGGGGTACCTCATTAAAAACTCCGCTGAGGAAAAAACCATGTGGGAAAAAATCCTACAACAACATCAACAACATCCAAGCCTTAGTCCCAAAAGATATTGGGGTCGGCTAACATGAATCGATACATGATATCACAACCAAAAGGAAAAGAAGGAATAAAGATAAAAAGATAAGCTATTATGAAAAGATAATATAAAAAAGATGAATATATATAAAAATGATAAAATAAAAAGACTGCAAATAATGCTTATATATATAAGGATAAAAAAACTAGGAAAAAAAAGATGAGGGAAAAAGATTATCAAGATCACTCCTTCACGTGAATACCCGCCCTCCATTTTGTTCTCTCCAAAGTCATGCCCTCATCCAACCCCAGAAGAAGCATATCACTTCGAACTCCCCTAACCCACATCTGTTTGGGTCTTCCTCTCCCTCTCTTCCTTGCCTCTTCTCCACACATCTCAACTCGCCTAACAGGTGCATCACTCGGTCTTCTACGCACATGACCAAACCATCGTAGGCGCGACTCCCGCATCTTGTCTTCAATAGGTGCTACTCCCACCCTTTGTCTAATTGTCTCATTCCTCACGTGGTCCTTCCTAGTATGCCCACACATCCAACGCAGCAAACGCATCTCTGCCACACTCATCTTATGAATGTGACATTGTTTCACCGCCCAACACTCTACGCCATACAGTAATGCAGGCCTAATTGCTGTCCTATAAAATTTACCCTTCAGTCTAGTCGGCATACCTCGGTCGCATAGAAATCCTGACGCACTCTTCCACTTCATCCACCCTGTTCTGATTCTATGGGATACATCTCCATCTAACTCACCGTCCTTCTGAATTATGGAGCCAAGTAACGGAACATATCGCTGACTGGTATCTCCTTACCATCCAGAGTAATTCCGCTATTACCACTACTTCTACCTCCACCAAACTTGCACTCCATGTACTCTGTCTTGCTCCGACTTAGTTTGAAACCCTTATTCTCCAATGTTTGTCGCCATACTTCCAACTTTGCTTTAAGACCTGATTGCGTCTCATCAATCAATACAATATCGTCGGCAAACATCATGCACCACGGTATATCGTCTTGAATTGACTTCGTAAGTTCATCCATGACTATGGCAAATAAGAAAGGACTTAAGGCCGATCCTTGGTGCACTCCGATAGTAATAGGGAACTCTTCAGTCCTCCCTACACTAGTACGAACACTTGTAGTACAATCCTCATACATATCCATGATGATGCTGATATACTTGCGTGTTATGCCTTTCCTAGTTAAGGCCCACCAAAGAACTTCTCGAGGTAATAGGGAACTCTTCAGTCCTCCCTACACTAGTACGAACACTTGTAGTACAATCCTCATACATATCCATGATGATGCTGATATACTTGCGTGATATGCACTTTGGACACAAATAAAATATATTTATTATGCATATTAAATAAGAGTACAATGATTATTTAGGTCTGGAGAGAGCATTCAGTTAAGGGCTACATCCTAGTGATGGATATATGTATAGTCAAGGACACCTTCCAGCCATAACTAGATCAAATGCTTCTCTCCAAGATAACTGTCTGGTCAGTTCTAGGGGGCCTCATGTGTGGGATGTCATCCTTTTTTGGGATCAAATGCTTCTTGTGAAAATGCAATACAGGGAGACACACTACCTTTTGGCAATTGCATCAGGTAACATTATAAGTCCCTTTCGAAAGGATCCTACTGTCTGACCCTCTGGTAAGCGCCTGAAAGATAGTTAGTCAACAACTTGCAAAAAAATGATTAAAAAGGATCACAAGAAGAGGGCCCAATGCATGTAGACAATTTTTACGGGTCTCGACTAGGCTTTGAGGTTTTCCTCTTCTTCTGGATTGTTTTTAAAGTGCCGCCAATTATGCTCCCGCCAATTTGCTCTAATTTCCAAACTCTTCCAAACGCTGCTTTCATACCAAGTTTTGAAGGATCGCCTGAACAAAAAGGCTCAATCAGGCGTTCAAAAACTTCATCACCAAAATTGCGACGGACAAGATTTGGTGATGAAGTTTTTGAACGCCTGATTGAGCCTTTTTGTTCAGGCGATCCTTCAAAACTTGGTATGAAAGCAGCGTTTGGAAGAGTTTGGAAATTAGAGCAAATTGGCGGGAGCATAATTGGCGGCACTTTAAAAACAATCCAGAAGAAGAGGAAAACCTCAAAGCCTAGTCGAGACCCGTAAAAATTGTCTACATGCATTGGGCCCTCTTCTTGTGATCCTAACGGAGGAAAAAGAGTTTACTCCGCTCTGCCATGAATTCCGGAGAGGGAAACGACGCCCCACTATAAGTAGTTCTGGGGGTCTCACCAGAAGGCTTGGGCTTAGGGGACTATCGTCCGGTGGGCCTCAAAGAAGAAAAACCGCTTCCGTCGTACTGCCTTTAGCTGACACCCCTAACGCGACGGTTGCCTGCTGTATTCCGGCTCTCCGGACGTCTTGCCTTACTGGATCTCCGTACCTGGCCGTCTATGTGAACGGGAACTAGTTGGGGACGTACGTCTTCCCGTCTTGAGGGAGAGTACTCTCTGTTGTTTGCCTCTGAGGACGTTCGTAGGGTGATTAACCTAACACTTTCGCGAATCTACTCGAGAAAGTATACTCCTGTCCACGCTCGTCCTCTGTCTTTGTTGGCATGCGTGTGAGGGCTTGGGCCATTCGGTCCCCGAATGCCCGACTCAACTTCCTTCGGACGTTCGATTCCTAGAACCTCAGCCTCGATATGTCCAACTTCGTCATGCACAACCCGGGGGCACCCCGACCTTATCATGCTAAGCGTGAATCCTCGACCCGAGTTCCTAGAGATGTTCGGCCTCCGGAATTTTCCTTCTGGATGCTCGGCTTGACATGTTGAGGAGGATCGGTCCCTAAATGTAAGGAATAAATGTATTTAGATTTTGATGATGCTAAGTAGATTAGAACTTTAGAGTACCCCTTTAGAAATCTTGTATTAGAATTTTCTTTGTGTAAGTAATAGCATAGTTGACCGGCCAGAAACCCTCTTTGGTTCTCTTGATCAGAGTTGCTACCAGAGCTGCTCATCAGAGTTGCTACGAGAGCTGCTCATCAGAGTTGCTACTAGGACTGGTCATCAGAGTTGCCATCAGAGTCGGACATCCGAGTTGGTCATCAGACTTGCTTACACTTAGAAGAATTTGAAGGAACTACCAACGGCCGTGATACCAACGGGAAATTCCCTAACGGCTAGGAGTCCCTCAACGGAACATGGTACTGTTCACGCATTAAATGCACATTTAATGCGGATCGTACGTTGAGATATTTAAAGCTGATGATTGACCATGCAGATACCCTTTGGCCCCCAAAATAGCAAGTCGAAGAACCAACCAGTCAAATCAACAGTACAAACATGAAATGAAGGTGTCTTCTACACTCCAACGGGAAGACTGCTCCCAGTATATATGATACTACACGAAGAACAACCGGATAACTTTTGCTCTCCCTACAACATCTAAACATTCAGGCTTTCTTGAGACCTCAACTTCATCTTCCTCAACAAGAAAAGCTTCAGCTGGAAAGATAATATTTTCACATTTCATATTCCAACAAGAGCAAAGTTCCAACAGTTCTTCAACATTTCAAAAGCCTCAACTATACATCTTTTGTGACGAAGCTACGTTGGAGAAAACAGTTTTTAACTGAAAACACTTCTTGCAAAAGAAGGGACGTCTCAAACTAGCTGGAGTAGTGAAGTGGGGATACTTCAAGAGACTCAGTGAAATGAGACCAGCCATCAAGAAGCAAGGACTGCATCCCGGGTGGCAACTAGATTTGAAGAAGACGAGTAATGCTTCTTAAATGCTAGAACTAAGGCGTTGTAATCTGTTAACTTTACAAGCTTAGTGGAACAGTGGACTAGAGTAACGCGTTGTTCCTTGAACCACTAAAAATCCCAGGGTCATTAACTTTATGCATTTACTTTCTGGTCTTAAGATTCTAACTGATTAACTCAAAGACTTGGACTCTGTGTTCAGCCAATCTTGTCCTAAGAGTTATTAGAAAGGCACTTGCCTTAGTGCTCTCCTGAGGCTACCCGGACAGAACTCTTATTCGCTGCCAGGTCCAGTTCTGCCATCAGAACTCGACCCTCTCTGTCACCAGAATCAGACCTTCTCTGATAAGTCAGTGTTGACTTAGAGAAAGGTTTAAAAAACTTGAACAGTCTATTCACCCCCCTCTAGACTGTTCCCAATATAAACGCGACCAACACTAAAGACCCGACTCGGCTTCCTACGGACGTTCGTCCTATAGAACCTCGGTCTAGGAATGTCCAACCTCGTCATGCATGACTCGGGGGCGCTCCAACCTCGTCATACTTAGCGACAATCCTCTGCCCGAGTTCCTATATATGTTCAGCCTCCGGAATTTTCCTTCTGGATGCTCGGCTGGGCCTCCTTGGGACATTATGAGTTATGACTTCGATAAGCTCAGCCTTGGCAGGCTCAGTCTCTGGATATGTTGCGCGTCTCACGGCCCTAGGCTGTAAGGCTCATCTCGTGGCCCTCGGCCTCTTCGTGGATGATGCTTGTCGCCAGACCCTCGGCCTCTGAAGTGGAGATGCTCGTCTCTGCTGCGATAGTCCTCCCCAAGATTCATTTTGACCATCCTCCGTTACTTATCGTATTGATCATGACCTTTATTTGCACATTGAGCTTGACCGTACACTAGACTCGATGGCGTTGAGGGGCCGATCGTACTGCATAAGACGACAGTCACCATCTTGGAAAGTATGGACGAGCCGATCGTGAGCGAGATACGATATCGCTGAGGGGCCGATTGTGCTGCATAGACTTTGATGGTCGTCTTACGGCCCTTGGCCGTGCTGGTAGTCTATTGGCCCTCGGCCCTCTACCTTGGTTTTTCGCCGGTCTTTGGCGACGAGCGGGTTTCCTGCTTTTGGGTTTCCCTTGTTTTGTTTAACTATCTTCTCATCGTGCCGCACAACTTAAGCCTTGGGGCCGTACCACGCTAAACCAATGATCTTTGATGGAGAATAAACGTCATCCTGGTGATGAGCGGATTATCCTTTTGTTGAATGCCTTCTCGCTGGGTCGGCGGTACTCCTGATCTTACTTTCTTTTCGTTGAATGCCTTCCTGCCGTTCGGCGGTACTACTGGTCTTACTTTCTTATTGTCGAATGCCTTCACGCCGTTCGGCGGTACTCCTGATCTTACTTTCTTTTTTGTCGAATGCCTTCCCGCCGTTCGGCGGTACTCCTGGTCTTACTTTCTTTTTGTTGAATGCCTTCCCGCCGTTCGGCGGTACTCCTGGTCTTACTTTCTTTTTGTTGAATGCCTTCCCGCCGTTCGGCTGTACTCCTGGTCTTACTTTTTTTTTTGTTGAATGCCTTCCCGCCTTTCGGCGGTACTCATGGTCTTACTTTCTTTTTTGTTGAATGCCTTCCCGCCGTTCGGTGGTACTCCTGATCTTACTTTCTTTTTGTTGAATGCCTTCCCGTTGTTCGACGGTACTCTTGATCTTACTTTCCTTTTTGTTGAATGCCTTCCCGCCTTTCGGCGGTACTCCTGATCTTACTTTCTTTTTTGTTGAATGTCTTCCTTCCGTTCGACGGTACTCCTGGTCTTACTTTCTTTTTTGTTGAATGCCTTCCCGCCGTTCGACGGTACTCCTTGTCATATGTTGGAAATAGCATTTAAAGCATATGCCTTTTTATATTCCAGACTTTCCAGCAACTTAACTTTTCATTTTCCTTTATGACTTTCAGTTTTCTTTTGTCCTTTAATGTATCATTTACTTCCCTATTCCCTATATATATGGGAGTCATAATGTATGATTGGATATGAGAAATACAAGAAGGCTTCTCTTCCTAAATCAACATGGTATCAAAGCCATGGGTATGATCTGAAATTCCTTCTGCACGTGGAGGGGACTTTGAGCATATTTTCTGGTGAATCAATCTTCAAGGTTTTTCATCATGGTGGTAACAAGCAGTAGTGAAGAAACTCATGTTCCCATTTACGTCCCAAATCTTTCTGGAAACCCTACTATTACCAATAATAAACTTATTGGATCACAAAATTATCAAGATTGGGCATGTACTGTGGAACTGTGGTTCATGGGACAAGGAGTGGATGACCATTTGGTCACAGAAGCTGATTCAATTGAGTATCAAAGAGAAGTCTGGAAACGCGTTGATGCCCAACTTTGCAGCATCTTATGGCAGTCTCTCTCACCAGAAATCGTTCCAATGTTCCGCCCTTTCAGGACGTGTATTTCTGTCTGGGAGCAAGCCAAGTCTCTCTATACAAATGACATATCTCGCTTTTATTCAGTTGTTGATGAAATTTTAAAAATAACAAAATCTGGGATGTCAATGTAAACTTTCTTAGGGAAAGTTCAAGGCTTAATGACAGAATTTAATACACTTATGCCAATGGAAGAATCCATTAAAAGACAGCAAGCTCAAAGGGAAAAATTCTGGGTAGTCTTGACACTCTCCAAACTAGGAGCGGGTTTTGAAGAGGTTCGACGTCAGATCTTGAGCGAGAAAACTGTGCCGAACATTACTGAAGTTTTTACTCGGCCTACTTCGAGGGACCTCAGTCACAGAAGACAACAATGCTAATAACTCTGCTTTTGTTTCTCACTCTCGGGGTGGTCGAGGTAGAGGAAGAGACAATCTTCACGGAAGAGGAGGAGGCCGTGGCAGAGGTATGCAACGTTTTTGTGATTATTGCAACAAGCCAGGACACACACGTGATCAATGTTGGAACCTACATGGGAAACCAAGCACGGTCAATGTAGCTGAAGTCAATAAGGAAACTAAATGTTCCCATGTTCTCTCACAGTCTGAGTATGAAGAATTCCAGCAGTTAAAGGCTGCTCGAACCTCAATTACACCTGACAAAACTCATGTTTCCTTGGCCTCTCAGTCCAATCCTGTTTGGATTTTTGACTCAGGTGCTACCGATCACATTTCTGGTAATCCTTCACTTTTTACATGCTTGACATTTTCCAATTCTCTTCCATCTGTTACCTTTGGTGATGGGTCAATAGGTAAAGCTATGGGAATTGGAAATGCCTCTCCACTCCCTTCTCTCTCATTATCCTCTGTATTGTATATTCCTAATTGCCCCTTCAACTTGATCTCTGTCCATAAACTCACTTCACATCTTAATTGTGAAATTATATTTTCCAATAAATCTGTGACTGTGCAGGACCGACAATTGAGGAAGACGATTGGCACAGGATATGAATCACAAGGGTTATATCATCTAGCCAACACCAATATTGTTTGCACTGCCACCTCTACCACACCATTGCTTCTTCATAGTCGATTTGGTCATCCTAGCCTAAATAAGCTTCGTCAACTTGTTCCTACAATGTCTAATGTTTCATCAATCGAGTGTGAGTCATGTCAGTTAGGAAAGCAATCTAAAGCTTCCTATAAAAATAGGATAAATAAACGAGCAGTTGCTCCCTTTTCTCTAATTCATACTGATGTATGGGGACCGAGTCGAGTTAAGTCTATCTTTGGATTTCAGTACTTTGTTACATTTATTGATGACTTTTCTCGTTGTACTTGGATCTATTTAATGAAAGATCGGTCTGAACTTTTCAATATATCTCAAAAATTTGTCAATGAAATAAAAACTCAGTTTGGGGTGGTAATAAAAACCATTCGCAGTGACAATGCCAAGGAGTATTTTTCCGAATCCTTCTCTAAATTTCTGGATAGTCATGGGGTCCTTCATGAATCTTCCTGTCCAGACACTCCTCAACAAAATGGAGTGGTTGAACGGAAGAATCGACACCTTGTGGAAACTGCCCGAACCATGCTTATTCATTACAAGGTACCTAAATACCTTTGGGGGGAAGCCATTCTTCACTCTTGTTATCTCATAAACCGCATGCCTTCTGATATACTACAAGGAAAGACTCCTTACAATGTTTTGTTCCCTGATGAACCTTTGCACAAATTACCTTTAAAGGTGTTTGGGTGCACTTGTTTTATTCGTGATATCACTCCGGGAAGGGATAAACTCTCTCCTAAAGCTATCAAGTGTGTGTTCTTGGGATACTCTCGTCTTCAAAAGGGCTTTCGATGTTACTGTCCTACGTCAAAGCGTATGTATACATCTTTTGATGTCACTTTCTTTGAGTCTACTCCATTTTTCTCTCATTCTTCTTCCCTTGACAAATCAAACTTTACTGATGAGTCTACAGAAATTGTCCCTATGCAGCCTTTCAAAGAACATGAACCCGTTCTGCCTGTCCCATACTTTCCTGAACCTGAACCTGCATCTCGGGCCATCCCCGAAAAAGGAACTCCCAGTGACATTCCAGAGAACCATCTTATTGAGTTCCCTTATACCTATCACCGTCGACATCGTTCGAGTAAGCCTTACCATCATCCAACAGAAAAAGAAGATAGTAATCCAAGTGATTTATGTGCTGAGCCATCGTCACCTCAAGAGTCAGCCCAAGAGATAACTAATGATCTTCCTATTGCCAGCAGAATTGGTAAAAGATCCACCCGAAATCCTTATCCTATCTATAACTTCCTCTCATACAATCATTTGTCACCATCATATTGTGCCTTTATTACACGTGTCTCTTCTGTTTTTGTTCCTAAAAGTGTCAAGGAAGCATTGAGTCATCCAGGTTGGAAAAGGGCCATGCTTGATGAAATGGAAGCCCTTCACTCTTCAGGGACATGGGAACTTGTGCCTCTACCACCAAATAAACCTGTGGTCGGCTGCAGATGGTTATACACAGTCAAGGTTGGTCCTACTGGCATGATAGACTGGCTAAAAGCCAGACTTGTAGCCAAAGGATACACACAAGTGTTTGGAATGGACTATACTGATACATTCTCCCTTGTTGCAAAAATAGCATCAGTTCGCACTTTACTGGCTATTTCAGCAATACGACAGTGGCCGTTACATCAATTGGATATAAAAAATGCATTCCTACATGGAAATCTAAAGGAGGAGGTTTATATGGAACAACCTCCGGGATTCATTGCTTCTGAGGGAGCTGATCTAGTTTGCCGCCTCAAACGTTCATTGTATGGGTTGAAGCAGTCCCCACGTGCTTGGTTTGGACGGTTCAGTGAAGTGATACAAAAATTTAACATGATTCAAAGTAAAGTTGACCATTCTGTATTTTACAGAATCCAAAAAGGTCTTAATATCTATCTTGTGGTTTACGTGGATGATATTGTGATCACGGGAGATGACGTAGAGGGAATAAAACTTCTTAAGAAGCATTTATTTCAGCATTTTGAAACAAAAGATCTCGGCAAATTGAGATACTTTCTTGGTATTGAAGTTGCACAGTCAAAACAAGGTGTGTACATATCACAAAGAAAGTATGCTTTAGATATTCTTGAAGAAGCTGGTATGACAAACTGTAAGCCAATTGATACGCCGATGGATCCTAATGACAAGCTTCTACCGGGACAGGGGGAGCCTTTATCAAATCCTGGTAGATATAGAAGACTTGTTGGAAAACTTCTTTACCTCACTATTACACGTCCTGACATCTCATTTGCTGTAAGTGTCGCAAGTCAGTTTTTACAATCACCGTGTGAGAGCCACTGGAATGCTGTTACTCGCATCTTAAGATACATTAAACAAGCACCAGGTACAGGGTTGTTATACCAGAATCACGGACACACAGAAATTGTGGGCTATACTGACGCAGATTGGGCTGGCTGCCCATGGGATCGAAGATCCACCACAGGTTATTGTATACTTTTGGGTGGAAACTTGATCTCTTGGAAGAGTAAGAAACAAGATGTGGTGGCACGATCAAGTGCAGAAGCCGAATATCGTGCGATGGCTTTTGGATCATGTGAGCTAATTTGGGTTAAGAATCTTCTTTCTGAACTCAATTTCTGCAAATTCAGACCCATGAGGTTGATATGTGATAACCAAGCAGCCCTACACATTGCAACGAATCCAGTTTTTCATGAAAGAACCAAACATATAGAAGTGGACTGTCATTTCGTTAGAGACAAGATCAAATCTGGAGACATCATCACCACTTTTGTGAATTCAAAGGATCAATTGGCAGATGTGCTCACTAAGCCTCTTAGAAGACCAAGAATAGATTATATATGTAGCAAGCTTGGAGCCCATGATATATATGCTCCAGCTTGAGGGGGAGTGTTGGAAATAGCATTTAAAGCATATGCCTTTTTATATTCCAGACTTTCCAGCAACTTAACTTTTCATTTTCCTTTATGACTTTCAGTTTTCTTTTGTCCTTTAATGTATCATTTACTTCCCTATTCCCTATATATATGGGAGTCATAATGTATGATTGGATATGAGAAATACAAGAAGGCTTCTCTTCCTAAATCAACATCATACTTTCTTTTTTGTTGAATGCCTTCCCGCCGTTCGGCGGTACTCCTGGTCTTAATTTCTTTTTTTTAATGCTTTGCAGCACATTCTTCTTCCAGATAATACGTGGACCAAATTCTGATGGAGCCAAACAAGATGCTCGTCTTTAGAATGACCCTCAGAAGTGAAGATGACCATCCCACGACCTCTTCTCTAGGCCATCGGCCGCCTTTAAGGTGGACAATGAAGGTCTTCTCTAGGGTTCGGCATCTAGGACCTCTTGTGTTGGTGCTTCCGGTTCTGGGGACTTGGTTCCCTCGTGAACTCTCCGAGGTAGCCCCTGCGGATGAGTTCTTTGATGGCCATCTTCAGACTGTTGCACCAGTCCGTGCTGTGTCCTCCCTTGCGGTGGTAATTGCAATATGCATCGAGGTTTTTTTCCAACGGACCCTTGACGATCCGCGGCTTCACGAACATCCCCTTATCTTTGATGGCCTCAAAGATTTGGCTCACCGGGAAGGCTAGGGGGTGTATCCGGGGTCCTCTCGCCGTACGTCCCCGACTGGCCCTCGTTCCCCCAAGGTGGGTAATCTTCGCTCACCTTCCTCTTTTTCATCACGGGGGCTTCTGCCGGTCTCGGCCCCAGACGATCTGCCGTCTTGCGGGTCGCGGTTGCAGGTGCCCCATCTCTCTGAGCAATCTCCTCCTCGATCGCCGCATATTTCAGTGCCTTGCTAGTACCTCGACATAACTGCTCCCGGGGTTCCTCTTCAAATCCAGGTAAAGATCCCCGGTTACAAGTGCGTTGGTGAAGAGGGTGATGCTGGTGCACTCCTTGAGGTCCTCGACCTTCAGGGTTTCATCCCTCCACCGTATCAGGAAGGTGGATAGGGTTTCCTCCTAAATTTGGCGGACGCTGGTCAACAAGCTAAAGTGCTTCTTCGGTGTGGAGCTGGAGACGAAATTTGCCATGAACTGTATGGACAATTGTTCAAAACTGTCGATGGATCCGGGCTCGAGCTTCCCGAACCATTCTTGTGCCGGCCCTCTGAGGGTGCTGAAGAACAGCCTGCAAATGGCCTTATCGGAGGCTCCCAGTATGGATAGTTCTCCATGGAAAGAAAGCAAATGGGCTTTAGGGTCCCCCGATCCGTTGTAAGTCAGAGCGTCGGACGACTTAATGTCCCTCGGAATCTCCACCGCCATGATCCTGGCGGAGAAGGGAGAAGAGAGGGCAATTCTGGGCTGAGCGGGATCAGTATCCGCTCGTCGGCTGAGCTCGTTGATCTGCCTTTGGAGATCCACGAGCGTCGCATCTCGTGGGTCAGTAGTTGCGGCCGTGGGGTCACCAAGGCTAAGGTGTTTTGAGTACGCACGACGTCATTGCCATGCTGCCCGCAGATGACGCGAGCCTCCTGCCTCAAACTGCTGATCATGGGGGTCTGCTCTCTGGCCTCTGTATCATTGCGGGGCATCACTGGGGTGCGATCCCGGGCCACGTGCTGCTGTGCCCTCCTGCCAAAGCTGGCCCTCCCAGCTCCCCCCATATCTGGAGAGTGGACGTTCCTGACGATCTTAGTGTGGACCGAGGAGCGAGATTTCGCGGTCTCGCCTGTACGCTCGCCGAGCGTCTGCATAGTGCGGATTGGGGAGAATGGGGTATGCTTGGTGTTAGCGGAGTACACCCGCTCCGCCTCATGCTCGTCCGCCAAACGGCGGATGGTATCCGCCATCTCCTTCAGAGCATCCCCCCCCCCCCCCCCCCCCCCCGAATTCGTGGGGAATCATGTCATTAAGCACCCCAAAGTCCTCGCAGCTCCACAAGTTGTTGGACCGGGCGTCTGCCGCCTGTTGGCGTGCTCTTCGGCTGCGTGACAGCCGTTCGGAGAGATCATAGGAGCTACCTTCGTTATTTCCTGCCATCTTACTTGTTTTGAGTTGTTTCTAGAGTGATTTCTTAGCTGAGAGCTTGGTTTGGAAGAACTTTTTGACCAGTTCCCACATACTGTGCCAGTGTTGAGGTTTATTCCCTTCACACCGTAGGCCCGACATACAACCTAAGGATTTCAAGTGGGTAGTTTAGGAGAATAAGGTCAAACAAGTAAGATGAGGCCCAATAAGAAGTCTTGGTATAATTCCACTGTTAAAGGGGTGAGGTCGTTCGTACCTACAAGGCGTGAGGCTGTTCGTACAGATGCTGTGCTACGAGATAATAAGAATGCTATAATACTAGAGTGCCCAGTCCACAAGCTCCACAAGCTGCTGGACCGGGCATCTGCCGCCTGCTGGCGTGCTCTTCGGCTGCGTGACAGCCGTTCGGAGAGATCATAGGTGCTACCTTCGTTATTTCCTGCCATTTTACTTGTTTTGAGTTGTTTCTAAAGTGATTTCTTAGCTGAGATCTTGGTTTGGAAGAACCTTTTGATCAGTTCCCACAGACGGTGCCGGTGTTGAGGTTTATTCCCTTCACCCCGTAGGCCCAACACACAACCTAAGGGCTTCAAGTGGGTAGTTTAGGAGAATAAGGTCAAACAAGTAAGATGAGGCCCAATAAGAAGTCTTGGTTTAATTCCACTGTTAAAGGCGTGAGGCCGTTCGTACCTACAAGGCGTGAAGCCGTTCGTACAAATGCTGTGCTACGAGATAATAAGAATGCTATAATACTAGAGTGCTAAGTTGCTCCCTTTACAATGAAATAAATGCTACTCCCTCCGTCCCAATTTGTAAGATATTTTACGTTTTACGATGTTTGACCGACGATAAAGCAAATTGTTCCCTGTCAACACTCAAATTAGTTTTAAAAAATAAAATTTACATATTCAGAAACTGCATTAAAACTGCTACAAAACCTGCAAAAATAATTCAAATGTCATAAACTTTTGATATATAAAGTAAAAGATTAAGAATGATTTATGTTGACCAAGTGAATATTAAATGTATCTTACAATTTGGGACTGAGACAGTACTATTTATACTGCCAAAGGGTAGTTAGATGCGCTGAACTCAGTTGTGGATGACTTGATCCCAACCACCAAATCTTCTGCATTAAATTCGCAACCACCAGATCTTCTGTATTAAATGCAGAATCCTGCCAGGATCTTGGCACGTTCGTCCCCGTGGGCTTGTCTCCTGTTTCCTGCTGGGTCCGATGTTCTGCAAGACGTGCGTCTCGTGCTGTTCCTGGGCCAAGGTACCTGCCTACGCTAGCCAAGATACGTACGTCGCTTGCATAATCGGAAGGGTATCCTGTTGTCTTGGGCCTTCTGGGGACGTTCGTCCCCGTGGGCTTACCTCCTGTTTCCTGCTTGCTCCCATGGTCAAGGTTCCGTACGTACGTCTTGGAATTGGGCCTTGTTGCCTGTTGGGGACGTACGTCCTCTGAGGTAGGGGAAAAGTCCTTGGAGATGTTCGTGTTGCCCTTAGCCGACGCTCCTGACGTGACGGTGGTTTCCTTGGCATGGTTTCCTTGCCAATGGGTGGCGACGATCGTCCCCAGGCATTAGCTGCCTGGTGTCCCGTGGTGCCTTCCAAGTTGCTGAGCCACTCTGTGTCTCCTGATGTACGTCTCCTGATGCGCTGTTTGCCTGCTTAGATACCCCATGAGAGGAGGCCGTACGTCGTCAACGCTTACTGCCATTTTGGTGCAGGAGCCGAACGTCGTCACTGCCTTGGGCCACTCTGAAGGTATTTGTCCCCAGGCTGTTGGGATTTTGAGACGATCGTCTGGTGAGCCTCAGGGGTTAATGGGCCGGCCCTATTTGGACCATTTACCCAACATCATATTTATCACTTTTTTCAATACCACTCTAGGTGTTCCAAACTAGCCCTCAATGCTGTGGAACTGAAATTAATTAGAGAAATATGCAGGTGAGCTGCTATGGGGATGACAAGAAGTCTGATACAGGGGACTTCTGGAGGTATGGGGACTAACATGGAAGTAGGAAAACACGGTGACCTCCATCTTTTTACCAACCCTCCCTAATATGTTCTGGATTAATATCTTAATATTTTTTTTTTTTAAATTCTTTTAAGGCTTGAAATAGAGGGAAGTGGGAAAACATGGAGGCAAGATCAAAAGGTCAGGTTTCATCATGTGGATACTGGAGGGTATTTACACAGCCACAACAAGAAGTACACCCGCATAGCTGGAGGTCAGCAAGAGGTCAGCAAGGGTTCTTTTCTCTATATTTTAAGGAAAACATAGAAAAGAGAAAAATGACTAAGAAAGTGATTGAAGAGAGAAACACGATAGTTATTGTTTGTTGTTTAGTAGATGAAAAATCAAAAGAAAATGAAGAGAAATTAGAAATAGACGAGCTCATTTTGATAAGGTTAAAACTAAGCTGATTGAGGTGACTGAATGGGCTGAGTCGTTAAAGTTGCTGAAGAGAATTTAGAGCGAGAGTTATTTCTTGAAGTAAAGCTTAAAGTTCAAGTAACCCATTGCAGTCATTTACCACAAATAGTCAATACTAGCCAGTTCAACCAACACAATAATAAGCCAAAACTAAAGGCTACTGAATGAGGCTCTCATATAAGAGCCCCGTTCCTCTTATATGTTTCTCCATAAGAGAAAAAAATGGTATTTTTATATTGGTTTTTTGTTAACTACAAAAAACCATCCTACCTTCTAATTTCACTCCTTTTATTAACTACTTTATAATAATAAATAAATAAAAATATTAGCAAGCATCAATGAATAAATAATAAGAGTAGTAATAATTATTTTATTATCCATATTGTTACTCTCACTATTGGTATTAGTACTATTTAAATAATAGTATAAATAAATAACATGGTAATGTGTAATTTAAACTAAAAGTAAATAAGTAAATATACATATATGTATATATAATATTAATAGTAATTTAACAATTAATATTAATAATAATAATGACACCAAAAACAATACTAATAATAGTGATTGTTAGAAAAAAACTATTTTAAAGTTTATTTAAATTTAATATACTACCTTTGTCTTATTTAGTTACAACATTGGTGAATTTTGCACAATTCACATACTCTACTTTGATTACAATTTATTTATTAATGTATTGTAAATTAAATTTTTGAAAAATACTATTGAATTACTCTAATTTTAAATTTAAAATATGATTTTTTTACCAAATTTTAGCTTAAAATTGAATCGGGAAGACGGTCAAATAATTTTTTGAGCGTAACTGCGTTTTATATGTATATTTTGGCGCAGTTATCTTCAAAAAATTATTTTACTTCCTTCCCGATTGAATTTTTATCTGAAATTTGGTGTGAATAAACTAGACTTGATGAAGAACATGCAAAAAATATTTCAGCAAAAAATATCATCGGGAACCGCCAAAACGGCGGCGGCCGGATGGCGCTCTAGTCAAGAAATTCCTGCTTGGAAGATTTTTCTTCCCCTCCCCCCCCCTCTCTCTCTCTATATATATATACACATAAACTGTGTGGTAATGTTATCAACTGACCAGAATGGGCTAATTCACTCAATGTTTCACTCAGTATGGGTAGTTCTATTCACAGCCACACATTTACCAAGCACAGCCACATATTATTTATAATAAATAAAATAATTATACAATTCTTAAGATACCCTCTACGGAAATTGTCTTTGGCCCGAGAGTCACCCCCTAATACACCCCGGTGTGCAAAGAGCATTCCTATTCCGTAGACCAAATAGTGGCTCCACAGTTTCGTATTCCTATTTTCCTCGGCCGTTCACTTATCTTAAAAGATGCATCAATGTTAAGCATCTTCACCTAAGTATATACTTCATATATATATATATATATATAGAAATCTTCCGGTCAGGCCTTCTTGATCGGAACCGCCGTCCGAAGGCGGCGTTTGGGGCCCTTCCAGGTGGAATTTTTTGATGATTTTTTTTGGGAATGTTCTCCATCAAGTTTAGTTTGTCCACAAAAAAGTTTTATCTAAAAATTCAACCGGAAAGGCAGCGAAATAATTTTTGGAAGATAACTGCATCAAAGTATACATATAAAACGCAGTTATCTTCCAAAAATCGTTTGACCGTAGTCCCGATTGAATTTTTATTTGATTTTTTTTGTGGATAAACTAGACTTGATGGAGAACATAAACAAAAAATTTCATCAAAAATTTCCACCGGGAAGGCGACCAAATGCCGGATGGCGGTTCCTGTCCGGAATTCCGGGCATGAACTTTTCTCCAGTCCGGAGAGAGAGATGTTCCTATCCAGCAGTTTGGACAGGAGCCGCCGTGTGAACGCTGCTGTTTGGGGTGATTCCAGGTGGAATTTTTTGATGAAATATTTTGAGCATGTTCCTCATCAAGTCTAGTTTATCCACAAAAAATTTCAGCTCAAAATTCGATCGGGAAGACAGTCAAATAATTTTTTTGAAGTTAACTGCGCCCAATTATACATAAAAAACGAAGTCACCTCAAAAAAATTATTTGACTGCCTTCCCGATCAAATTTTAAGCTGAAATGTTTTGTGGATAAACTAGACTTGATGAGGAACTTGCTCCAAAAATTTCATCAAAAAATTCCACCGGGAACAGCTCCAAATGGCGGCATTCAGACGGCGGCTCCTGTCCGAACTGCTTGACAGGAGCATTTCTATATTTATATATATAGATAGAGAGAACTTATCCTGTCTGAACGTTCGGACAGGAGGCACCGTCCGAACACCGCCGTTCTGGGCGGTTCGCCGTGGAATTTTTTGATGAAATTTTTATGGTATGTTCTTCATCAAGTCTAGTTTATCCATACCAAATTTCAGCTCAAAATTCAATCGGAAAGGCCTTCAAATGATTTTTTGAAGTTGACTGCGTCAAATTATACATAGAAAAACGCAGTGAACTTCAAAAAATTATTTGAAGGCCTTCCCGATCGAGTTTTGAGCTGAAATTTGGTATGCATAAACTAGACTTGATGAAGAACATACCATACAAATTTCATGAAAAAATTCCACCGGGAACCGCCCCGAACGCCAGTGTTCGGACGACACCTCAGGTCCGAACGTTCGGACCTGAACATTCTTGTATATTATATATATATATATGTCATATATATATATATATATATATATATATATATATATATATATATATATATATATTCATAGTGGATTATTTTTAGCATTTAAGAGACCCGATAGGTGAGTCATAGTCAGACTCGAATGAGCAATTCTTAGAGCCAGGCCGGCGATGAACGTCAGTTGCTCTCCAGCTGTGAGTCCGCCCGCCGGTGATTCGGCGAGCAGATTCTGGCATCAGTTTCTAGCAGTGAATCCCAGTCATCAATTCGTCGATTCAATTCGTCAATTTGTTGATTCTCAAAACAGTCATTGACTCCCTGTGCAGCGATGAAATGTGGGCGCCATTGTCGACCGGTCTGCTCGTCCCTTACACCCTGCCGAATCGTCGCTGACTCCTTGTGTAATACTACCTCCGTCCCGCAATTAAGTTACCACTTTCCTTTTTGGACAGTCCTTAAATTAAATTCACACTTCCTTACTTTCCTTATTTGGCAAATTATCTACATCAAAACAGTGTCAAACAGTGTCCAAACAGTGTTTGGACACTGTTTGGAAAATTATCTATATCAAATTATTTGGTAAATTCACACTTCCTTATTTTCCTTATTTGGCAAATTATTTACATCAAAACAGTGTCAAACAGTGCAAAACAGTGTCTAAACAGTGCAAAACAGTGTCTAAACAGTGCAAAACAGTGTCCAAACAGTGTTTGAACAGTGCAAAACAATGCATTCCACTCTAAAGTCAAATTTATCTTCTTAATAAGTGTGAAGTCAAATCGGGAACTTAATTGAGGGACGGAGGGAGTATATGAAAAAGTGCACGGCGGCTTCACTGCCATTCGTCGCTGCCCTTGATGGCCTGGATGGACTTCATCGTTGGTCGTTGCTTTTGTCATCTCAAATAGCAACTTTACATTTATGGCTTATTTCAATAAGTGATATAGTTGCAGGGGTAGTTTAGATAATCAAATCAATTTTATTCATTTAGATTTAATTTAATGGCTATGAATAGTAATTTAGGGGCTGTGAATAGAATTTCCCTTGATTAAAACATAAAACTATCCCACACAATCCAAAGTGTGGCTATTTAGTGTTGTTTGTTCGTAATGCATTGGGTCCATTTTGCAGGTTTGTGGTGTAAAAGAGAAGAAACCAGATAACATATGGCTAGCGTTAGAGGGAGTATACCTTCCCGTTTATGAGACGAAAAGCTCTTAAAGCCGAGGCACGATTTGGGTAACGCTAGTTTTAAATTTTTAATACACTTAAACGGTTTAACCTATTGAAGTCTATAGCACTTGGCGAAGTATGCTTAACTAATACTCCATATGTAATATTTAAATTTTACACGTGTTCTAACTTCTAAGAACATTACATACTATATGTGAGTCTGTGACACACTGTATTCTAATTTTGATTTCGAGAATCATATCTGAATCAAGATTTGTATAATGTAAAAAAGATTGACTATTTCAAGTAGGGGTGGACCCGGTCCTGGACTCCCAGTCCATAAAAGGTAAAGCCCAGAACCGACCCGGATTATACGGGTCCTGATCCGGGCCAGGGTACTTGGCCGGTATCGGGTCCGGTCTTGGGCCAGTTCGGGCGGTTTTCAATTTTTTTAAAAAATTAATAATATAAATAACTAATGCTACATATTTATAATGAAATGTAGATTTATTTGAAACACTAAATTGACTTTAAGTATTACACATTTATAAATTACAATGGAGAATAGTTTAAAGACATTTCCTAATCATTGGAACTCATACCAGTGTCGTTGGTCTGTTTTCTTCATGAAGTTGTAGCTTAGTGCTATGTTAACTTCTTGAGTACTATGGCGTGTCTAGACAAATTGCGTGCTCAATCTCGTTTTATAATTCGTCCGGATGTGTCGGCTTCGTTAAACTCTTGTTCCACTGCAACCGTTGAAATTGGCATTGATAGCTTGATTCATCATTTTTTATAAAATTGGAAACATCCCTTCGTGGTCCTTCCACGATTGGAGTATGTCAATCTCTTCCCTGTCATCATACTCAACAGGAAACATTAGATATAAAGAAAGGTGGTTAATCGAGCTTTGCGCTACGACATGAGTAGATTTACTTTTTTTAAGATTAGATATTGCAGATTTGAAACTATTTTTCTTTATATGAAGAGTAGTCGATTTCGGGGAAATTATGAAATAGATTATTAACCTCGTTGAATTGCGCTTAAGGATCTATTGCGTTGTCATTGTACATAGGCAATTTAGCGTAGACCGAATTAAAATAGTACTATATTTTTATATAAGTAGAAAGTTTGAAACACGAATCTAGAACAAAATCAATAATATATATTGGCGCAATGTAGGCGTAAAAATTAAAAACTTTTCTTTCATATAATCACAAAAATAATGAACATAAGTGGCTTGGTGGCTTGAGAAATTCTTGAAAAACACCGGCGAGATTAACAGCTTAACTAAAAACAGGTTAGCGTTAAGTGTAGAAACATGAAATTGATCTAGGAAAAGAGAAGGGGACAGAGGGAGTGGCTCGCCAAAGCTTTAGACCGTCTAGGGTTCGCAAATAAAAGCACAAGCCCAAACACGTAGGGAAACTTTGCAGAAGGTTTTTTCGAAGGAGAAAGACCCCATATATAGGGGACAGTGGTGCGGTGGTGCCGTATGAAATGAATGTTGAAGTTGGTAATACATATTTCGAAGTTATGTGAATTATGGGCACATGTTAGCTCCGTACCCGCGAAGTTTTAGGAAAGGATAAAATGAATGCGGCGCTCCCGCTTTAGAAGAAATTCAAAAAAGAAAATTGGTTACTCTCTTAAATCGAGCCCGACTGATTTAAGAGAGTAGGGGTTCGTGGTAGTACTACGGGCTTTGACAATATCCTAACAAGTAACAGCGACCTAGTCCAAGAAAAACCAAGGGCACGAGATTGACGGATAATGCCATTTCGTTCTAAACAGGGGGATCACGACCCTTTCAGGATCAATCGTACCCAGGCCAACCTGGACACGAGGTCTCGAGCTTGGTTGGGGTTCTAGCGAGATCGGACTCTCCGTAGAGCTTACGTGACAAGTCATGTATGAATGCATGGCTATCTAGTAGCGGTGGAAAATAAACCTGAAGAGCTATGTGCATAAAGGAGGCAGTAAATGCAGAAGTTATTACCCTTATGTCTTCTAGTGCAATAGTAGCATCATAGCTATAAATATTCCTTGTAATTACCCTAAAAGGCCGCTTTGCCTCTGGAATATTAATACTTCCTTACGCTCCCAAAATATTTTCTCTCACACATATCTAACCCTTCATATTTAGCTCTTCTAGTTGAAATTATACTCCATTAGTAATAAAAATACACGGGAAAAAATTGAAAGATAAACCAGACAAACAAAAAGTTCAATTTTGAATTAATTGTTGAATTCCTGGCGAGAATGCGAGATTTTGAACTTGTGTACATAGAACTGGACCATTGAATTGGAGTAGAGAATTATAAAAGTATATGAAGATACTTTAATTAATTGATTACCTCCATAGTGTTGTGAAATGAAGAAGATGAAGTATAGATATGAGATAGATATAAAGATTATAACCTCTGGATATTCTATTTCTCCTTAATATCTGAAATTTCTGAATTTCTGAGTGAGTTTACAATGAATGGAACAAGTCCTATTTATACTAGCCAAGCTTAGGGATGAATCATCTAGGAATGATTCTACATAATTTGCTGGGAGTATTGAATCTAGCCATGTGTGTGATTACAAGGATTTATGTTTGCTTAGTGTCCTGATTACGAGGATTACATTCACACTTGTCATTTTGGTGATTTTACAACACCCCCCCTTGAATGTTCATCCTTGAATATGTATTTAATATTTTAAAAACTTATTGTGAAAATTAAGGGGTAAAGATTACGACTTATAATGTCGTTGTATTTGGATGTACTGTCTCGTTATAAACCTTATGAGGAAAAACCCAGTGGGATAAAAACCCGATGAAGGAAAAAAGAGTGCATTGCATTCAAATACTCCCCCTGAAATTAACATAAATTTTGAAGAGAAATTTGCTTCCGGTAGGATCAAATCATATCTCGTTTACAAAAATAATACTACGTAATGTTTTTTTCATTTGTATTACCTATTTAGTTCTAGATTAGGAAACTTATTTCTAACTTTCCAAATTTGCCCTCCAGCTTCAGCCTCTAAACTTTTGTGCATCTTCTCCCTCACGCTTCGGCCCTCACCCTTCTTCTCCTGCATCACGCTTCTTTCGCAAGATCACCGTCATCCTTTTCTCCGCTGTTCATCACCGCCAGAGTGGTCGTCGCTCGTCATCGCCGGAACCATAAACACACGCAAAGGCCGAAAAATCAATTCCGCAGCAATCACGGCCATGGAGAACTACTCCTACCCTTCCTATTCGGATTCCAGCGACTCCTCCCCTATTCCCCCTATTTCCGTGAAATCAAGTTCAATATCCTCCCTTAGATGATTCTAATAAGCCCCTTTCTCCCAAATTCAAGGTCAAGTTCAATATCCTCCCAGTTTTACGTTATCTGCTCTGCTATTGAACTATTATAAGAATTTATTGTCTGTTTAATGACTACTTATTGTCTATGTATTACCATGAGATTGCGGTATTACCATAAGTAAATACGTACCCGGTTTGTGATTTGGCCTTTTGAGGATCTGATAAATATGCATCGTCTGCATATCCGATTAAAGCGGCTTTTTCATCTGTGTGGTAGAATAGGCAGAGATCAGCTGTACCGCGGAGATAACGGAATATGTGTTTGATCCCGTTCCAATGATGCCTCGTTGGACATGAGTTGTACCTAGCTAATAAATTCACAGAAAATGCAATATTTTGTCTAGTATTATTAGCTAAATACATCAACGCTCCAATAGCACTCATATATGGTACTCCGGGACCGAGTATTTCTTCGTTGTCTTCTCGGGGACGGAATGGATCATCGTGTGTGTTGAGAGAACGAACCACCATTGGTGAAGTCAAAGGATGTGCTTTGTCCATATAAAATCTCTTCAAAACTTTCTCGGTGTAATTAGATTGATGGATGAAAATTCCATTCTTCGAATGCTCAATTTGAAGTCCAAGACAAAATTTGATTCTCTCGAACTCTTTCATTTAAAATTCTTTCATAAGATATTTTGCAGTATTTTCAATTTAATCCGGAGTTCCAATCATGTTTAAGTCATCAACATGTACTGCAATTATGGCGAATCCCGAATTTGATCACCGAATGAAAACACATGGACTAATGGGATCATTCTTATATCCTTCTTTGAGAAGATATTCACTTAGACGATTATACCACATTCGTCCAGATTGTTTTAGTCCATACAATGACTTCTATAGTTTATTGGAAAACATGTCTCGAGGTTTTGAGTTGTAAGTTTTAGGCATTTTGAATTCACTGGGAACTTTCATATAAATATCTGTATCGAGTGAACCGTATAATTATGCAGTCACTACATCCATTAGGCGCATTTGCAGCCTTTCAAAAACAGACATGCCAATGAGAAACCTTAATGTAGTTGCATCAACTACTAGAGAATAAGTTTCTTCATAATCTATTCCCGGCATTTGAGAAAAACCTTGGGCAACAAGTCGGACTTTATATTTTACGATTTCATTCTTCTCATTGCGTTTACGCACAAATACCCATTTAAAGCCCACTGGTTTTATGCCCTTTGGCGTAGGGACTATCGGTCCAAAAACATCACGTTTTTCAAGTGATTTTAATTCAGCCTGAATAGCTTCATTCCATTTTGGCCAATCGTGTCATTTCCAACATTCTTCTATTGATGTTGGCTCATTGTCATTGTTTTCATTCATAACATTTGTGGCAACGGCATAGACAAATATCTCATTAATATCGATATCTTTTCGATTCCATTGCATTCAGTAGAAGCGTAGTTTATTGAAATTTCATAATTATCAACGTTTCTATCATTATCTGGAATATCTTCCTCGTTTAAGGAAGTTGTATCGTCATTTGAGATGTTTGTTTTGTCAATATCATTTTCTACGCCAGTATTTTCAAATTGTTCATTTTCTTGTTCAGAAGGATGAACATGTTTGGCATCACAGATTAATTCCTACCTTTTAGTTTTTCTTGGTTTTATATCTTTTGATCCAAGTGGACTTCGACGCTTTTTGCGTATAAAAGAATCATTTGCACGAGATTTTTCAGAATCTGTTGGGATTTCAATCCTGGCAGGGGCATTCATAACAGGAATATGTGACTTTGTCACTTTCTTTGTATCCATGAATGCATCAGGCAACTGATTTGCAACATTTTGTAAATGGATTATCTTTTGAACTTCTTGCTCACATATATTTGTTCTTGCGTCAAGATATGATAATCCTGTTGCATTCCATGTTATCTCTTTCGTACTTGGGTCTAATTTATTATTTTCTCCCCCTAACGTTGGGAACACTGTCTCATTGAAATGTTAGTCTGCAAACCGTGCGGTGAATAAGTCACCAGTCATCGGCTCGAGATATTTTATTATTGAGGGAGATTCAAAACCAACATAAATTCCCAACCTTCTTTGAGGATCCATTTTTGTACGATGAGGTTGAGCAATCAGAACGTAAACCGCACAACCAAATATCTTAATGTGTGCTAAGTTTGGCTCTTGTCCAGTAACTAATTGCATTGAGGAATATTTATGATATGCAGTTGGTCTAAGTCGAACTAAATTTGCTGCATGTAAAATAGCATGTCCCCAAGTTGATGAAGGTAAATTACACTTCATTAATAATGGTCTAGCGATTAATTGTAATCGTTTAATCAAAGATTTAGCAAGACCATTTTGTTTATGGACATGAGCAACAGGGTGCTCCACATCAATCCCAATCGACATACAATAGTCGTTAAATATTTGGGATGTAAATTCTTCTGGATTGTCAAGTCGAATTCTCTTTATAGAATGATCCGAAAAATGAGCTCTTAATTATATGATTTGAGCAAGGAGTTTAGAAAATGCTAGATTTCTGGTCGATAACAGACTGACATGTGACCAACGTGTTGAAGCGTCAATCAACACCATGAAAAATCGAAATGGTCCACATGGTGGGGCTATCGGCCCACAAATATCTCCTTGAATCCTTTCTAAAAATGCAGGTGATTCAGTTGCATTTTTGTTTATAGAAGGCCTGGTGATCATTTTGCCAAGAGAACAGGCCTTACAAGGAAAATCACTTGATAATGGAACCTTGATATTCTTTAATGGGTGTCCAAGTGAAGTATTAATGATTTTGTGCATCATTACTTGGCCTGGGTGACCTAAACGGTCATGCCACAACATGAATGTTTTCCGATCTTCTATCTTTGTGTTAGAAACCAAATTTTTTTCGAATGAACTAATATATGTGAAATATAGTCCTGACGAATATGGTGGCATTTTTTCACAAATATATTTAGTGCCAGATTTAGTTGTCGTGAGACAAAGATATTCCTTTGTTTTTCATTCATGGTTTCTATGTGATAACTATTTTGACGCATATCTTTAAAACTCAATAAATTTCTCCACGATTTGATAGAGTATAGAGCGTCATTTATAATTATTTGTGTCCCGTTAGGGAGCATCGTATATGCTTTCCCAGACCCTTCAATGAGTTTCGCAACACCTAATATTGTATTGACTTTAACTTCAACTAAAGTCATTCGAGAAAAATATATTTTATTTCTCAAAATGGTGTGCGTTGTGGCGCTGTCTATCAGACATAGCTTTTTATCATTTGAGTGATCCATATCTTCAATATATATAAATAAGGGAAAATCGCACATTTGACCCCTCAATTATCCACCATATTGAAATCCCAAACCCGTGTTTCGGGTTTTCTAAATTTCACCCCTGAGTTGTCCGAATAATTATAAATGTCACCTCTTGACTCTGGTGCCGGACTCCATCATCGTCGGCGGCACCAGAAATTAAATTAAATTTAAAAATCTGGTGCCATTTGTATTCTGTATGATAAAGCAAAAAAGAAAAAAGAAAAACAAAATTAAATTTACAGAGATGCAGTCGTATGACCAAATCAGATCTGGTGCCGGACTCCATCATCGCCGGCGGCACCGCCACCGGCCGTCTCCGTTCTCTCCAGCGGCACCACCACAGACCGTCACCAATGTCATCTAGTGTTGTTGCGTCGCCAATCTGCTTCCCCACCGCTTGACTCTGGCGATTCCAACTCTAGATCTGCCATGTCTTCCATCACAACCATGTCATCCCGTACCACCGCCATCTCCTCCACCGCCACAGCCAACTCTTTAAAAGCATCTGCCTCCTCATCTCGCGATTCAATTTCCGACCTCTAGCTAGCTAGATTGTCTTCTTCATAAAGGTGTTGAACTATGAATATGTATTGCCAAGTTAAAATAAAAATGACATTATCGTATAAAAACATGACATTTGTAGGTGTAAAACATGACACAAAGTTTCAACTTATTAAAGTGAATGCCATCTTTGTACATGTATATGACATTATTTGCCAAAAATTTCGTAGAACATAGCAATATGGCATTATAAAAAATGTAATTTCACAAAAGTTGTATTTTCATATGCAAATTGATTAATTTTTAAATTTTTAAAACCAATTCCAAACTGTTTCGATCAGTGGTCATTCAGAGGCAAAAGAGCCAAGTCCAAGTTGATATAGTGGGTGCAATCTTTTACATGTAAAATGGAATTATTTATCAAATAGCTCAAAAAATATGGCATTATAAAAATTGTAATTTCATTAAAGTGGGATTTTCAGATGCAAAGTAAATAAATTTAGAGATTTAAAAACTAAATCTAATTTTTTTTTCAATCACATGCCATTGAAGTTTTAAAATCCAAAATTTCCAAAGTAAATAAAACAATTAATGGAGAATATAAAAAAATAGAAGAAAACAGAAGTGGAAGAAAACATGCCTTTCAATTGGACACCATCATTGAAATTTGCGGGTCGGCCATCCATTGAGGCACTGCCTCTGAATCGCCGTCCATTGCCTCTAAAATAAGAACGTTGGCCGGAGGTGGGGAGAAACGTCGTCTCTTGTGCTGCCTCTAAATTCCATAAGATGAATGATTTTTTTAGATCTACAGAAGGGAGATCTATAGATTTATACATTGCGTCTTCAAATCCACCCGATGTATGAAGAATTTTAGATCTGTTCAAGCATCTTCGAATCCCACAGGATAGTTGAAGGTCTTCCCAAAGTGAATTAGTGAAGGGAAAAGGAAAAAATACATGGCATGACAAGAATAGGAATGGGAAGGAGAGAGGAGATATGGGATGAGGAGTAGGGATGGAATACGTATGACAGAACGAAAGAAAAGAAAACCATAAATGGGAAGGGGTACAATAGGAATTCAAACTCCTATTTTGGGAATTTAAATTATCCGCTCCTATTGTTGCATCCTTACTCCTATTCTTAACAATTACTTAACAAGGATGTATGCACTATTACCTTTTTTTAATATAAAATTATTTTTATGCATTTGATTTAATATCACCAAATTTGAATATGCACCAGTAATAAAGTTTATTTTATACGTAGTATAGGTATGTGTATAACTATATAAGCATTAACTAAAATAAACTGATACTCCATCTATTCCTGTTATATCTTCAAACTTTCCTTTTTCATCCGTTCCAATTAAACTTCCACTTTCCCTTTTTGGTAAAGAATTTGTGGTTCACAACATTTCTTACACATTTCTCCCTCTTCTGCACAACTCTCCACCATACAATACACACTTTTCTTAAATTGTGTATCAAAGTGAAATGAAAGATATAATAGGAACAGAGGGAGTACATCATATTCGAATGGAATACCAAAATACTCCATATACATAGATTCTTAAAATTAAAATTCTGGAATTTGTATGGCGTCAGTACTGTATGTACTGTCATCCCAAATTCACAAGTGAACTTAATAAAATTTATTTGTTGTGTTTTGTTGTAACTGGTAAAAACAAAAACAACCGAATAAACCATTCAATAATGTTTAGTGTAAGAGCTACGTGGCCAATAAAGCATACATGAAGCCTTGATAAAATACATAAGTCTTACTTAGTGGACATCTGTTGCATGAATAGATGTAATATACATCGGAGTTTGTGAATTTGTGCATGCTTTCACTCGTGACTAGTTTTAATTTGCTTATAGGGAAAATCGCACATTTGCCCCCCAATTATCCATCATATTGAAATCCCAAACTCGTGTTTCAGGTTTTCTAAATTTCACCCCCGAGTTGTCCGAATAATTATAAATGTCACCCCTGCCGTTATTATTATTCGGACAACTCGGGGGTGAAATTTATAATTATTCGTACAACTCGGAGGTGAAATTTATAACGGCAGGGGTGACATTTATAATTATTCGGACAACTCGGGGTGAAATTTAGAAAACCCGAAACACGGGTTTGAGATTTCAATATGGTGGATAATTGGGGGGTCAAATGTGCGATTTTCCCTTTGCTTATATTTTATATGTCTTGTGTTTATTTCAGCAGCTCATTTAACTTCATCCCTCTTCTTACGCGTACTCCGTATTATTTAAAACAACTAGGCGTCAACCTTCTTAATTAGAGTACACAGATTACTACAAGTGCAAAATTCTCTCTTCTTTAATTATTATGGTGTATATACCTCTCATTTCTTTTGTGAAGAGTTCATTCGGATTGAAGAATACTTGAAGGCATGTTATCTATATACTTTCCATATATCATAGAAAATTTATTTAAAAGGGAGAATAATTTTCAGGTTTGAATACTAAAAGAAGACAATAGATGTTATCCTGCAGGAGATGATGATTTCTTGAAGATTTTGAGCAGATTCGTGCTGATAAAGTATAGATACGAGATAGATATAAAGATTATAACATCTGGATATTCGGCACCAAATTCAAGAACACACAACACAACAAAAATTTATGACCGGAAATGGAGCTCTGGGAATTCTCAAGCGGGATTCCTCAACACACAACAACATGTGGGAATGATTCCTACTACCTCAACACTAACAACCGTTGAGGTATATCACGTAGGGGGTGATAATCGAGTACTTGGATTGCTTAAGGATCGTGTAAGTTCACTTTCCGAATTGATATTTCTCCCATATGCCTGGGTTACAAGAAATTCAATCTAGGATAATTCTTAAGGACACTCTAGAACTTAGGCACAAGAACTAGAGCCAAACTAATCGAGTATATGGATTGTTATCTTTAATTTGAGTGCCAAAGTGATGAAGATATGTTGAATATGTTTCCTCATACTCCTCTGTACGAAATATGGTGATATATATATCCATATTCACCTTCCTAGGCAGTTGCAACACGTTTAAGAATAACCGCAACAATTTTTGGGAAACTGCTGGAAAATGCCTAACCGTTCTAGAACTCGGTCTAGAACTACAGAGTTGGTCTACTGAAAGTCGTTATACCTCGAGTTCTACCTCGAGTTCCACTAATGTAGACACTTTGGAATTAAACTAGTTCTTATATACAAATGTGCACTCCACACCTACTAACTTGTATTAGATCATAGTTCTAATTCCCATTGGCACTCATGTCATTTCCAATTACACAAAACGACCGGTGACACTAAAATCACCAACAATCCTCCCCCATTTTAGTGTAACCCATGAAATGACATAACAAAGTTTACAAACCAAAACTTGCACATAAATGGAAATGTCGATACGATTAAATTTTCATCTTAGTATTTTACACATTCAAAATATTCGAGAATCGGGGTGTCCTACAGATTGAACCCTTCAACCCATTTGAATACCTCAAGATAAAATACATACAAGTTTCTATACTCAACTAGAATACAAACTTGACACAATTATAAAGCCGTGTGTCCTAATCCCATTCATGATCGTATAAAAGCCAAATCCCAATCTTTTTGAAGTGCGGCTACAATTCACGATCATATAGGTAATTCTTTTACTCGTGTACCTGCTTACACTTTATCAAAGGAATTATTAAGAAATAAATTCAGCCTCTCTACTACAGGTCCGAACACACACCTTGGGATGATTTTCATTGTGTGTTCCAATCCATTAAGTGTGAGCTTTCCGCATTGAATTCAGCCTCTAACGTTGTATTAGAGGGGAATTGGGTGTCTCACCATTAAGGATTAATTGGACTTTTAACCCATCCCTATAACAGACTTGTGCACTAAGTCTCGGGCCAAACTTTTGGTCAAGTGGTCCGCCAAGTTATGTTACGATCTTACAAATTCCACCATTCATGATTAGTTCTCTAATCATACTATATCTAACACCTAAGTGTCTAGACTTGCCATTATAAACATGACTATACGCCTTAGCCAAAGTGGAAGCACTATCACAATGGATAGAAATAGGTGCAATCGGCTTCCCCCGCAATGGAATCTCAAAACTTAAATTTCTTAACCATTCCGCCTCTTTACCGGTGGTAGCCAACGCAACAAACTCAAATTCCATCGTTGAACTTGTGATACAAGTTTGCTTCTTGGATGCCCAAGAAATGGCACCTCCCCCAAAAAAGAATACCCAACCACTTGTAGAAGAATGATCCTCTACATTGGATATCCAACTTGCATCCGAATATCCCTCTAAAACCGAAGGATACTCAAAGTAAGACAAACCATAATCCATGGTTCCCTTTAAATACTTGAACACTCTTCATTGCGTGCCAATGTTGAGTACTAGGATTACTAGTAAACCGCCTCAACCTACCCACGGCATAAGCAATATCCGGCCGAGTGCTTGTCATGGCATACATCAGACTACCAATGGCTTGAGATTACTCAAGTTGTGATACCACCTTTCCTTTATTAGGCATCAACTTCACACTAGGATCTATGGGAGTACCAACAGGTGAACAATCACTATAATTAATCCTTTTGAGAATATTCTCAACATAGTGAGCTTGTGTCAAAGCAATCCCTTTGTTTACTCGTTTAATCCTTATACCAAGGATCACATCTGCCTCCCCCATGTCCTTCATGGAAAACCTTGATGATAACAACCTTTTGGTTTCATCAACCTGATTTTGGTCAGTTCAAAAAATCAGCATGTCATCAACATAGAGACATATGATCACACCCACCCTTAAGGCATCAAATCGGCTATAGATACATTTGTCCAATTGGTTTAAACTAAAACTATTGGACAAAATAACTTCATCAAACTTTTGATGCCATTGTTTGGGTGCTTGTTTCAGCCCATACAATGATTTGACAAGTTTACAAACCTTATGCTCATTTCCCGGCATAACAAAACCTTCCGATTGTTTCATGTAAACTTCCTCATCAAGATCACCATTTAAAAATCAGATTGTGTATAGCCGCCAAATCATTTAACAACCTAATGGTTGTAATTCAAGCAACCGGCGCATACGTATCAAAATAGTCAATTCCGGGTTTTTGTTTAAAACCTTGAATGACCAACCGAACCTTGAACATGTCAACAGTTAGGCCTGGGACTTGGAACCGGAAAACCGGGAAAACCGACCCGAACCGAACCGAAATCACCGGTTCGGTTCGGTTCCTGACAATAGAGAATTAAGGTTTTTCGGTTCGGTTCTTAGAATACTACAAACGGTTCGGTTCCGGTTTAAGAAAATAATATATACTAGGAACCGAAGATAATATATACTTGCATAAAATTTAGGGTGATGGGCTGGCCCAGAGTAATAAATTAGGTCTGTAAACCTTTAAAGTTTACGCTCTAACGTAGTAACTTACACGACCTCGCTCTAAAGTTTTCTAGTCTGAACTCTGAACTGCTGCTTCTGAAGCCCTTCTAACATGTTCATCTTTTGAAGCCCTTTCAAATCCTTTGATTTTTGGACTATTAAGGCACTGCTCATACTCCCTCTACAAGATATTTAGGTTTCCTCTAACTCCTACTTTATTTTTTAGTTGTAAATATTTATTGATAGATAATTGGGGATACTTTATATAGTCATGGATCATATGATTTTAAGTTAATAAACAAATACATCCCTCAACTATTAGTCAAGAAACAAAAATATTCTTTAGTTAATGTTTACAACCTTCATTCATTCTTTTACTTCCTAATAGGTAGGAATAGACCGTTTATATATTGCCATTGGTGATGAATTTGATGACTCCCATTATGCTTCTCAGGCCTTGGGTCAGTTGGGTGAGGAGTTTTATTTCAGTTGAAAGTTGAACTAATAAAGTATAGGTTGCACACCAGTTGTTCGATGAAAAGTCTAAAACAGAAAAATGATGGATTTTCTAATCTTTTGCTTCTATATTCATATAGAATATAGCTCTAACACAGGAGCCCTTACTAGACCAATGATCTCAATCTCCTTTCTTTGTCATACGTAATTTAAGGGATTTATTCCTTTCTCATATGCATGTTGGAGACTTAGAAAACAGAAAACTAGTATTTGAATTTAAAATTAAAATCAATGTTCACAGATTTATTAAATCAGTTTATCAACTCTAAATTTTTGCAACTTTGTACATTGTTAACTTCATAAGTTCTTCACATGATTTCTTTTAAGTCACTAAACTTGGTATTTTATAAACTCAATCAGTTTTTCTTGTTCATTAAGAATGACTTGGGCACACTAACAAGGAATATTTATACTTTCTATGTGATGCAGGCTAACATGGAATCAACTATAGATGTTGATAACATCCATGCTACTGGAAGTGAAAATGGTAGTGCTGAAGTTGAAGAATCAATTGAGAAAGACTATAAAGTGCAGCCTACTAAAAAGGCAAAGTCTACTCCAGTGAGAAGGAAGAGAAAAAGCAACACTACTGTGGCAACAGAGCGATCTAAAATCTGGCAGCACTTTATCAAGGTAGATCACCCTATCATTGAGACCATCAATGGAATAGAAACCGTTGTTGGAAATACAAAGAGAGCACAATGTAAGTATTGCCCTACTCACCTTGCTTGTCATTCTACTAACAATGGAACTAGTAGTCTTAGGAAGCATATTGAGCAAGTTTGCAATGAATATCCTGGTAGGACAGATTTAAGTA
The DNA here is from genome assembly GCA_945859875.1 of Cuscuta europaea. Lineage (NCBI taxonomy): Eukaryota > Viridiplantae > Streptophyta > Magnoliopsida > Solanales > Convolvulaceae > Cuscuta > Cuscuta europaea. The sequence goes on from CAMAPE010000016.1 coordinate 15,461,662, forward strand.
AAGGTCAAACTCATTTGAATTTTGATGGATCCGATGAAGTTGTTCTGAAATGGAGTCAAGAAAATTGTGTCATTGCTGCAACTGAGATGATTGTCATCGATGAACTCTCTTTTAGTTTCATTGAAAAGCCTGGATTTAGAAGGTTTTGCAAAGTAGCAATCCCTAAATTCATTATTCCCTGTAGGAAAACCATAGTGAAAACTTTTTTAGGGATGTATGATAAAAAAAGGCAGAATTAAAGAAGGAGCTTAGTAACCATTGTGTATGTTTGACAACTGATACGTGGACTTCAGTTCAAAACATAAACTACATGGTTATTACAGCTCATTTCATAGACAATGGATGGCGAATGCACAAAAGAGTTCTTAATTTATGTCTTATTCCAAACCATCAAGGACAGACAATAGGTAAAATTCTTGAGTGTTGTTTACTATAATGGGGAATCAAAAGGATTTTGACTATTAGCGTAGACAATGCTTCTGCCAACAAGGTAACGATTGATTATATTCGGAAGAAACTATCCAATATTGACCCACATCAATTGTTTGGAGGGAGATTTCTTCATGTGAGGTGCTTGGCTCACATCATCAATCTTATTGTTAAGTCTGGTTTGCATATACTTGACAAGTCAGTATCTAGCATTAGAAATGGAGTTAGGTTCGTTAGAAGCTCACCGGCTAGGCTTGATTTTTTTAAGGTTTGTGTCCAAAATGAAAACTTGAACGTCAATAAAGTGTGTGTTCTAGATGTTCCAACAAGGTGGAATTCTACATACATTATGCTAGATACTGCACTGCAACTTAGAAGAGGATTTGATAGAATGGCTGAAGAGGAGGATGAGAGGTGGAAGAGTTACTTTGATGAGAATGAGGAAGTAGACGAGGAAGATGAAGGAAATGTTGTTGCACCACAACGGCGAAGAGTTGGACCACCAACTGAAGTAGATTGGGACAAGTCTGTTGTGTTTGTAAATTTTCTGAAAATTTTCTTTGATGTTACAGTGAGTGTGAGTGCAACAAACCGCCCCACTTCTCCCAAAGCTTTTCATCATCTGATCACAATTGAGTCTGAAATTGAGGACTTGTTTACGCGTCAACATTCATCACAAGGAGATGGAAGTGAAGTTGAAAGTGAATCTGAAAACTTGTTATCACAAATGGCTGTCAAAATGAGAAGCAAGTATAAAAAATATTTTGGATCAGTAGATGATTGCAATCAGTTATTGTTGGTAGCTTTAGTCTTGGATCCAAGATATAAGCTGTTAAACTTTCAAAGAATATGCGAAAAGATGCTGAAGTTAGGTGATAAAATGGTGGAAAAAAAAGTTGAAGAAGTCAAGGACTTACTTACCAGTTTAGTTGATGCATACGCTTCAGCATTTGGTACTCAAAAAGGCAGCAAAGTGCAAGAACAAACTCCTGATAATCATTGTAGCAGCTATCATTCGAGTGGTGTAAGTGGAAAAATGGCTGAACTTCTTGAGGATTGGGATAGAGAATTGGAAAAGGGTGATACAATTATTGTAGGTAGTGAAGTAGATAGGTATCTACTTGATCCCATAGAAAAGCCTCCTAAAGGGACTGACTTTGAGATATTGACTTGGTGGAAGATTAACGGAAGCAAGTACCCTAATCTGCAATTAGTGGCTAAGGATGTGTTAGCAATTCAAGTCTCCACAGTCGCATCTGAATCTTCCTTCAGTACTGGAAAGAGGGTGATTGATCCACACCGGAGTTCATTAACTCCCAGAACTGTGGAGGCTTTAATTTGCCTCCAAAATTGGCTAAAATCCAATAGTATTCAAGGCTTGGAGTACACTCCGACACCCGAGGAAATGTTGTGGCTTGAAATGGTAGAGAAAGGTATGTTTGAGTAACTGACTTTGTGATACACACACTTTACTTTGTTATTTATTATTCTGAACTCTAAATCGTATTTATTTCTGCCCTTAATACTAAAGTGTTATATAAATCTTTATCATTGCAGAACATGAAAATGATGAAAAAGAAAAAAGAGAGAAGAGTGCTGCAGAAAAGGCAGCAAAGCCCCCCAAAGCCTCAAAATTGCAGAAAACATGATGGAGGAAAAGCAACACCATATTTATCAAGTACTTTTGTAGGTTAGTTGGTTTCCTGCATATTACTTTCTATTGTAAAATAGTGTAATACTTACACTAAATTGAAGATGAGGCTCTTGAAATTTGAATTTGTTGAAAATAAAGTTGAACTAAACTTTGGTTAACATAAAGAAAAACAGTAAAGTTGAGCTAATATCAATTGTTCACATATCAGAGTTTCTAAGGCATTTTGCATAGAAAAAGCTGAAACAATAATAAAATACTTGTAATGTAGTTATTTACTTTAAAACTGATTTAGTGTTTTTATTTGCAGGTTTGGCGTTGGACGTGTTACACTACATTTGCATTTTTGCAACTGAAACGTCTTGGAAACCTAAAACTTTTTGCTAACTACATGTTTCACTTGTGAACTGAATTATGAACTCAACTTAATTAATGTCTTATGTGTTCTGTTTACTAATGTTTGAGATTACTAATGTTTTGTCTTATGTGTATGTTTTGGAATGTATGAATCTGGATGTTTTTGTGAGCCTTGTGAAAATCGTAAATTCAACTACTTTTGTTTATATAGCAGAACTTAAAAAGTTAATTTTCAAGGTATAGAAAGAAAAAAATAGGAACCGAAAAAAGCCCAGAACCGAACCGTTTACACATCATTCAGTTCTCAAACGGTTCTTGATTTTTTTTATTGGAACCGAACCGAATTTAAGAGTTACGTTATTATAAACGGTTCCATCATTTTTTAAGCGGAACCGAACCGATCCCAGGCCTATCAACAGTTTCATCCACTTTCATCTTCTTTTTGAAGATCCATTTGCAACCTAAGGGTTTAGAACCCGGTGGAAAATCCGACAACACCCAAGTGTTGTTCTCCATAATTGATGACATTTCATCATCAATTGCCTCCTTCCAAAAGGCAGCATCTCGGGATTCCATTGCCTCTTTAAAGGTCTTTGGATCATCCTCAACTTGGTAACAATATAAGTATTGTACCCCCACTTCGTCCCTTGAAACTTCCACTAAATACAACTGAAAATCGGGACCAAAGTCTTTCACGATGCGGCCTCGTTTGGTTTTCCTTATTTGTGGTGCTTCAGGATTCAAAGCACCATCCAAACATTCTGGAACTTGCACCTCACTAGTTCTTGGAACTAGTTCCTTTGGTATTTGAATTGATGAAAATCTCATCTCATCAAAGATCACATCCTGAGACTGTAACACTTGAGATTTAATTTAAATGGATTAATAGTACTACTCATACCAACAAGGTGCATCTCCTTTTAAGGGAGCTCATTAGCCAAGAACTCCAAAGTTAAGCGTGCTTGCACAGGAGTAGTCTTGGGATGGGTGACCCTCTGGAAAGTTTCTCAGGGCGCGCACGAGTGAGGAGAAAGTGCGCGGAAAAGTATAGTGGCGGTTTGTGAGGACAGTACTAGAGGTCAGAAGTAACTACCTCGGGGCCTACGGGGCCAGGGTGTTACAAATGGTATCAGAGCAACCATGCGATAGTGTGCTGATCCGTTGGATATCGGGTGGGCACTTAGCAGGGGAATAGATTCTGGGATATGATTGAGATTGGTTTACGGGCGCAACGAGGACGTTGCGTTCCTAAGTGGGGTGATTGTAACACTTGAGATTTAATTTAAATGGATTAATAGTACTACTCATACCAACAAGGTGCATCTCCTTTTAAGGGAGCTCATTAGCCAAGAACTCCAAAGTTAAGCGTGCTTGCACAGGAGTAGTCTTGAGATGGGTGACCCCCTGAGAAGTTTCTCAGAGCGCGCATGAGTGAGGACAAAGTGCACGGAAAAGGCTAGTGGCGGTTTGTGAGGACAATGCTAGAGGTCAGAAGTAACTACCTCGGGGCCTACGGGGCCGGGGTGTTACAGAGACTCAATCACGGTGTTAACCGCTACCGCATCATTAGGTTCTATTCCATAAAACCTATAAGCTTTGGAATGTTCAGCATACCCTATGAATATGCAATCAATTCCCCTTTCCCCTTAAGTTTTCCTTTTGGGCTCGGGTAATTTTACAACCGCCCTACAACCCCAAACCCGAAAATATTTCAAATTCGGCGCTTTCTTGTACCAAAGCTCATATGAGTTTGTCTTGTTCCTTTTATTTGGAACCCTATTTAGAACATAGCAGGACGTGAGCATGGCCTCTCCCCAAAACCCTTCACTCAAACCCGAGTAGGAAAGCATGGAATTAACCATTTCCTTTAACACTCAATTTTTCCGTTCGGCCACACCATTTTGTTGTGGTGTATACGGAGCCGTGGTCTCATGAATGATTCCAACAGATTGAAAATAATGGGGATCCATATATTCTCCTTCCCGATCAGTCCTAAGACATTTAATTGGATTACCGAATCGCAATTCAACCTCGGTTTTATACACTTTAAATTTCTCTAAAGCTTCGTCCTTAGTGTGCAATGAATACACATAACAAAACCGAGTTGAATCATCAATAAAAGTAGGAACATACTTTTTATTGCCAAGGGAAGGAGTTGAGTGAAAATCACATAGATCACTATGTACAAGATCCAAAATAGCCGAATTCCTTTCAACATTAGGAAACGAATGTTTTGTGATCTTAGTAAGCATGCAAGTCCTACACTTATCATCATTAATATCAAAAGTCGGAATTAAACCATCTTTAGACATTTCATGCATTTTTCTAAAATTAACGTGAGCTAATCTAGCATGCCAAATCATACAATCATTCATTGAAGATGCCACAAAAACAGAATTATCACTAGAAATTAATTTATTCACAACATTCAAACGAAACATGCGATTTGATAAATATCCAAAACCAACAAACACACCACCCTTGGACATAATATATTTATCGGATTCAATCACTTGTTTGAACCCTAAATTATTCAACATACATCCCAAAACAAGATTCTTTGGAACCTTCGGTACATACAAAATATCAAACAACGTAATTGTTTTTCCAGAAGTAAATTTTAAAACAACTACACTCTTTCCCAAGATAGGCACCATTGACTCATCTCCCACACGTAAGAAGGAACTGACCTCCACTGGTTCTAGGTCTTCAAAGAATCCTTTATCCTTACACACATGGCTCGTAGCCCCCGAGTCAATCCACCATGCACAGTCATCATCCTGTACATAAAAACATTCTGGAATGAGTGATACATAATTCTGGACAGAATTATCAAATTTAGTCAGGAACTGACCTCCTTTCCGTGGAACCAGGTCCTTAGACCGTTCCTGTCCACTGTCACTCGTTCCATCGCCATTCTTGTTCAGTTTCACACAGCAATCACGCTTGACATGTCCAACCTTTTGACATCTCCAACAAACCAAACCTTTCAGTTTCTTGTTGGGTTTGTCATGGTCTCCATACTTGCGCTTTTTGCCTCTCCCCTTCTCTTTCGGGTTAGATTTATTATCCTCAACCAAGTGAACATGAGCCAGTCTAGATTCAACTTCACTCATAATTTGATCATTCTCTTGCACACGAAGATTCTCCTCAATGCGCAAGTGACTCCCAAGTTGAACCAATGACAGTTCCTCATCTTGATGTTTTAAAGAACGTTTAAAATTCTTCCAAGAGGGTGGAAGTTTGTCAATTATACTCGACATGACATAGGACTCATCAACACCTATCTTGTGGAGTTTAAATTGACCAAGAACGTAACACGAAGGAGTTCATTGTATTGTTCCATAACCGGCCTTGAGTCAACCATTTTATAATTATTAAAATCACTCACCAATTAAGAACTTCTTACTAGAAGCATCCTCAGCGATGTATTTTGACTCAAGAGAATTCCACAACTCCTTCGCACTCTCAACGTTTTGGTAAATATCAAATAACGCATGGGACATACCGTTAAGAATGTGGCCTCTACATATGTAGTCATCGTTCTCTCACTTGTTACGCCTCCTAATTTGTTCCAAGGTTTCGTTCTCCATCACTTTCGGCATCAGAGTGCTCAACACGTACACAACCTTCAAAGTGGTGAGCAGGAAGTGCATCATCTTTTGCCATCTACGGAAATCGTTCCCTTGAAATTTGTCCAATTTGTTGAACTTGGATGTCATCTCTTCCACGGTACTCATAATTATCACAAAGAAAATATCAATTCGATTGTTGGGGTATATCACATAGGGGGTGATAATTGAGTACTTGGATTGCTTAAGGATCGTGTAAGTTCACTTTCTGAATTGATATTTCTCCCCTATGCCTGGGTTACAAGAAATTTAATCTAGGATAATCCTTAAAGACACTCTAGAACTTAGACACAAGAACTAGAGCCAAACTAGTCTAGTATATGGATTGTTATCTTTAATTTGAGTGCCAAAGTGATGATGATATGTTGGATATGTTTCCTCATACTCCTCTGTACGAAATATGGTGATATATATATCCATATTCACCGTCCTAGACAGTTGCAATACGTTTAAGAATAACCACAGCAGTTTTTGGGAAACTACTGGAAACTGCCTAACCGTTCTAGAACTCGGTCTAGAACCACAGAGCTGGTCTACTGAAACTTATACCTCAAGTGCTACCTCGAGTTCCACTAACGTGGACACTTTGGAATTAAACTAGTTCTTATATACAAGTGTGCACTCCACATCTACTAACTTGTATTAGATCATAATTCTAATTCCCATTGGCACTCGTGTCATTTCAAATTACACAAAACGGCCGGTGACACTAAAATCACCAACAACTATGGACACTGGTCGCAAAAAAGCTCCAAGCCATGGTGGAATCCCTGGAAGCAAAGCTTCGGTTCTGTACTGTTAGGTATGGGTCTACCAGTCCCTTGAGCCGGGGAAACTCGCGCATCTTAAACCCGCCTTTTCGGTAGGAATGTCAAAGAATCCCACATCGGTGTGGGCTAGGAGAGTCCTTGGTACCTTATAAGGCCTAGGTTCTTCACCACTATCTACGCATTTTAAATCCGTGAAGGACAACCCAAAGCGGACAATATTGGTAGGCTGCCTCCCGGTTGTGGATCCATTCTTCATGTACACCAGGCAAGAAACGCTCGCACAAGGTACTGATTATTCCTACTACCTCAAGCAAATTTAGGACGATGGCATCACGCTGGTGCATCTTTATCCAGGAACCAAGCAAACAGATCGAGCCGGAAATGACTTCAGGATCTTAGACAACCGGACTCTGACTCATCACAGTCAGGGCGCCTACTACGAACACCATATCCCTGAACGACGTCATCCATCGGATCCCAGGTCATCCCAATCGTTTCAGCTCGTTAGTTTCGGAAGATGACACGATCTGCTCACTTAATTCTAAACCTTTTGAACAACATCACCGCGGCGATACTTAAAAAACAACCGGATGTAAACAGTCTCAACAAGAGGAAATGGAAAAGTCAAACCCGTTCAATAGATGACCCAATCGCTCTTGAAGAGGGTGAAATTCAGAGATTTGTACTGGCCAGCCACATCACCGGCAGACCCACCTTCACCTGTAAAGTGTGCTGGTATGTCAAAGGACGGTCGTACGCGACCAATCCGTATCGACGGATTTATTTGCCAAGTCCAACTCACCCGCGAAAACATCAACTTCAGCAACGCACCGGCGACAGACCTACACGCTGGAGGAACCATCAACGTCAGCACAAGGTACGTTGGTTGACAGACCTGAGGCATTCAATCAAGCTGTCGAGGAGACCACTTAGCTTGGCACCTTCTGTCCCTTCACATGGGCAGATCTGGTGAGGTGTGATGCGAACAAAATTTGTCACCAGGCTGCTCAATTGAGCATTTTACAAAATTCTGGTTTGGTCGAACACTTAAGTGAAGTTATCCCAAATTCTGAAAAATTATGGTTTTGATTCAATTCAAATTGAACAAAAAAATTTCAAATTTGCAAAAAATAAAAATGAAATTTTCAATTTTCAAATAAAAAATAATTTTCTTCATAAGATTAATATCAAATTGGATTTAGTCACTCAAATGCTCCATTTTATCACTAAACTCACTAAGGAGGTTTCTAATGTGTTCCAACTATGCAAATTTGGAAACATCACAGTTTCTTCTGAATCTTTTAAGTCATGCAATTTTTTACAAATTGTGAAAGAAGATGGAGCTATGTCCTTATTCCAATGGGACAGAGAAAATCAAGTCTCATTGATTTTCTAAATATGTTCTTGAACTTTGTGGGACTTCACAATTAGACACAGCTGGATTCGATACTCTTTTGTCACAGAAACAGTGAAGACACACAGAACTATACATCCCCCTCCAAAGCAATTTTTGAGTTGGATATTTTGACAACATGTGCCATCAAACCGCACATCACATTTGAAGACGAGGACCTTGAGGCGCTCCCAGCACAGATTAACTCTCCCGAAATGAACAAGGACAACCGTAAGGAAAACTCTTCTCACCCTATGGTTACCAGAAGTCAATCACGAAGCCATAAAATAGATGACTTCACAGAAGGATTGATAACTAGAAGTCAATCAAAACCGCTCCAAGATGATGAAGACTATTACATCTACCCGGTTTGCTCAACTATGATTCACCTCAAAATCTAGTAACCGAACTCGAATGCTATAAGTCAGCACACCCAGATGCAAAGTCGTACCCTCCTTATCTCCGACAAGCTATCCATTTTCACCATAAATAAAACTGTATGCTCTCAACCAATGTAGGTGTGCCTACAACGAATGTTATTTGTTAACTCTTTCTCTTGTGACTTTATCTTGTACTTTCCTTTATCGAACTTTGTACTTGTAATCCTTTTCTTAATAAATTGGAAAGTGTTCCCCGGCGCTTTCCCCACTTTCAGTGGCATGTCCGGGATTTAGAAAAAAAGGTTCATTGCATAAAAAAAACTCTGGATATTCTACTTCTTCTTAATATCTGAAATTTCTGAATTTCTGAGTGAGTTTACAATGAATGGAACAAGTCCTATTTATACTAGCCAAGCTTAGAGATGATTCAACATAATTTGCTGGCAGTATTGAATCTAAGCATGTGTGCGATTACAAGGATTTGTGTTTGTTTAATGTCCTGATTACAAGGATAGACATTCACACTTGTCATTTTGGTGATTTTAAACACAAATCATTATCACGCAACTTGTAGTTATGGTGCCAAAGGGTGTCTTCGTCACATGCCATATGCACCTCATTCTTACCCAGTCCACCTTTTATGATCAGAAAAATGATAAAGGAGATATCAATCCAAGACGTGAAAAGATGAAATGTGTTGGTATAAAGTCAAAATTGAAAACTATCAATCTAGTAGAACCTAAGTTATCATGAATTTTATTATTTTTTCATTTTAAAAATTTAGAATATTATTTAATATTATTAAAATAATAAACTTTTGTGAAGAAAAATTCATCAAATGCAATATAGAATTAGGTGACAACTCCGGTACCCATTTAAAAATTGGGGTACCGTACCTACCAATCACTTGATTGGTCCAAATCGTTATATCATTTTTAATTTAGATTTAAATAATTCAACTGCATCATTCTAATTGGTCCATGTGGACAAAGGTATGGTACCTTTAGGGTACCATAGAATCTAGTCATCTACCATAGAATTAAGTATACCGTAACTCATACGGAGTACAACACAAAATAAATCATCATAGGAGCTACCAAATTGGATTGGAGTGATAGTTTCCCAAATTTGATGGTACAAACGATAAGTTCAATACTTCATTTTGTGTTTACAAAGTGTACAGAGACATGTCTATATTACAGGATTTACAAATAATAAGATTCAATAGGGCAGTAAAGCCTGTGTTCTCTTATTGGGCCTTAGACCTCTACTTACCATTTCATCACGCAACTTAACTGCCTTATCCAGTTTTCCAGCAACACAACAACCATATATTAGAATATCATAAGCCACCCTGTCGGGCTGGAGCCCACCATCAATCATGGACCCCCACAACCTTAGCGCTCCCTTTAAATCACCTCCCCTACAAAATGCATTGATGACCGTGGAAAAACTGACACAATCAGGAAACATCCCTTTCTCTCTCATTTCAACTAATGTATCAGTAGCTTTATCAATTTCGCCCAATTCACAAAACCCCCGAATGAGTATATTATAAGTGACAACACTTCCAAGAAAGCCCTCAAGCATTGTGTTATGCAGCTCCACAGCTTTTTCTATCGACCCAGCTCGGGTTAACCAGTCAAGAAAACAAGCATAAGTAAACTTGTTTGGTATCAAACCAACGGATAACAACTCTTTGCAAAAAGCCTCAGCTTTATCAACTAATCCCACCTTACACAAACCATTTATCATCACAGTGTACGTTAACACATTTGGAATGATCCCTTCACTCTCCATAATTTCCCAATAGCCAAACGCATTCCGAAGATCGCCATCTTTCCCGTATGAATCAATGATGTTAGTGTATATCACATTGTCTGGACTCAATCCTTCTTCATGCATCTTCTTCAATATCCTCATTAATTGTTTCTTATCATGCTTTAATGCCCCGTCTATGAGTGCACCGTAACAAACGATATCCATCTTCATCCCATCAGTGGTGGCAAATGCATCTTTGACTCTTCTGGAGATAAAGAGACCATGGAGAAGAGCAGATAAGCACATCTGGATCGGTTTACAGTTTTCTCTTTTAAGATCTGCCATGATTTTTTTTGCCTCCTTTGCTTTGCCCAAAGAGCAAAGACCGGATATCAGTGACCTATAAGTGTATGTATCGGGGACAAGACCCTTCTCAGACATTTCATCAAACAGTTGAAGGGCAATGGTTATGTTTCCTGCTCTACAATACCCTTCGATCATGACGTTATATGTGACCTCATTTGGGCTTGAAACATCATCGAAGATTTTTCTTGCCTCACCAACCAAGTTGGCATTGCACAGACCAGATATGATCACGGTGAAAGTGTACACGTTTGGGGAGATACCGTTTTTACCCAGCATTTCATGAAAAAGGCTAAGCGCCTTTTGTACTTCCCCTTCCTTGCAATACCCATCTATCAAGGATGTGTACGTCACAACGTTTGGGGAGATTCCTTTATCAAACATCTTCTTCAACATAGAATGCCCTGTTCTAGGTTTCCCCGCCTTGCAATAGCCATTGAGCAAAGAGTTGTAGGGATAAACTGATGGTAGTAGGTCCGCATCTTCCATACTGTTGAAGACCTCTATAGCGGAAGTCAGTTTCCCATTTTTGCACAGAGTGTCTATGATAACAGAGTAAGTTACACCGTTCGGTGATAATCCATTCCGTCTCATTTTATCCCAAAGAATCATTACTTCCTCCAACTTTCCTTCTTTAGATAGCAAACTCATTAAATTAGTGTATGAAACTAAACCTGGAACAGCACCCACATTCATTGCCTGATGCACCAAGGAAAAGGCGTCCATAATATCACCATTTTTCCTTACTAGCCCATCAGCCACAGCAGATAGAACACCGGGACTAGGAACTAAACCCAAATCCAACATCTCACATACCAAATCTCGGGCAATGAGGAATTGAAAGACTCTACAGAACCCAAGAACAAGGGTTTGGTATGTGACCACATCCGGATTCATCCCATTTGGACCCAATGAGATCTTCACCTCAACTGCCTCCTCTGCCCTCCCGCCCTTGCACAGCCCATGGATCAAAGTGTTATACATATTGACATTCGATTCATGCCCATTTTTCTCGACGCGTTTCACCATTTCCTTGGCTTTGTCAACTTCCTTGAGCTCACACCAGCTCTTGACCACGGCAGTGGACATGAAACAGTCTGGTTGGACGCCTGAACACAAAACCTCGTCAAACAAACTGATAACCAATTTGTATTTCCTTATTCGGATCAATCCACCGAAAACAGAACCTAAAGTCCTAACCTCTGGAATTATTCCACAATCTTTCATAAGCCTCACAATCAACACACCATCTAATAAGCTCCTATTCTGAACGTAGCTCTGAATCAGTAAATCGAAACCGGAAGTGGAAGAAAAATTGAATCTTTTGTAACAATTGAGAAGTTCATGGAAAACTAATCTGGGATTCAATCCTCTTTGAAGAAGGGTCTGCAGGAGAGAACAGGCAGGCCAGAAATGATTTGATTGTACTAAGGCGTGAATGAGGATGCAGAAAGATGCAATGGAATGGTGAAAGTTGGAATGAATGCCTAGAAAATTGAAGAAGCGCAGAGCTAACCTGGAGTCGTGTAGGTTATGCACAAGGACCCGCTCGATGTGGGGAGGTTTGATTCGGGTCGAGATGAACGGGTCGTTGAGGGCGACTTTCCAGCTCTTGTTTCCCCTAACGATGGCGTTTAGGGTTCCAATGAAATTTTCGTCGCTACCGTCAATACGGTTATGTTCTTCTTCTGCATTATTATAGAGTGTGCAGTGGGATTGCACGTTGGAGATAAGCTTGGATTTGGGTCTGGAATTCATTAAATTATGTTTATGGGGACTAAGGGAAAGCTTCATCTTCTTCTTGTGCCTATATACAAGTGGGCTGTACCTGTGCTAACTCAAGAATCTCGGCGGCAGCTTGGATTCAAAAATTTAGTTCTAATCAAATTACTCCGTATTTTTTTTGGAGAGCTTGCTCTTCGTCTCCTAGGTGCCTTTAATTTTACTGCATTCTATTTCTCTTCTCACTTTCACATTCTTCACATCATCAGATTCATAATTAGGAGAATGAGAACCAGAATAACCAAGACCAAATGCGTACTTTTAATTATTAGAATGACAAAGTTCAAAGGATGACTTAGGAGTGTCTGCGACCCGGATTTTAAATGATTTTAAAGATTCCATAAGATTCATATGGAATTATATGAAATTCTATGAAATTCTACTCATCATTGAACGTGGAATTTTCAGCTCTTTTCTTCCGCTTTCTTCTCGAGTCGGATCCGATTCTCTCATCTAGTCATCGGATATACATTCACTAGAACCACTACCAATTTGTATGAATCACATCACACTACGTTTCTTTCCTATACTGCCCATCTCTGAAGCAAAACTGCACGAACCCATTTCGCAATATAGACAAACACACACAAAAGCTCTCAGCTTTTCCATCAATGTAAAGAATCCAGCTCTATACAGAATGGGTCACTACCAAAGAAACCATCTTCTAGGGAAGAAAGGGGGCGGCGGCGGGTTGGTTGACGGCGACGAAGATGAAGAATCTCGTAGCAAGAGAGCAAAGCCCAATCTTTTGATTATCCTCTTTCTCTGCCATGTGGTTTTGTGGTTGCTATCAAGCCAGGGAAACAAACAGGTGAGAAGAGTTGAGAAGAGTCGTACGGACGGGTGGGTGGATTTCAAATCCGAGGGGTGAGGCAAAGAGAATTGTGGAATTGGATTAGTGTTATTTTTCATACCAATTCCATTAAAATCAACTGAAATCCAAGAGAAACAAATCCATGGAGTAATTGAGGACACCCGGATTTTAAAGGAGTTTTGAAAATCCAAGTTGAGGACACCCAGATTCTGATGGAATTCTAAATTCTTTTAAAATCCGTAAGAATCCATATTGGGGACACCCCCCTTAGGCCCTATTTGGATGGAGTGTTTGGAAGTGTTAGTAATGGAAGTGTTAGTAAGTGTTAGTAAGGGCCCAAAAGGGAAGGGAAGTGTAAGTGTTAGACATAATTTTACCTTGTTTGGGAGAGTCAAATGAATGAAGTGTTAATAATGGAAGTGTTAATAATTTTACCTTGAGCCAGAAGAAACGAGTAAGGAGAAGAGATGAAAAAGGCAAACCATCAGACCTGTGGCAAAGAGATTCGAAGTGAGATGTCGAAACATTTTATGTTTTTAGGGTCGACCTTACTAACACTTCCATTACTAACACTCCCTAACATCAATCCAAACAGGCCATTAGATACATTCAGTTTGGGACTCAAGACTGAACTACTACTAGATTGCTGATATGAGTCAGAGCTACATTTATTTTTGGAATAAAATAGAGAACTAGAGCTAGAACTAGACTTCTTTTCTGAAAACATTTTCTTCTTTCCTTCAGCTATTTCTTTTCTCTTTTGCTTCCACTCTTCCCTCTTCTCCAGTCTCCTACTCATTTCTTTCCCTGAGATCAAAGAAGACGTGGAGTGGGTGGATGTCTTTTCAGAAAATTTAGCTTTGTTTTTGTCAGTGTGAGCATTATTTGGATCAGAATCACTTGTTGATTGGGAAGCTGTATTGCACTGAGAATTTTCTCTTAACAGTCTCTCCCTCTCTCTTTCAAAAACTTTTCTTTCCTCTTCAAAACTTTTTATTTGATTTTCTATAGAAATGTGTAAGTCTTGCAACTTTTTGACCAATGGAGGGATGCAGGGTTCTCCTCCACTGGACTTAGAGGTCGAAGGGGGTTCCTGGTCACACACAACTTTCGTTTGAGGAGAATAAGTGCTCACACTTTCATCAGTTGAATACTCAGGTTCATCGGTTTCATAACTTTTGTTCAAAGCATCATAACTAAAAGAAATTTTAGTTCCATGATTAGCCTTCTTTTCTTCTTCTTCTTCTTTTACAAGCGTTTCTTTTTCACAAATAAAGGACATTAACTTGGTCAGTCCTAGACCCATGTAATTTAAGTCATAAAGTTGAACATAGTTCACTTTCTTTAAATTACCCGGATTAGATAAACCAAGTCCTATTTTGGAATTGTAGAAATGATTGTCCTTATTTTGGTTTAGAAAAATGGTTTGTTCAGTTTGCCCTTTCTTAGAAATTAAGTCCTCAAGATCTTTGATTTTGCTGTAAAGGGTATTTCTTTGATTATGAAGAAAATCTTTATCAGCTTTTTCTTTGTTTCGCTCTGTCTCAGTTTCTTTCAACCTTTTAGTCAGATCAGCTATCTTAAGTGTTAGCTTTTCTGTTTCTTGAGTCACCTTTTTCACTTTATCTTTTGCATTGTCCAGCTGTATGCTTAGTGAGGCATTTTGGTCTAGTTTTTCTGCTAAGATCTTGTGATTGTTGTCTATTCTCTTCTTTAGTTCTTTAATGATGTCATTCTTATCTTGTAAGGACCGACTTTGACATGAGCATGAGCATAGAGAGTTAGAAACACTTACATTGCTACTCGAGCCTTCACTTTCGGGGATCACAACATCACCCTCTTCATCTTCATTCTCAACAAAAGCCATCAAGGCTAAGTTCTCCTCATCCTCATCATCAGAAGAATCCTCCACCCAATGATTCTTCTCTGCTAACAGTGCAACATTCTCTTCATCCTCTTTTTCCATGAACATCTTCTGTTTCTTCCATAGCATTTTCTGTTTGTAATAATTTGCGTCCCTCTTCTTTGGCAAGCGACCGTCTGTGATGACATGTCCAACTTTCCCACAATCGAAGCATTTGGGAGGTTCTTCGGCTGCCACTACCTTTCCAGAGGCATTCTGATCATGGTGCTTCTGTTTGTAATTTGATGAGGAGGTTCTCAGCCTGTTTGAGGAACTGTTCTTCTTCACAAACTTCTTTGTTAGCAGTGCCATCTTCTTATGTAACTCTGCCAGTTCAGATTCCACGTCAAACTCTTCTTCACTCTCTTCTTCTTCAGACACCACGACTGTCTTCTTTTTCTTTTTCTGAATCTTGGTTGATCTCTTTGGCTGTGCCTCCATCATGAGGGCCAGTGGATCAGCAGCATACTATCCTTCCATATCAGCAGTGTCATTAACAACAAACTGGTGCAGATGATCATGAAGAGTACAAAGATCCACCTCATCAAGATCCAGGTTTTGTCTCACATTTTTCACAGTCCTCCTCCATTCTGGGTTTAAACTAGACAGAAATTGTATGTTCATTTCCATATTGGACTTAAACACATTAATCTTTCTCAGCTCGTTGAGCAGCTTAACAAATCTGTTATGGGTCTCATGAAGTGGCTCCCCAGGCATGGATTTGAATGAATCATAAGCGGTTAGCGTACTGGCTTTCTTTGTCTTTAAACCAATGTCAGTCCCGTGTATCTATTTTACCTTTTCATCCCACATTTCTTTAGCAGTTTGCATGCTGTCAATCAGGATGTATATGTCATTCTAGATCACTTGAAGAAGAAATGTTTTCGCCATGAGATCCGCTCTCACTCTAAGTCTATCCACTTCAGTATATTCAGTCGCGGTTTTCAGTCTTCTAACAGGAATCACTAGAGGATTATTGTCTTCATTTCCTGCTACGTTTATCCATAGCTCAGCGGGTCCTTGAGTCAACGATTCCAGCATCGCTGAAGAGTTATCTTTGCTTTCGAGGAAATTCAGAAAACGGCTCCTCTACATCTGGTACTCTCCTCTTCTAAGAATTGGAGGATTGCTGCTGTTTCCAAGAGATAGGGCGTCCATTTTGCTGTTTGTTTTAAAATTGACCGTTCGAGAATTGATCAGTAAATAATTCTAAGTATAGAATATCGAGATCCTAGATTTTGAGAGCCTAAGTTCGAAATCTGAGAGTTCGAGAAGAGCTTATCGAGAAATGAGATTTCGATATTGGACTTCGAGAACTTTGTGTTTGAGTAATATAATTCGAGAACTTGTTTATCGAAAACGTATATCGAGAAGTCAAATATCGAGAAGTAGTTCTCGAGAAGCTGATATCGAGAACTCAGTTCGAGAACTAAGATTTCGAGGTCTTGATGTCGAGATCCTGCACTTAGAAAAATTCGATTTTTGCAATTCTAAAAACTGTTCTGTAGAGTCCTGAATGTCGAGAAGTCTTCTGTAAGGTTTTTGAATCGAAAAACCTTCTGCAATGTCGAGAAACCTGCTTTTCGATATAGAAATATTGAGAAATCCAATATTGAAAGATCACAGGTATCGAAAAGTAAGATATACTGCTGAATCGTTTCAAGATGGCGATTTCAATAGTATAACTTTTACAAAGATTCGATAAAAACGAGATTACGGGAGCTATAATGCTAAAATATCAAAAAAACAGAAAACAAGGTAATTTCTTCGCAGTTCTTCATCTGATCTTTTCTCGATCGGCTCTGATACCAGTTGTTGGTCCCAATATATGAGATTAATCTATCTAACAGCAGGATGGATGCATCATGATATAACAGAAGCAGAGAATCAAACAATGATATGAATATGAATGATCGGTGAAAACTCTCTTCTATTGAATATCAAGAATGCTTACAGAATGATGAATACTTTATACGAGTGTTAACTGAATACCTAAGCCTTACGCACATATATATAACTGCAGGTAGGTTTCGGTAAACCTAGGGATATGGGCCTAACATATTTGGACTCATTCCTTATATAGCCTATTTATTACAAAAGGAATAATACTATAAAAGGCTATTAAATAAGCTAACTATAACAAGACTTTTGACAAACTTGAATCACAATAAAATAATCTTCAACATGGACGGTGGGAGCCGGAATTCCAAGACGAGTCGTACACAACAACAGCTCATTTGGCTTGAAGAATCTTGAGTTTCGTCAACTTCTTTAAAGGTATTTTAGGGATTTTGGAAGAAAACCGAATGAATCATTTGCACTTGACTATATATTATTTTCCAAACTGTATATATGATATGGAACAAAAGCTTATTTTGATACCCATTATTTTATTGTTATTAAAATTATTTGATTACTTGAGCAAATGATATTTTGATTTATACATACAAAGTATGAATATTTTCCTCAAACTATATAATTTTACGGGGTTGGGTGGGTCTTACTTAGCTCTAAAGCTAATTTTGTTCCTTGTGTGTTTTGTTCCTTTTAACTCCGCCAAGAGATCATTTTTTGTTATCATGCATGTCCCAAGGAAGGATAAAGGAGGAGGGTATTGTGGTAGGCTCGCGACGGTCAGCAGTATCACTTAGTCACATAACATGACATGAATCGAAATATAAATATCGCTACAGCTAGGTCGTCGCTCGTAAGCGACACATCATCCCTCCGCCTGGGGGTGGTGTCAAATGAGCAAGGGAATGCTACACTTCATAGTCTTGTGTGTGGTGATAAGAATGTTAAGGCTGCTAGATCGTCATCCGGAAGCAACACGCCACTCCAATGCCTGGGGATGGTGTCAAATACGCAAGTGCATGGCGGGGGGTCGATATGGTGTAAAGAAGAGAAGGCAGGGCGCTAGATTGCGTTTTGGGATATGTAATGATGGATCTCTTACGGGAAGATCTTCTGAGATAGCCGAGGTTATGAAGAGGAGGAATATCAGCATAATGTGCATGCAAGAAACTAAGTGGGTCGGAGAAAAGGCACATGAGATTAATCCCAGAGGTTTTAAGTTGTGGTATTCACATAGAGAGAGGAACAGAAGTGGAGTAGGTATTATGGTGACACGTGATTTTTTTGAGGGTGTGGTTAAAGTCTTTAGTTTGGATGATCACATCATGAGCATTAAGTTGATAATAGGAGATGATATCGTGCCGTGGTAAGTGACTATGCACCACAAGTGGGATTGGATGCATCTATCACTCAACAATTTTGGGAGGATCTTGAGGAAGTGGTGTGACGATTGCCAAGGGGAGAGAAGCTGGTCATAGGAGACAACCTCAATGGGCATGTGGGCCTAAGTCGTGATGGTTTTGAGAGTATCCATGGCAGACATGCTTTTGGCACTAGAAATGAAGCGGGGAAAACATTTTAGATTTTGCCTCGACAAATGAGTTGGTTGTGATGAACACTTGGTTCAAGAAGAGACTCTCACCTTGTCACCTATAGAAGTGGAGCTAATAGTATCCAAATTGACTACTTTATAGTACGGACGACTTAGAGAACTAGCTACACTGATTGTAAGGTTATCCCAGGTGAGAGTGTTGTCACTCAGCATAGGATGGTTGTACTTGATTTTAAAGATAAAAAGAGGAGGCGGGTTAAGGTACAAGGCGATAAACATTGGAGACCAAGGGTTTCAGACTGAGTCGAAGCACGACCGAGTATATGGAGTGCAAGTTTGGTGGAGGTAAAAGTAGTAGCAACAGTGGGATTACTCTTGATGGTAAGGAGATACCAGTGTGTGATTTTTTCTGTTATTTGGGCTCCATAATTTAGAAGGATGGTGAATTAGATGGAGATGTATGTCATAGAATCAGAGCTGTGTGGATGAAATGGAAGAGTGCATCAGGATTTCTATGCGATCGAAGTATGCCGACTAGACTGAAAGGTAAATTTTATCGAATAGCAATTAGACATGTCTTAATGTATGGCGTAGAGTGTTGGGCGGTGAAACAATGCCACATTCAAAAGATGAATGTGGCAGAGATGTGTATGTTGTGTTGAATGTGTGGACATACCAGAAAAGACCGCTTGAGGAATGAGATAATCAGACAAAAGGTGGGAGTAGCACCTATAGAAGATAAGATGCAGGAGTCTCATTTGCGGTGGTTTGGGCATGTGCGTAGAAGGCCGAATGATGCACCTGTTAGACGACTTGAGGGGTGGGGAGAAGAGACGGAGGAGAGAGGGAGGGGAAGACCCAAACAGACTTGGATTAGAGGAATCAGAATTGATATGCGTCTTCTTGGGTTGAATGAGAATATGTCTTTAAACAGAGCAAAGTGGAGGGTGCACATCTGTGTGGATGATTGATGTCTTTTCTACATTTCCTCTCTCTTTTCTTTTATCGTTTATCTTCTTTATCCTTTTATGTTCTTATGTTATTTTTATCTTGTAGCTTTTTCATGCTCTTTTATCTTTCTATCTTTTATCTTTCTTATATTCTTGTGTTATTGTTATCTTATATTTATTTATCTTTATTTTATCCATTTTATCTTACTCCCCCCGTATGTCTCTCTGTTTAGCATCGATATCATAGATCGATTCATGTTAGCCGACCCCAAATTCTTTTGGGATTAAGGCTTGGTTGTTGTTGTTGTTGTTGTGTATTTTGTCCCTTTTCCCTAATTTTGAACAGGTGATGATTACGAAGCTAATGATGCTTGACGAGCCTTGAGAGCGTTTTTGAAGATTTTAGTGTAGTTTTCACTTAGATTAAATAATGTATTTAGTTTTGAATTTAAGTTTTTTTCAAATCTGGATGAACTCATGGTGTATCAGCCTTAGCATCCAACCAAGTTGAGGGCTGGGTGTGGCGGTAACACACCCTTTTCCCTTTAGTGTTATTTCCGTTGCAAAACTGATCTTTATCTATTTTGAATGAATAAATCAAGATTATTATGAATATATTATTATTTTAAGTATTATTTTTGGAGGCAAAAAAATGTGGGTGTTACAAAATGTCTTTACAAAATCAACACCTGGTATATATCCGATGATCGCAAAAAACAACCAATCTAGGCTTATTTAATGAGAAAACCCACATACAACCAATAGCAGATTTTTCAAGAGGTAAGTCTTGAATGGTCTAGGTGTGGTTTTCTTCTATAGCATGTACTTCGTCCTGCATAGCTTGACGAGTTGACGCCATCGCGAATCACGCATGGCTTCCTTGAATGATGTAGGTTCCACATTGGCTTTGCGTGCTGCAAGGAACGTACGATGGCCTCCGGAAAAATATTACAATTCACATATTGTGTAATGGGATATTGTGTACCTGATGACGACGAGAGAGGTGGGGTGTAGCAGCGTTGAGGGCAGCTCGGGCGGTGTAAGTGACAAAATCACGATGACATATATTTGGAATCTTCTGTATGTTCCCTCGACCAAGAACTTCAGAACCATGTACTTGACTTGTGTTCATGTCAGAATCAGTTTGGTGACTAAGAAGATTGGGGATACAGATGCATTGACCTCGCCACCTTCCATATGGTGAGATGTATCTTGTTGGTTGGTATCGCATGGAGACTCCAGAGATCTGGTCGACAGTGTGTTAGCAGCAGGCAAAGGTGCATCATGTTCTACATTGACACTACATTCATCACTTGTAACAAAATTATCATCAATAAATTGCTCTCGAGCCGCATGTGTCTAGCTGAGTAACAAGTCTTCAGTTGCAAATGGAAATATAGTCTCATAAAAGATGACATCTAGAGAAGAGAAATATTGTTCAGTGTCAAGATCAAACAAATTCCATCCCTACTTTCCGAACAGATATCCAATAAAAACTCATCTACGGCTCCTACTGACGAATATATTAATATGATTCAACTCATTGGCATAACATAGACGACTGAAAATACGAATACCACTAAGGAGTCTTTCCTTGTAACATGCGAGAAGGAGTCTAGTTGATCAAATCAGTAGCGCTAAGCACACATTCACCCCAAAAATCTATCGGTAAATTGGTGTGAAAATGCAAGGCACGAGCCACATTGAGAATGTGATAGTGTTTACGTTCTACGAGACCATTTTGATGGGGGTGTTCTTACCATAGAAGTTTGATTAATGTTGGTCCCGGTTGTATAAGGTACAGTCTGGAGGGGGGTCAATAGACTGTACTGGTTTTTAACTTTTTCAAGCTATGTACCAGACTTAACAGAATAGCATGTTCTGTTGACAGAACAGACTGGCAGCGGATGGTCTTCCGGTAGGGGTTGTGTCCGGTAGCCTCACAGAACTGCAAAGGCAATAGGCCTTCTGTTAACTCACAAGACAAGTTCTGCTGAACACAAAGACCAAGTCTTTTGAGTTAATCAGTTATAGATAAAAGCAAGTAATAAAAGTAGTAAGTAAATGACACCATGGATTTTTATAGTGGTTGAAGGAATAACGTGTTCCTCTAATCCACTGTTCCACTAAGCTTGTAAAAACGCAGATTACACAACCTTAGTCCTAGCACTTAAGAAGCTCTCCATGTCTTCTTCAAGTGTAGATGTCTCCTGGGATGCACTTCCTGGCTTCCTTTAAGACTGGTCCTTTCACTGAGCTTCCTTGAAGTATACCAACTTCACTACTCCAGTTACTTGGACGCCCTTCTTATGAAAGAAGAATACTTGTGAAAAACAGGGGTTTCTCCAACTTGCTTCGTCACAAAAGATGTGTATATGAATTGTTTGAAGAGTTGAAGAATGTAATACCCTGAAAATTTGAGAGAATTTGGGAAATAATTAAAATTGTGTTTCATATTGTTTACACGGTCTTTAGGTCGTTTATTATGTTTGGTTTAGTGTTTGGGACAAAGGGGAGGTCCAAATGGGGAAGAAACGGGGCAAAAACTAAGGTTTGGGGCGTCTGGGGGTCACGCATGGCGTGCGTGGAAGGTACGCACGCGTGCGTTCCTGTTGTATCCTAATGCAACTCAAACTTCGGAAATTCACTATAAATACATCCCTAATCCGATTTTCCTCATTCTAAAAACCCTAGGACCGCCTCTTCAAGCTCTATCCCTTCCAGCTCTTCAATAGTAACGTATCCAGCACGAAATATTATGCCAATGATGAGATCAAACAATCCAATATTCCGGTAAGTGCGTTTGTTGCCTAATTCACGTCGTTCATCCGTTTCCTAAATTTCTTTCTCCTAAATTGAGATCCTTCAAACCTATCACTTCCTAGGTACGTGCGAATGATCCATCAAACTAGGTTTGACGTTTAGTATTTGTTGCTAGCCTCGAGGTAAGGACTATTGCAACCAAAATTACTATTTTGCCCCTATATTGTATAAATTAGGGTTTGTGCTATGATTTGAGTTTCTTTCTGAAATTTTATGGATAATTCGGCTATAATAGTATGAGTATGATGATGTATGGTTTTCTTGGAATTTATGAACGTGTGATTTTTGGTGAATTTATCAAATCAGTTTATCATGGCTAAAATTGTGATTTTTGATGATTGTTCTTTTGGGATTGGAAAATTTTGGTGATTGTTTTGGTATGAGTTGAAGAATGATTTGAGACTATTATAAATGGTTATATTAAAAATATATTATGGGTTACGAATACTCCAATTTGATTATTTTGGTGGTAGTAGTAAATGCTACTTTTGGGAAGTGGTTGTTTGGGTTAAACCCTCTTTTTGGAAAGTGTTGTGAGATCAAATCTTTTGGGATAAATTATATATTTTTAAATGTATAATTTGGTATGAAAATTTACATATATATTCTGGAGTTATAAATATCCTTATTGGATTATTTTGAATATGGCATTAAATACTATTTTGGAACTAGTTTTGGATAAACCCTAAATTGTAAGTTTCTCTGCCAATCCAAAATTGTTTCCTCGTATTATATGTTTATTATGCATTATGTGATTAAGTGTGAATTGTGAATTTTGTGTATGTGATTTTGAGGAGATATTATATATATGGTAGTTGAGAAATATAAATTAAGAGTACTTTTTGGGGTATTAAATATTTTTAAATACCTTTGAGATTATTTAGAGAGATTGAGAAATATTTTTTTTAGAAGTATATCTAAAGCCAAGATAAAATTTACGTTTTCATAAAAGGTGAGCACCGCGGGAGAAATCCGCGGTGTCGGTTTTCCACATCCGGATAAATGTGGAAGGTGATTAGAGCGGCTACTACTAAGAAGAGATTTTTGAGTAACTTTTGGATCGATGATCCCTTTTAAGAAGGAGAGTTGTGGTAGTAGTAGTTCCGACGTAAAAGGGCTGCTACTGCTAAGGGTGAGGATAAGTTTCGAGTGATAATTGGATCGATGATCCCTTTTAAGAAGCAGAGTTATAGTAGTAGTCACTAATCATTCAAGAATTTTAAAGGTGGGGTGGTTGGGTTCCGACCACTCGGGATGACTTACTACTCGGAGGGCTTGGAATCCCTTTTAGGGGGTGTGCACACTTAAGGTAGTCGTTTCGTTTCCGCAAGAGCAGTTGTGGTACCGGCACTTGATCGGGGTGGCCGTCCGTAACCATGGTCCACCGGGCTCAGCCGAAAGGTTGAGCACCGCCCATCTAAATTACTAGGAAGTTAGTGAAAAAGATATTTTCTTACGAAATTTAAAGAGAAGAATTACTATGATATTTTCCAAGAGAAGTTGAGGATTTTAGTAAAGAAGTGATTTTAAGAAAAATCAAAGAGAAAAGTATTTTGGTGGAGTGTGTCATTTTTATATAGTATTATATGAAAAACTATTTTCGCCAAACGTGATTATTTTACGGGGTTGGGTAGGCCTTACTTAGCTAAAAAGCTAATTTTTGTTTCCTTTTCTTTGTTTTGTTTTCTGCACTTTAATTGTGCAGGTGATGAAGGTTATGCATGATGATGAGAGCTTCGTTAGATCACGTAGTTTAGTATTTATAATCACCTAGTTATTGTTTATTTCAGTTTGAGAACATGTTGACATTTAAATTATTTTTGAAATTTTCAGTAGTTAAATACTTGTATTATTTTTGGATGGTGGTTTAGCGTGTGCATTCGGTTATGTGAGAACCGAGTGTGGCGGTAACACCCATTTCCCTATTAAGACTTCCGCTGTATCTCTGATGTTTTCAAATAAAGTTGATATTTCCTTTGAATAAATCATTATTTAAATGTATTTTTGGTTGGGGAAAATGGGGGTGTTACAAAGAACTTGGAGGAACTTTGCTCTTGTTAGAATCTGAAGGTGTGAAAATGATATCTTTCCAACGTAAGCTTTTCTTGGTTAGAGGATGAAGTTGAAGTCTCAAGAAAGCTAGAATGTTTGAATGTTGTGTTGAGAGAAAAAGTTATCCGGTTGTGCTTCATGTAGTATCATATATACTGATGTTATCTTCCTGTTAGAGAAGGAAGACAACTGCATTAAATGCGCGTTCAGTTGAGTTGACCAGTAGGACCCACAAGATTTGGCGACTTGTTATTTTGGGAAGATATTTTCCCGGATTCTTGGTCAATCATCAGCTTTATCTTTTCAGAGTATGGATCTCATTAATTGAGCATTAAATGCTTGTATTGTAGCTATTCCATTGAAGTCTCCTAGCCGTTGAGGGAATCTTCCGTTGATTTAACCAACTTAGGTAGATTCAGGAAAATCTCCTAAGTGTGAGGCCTTCTGGCGTGCTTCACGGAAAAGTAAGTACAGAGGGCCTTGGGGGACTTTTGACTAGTGAATTCAGCAGAGAGTCTTGGGGGTCTTCTATTGAGATAATTCAGCAGAGAGGTTTGGGGGTCTTCTGTTCAGATAATTTAGCAGAGGGCCTTGAGGGTCTTCTGACTAGAAAATTCAGCAGAGGGCCTTGAGGGTATTCTGACTAGAGAATTCAGCAGAGGGTCTTGAGGGTCTTCTGACTAGAGATTTCAACAGAGGGCCTTGGGGGTCTTCTGACTAGAGAATTCAGCATAGGGCCTTGAGGGTCTTCTGACTAGAGAATTCAGAAGAGGGCCTTGAGGGTCTTCTGACTAGAGAATTCAGCAGAGGGCCTTGAGCACTTCTGTCAGGATAGAGGTTGTCAGAGGGCCTGGAGGTCTTCTGTCCGGATAAAGGATAATAGAGAACCGGGGGGGGGGGGGGGTCTTCTGTCCAGTCGATTATTCTAAGAATGCTTACACTTAGAAAAATTCTAATACAAAATTCTAATGAGGGGTACTCTAATATCCTAATTAAACTAGCATCATCAAAATCTAAATACATTTATTCCTTACAATTTCTCCTCTTTTGATGATGCCAAAACCCTTAAACTACTTCCAGAGAAGTGCCTTTCACCACAAAATAAACTTAAAAAACTTTCATTAAATATCTTGGTGGCAACTTAGCATATGAAAGCCGTAAGAGTAAGAGTACAAGTAAGATAGCACAATATATCAAAGCATAAATAAAACAACCAAACAAAACAGAAAAGGTTAGCAGAGATCAAAAGTCGATAAAGGATAATTGCCTTACAAATGAGAGGCAGAGATGAGATTTTATTATCAGATAGTATAGGGGAGTTTTGTTACATATTTTCCTTTAAAGCTGCAGCCATGGATTCATCTTCCAATCCTTGTAG
The DNA here is from genome assembly GCA_945859875.1 of Cuscuta europaea. Taxonomy (NCBI): domain Eukaryota; kingdom Viridiplantae; phylum Streptophyta; class Magnoliopsida; order Solanales; family Convolvulaceae; genus Cuscuta; species Cuscuta europaea. Next base: position 15,487,506 of record CAMAPE010000016.1, read on the forward strand.
CGTGTTTAGCTCAGCATTTACCTCTTCTCTTATCTCAGTGAGATTTCTAGATCGTTGATAAGAAGCCCAGATGGGAGAAAGTTTGCGTGGGGATCATCTTCTCCTTCATATCCTCAAATTGAGCTCTGTCAATCTTCTAAGATTCACCCAGTCTCCAGTCAGTCAAGCTCAGGGCCTTCCTCTTCTTAGAAGCCTTCTTAGGAGGAGATGGGGGTCTGGGAATGCCAGTTGCTCTCTTCTTTTGAATGGCAGCATCAAAGTAAGGTGCTGGATCCACAGAAGGTGATGCTCTGGAGGAGGTTTTGGCAGATCGAGGCTTGAGAGGTTGGGAGTCCTCTTCCCCCCCCCCTTTGGCATCATTAAGGTCTACTAGCATCATGCCTATCTTGCTGAATTCTGTTGCCTGATCTGTAGCTAACCTCTCTAGAGCTTCTGGTAGAGTTTGAGTAACAAATGTAAGGAATAATTGTAATTAGATTTTGATGATGCTATATTAATTAGGATTTTAGAGTACCCCTTTTTAGAAATTTGTATTAGAATTTTTCTTATGTGTAAGGTTTTCTTAGTATAATCGAATGACAGAAGACCTTCTGTGTGCCTATTAGACTTTGTCCAGACAGAAGACCTTTTGCCTCTCTGTTGCTTCACTTCGTGGTCAGAAGACCTCCTGGTTATCTGTTGGACTTCACTAGAACATAAGCTGTCAAGACCCTCTGTTAGCTCTTACCTTGACAGAAGAACTAGAGACCCTCTGGTAGCTTTTATTCCAACAGAAGTGCACTAGACCATCTCTGGTTGATTCTCTGCTAAAGATACCAGAAGGCCTGACACTTAGAGAACTTCCATGAATCTACCTCAGCCGGTGAAACCAACGGAAGATTCCCTCAACGGCTAGGAGACTTCAATGGAAAAGCTACGGTATACGCATTAAATGCTCATTTAATGAGCCCCGTACGCTGAAGAGTAAAAGCTGATGATTGGCCGACATTTCAGGATATCTTTGTCCCAAAATAGCAAATCGCCAACTTTACCGGGTCCTACTGGTCAAGTCAACTCTTCGCGCATTTAATGCAGTTGTCCTCCTCCTCCAACGGAAAGACAACCCAAGTATAAAAGATACTACTCGAAGAACAACAAACAAGAACTTTTGCACAACTCTTGACAACCTATTCAAACAACAAGCTTTCTTGAGACCAGAACTTCTTCATCTCAAAAAAGATAAGTTTCAGTTGAAAAAATAACTTTGCTAGAACTTTTGCACAACTCTTGACAACCTATTCAAACAACAAGCTTTCTTGAGACCAGAACTTCTTCATCTCAAACAAGATAAGCTTCAGTTGGAAAGATAACTTGTTCACATCTTCACATTCCAAACAAAGCAAAGTTCCAACTATTCTTCAACACTTCAAGCACTTCATCAACATACCCTTTGTGACAAAGCAAGTTGGAAAACCCTGTCCTTACAAGAACTCTTCTCTAACGAGAAGGACGTCTAAGTAGCTGGAGTAGTGAAGTGGCTATACTTCAAGGAAGCTCAGTGAAAGGACCAGTCTTAAAGGAAGCCAGAAAGTGTATCCCAGGAGAATGTAGACTTGAAGAAGTCGTGGAGAGCTTCTTAAGTGTTAGGACTAAGGCGTTGTAAACATTTGCTTTTACAAGCTTAGTGGAACAATGAATTAGAGGAAGGAGTTATTCTTTGAACCACTATAAAAATCCCTGGTGTCATTTACTTACTACATTTAATTCTTGCATTTACTTTGAACTGTCTAACTCCAGAAACTTTGTCTCTGTGTTCAGCAGAACCTGTCCTGTGAGTTAACAGAAGGCCTACTGCCTTTGCTTCTCTGAGGCTGACTGGACAGAACCCCTACAAGAATACCATCCACTGCCAGTCTGTTCTGCCAACAAAACAGGTTATTCTGCTAAATCTGGTACTTAGCTTGAAAAAGTCAAAAACCAACAAGTGGTATCAGAGCCTCCTTGTTCTTATAATCTCTTAGGTTACTTGCTAAACAAAGATCCACTTGTTTTTCTTTTTAGCCTCTGTATTAATCTTTTATAATGGATCACTCTTTTTCCAAGAACCTTATGTTTTCAGATCTTAAGTTTGATGATTGGAGGATCCGGATGAAGGCACTCCTCTGTGCTCTTCATGATGAAATATGGGAAGTACTTGACATAGGGCCATTCACCAACTTCCAGAAGGTCAATTCTGAACATGCCATTGATAACACAAGGCCACAAATGATCAACAAAGCCAAATCTGAGTGGACCACTGAAGAGTGGAGAAAATACAATCTGGACATCATTGCTAAGGACATCCTCTACAAGTCCATTGATTATAGATACTTCAACAGAATCAAGAAGTGCAAAACTGCCAAGGAAATCTGGGATACTCTTGAGCTCATTGGAGCAGGTGATGAGCAAGAAAAGGACAACAAGCTGACAATAGCCAACAAGATGTTTGATGACTTCAAACTTCTTCCTGGTGAAAGCATTTCCAAGATGTATGACAGACTCCTTACTCTCATTGGAGAAAAATCTGAACTTGGCAAGGAACTCACCACCAAAGAGATCAACCTCAAAGTGTTGAGAGGTCTACCCTCAACATGGAAGATGAAGGTGGTTGCAGTTCAAGCAAGCAAGGATGTGAAGACATATCCTACAGACAAGCTCATCTCATATCTTAAGGCTCATGAGTTCGAGATGATTGAAGAAAAAGAAGATGTACCTGAGGAGAGGACCACCACAACTCTTACAGCCAGTACATCTAAGGTAAATAATTTTGACCCTTCAATATTATTATCTGATGAATATATGGGTGTTTTTGCCAGAAGGTTCATGTTGGTCCCGGTTGTACTGGATACAGTCTAGAGGGGGGGGGGGGGTGAATAGACTATATTGGTTTTTAACTTTTTCAAGCTAAGTACCAGATTTAGCAGAATAGCCTGTTCTGTTGGCAGAACAGACTGGCAGCGGATGGGGTTCTGGTAGGGGGTTCTGTTAGTTTAGCCTCAGAGAAGCAAAGGCAGTAGGCCTTCTGTTAACTCACAAGACAAGTTCTGCTGAACACAGATACCAAGTCTTTGGAGTTAAACAGTTCAAATAAAAACGATAAATAAAATGCAGTAAGTAAATGACACCAGGGCTTTTTATAGTGGTTCAAGGAACAACTTGTTCCTCTAGTCCAATGTTCCACTAAGCTTGTAAAGACGACCATTTACAACGTCTTAGCCCTATCACTTAAGAAGCTCTTGTGACACTCCAAAAATTTAAATAAAAATAAAATATTTTTATTTTTGGGAAAAATTATTACAAAAGTGAGATTTTAATAATCAAGTGAATCAGGCAAAACTTCAAAATTTATGACAGATAAAAATATTTCAACAATGGAAGTAACATTTTTATGATAATAATGAAAGTGACAATTTTGTAACATTAATGGTTACACATATGACAAATATTAAAAGTCACGTTTTATAAACATAATAATGTAGCACATTTTAAAACAATTTAAAATCTAAATTTAAGTTGACTATTCAAACTACCATGTAAATGATGAACCTCATAACCGGCTAAATCTCAACAATAGATACAAGTTTAATACTCCTAGCCATGCTTAAAAATAAAAATGGAAAGTCTTCTACGTACCATTTAATATTCGTGACCATGTCACTTCCACGAAGTGTTAAACACTACTAGCTACAATAATACATAGCAGCTAAAAAGGAAAAATACATAGAGCAACAATAATAAGGAAAGCACTAACTAGCTACATATTATTATACCTAAAGTACGATATCAACGCTTCTCATATTGCATTCCTTAGGAGTGCCGCGTTACAATGGAAAGCTAAATAACCGGAAGTAATTAAATGCAAAATATCTTTTAACGTATTACTTTTATTACACATGATAAAATACTTGCACAACATGCGTGTATAAGAGTTGTGTACGTTGTAGGTCTGCGTAGCACTTACTAATAAAAATAATAACAAAGTGAGTACATGCTCTAGAAGGAAACCGTGGTTATTGATATTAATGGCCGGAGATTCTTAACATATTAACGTACGTCTAGCTAGAACCATCAACGAGCTATATAAATAGCAGCTCTGCGATCAATCTACGCTGCACAAAACCTCCGCCTGCAACGAGTACATCTCTCTCGTTGCAGGGAGAAAACGAGAGAGAACAAAGTGAGAAAAAAAAAGAAAAGAAAGAAATAGAGAGGAAACGTGGGAGCAAGACGGTGACGGAAGGAGAAGAGAGGCCGATCGTGGAGCGCCGGAGTTCGCTGGAGAGGTACGTGCGCTGCAGATTCCTGTCGGATCGACCTGCCACTAAACGCCGCCGCATCACCAAAAGCCGCCGGACTGTGCTGTGCGTTGGGTCGGGGGACTGCCTGCAGATCTTTTTTACGCTGCAAAACGAGGTAAGCTCCCATACCGGCGTAACTTCATTTTTCCGGCATATACATGCGAAGAAGATGACAGACCTTTCCCTTTAACTAGTTTGGACTGCACCCTTAGTTTAATTCATGGACGGACTGTTTAAAATAGAAACTAGGGTGATTCACTAGTAATTGATTAGACTTATTAATCTGTTGTAAATGGACTGCTCGAAAGGAAACAAATAATAATAACATTGATTAACAGTCTCATAAAGCAAGGATATGAGTAATAATAAGGTTATCACTAGTAGAAATAATAAGAAGAATAGCGCCGACAATTTTAGTTATGGATGGTTAAAAATAATAACTGCTGGATTATTAAACTGCAATCTTAACGTTTTGTATAATAATAATAATAATAATAATAATAATAATAATAATAATAATCTGCAAAACTGATAAATTTGAAATGAGAAATACTAATGGTGGAACCGGCTTGGTTGATTGTTAGTAATCACTTCGGTAAGTTTGTTAATTGTTATTTATCATAATTACGTAATGTTAAATGATAAAATGAATCGATGGTGTAGTTAATAAAAATGAACAAACGAACATGTTATTAAAATATTAATTATTTATTTGGACTTAGTACCATAATTAGATTAAATAAAGTGGGATGGATATTATTTTCACTAATTATTGGATTAATAAAAATTTACATAATTACGGACTCAGAAAGAATAAGTGTTGAGTGAATTAATAAAATCAGATTAAGTTAACGATGATTAGTTAATTTTTATAATCGGATTTACTAATTGTGCTAATGTGGATTAGTATAAAGTGAGTGATAAAAAAAAGTGATTAGCGGATAAAATAAATTCGAATGATTAATTAATCTTGTTAGTAAAGTTAGAATAATAAAATAAAAGGGAAGATTGGATAAGTTATTAAAAAAAATAGAATAATTGACTAACTATACCATCTTAATTAAAAGGTGAATTTTTAGAAGCCGGGATAGAAGAAGAAAGATAGGAGCACCGAATTTGAGGTAAGTCACATTGCAACCAAAATTATATTTTTACCTCGTAAATAATTATTTGCTTGATATGTGTGATTAAATGATGGTATGGAATATTTTGAATGATGAATTTGTGAACAAGTTGTATTGTTGTGATTTTGAGATATATTGGATTATATGTATACATGAGATATTTTGGGAAGATATAAAGTTAAGAATTTAAGGATAATAATCCTTGTGGTGAAATTCTGTCCAAGAGACATAAATATGAGATTTTTGGAAAGACAAGATAAAAGACTGTTTTCATAATTGGGGGCACCGCGGGAGAAATCCGTAGGTGTCGGGCCACCTTTACTTCCGTTAATGGTGAGGGAGGGTTAGGACTACTACTACTTGATTTGAGAGGTTTAAAATAAATTAAATGAATTTTTGGAGGGTTCGTTAACCACCCCGAACAACTGGGCATTTAATCCCTTTTATTAGAGCAGTAGTAGTAGTACCTATTCTCTTAAGGGTCTTTGAACCTGAAACTTAGGGAGTATATCCCATTTGGAGTAGGGAGACGTTGACGTCAGAACTACTTAGACTTCATACTACTCGGAGGGCTTGGAATCCCTTTAGGGGGTGTGCACACTTAAGGTAGAAGTCTAGATTCTAATAGAGGAGATGAGGTACCGAGAGGAGATCGGAGTGACCGTACAAAACAACGGTTCACTGGGCTCAAGAATCGAGGTAACGCTTGAGCACCGCTCATCTAAGTGACTAGGAGGATTAGCCATAAAGCTATTTTGAGGAAAAACAAATATTTTTGTACTTGGAGAATTATTCTTTGGAATACTCACAAGAATTATTGAGGGAACCTTTTGAAAATAGTATCACTCTTTTTGAAACTAAATTATTGGAAACTCGTTTTTGTATATATTATATACAAATGCTTATTTTTCAACAAAACTATTATTTTACGGGGTTGGGTGGGATTTACTTAGCGAAAGCTAATTTTTGTGTTATTTGTTTCTTTTATTTTCTTATGTTACAGATGGTGTGATATCTGAAGATTGATTCCTTGAGAGTGCTCCTAGAAGACCTTAGAGTAGTCTCGTTTAGAATAAACCTTGCTAAATATCATTATTTCAAATGCTGAATCAAATATTTACTTTAGATATATTTATGGTGGATAGCCTTAGCATCCAGTCAGTTTAGGGCTGGCTGGGTGTGGCGGTAACACGCCCCTTTTCCATGTTATTGTTTATTTCTGCTGCAAACGATTGAAAGTTTCAAATAAATAATAAAAGTTTATTTCTTTAAATATAATTTTGGAAAGGGAATTTGGGGGTGTTACAGCTCTCCACGTCTTCTTCAAGTGTAGATGTCTCCTTGGATGCATTTCTGGCTTCCTTAACACCGGTCCTTTCACTGAGCTTTCCCGGAAGTATCACCTCTTCACTGCTCCAGGTACTTGGACGTCCTTCTTGTGAAAGAAGAGTTTCTGTTAAAAACAGGGGTTCCTCCAACTTGCTTCGTTACAAAAGGTTTGTATATGAAGAGTTTGAAGAGTTGAAGAACGATTAGAACTTTGCTTGAGTTGGAAGTAAAGATCTTTCCAACGTCTGCCTTCTCTTGTAGAAGATAATGAAGATTTAATCTCAAGGAGGCTTTTGCACTTTTAGCGTTTGAATGTTTTGTATGCGCACTGTTGTAGCAAAGTTATCCGGTTGTTCTTCGTATTGTATCTTTTATACTGAGGTTGTCTTCCCGTTGGAGGAGACGGAGGACAACTGCATTAAATGAGCGAGCAGTTGACTTGACCAGTAGGACCCGGCAAAGTTGGCGGGTTACTATTTTGGGATAAAGCTATCCTGACATTGCGGCCAATCATCTGCATTTACTCTACAGAGTATGGGAGGCATTAAATGTGCATTTAATGCGCGTACTGTAGGTCTTCCGTTCAAGACTCCTAGCCGTTGAAGGAATCTTTCAGTTGGTTTACCGGCTTGGTGAAATTCTTCTAAGTGTCAGGCCTTCTGGTTTCTTTAGCAGAGAGTTGATCAAAGAAGGTCTTGAACACTTCTGTTGGAGAAAGTTATCAGATACTCTTGAGGGTTTCTGTTGAAGAAATATCCAACAGAGAACCAGGAGGGTTTCTGTCTGAATAAGGCTAACAGAGACCCTGAGGTCTTGTGTTCTGAAGCAGAGAGCCAAAGGTCTTCTGTTAAAACAAAGCCTTGTCAAGGGTCCTCTGTCAGGGGGTCTTCTGTTCTGGAGGCCTTCTGCTCTGGAGGCCTTCTGCTCGTCGATTATACTAAAGAACTTTACAAGGAAAATTCTAATACATTAAATCTAAAGAGGGGTACTCTAAAGTCCTAATTAATATAGCATCATCAAAATCTAATTAAAAATATTCCTTACAATTTCCCCCTTTTTGATGATGCCAAAACCCTTTAACTATTTCCAGAGAAGTGCCTTCATGAAGAGTACAGTACAATCAGATAGCAGATAATGAATCAAAGAGCAATCAATCAAAAACAAAAAGCAGAGACAGAAATGGAGGAATAGCCTTACAAAGTGTGAGGCAGAGATGTTCTTTTATTAAGGGTAGATTACAAGGATATCCGATTACATAATAGCCCTTGCAGCTTCAGCTCTTGCTTGTTCATCCAATCCTTGTAGCCTCTTTAACTCTGCATTCACCTCTTCTCTGATTCCAACGAGATTTCCAGATCTCTGGTAAGAAGCCCAAACGGGTGAGAGCTTGCAGTCTAGGTAGCTCAGGACACCTTCATGAATATCTTTTCCTTGAAGAATGCTGTTATGGTACCATAACTCTGCCTCTTCCAGAGATCCACCATGTCTAACCTTTACATGACCATCATGGTCCAGATAAAGGTTCTGTTGCTGTGTAGAGGTCATCTTCTGCTTCATTTCCTCAAATTGGGTTTTGGTCATCACCTGAGATCCTACCAGTATCAATTCTTTAAAGCTTAGAGCTTTCTTCTTCTTAGTGCCTTTCTTCTGTGGAGATGGAGGTCTAGGGATACCAGCTAGCCGTTTCTTCTGGAGGGCAGCTTCAAAATAAGGAGTGGGATCCACAGCTAGTTCAGCAGATGATGAGGCTCTGGTGGTCCTAGATTTGGACAGATGAGGATCTTCTTCCCCCTTTTTGGCATCATCTAGATCACCAAGCAGTAGGGAGAGTTTCTGGAATTCTGTGGCTTGTGTAGAGGCAATCTGTTCAAGGGTCTCTGGCAAGGTTTGAGTAACAAACGTGAGGCCTTCAATCAGCCCTTGCTGTTTCTGGATGGTAGAGAGGACATCTTTGTTGCTGGCTTCTAAGAGAACCATCTTCTGATAACGTTCTTTGTCTGAAACTAGGAGAAGCTGTCCTTGAATAGAATGCTCTTTGCAGAGTGAGTTGAGCTCATGTAACCTTTCATGAAGAATGGAGTCAGATTTCTGAAGAGATGCCACTGCCTGGGAAAGGGTTGTCAGTGTGGTATGTTGGGAATTCAAGGTCTGATTCATGGCTGTCAGAACAGTCTTGATAGTATCCACTTTAGTAGAGACAAAATCAATCTTGAAATTTGATGAAGTCATGAAGTCCTGAAGAACATTTGCCAAAGTAGCAGACATGTGTTTGAAGCCGGATTTAACATTGTCATCCACATGTTGCAGACCTTCATAATGTTTATCATTTATCATTATGAGTTTGTTCATGCCTTCTAACATCTGACCTCCAAAGTTCTCTGCTGCAGCTACAAAGTCATTGAAGGGTATCTGATCCTCTTGCCCAGCAGAATGAGGCAGCTCTAAACCTCTTCCCTTAGGCAAAGGGTGATGCTCTTGGACAGAGGAGAGGGATTGGACAAGCAGTTCATTCTTGAGTTGAGTCAGAGGGGGGGGGGGTCTTCTGTCTCTTTGAGGTAACTTGATAGGACTTGCTAACAATGAAGCCCTCCATGTCAGAGGAGTCTTCGTAGGAGGAGTAGATTGGGATTCTGTTTCTGATCACCTTTTTCTTTAAGCGGAAAGAGGAATTGGGGGCAGTAGAATGCCTAGAGTATCCTTGCGGTTTAGAGATGGGGGAGAGGGTTGTAGGATCAGAATCTCTTAGGAACCAGACATGTTTTAGCTGAGTTGGGGGTTGTTGTGCTGGAAGAGAAGCTTGTGGGGTATCTTGATGTTCAGACTTGGGAGGTGAAGGGGATTTCTGTTGAGATGGTTGTGATGAGGAGATTATCTGTTGGGGTTGGGTTTGAATAACTTGGCGTTGAGGAGATGGGGGAGGGGAAGGGGATCTGTTCTTTGGGGGAGAGAACGGTTTGCAGGGTGAAGAAGGTTTAGATTTGGGGGTTGAGGATTTTTGGGGAGAGGGAGTTTTCTGTTCAGATGAGGGTTTCTGTTGTTGTGAAGAGGTGTTCTGTTGGGGGGTTGGGAGTATATGCACAGAGGGAGATTTGGGAATCAGGGGTTCTGTTGGAATAAGTACAGAGGGAGATGAAGGAATTACCTCAAGTACGTGCTCTTCCATCAGAGATGTTCTCCATTCTGAAATGAGCTCCATCATTGCTTGGCTTTCTGTTTTTGGTACAGAGGGTTCCCCTGAGGTAGAGTAGGGAACAACAGATTCCTTTGCCTTCTTGGCAAATAGCGAGGCCTCAAAAGCATCAACCTCTTCTTCTGCAAGGGGTTTCACTGGCTCTTCAGAGGGAGTAGAGATGAGGACAGCCTTGCCCTTGTAGTTGGCCTTCTTCTTCTCAAGGACAGAGATGAGAAAATTCATGGCAAAGCACTTAGATACATCATCTGTGCCTACCCAGTTGAGTACCTCTGCCTCCTCAGATTCATAATGGTCGAAGTATTGAATAATCTTCTGTAGAGGCCCCATCCTCCAGCTTCTCAAAGCTAGCACACGCTCAAACTGTTTGTCAAGAGCTGTTCTGTAGTCTGTCTGGATAAGAGGGGTTAGGTGTTCTGGAGAGTGAGCAGCTCCAAGGTCTTCTGTCATGTGTGCAGATTTGACAGAAGTCTCAGATTCCCCCTGAGATGTGGCATTCTTCTCCATTGACTCACTCTTGGAGTCACTAGACTCGAAAGTGATCTTCTTCCCTTGCAATAGAGAGTTCTTGGCCAGAAGGGGTAGAGTAGGTTCTGCTTGTTCCCCTTGAGTTTCTGAGGCAACCTTGGGGATAGAAGTTCTGACCTTCTGTTTCTTAGAGACTGGGGGTGTAGAAGAGGTAGATGATCCAGATTCTGAAGAGGATATCTTCCTCTTTGGGTTGGGTTTTCTGGTCAATACCTTCTTGACCTTCGCTGGTGCAGCTTTCTTGGTAACTGCTTTTTTCACAGCTTTTCTCACAGCTTTTCTCACCAGGGGTTCTTCCTCAGAACTGCTGGAGGTATTCTGTTGGGAGGGTCTCTGGTTGGAGCTTCTGTCTGTTAAGGTCCAGTTTGGCTAACCTTTTGACTTCAGCTCTTATAGTTGCTTCTCTGTTGCTGGTAGTTGACAGAAAGATCACCTTGGAGTGATCTACCAGAATTGGCTTCCTGAGCCCAGTTCCCCGTACTAGGAGCTCAGAGATGAGGAGGGCATGACCTACCTTCCCAGAGTAGATGCCTGTGTCCTTGTTCTTCCTTTTTGCCACCTTGACAAACTCTATCATGGACCTGACAATCACTTGGCACCAGTTGATGTTTGCCTTGTGCAACACAACATAGATTGCCTTGGCTTTTGAGATGGTGAACTCATCAGTGGATGTGTATCTGCACCATACACACCTGTGAAGAATGTTCACCAGAAGCTCAATGTCTCTTTTAAGAGAATGTTTCTTCCCTGTCAACTTTGGAAGGTTGGCACCATGTCTGCCATAGTTCATGGAGAATTCTTCAGCAGTGAGGTCAACATCTTCTAGGTCAAAGAAACCGCTTGATTCATTGATAACCACAATCTTGAAGACACTATTGATGGCCCCAACATCAATGGTGACTTGCTCTCCATTTACAGTAGAGGTGATGACCTCGTCCTCAAAATCAGCATTGAGATGGAACTCAACAACTTCAATATAACTGTACTGGGTGTAGTTGTAAGTGATAACCTTTTCCAGTTGGGAGTCGTTGATGCATTCCACTATCCGCTCCATCAGTGACTAATCTTCAGCCAGTCTAGGGAGTGCGAATAGCTCGCATTTCATCCATGTGAGAAAATTCTTGGTTAGGGTTTCCTGTTGATCCTTTGGGAGAGCGTTGAAGCTTATGGGAGCCATTAGAGCAGAAGAAAAGAGTTTCGAAAGCTTGAGAGCTATGGAGGTTTGAGAGTTTGAGAGTATTGAGAGCAGTAACGGTTAAGGTGTGAGAGACGGGACTATATGGGTTCGGGTTAGTGGACGTTTGAGATTATTGGCGGTTTCGAGGTACCAATAAATGAAAATGGGGGCGCAGTAAATATTTTACGGCTGTAATACCATTTTAAGGGTAAAAGGGTAAAAGACCTTTAATACGTTACTAGGTCACCCGGTTTTTCAACATATTTCTAAGTCCACAACTTTCTGTTACAGGTAAGGTTTTCTGAGGGTAAGAAAAAAAAAAGGGGGGGGGGGGGGGTTCTGTTGCTGAGGTGTTCTGTCAGGAACGGAGGTTCTCTGTTCAGGATAGAGAACAGAAGGGGTCAACAGCAGGGGTTATGCAACAGGTATTCTGTTAGCAGAGATTTTGCAACAGAAGGCCTTCCTTTTCAACTTTCTCTTGGAATTTCATCCATCATTCCCAATTCCTCTCTCAGGCAGAGGCTTTGTCAGAATGTCTGCAAGCTGGTCTTCTGTTGACACATGCTCCATGCATATGTGCTTCTTTTCAACATGATCTCTGATGAAGTGATGTCTGATCTCAATATGCTTTGTCCTGGAGTGAAGAACTGGATTCTGAGTGATGGCAATGGCACTGGTGTTGTCACATAGCAGTTTGATCTCCTTTGCTTGAATGCCATAATCCTTCAGTTGTTGCTTCATCCAGAGTAGCTGAGCACATCAACTCCCATCTGCACTGTACTCAACTTCTGCTGTACTGGTTGAGATCGAGTTCTGCTTCTTGCTAAACAAGAAAACAAGCCTTCATCCTAGCATTTGACAGTGACCAGAGGTGCTCTTTCTGTCCAATCTGCAACCTGAAAAATCTGAGTCAGAGTAACCAATTAGTTCAAAGTTACCTCCCTTTGGATACCATAGGCCTGCATTTGGAGTTCCTTTGATATATCTGATGATTCTCTTTGCAGCACTTAGATGGCTCTCCTTGGCCTTTGATTGTTATCTAGCACAGATTCCAACAGAGAATGAGATATCTGGTCTGCTTGCAGTCAGATACAACAGAGATCCTATGATTACTCTGTAGGTAGTTGCATCAACATCTTTGCCTTCATCATCCGGAACAATTCCTTGTGAGGTGTTCATGGGGATCTTTACTGAGGATTTGCCTTCCACTCCAAATTTCTTGATCAGGTCTCTGGTTTACTTTCCTTGGTTGATAAAGATTCCTTCTGGAACCTGTTTGACTTGTAGTCCTAGGAAGTAGCTGAGTTCTCCCATCATACTCATTTCAAATTGACTCTGTTAGGAATATTTTATGGTGTCCAATATAATTAAATATCTTTGTATTTGTGTAGTTATTAATTAATCGTGTAATACAGGCCACAAATGTGTATCAGCCTGTGAGCTTCCTTGTAACCCGTAAGTTAGCCAACTTCTCCTATAAAAGGAGGCTAACTTACGGGAACCCTAACTAATCGTGAGAGGCTTAGAGATGCAGAGGCGTAAAGATAGAGAGAGTAGAGTTGCCGCTGCTCTCCTTCTCCAGGGAGAGCAGCGGTTGGTTTTCATACGGTATACCAGATTCGTGTTTTATCTTCGACATATCTTTCTATCTGCTTCTTTATCACTGCTATGGTTGTATGATTATTTTGTATTCTGGGATTAACATTTGGTATCAGAGCCGAGGCGTGAAACAGGTTGGATCTGTCTACGATTTTTTGGATCTAACGAAGAACTACTCTGTTTTTCTTCTGTTTTTCTATATGTAGATATTTGCTCCTGTAATCTCGTTTGTGAGCGAAATTTTGTAAAAACCATACTGTTGGATTCGCCTTTCAAAACTGATCCATCAGCATACCTCTTTTTTCGTTTTCTGCAATTTTTATATTTCGAAGATCTCTACATTGAGATCTCGAAATCCTTATTTTTCACTGCTGCAGAAACGTTTTTGGCTTGAAACTGATACATGAGAATCTCGACTTTCAGGGCTATTCAGAACAGGTTTCAGATTTTTAATAATCAATGTTTTCGTTTTGCAGGATCTCGACATTTAGGGACTCGATTTCCTCTTCTCGACTTTTGAGATCTCGAGATTTGCATCTCGACATCTTGATCTCGAGATTTGCATCTCGACATCTTGATCTCGAGATTTGCATCTCGACATCTTGATCTCGAGATTTGCATCTCGACATCTTGATCTCGAGATTTGAATCTCGAAATCAAGATCTCGAGATTTGAATCTCGAAATCAAGATCTCGAGATTTGTAATCTCGAGTTTTGGAATTTCGAGTTTAGGAATTTCGAGTTTTGGGATTTCGACATTTGGGATCTCGATGTTTTGGATCTCGACATTCTGAAGATTTCGAGATTTTCAAAATTTCTCGATGTTTTGAATCTTTCAAAGTTTGCAGTTTCTTGGAACTCATAATTCGAATCTTGACATCCTTTGCAATTCATCGAAGCTTTACATTATAAGGATCTCTGAATGATTCCCTGCTTATATAAATGTTTCAGGAGTTTTCGATGTTCTGATGTTTTTCAAACAGCAAGTTTTCGAGATTATGAGGTTTTCGAAACTCCAAAGTTTTCGATGTTCAAACATTTTGAAATTCTGCAGATTTCGATATTCTGAGGTTTGTTTTGTAGGTGGATTTCGCCATTATTCTTCGAGGCAACCTCGAGATTTGGATTTCGAAGTATTGCCTTAGAATTTTGTTTAAAATCCACTTGCTCTCGATATTCATCATCGAGAACCTCAACTTCGAAGAAATTCCTCAAAAACTCAAAACTAGAGATTTTTTTGCGACCCCGCACTGTTTTGGCCATAACTTTTGACTCGGTGATCCGATTTGAGCAAAATTTTTTTTGTTGGAAAGCTAACGAAAAGATCTACATTAATTCTTGGGCTATGTCCCAGAACCCATTCTCACGCGCCCTCACTCGCAGTCCTTGAGGGTCAAAACGTTGGTTTTCCGACAAACATTGTAAATCACCGATGTCCAGGTCAAAACTTAGGCGAATCTGTTCAAATTCTTTCAAAGTCAACCCTGAGGTCAAACATTTTCTAAACTTCAATGTAAAGGTCTGAAAATCGTAGATAATTCAATCAACCTCGCGTCAACGGTCATCTTACAACAATCAACAATCAACTGCTGAGGCCTCCCCTGACTCATCAACATTATGTGATCATCAATATGCTGAAATTCTACATGATGAGCTCAGGGAAACCGTCATGTGTGGTACATGTTTAGATTGCTCCACACACATGGTGGGTATGACAAGCTGTGAGCAATCAAACCTTGCACATTCTGAGGGGGAGTTTCAGTTTTCTCCTCCTGGCGCCTTACACCGACAAAGCAAGGAATCTCTCAAAGGATGCAACATTTTAGGGGGAGTGTTCAATGTTATCCTTCCCGGTGCCTAACAATGACAAAGCATACCGAGTGCTCCAGTTGAGGGGGAGTACAGAGAGAAAATGAAGAAAGTAATGAGAGAACATGTCCCTATGGCTTAGTAAACCCAACTAAGCCTACCCAAGGGACAAAGCCGAGCGTAAGTGCGTGAGTGAGCGAGTGAGTGAGTGAACATTATGAGCATTAGGAAGCAGAAGGCTCAAGTGAGAAGAAAAACAATTATCAATGATGAGTCTGCTACCTCAATTGCCTGCTATGAATTGAACATTTGCTCCTAGCCACTAAAATACTCTGGACAATTCCCAAATAGGTTCAGGACTGATTTAATCAGATCCCGGGTAGAAGTCACTGCATCTTGTCCAACAGTGCATGTTGAACCCTATCCAAGACCACTCACTTGTCTCCCAACAGACAGGTGTTTAATCATACTTCACGGGGAACCGCATCTCTCATTACTGTCTCCTTCCGAGACAAGTAATACTGACTACAGTGGCCTCAGCCCCATGCCACTGAACTTTCATTGATCACGTCGTGTTTAGTTACTCACTCCCAAATGTTTTGAAATTTTTTAGGACACAGACGCACTTTTAGAGTCAGTTGCAGGTCTACATGACCCGCGAGAACTTCCATAGGGCTCATCTATTACAGATGAAGACCAATAATTGGAAGGAAGTCCTGCTGTTGCAACACCAGAATCACCAACATTTTCAGGCCATTGCTTTAGAGTTTATCTCTATAGTGATGATAACGGGCGTCTTCACGACCCCGGGGGGCTACGTTATCTTCTTTACATTCTGCTTGTTTTTCCTGTTTTTATTTCTGCAGAATAAAAGAATAAAAGCATGACGTCCCGAATCATCGGATCGTCATGAGGGGGAGAGTGGTCCACATGCTGTTAACACTGAACAAATCATTCTGGGACACTTCACTCCTCCATCACAAAAATCAACACCTTCTCTACTATCTCCGCAACTCAAATCAAATGGTCAGCTACACTAACAAATCCACAATCATTATGTTCCGCTGTGCCACCGACAAGTTCTCCTCAAATGCATTTATTCCAAATAGTCAAAAAGACTACATTGTGGAGGAGACAGAGGTCAAATACTCGTGTCCTGAAGATGAATTCCATGGGCGTCTCCTATTCTCCAAAGAATATTCATTCTAGAGGCGTCACCGGACTTCATCTAAGCTGATCAAGAGCAACTTTTGGAAGGCAATGACTACATGCAAGATACTGAAGGTCTCTTAACCCCGACATCAAAGATCAAATTGTCAAGAAGACATCAAAGGGGAGATTGCAAGGATTTCTTCAGATAGCCTTCCTCAGAAGTCAGGTTCAAAGATAAAGGAAGCTCAATAACAACAAAGACAAAGATATCTGGGCAGCAATGCTGATTCAACACGATTGAACACCAAGGGGGAGATTGTTAGGAATATTTTATGGTGTCCAATATAATTAAATATCTTTGTATTTGTGTAGTTATTAATTAATCGTGTAATACGGGCCACAAATGTGTATCAGTCCGTGGGCTTCCTTGTAACCCGTAAGTTAGCCAACTTCTCCTATAAAAGGAGGCTAACTTACGGGAACCCTAACTAATCGTGAGAGGCTTAGAGATGCAGAGGCGTAAAGATAGAGAGAGTAGAGTTGCCGATGCTCTCCTTCTCTAGGGAGAGCAGCGGCTGGTTTTCATACGGTATACCAGATTCGCGTTTTATCTTCGACATATCTTTCTATCTGCTTCTTTATCAAGCTATGGTTGTATGATTGTTTTGTATTCTGGGATTAACAGACTCTGCATCACTTGAGAAAATTTCTTGCATAGTTCTGAATTAGTACTACCAAATATAATATCATCAACATATATTTGTACTAACAGAATATGATTAGCAACAGAGATTTGAAATAGAGTTTTGTCAACCTTTCCCTTAGTAAACCCATGGTTCACTAGGAATAGGGACAATGTGTCATACCATGCTCTGAGAGCTTGGTTAAGACCATAAAGGGCCTTTTTAAGCTTGTAGACACAGGAGGAGTGAGTAGGAATGACAAAACCTGGTGGTTGTTCCACATAAACCTCTTCTTCAAGATCTCCATTCAGAAATGCACTCTTGACATCAATCTGGTAGACCTTGATGTTGTTGTAGGCAGCATAGGCTAGAAATATTCTGATGGCTTCCAGTATGGCAACTGGTGCAAAAGTCTCATCAAAATCTATTCCTTCTTCTTGGCGATAACCCTTAGCTACCAGCCTTGCTCTATTCCTTACAATGTTGCCATCTTCATCAGCTTTGTTCTTGAATACCCATATTGTTCCAATGACATTCTGGTGCTTTGGCCTAGGAACAAGTTCCCATACTTTGTTCCTTTCAAATTGAGTCAGCTCTTCTTGCATTGCATTGATCCAATCTGAATCTGCAAGAGCTTCCTCTACAGTCATGGGTTCCATCTGAGATATATAGCAGGCAAGCATTGCTTCTCTCCTTGTTGATGCTGATCTGGTCTGCACACCACTTCTGATATGTCCAATTACTTGGTTAGGGGGATGGTCTCTTAACCATGTCAGATCAGGTTCTGTCAGTTGCTGTCTGGGTCTTTCTGGTTCTTCATCTTTTGAATCTTCATCTTCATTCAACAGAAGGGGGTTTGGTGCAGGTGTTGGAAATGCAGGGCTATCTGCTACCTCTTCTGTTGGTTCAGGTGTTCTGTCTTCTATGTTGATTTCTTTGAGGGTCTCTGTTACTTCTTTAACAGAGATGTTATCATCAAACTTCACATGTATAGACTCTTCAACATGCAGAGTCCTTCTGTTGAGTACTCTATAGGCTTTACTGGTGTTTGAATAGCCTATGAATACACCTTCATCAGCTTTCTCTTGAAAGACTTTCAGATGTTCCTTTCCATTGTTAAGAATGTAGCATTTGCACCCAAAGACATGAAAGTAACTGATGTTAGGTTTTCTTCCTTTCCAAAGTTCATAAGGGGTCTTCTGGTGATTCTTATTGATCATACTTCTGTTCTGGGTATAGCATGCAGTGTTGATTGCTTCAGCCCAGTATATCATAGGTAGTCCAGATTCTGCAATCATTGTCCTTGCAGCTTCTTTTAATGTTCTGTTCCTCCTTTCAGCTACGCCATTCTATTGAGGGGTTCTGGAGGCAGAGAGTTGATGAAAGGTTCCATTTTGATCACAAAAGTCCTTTATGACTTGGTTGACAAATTCAGTTCCTCTGTCAGACGTGATTGTCTTAACCTTCAAATTCTTCTCAGTCTGAAGTTGCTTTAACAGAGATGGCAACTTCTGAAGAGTTTCTTTCTTCTTTGACAGAAAGATAGTCCATGTATATCTGGAGTAGTCATCAACCATGACTAGGATGTATTTCTTACCACCAACACTTGGAGTCTCAACAGGTCCAAATAAATCCATGTGTATCAGATTTAAAGGACTTGTGGAAAGATCTCCATCAATGGGTTTGAAAGAGTTCTTCTGTTGCTTTCCCTTCTGGCATGCACTGCAGATGGTCTCTTTCTTGTAAACTATGTCTGACAGTCCATCAACAATGTGTTCTCTTGCCAGTTTGTTGATTGTTTTGAAGTTCAAATGGCTAAGCTTCTTGTGCCAGTCCCAGCTTAGTCTTGAGTCTCCCTTGGCTATCAGGCAAACTCCATCCTTTGCAGTTTTCCAATCAACCACATAGATGTTCTTCTTCCTTGATGCTGTAAGAACCACTTCTTTTGTTGTCTCATGCGTCACATAGCAGAAGTCCTTTGTGAATTCAACAGTGTAGCCTTTGTCACAGAACTGGCTAGCACTCAGCAAATTGAACTTCAGGCCTTTGACATATGAGACATCATCAATGACTATCTGGTTCTTGATCAACTTCCCTCTTCCTTTTGTTTGACCTTCCTTGTCATTATCTCCAAAGGTAACTCTGGGTCCTTTGCATTTCTGGAACTCTGTTAGGCAACTTCTGTCACCTGTCATGTGCCTGGAGCATCCACTATCAATAAACCATTCTTGCTCTGAGATAGCTCCAGAACAAAGTTCCTGCAAGATCAAAAGAAAGGTTTAGGTACCCAAGCAATGTTGGGTCCTGGGGGGTCATGGAGTCTGGGTAGTTGATACCATTTTGGTCTCATCAGGTGAATCCTTGGTGGATGGTACCCATTGTCCACCTGGTAGTTATAGTAAACTGAAGTGTGATTCACTTTGGGCAGATGCTTGTGAGGGTCATGCTTCCTGTTTACGTACTTTTGCATAGCTTTCTTTGTTGGAAAGAAGTCCCATATACTATCAAGAGCAGAGGAATGGTTAGCTTTGGGCTTCTGAAGTTGACCAGCCAACCTCTTCTGCCTAAAGTTAACTCTCTCTTGATATCTACCCTTTTGGTGGTAATTTCTGGCACGATTATCATGAGGTTATCTGTTAATGAATGGTCTTTTATTTTTGTTATTCTGAAAACCCTTTTTGTTGTTAGGTTTTCTGCCAGGTTCATTATTTTTCAAAAAGGGTTTCTGTTGAACCTTTATCTTCCCTTTTTCTGGTCTGACTTCCTCATGAACAACCTTGGTGCCAGATACACCAGCTTGGCAGATGGGGCTAGAGATCAGTGACACTATGACCTTGTCTGCCTTAGCAACACTGGTGCTAGGCATTATAGAAGGCTCACCCGATTCTGTTGAGCCATAACCAAGACCAAAGCCAATGCCAATTTGTTGATCAAGCAAAATCTTTTCCATGGAAGACTGGGCCTTCTGGTAAGCTTTGTACTTAATCTCAAAAGGCTCAATTTCTCTTATTCTCTTGAGAAGAGAAACATTTCCAGTTTCCAGCTGATCTCTCTCCTTAATTAGAAGATTGATTTTGATCTCAACCTCCTTTCTTAAGTCAAGAATCTCAGCCTTCAACTTACTGTTTTCTTCTGTGACAGAGGAATAAGTGGCTTGAATGACCTTAAACTCTTCCCAAAATTCTGACATTGAATCAGAATCAAAAGCTAAGCCTACCGAAGAAAAACTAGATGCAGAAGTAGAGGTTACCTCATCGTCAGAATGAGCCATGAGGCATAGGTCTTCTGTCTCAGTATCAAGGCAACAGAAGGCCTCATCAGAGTCAGAGTCAGAACTGGATTCTGTCTCAGACAGAGGATCTTTCTCGAGCTGTTCTGTCACGAGTGCTTTCCTTCTTCTGGAATTGTATTCATATTTCTTCTTTTCTCCATCATGACCTTGTTTCTTGGACACTCTTAGATGTGGACACTCTGCCTTGAAATGTCCAGGTTGTCTGCAGTTGTAACAGAGAAGCTCACCACTGCTCTCTGTTGCTTTGACCTTCTGGAAGGGCTTTCTGCTGAATGATGGACTTCTTCCATCTTTGGGATTCTTCATAAACTTGTTGAATCTCCTAGCAAAATCAGCCATATACTCGTCAGATAAAAGTACTGAGGGGTCAAAATCATTTACCTTTGATGTGCTGGCAGTGAGGGCTGTAGTGGTCCTCTTTTCTGGTACATCTTCTTTTTCTTCAATCATTTCAAACTCATGAGCTTTGAGATCTGAAATGAGCTTATCAGTGGGATAAGTCTTCACATCCTTGCTGGCTTGGACAGCAACCACCTCATCTTCCATGTTGAGGGCAATCCTCTCAACACCTTGAGGTTGATCTCCTTGGTGGTAAGTTCCTTGCCAAGCTCAGAGATCTCTCCAGTGAGAGTGAGGAACTTGTCATACATCTTGGAGATGCTTTCACCAGGAAGAAGGTTGAAGTCATCAAACTTCTTGTTAGCTATTGTCAGTTTGTTGTCCTTCTCTTGCTCATCACCAGCTTCAATGAGCTCAAGTGTATCCCAGATTTCCTTGGCAGTCTTGCACTTCTTTATCCTGTTGAAGTACCTATCATCGATGGACTTGTAAAGAATGTCTTTAGCAATGTTGTCCAGGTTGTATTTCCTTCTTTCTTCAGTAGTCCACTAGAATTTGGCCTTATTGATCATCTGAGGTCTGGTGTTGTCAATAGCATGCTCTGGGTTGACCTTCTGGAAACTACTGAAAGGCCCAATGTCAAGTACTTCCCACATCTCATCATGCAGAGCACAGAGATGTGCCTTCATTCGGATCCTCTAGTCATCAAACTTAAGATCTGAGAACATAAGATTCTTGGAAAGGGAGTGATCCATTATATCAGATTAAAAATGAGGTAAACACAAAAACAAATGGATCTTTGTTCTGCAAATAACCTAAGAGATTATTAGAACAAGGAGGCTCTGATACCACTTGTTGGTCCCGGTTGTACTGGATAGAGTCTAGAGGGGGGGGGGGGGGTGAATAGACTGTATTGGTTTTTTACTTTTTCAAGCTAAGTACCAGATTTAGCAGAATAACCTGTTCTGTTGGCAGAACAGACTGGAAGCGGATGGGGTTCTGGTAGGGGGTTCTGTTAGTTTAGCCTCAGAGAAGCAAAGGCAGTAGGCCTTCTGTTAACTCACAAGACAAGTTCTGCTGAACACAGATACCAAGTCTTTGGAGTTAAACAGTTCAAATAAAAACGATAAATAAAATGCAGTAAGTAATGACACCAGGGCTTTTTATAGTGGTTCAAGGAACAACTTGTTCCTCTAGTCCACTGTTCCACTAAGCTTGTAAAGAAGACCGTTTACAACGTCTTAGCCCTATCACTTAAGAAGCTCTCCACGTCTTCTTCAAGTGTAGATGTCTCCTTGGATGCACTTCTGGCTTCCTTAAGACTGGTCCTTTCATTGAGCTTTCCCGGAAGTATCACCACTTCACTGCTCCAGGTACTTGGACGTCCTTCTTGTGAAAGAAGAGTTTCTGTTAAAAACAGGGGTTCCTCCAACTTGCTTCGTTACAAAAGGTTTGTATATGTAGAGCTTGAAGAGTTGAAGAACGATTAGAACTTTGCTTCAGTTGGAAGCAAAGATCTTTCCAACGTCTGCCTTCTCTTGTAGAAGATAATGAAGATTTAATCTCAAGGAGGCTTTTGCATTTTTAGCGTTTGAATGTTTTGTATGCGCACTGTTGTAGCAAAGTTATCCGGTTGTTCTTCGTAGTGTATCTTTTATACTGAGGTTGTCTTCCCGTTGGAAGAGAAGGAGGACAACTGCATTAAATGAGCGAGCAGTTGACTTGACCAGTAGGACCCGGCAAAGTTGGCGGGTTACTATTTTGGGATAAAGCTATCCTGACATTGCGGCCAATCATCTGCATTTACTCTACAGAGTATGGGAGGCATTAAATGTGCATTTAATGCGCGTACTGTAGCTTTTCCGTTCAAGACTCCTAGCCGTTGAAGGAATCTTTCAGTTGGTTTACCGGCTTGGTGAAATTCTTCTAAGTGTCAGGCCTTCTGGTGTCTTTAGCAGAGAGTGGATCAGAGAAGGTCTTGAGCACTTCTATTGGAGAAAGTTATCAGATACTCTTGAGGGTTTTTGTTGAAGAAATATCCAACAGAGAACCAGGAGGGTTTCTGTTTGAATAAGGCTAACAGAGACCCTGAGGTCTTCTGTTCTGAAGTAGAGAGCCAAAGGTCTTCTGTTAAAACAAAGCCTTATCAAGGGTCCTCTGTTAGGGGGTCTTCTGTTCTGGAGGCCTTCTGCTCTGGAGGCCTTCTGCTCGTCGATTATACTAAAGAACTTTACAAGGAAAATTCTAATACATTAAATCTAAAGAGGGGTACTCTAAAGTCCTAATTAATATAGCATCATCAAAATCTAATTACAAATATTCCTTAAAGTTCAAGAAATTCATGAAGAAACCAAAAGATGGAAGGAGTCCATCTGCCAGCAGAAAACCATCCAGAAGACCAAGTCTACAGATAGTAGTGGAGAGCTTCTCTGCTACAACTGCAGACAACCTGGACATTTCAAGGCAAATTGTCCACACCCCAGAGTGTCCACGAGACAAGGGCAAGAGGGAGAAAAGAAGTATGAAGAAAGCGGCAGAAGAAGGAAAGCTCTTGTCACAGAACAGTTCGAGAAAGACCCCCTTTCTGAGACAGAGTCTAGTTCAGACTTTGATTCTGATGAGGCCTTCTGTTGCCTAGATGGTGAAACAGAAGACCTATGCCTCATGGCCCAATCTGATGATGAGGTAACCTCCTCTTCTAACTCTCGTTTTTCTTCGGTAGGCACAACTTTAAATGATGATGCAATGTCATCATTGTGAGAAGAGTTTAGAACTATCCAAACCACTTATTCTTTAGTCAAAGAAGAAAACAGTAAGCTAAAAGTTGAAATCTCAGACTTAAGAAAAGAGACCGAGGTAAAAATCAATCTCTTGATTGAGGAAAGGGATGAACTTGAAGTTGAAAATGTTTCTATTCTTGATAAATTAAGAAAAATTGAGCATTTTGAGGTCAGATACAATAGTCTTATGAAAATGCAAACTTCTCTCAAGGCTGTTGATATTGATCAAATGTTTTCCCCCGTTTCTGGTCTTAGATATGTTGCAACTGTATCCGGTGAGCCTTCTGTAAGACCTAGCACCAGAGTTTCTAAGATTGATAAGGTCATAGAGCCACGGATCTCTATCCCCATTTGCCATGCTGATGTATCTGGTACCAAGGTTACTCATGAGGAAGACAGACCAGAAAATAAAAAGATAAAGGTTCAACAGAAACCCATTTTTAAAACTAATGAACCTGGCAGAAAATCTAACAACAGAAAAGGTTTTCAGAAAAATCAAAGACAAACTCACAATAGACAACCTCATGATAACCACGCCAGAAATGATCACCAAAAAGGCAAATATCAAGAGAAAGTTGACTTTAGGCAGAAGAGGTTGACTGGTCAACTTCAGAAGCCCAAAGCTAACCGCCCCTCTGCTCTTGATAGTATATGGGACTTCTTTCCTACCAAGAAAGCTATGCAAAAATATGTAAATAGGAAGCAAGATCCTCACAAGCATCTGCCCAAAGTGAATCACACTTCAGTTTACTATGACTACCAGGTGGACAACGGATACCACCCACCAAGGTTTCACTTGATGAGACCAAAGTGGTACCAACTACCAAGACTCCATGACCCCCTAGGACCCAACAATGTTTGGGTACCTAAATCCTTCTTTTAATTCTGCAGGAACACTGTGTTAGAGCTATCTCTGAACAAGAATGGTTTATTGATAGTGGATGCTCCAGACACATGACATGTGACAGCAGTTGCCTAACAGAGTTCCAAAAGCTGAATGGACCAAAACTCGCCTTTGATGATGTCTAATATGTCAAAGGCCTGAAGTTCAACCTACTAAGTGCTAGCCAATTCTGTGTTAAAGGTTACACTGTTGAATTCATAAATGATTTCTGCTATATGAAGCATGAGACAACAAAGGAAGTGGTTCTTACAACAAGAAGAAAGAAGAAAATCTATGTGGTTGATTAGAAAACTGCAAAAGATGGAGTATGCCTGATAGCCAAGGGAGATTCAAAACTAAACTGGGACTGACAAAAGAAGTTTAACCATTTGAATTTCAAAACAATCAACAAACTGGAAAGAGAACATATTGTAGAGGGATTTCCAGATATAGTGTACAAGAAAGAGACCCTCTGCAGTTCATGCCAGAAGGGAAAGCAAGTGAAAAACACATTCAAACCCATTGCTGGAGATCTCTCCACTAGTCCTTTAAGTCTCATCCACATGGATTTATTTGGACCAGTTGAGACTTTAAGTGTTGGTGGCAAGAAATACACACTAGTCATGGTTGAGGACTACTCCAGATATACTTGGACAATCTTCTTGACAAAGAAGAATGAAACTCTTCAGAAGTTGCCCTCTCTATTGAAGCAACTTCAAACTGAGAAGAATATGAAAGTCAGGACAATCAGATCTGACAGAGGAACTGAATTTGTGAACCAAGTCATTAAGGACTTCTGTGATCAAAATGGAACTTCCATCAACTCTCTGCCGCCAGAACACCTCAACAGAATGGCGTGGCAGAAAGAAGAAACAGAACGTTGAAAGAAGCTGCAAGAACAATGATTGCTGAATCTGGTCTACCAATGAGATATTGGACTGAAGCAATCAACACCGCATGCTACACCCAAAATAGAAGTATGAACTGTGGAAAAGAAGAAAACCTAACATCAGCTACTTTCATGTATTTGGTTGCAAATTCTATATTCTGAATAATGGGAAAGAACATTTGAAAGTGTTTCAAGAGAAAGCTGATGAAGGTGTGTTAAGGGATTGCTTTTGATGAGACCTTTGCACCAGTTGCCAGATTAGAAGCCATCATAATCTTCCTAGCCTATGCTGCCTACAACAACATCAAGGTCTACCAGATGGATGTCAAAAGTGCATTTCTGAATGGAGATCTTGAAGAAGAAGTTTATGTAGAACAACTGTAAGGAATAAATGTATTTAGATTTTGATGATGCTAGGTTAATTAGAATTTGAAAGTACCCCATTAGAAATTGTGTATTAGAATTTCTTTTGTAAGCTTTAGCTTAGTCTGCCTGCCAGAGTTCCATCTTTCCTCTACCAGAGTTGCTCCCAGAGTTGCTCACCAGAGAAGCCATCAGAAACTGGTTATCAGAAAGATACCAGAGTTGGCACCAGAGACGGACTACAGAGATTGGACCAGAGAACCTCTTCAGACTCTGCTAATTACCATCAGATTCCGGAAGCCCTTCCAACGGTCGTTAAACTAACGGGAAATCCCCTAACGGTTACGAACCTTTCAACGGAAGCATGGCACTGTACACGCATTAAATGCACATTTAATGCTGTACGTACGAAGATATATTTAAAGCTGATGATTGACCATGCGAATATCTTTACGCCCCCAAAATAGCAAGTCGGAGGACCAAACGGTCAAGTCAACAGTACATGCATTTAATGAAGCTGTCTTCTACACTCCAACGGGAAGACCGCTCCCAGTATATAAGATACACTCTGAAGAACTAAAGAGAAAACTTTGCCATAACCTTTGCCAAGATAAATTTGCGTGAACAACTTTCTTGAGATTAAAAACTCCATTCTAACAAGAAAAGGCCACAGTTGGAAGATAAACATTCCTATCCTTCATCCAACTAGCAAAGGCAAAGTTACTCAGTTCTTCAACACTTCGAGAGCTTCATATACTCATCTTTTGTGAAGAAGCAACGCTGGAGAAAACTGATTCTATATCAAACACTTCTTGAAAAAGAAGGGACGTCTCAAATTAGCTGGAGTAAGTGAAGTGGAGATACTTCAAGAGACTCAGTGAAACGAGACCAGCCATCAGGAAGCAGGACTGCATCCCGGGTGGCAACTAGACTTGAAGAAGACGAGGAGTGCTTCTTAAGCTCTAGGGACTAAGGCGTTGTAAACTGTTGTTTTTGCAAGCTTAGTGGAACAGTGGACTAGAGGAACGAGTTGTTCCTTGAACCACTATAAAAACCCCGGTGTCATTTACTTTAAGCTTTTAATTACTGCACTTAAGATTCTACTGACTAACTCTTAAGGTTGGACTCTGTGTCCAGCAGATCTTCCTTCAGAGTTATCAGAAGGGCAGTTTGCCTTAGTTTTCTTCTAGAGGCTACCCGGACAGAAACTTATCCGCTGCCTGGTCTAGTTCTGCCATCAGAACTTGACCATCTCTGTCACCAGATTTCGACCATCTCTGTTAAGTCAGACTTGACTTGGAGAAAAGTTTAAATTCCTGAACAGTCTATTCACCCCCCCCTCTAGACTGTTCCTATTACAAACGGGACCAACAAGTGGTATCAGAGCCTCCTTGTTCTTGTAATCTTTTAGGTTACTTACTAAACAAGAGATCCACTTGTTTTAGCCTCTTTAATCTCATATTATGGATAACACTCTTTCAAAGAATCTTATGTTCTCAGTAACAAAGTTTGATGACTGGAGGATCCGCATGAAAGCTCACCTCTGCGCACTCCATGACGAAATGTGGGAAGTTCTTGATGCAGGACCTTTCACAGAGTTCACCAAGGTCAACCCTGAATACATCACTGGTAGTGGTCAACCCCAGATGATCACCAAACTGCGCCATGAATGGTCTAATGAAGAAAGGAGAAAGTACAACCTTGACAACATTGCCAAGGATATCCTCTACAAGGCCATTGATGACAAGTACTTCACAAGGATCAAGAAGTGCAAATCTGCCAAGGAAATCTGGGATACTCTCACCCTGATAGGAGCTGGAGATGAGCAAGAAAAGGACAACAAACTTACTATTGCCATGAAGAAGTTTGAAGATTTCAAACTTCTACCCAAAGAATGCATAGCTGAGATGTATGCACGCTTGCTCACCCTCACTGCTGAGATATCAGAACTTGGGAAGGAACTTACTCCCAAGGAGATCAATTTGAAGGTTCTCAGAGGTTTACCTTCACCATGGAAGATGAAGGTCACTGCCATGAGAGACAGCAAGGACCTCAGAACCTACAGCACTGAGAAACTCATCTCTGATCTCAAGTCTTATGAGTTTGAGATGAATGAAGAAGAGAAAGAAGAGGTTGAGGACAGAACAACTACTGCCCTCACTGCCAGCACCTCTCAGGTAAATAATTTTGACCCTTCTATTCTTTTAACTGACGAGTATATGGTGGCTTTTGCTAGGAAGTTCAGGAAATTCTTGAAGCCAAAGGATAGCAGAAGTCCACACTCTAGCAGAAAGCCACACCAGAAGTCCAAACCATCAGAAAGTAGTGGAGAGCTTCTCTGCTACAACTGCAGACAACCAGGGCACTTCAAAGTCAACTGTCCACACCCCATAGTCTCCAAAAGGCAAGGCCAGGAAGGAGAAAAGAAGTACGAGCACCGAAGAAGGAAAGCACTCATCACTGAACAACCAGAGAAGGACTCCCTCTCTGAGACAGAGTCCAGCTCGGAATCAGAATCTGATGAAGCATTCTGTTGCCTGGACACAGAAACTGAAGACCTATGCCTTATGGGTCAATCTGATGATGAGGTATCTTCTACTTCTAACTCTAGTTTTTCTTCGGTAGGCAGAGCCTTTGATTCTGATTCAATGTCAGAATTTTGGGAAGAGTTTCAAGCCATACAAACCACTTATTCTTCTGTTAAAGAAGAAAACAATAAGCTTAAGGTTGAAATCCTTGACTTAAGAAAGGAGGTTGAGATCAAAATCAATCTTCTTATTAAGGAAAGAGATCAGCTGGAAGCTGAAAATGTTTCTCTTCTAAAGAGAATAAGAGAGATAGAGCCTCTTGAGATTAAGTACAAAGCTTACCAGAAGGCCCAGTCTTCCATGGAAAAGATTGTACTTGACCAACAAATTGGCACTGGTTTTGGTCTTGGTTATGGCTCAACAGAATCAGGTGAGCCTTCTGTAATGCCTAGCACCAGAGTTGCTAAGGCAGACAAGGTCATAGTGCCACTGATTTCTAGCCCCATTTGTCAGGCTGGTGTATCTGGCACCAAGGTTATTCATGAGAATGTCAGACCAGAAAAGGAAAAGATAAAGGTTCAACAGAAACCCATTTTAAAAGTTAATGAACCTGGCAGAAGAACTAACAACAGGAAAGATTTTCAGAATACCAAAAATCAAAGACAGAACCATAACAGACAAACTCATGATAATCGTGTCAGAGATGATCACCAGAAAGGCAGATATCAAGAGAAAATTAACTTTAGGCAGAAAAGGTTGGCTGGTCAACTTAAGAAGCCCAAAGTTAATCGCCCCTCTGATCTTGATATTATATGGGACTTCTACCCAACTAAAAAGGCTATGCAGAAGTATGTAAACCGGAAGCATGATCCTCACAAGCATCTACCCAAAGTGAATCACACTTCCGTTTACTATGACTACCAGGTGGACAATGGGTACCACCCACCAAGGTTTCACTTGATGAGACCAAAGTGGTACCGGCTGCCAAGACTGCATAACCCCCTAGGACCCAACATTGCTTGGGTACCTAAATCTTCCTTTTAATTTTGTAGGAACTGTGTGCTGGAGCCATCTCTGAGCAAGATTGGTACATTGATAGTGGATGCTCCAGGCACATGACAGGTGACAAGAGTTGCCTAACAGAGTTCCAGAAAGTCAAAGGGCCTAGAGTTACCTTTGGAGGTAATGATAAAGATGGCCAGACAAAAGGAAGAGGGAAGCTGATAAAGAACCAGATAATCATTGATGATGTCTCTTATGTCAAGGGATTGAAATTCAACTTGCTGAGTGCTAGCCAATTCTGTGACAAAGGCTACACAGTTGAATTCTCCAAGGAAGGATGTTCTGTCAAGCATGAGACAACTAAAGAAGTGGTTCTAACAGCGACAAGGAAGAAAAATATCTATGTGGTTGATTGGTCAACTGCAAAGGATGGAATTTGCTTGATAGCCAAAGGAGATTCAAAACTCAGTTGGGAATGGCACAAGAAACTGAGTCACTTGAATTTCAAAACAATCAACAAACTGGCAAGGGATCACATTGTTGAAGGTCTACCCAACCTTGTATACAAAAAGGAGAATCTATGCAGTGCATGCCAAAAAGGAAAACAAGTGAAGAACTCATTCAGACCCATTGCTGGAAATCTATCTACTGGCCCTCTGAATCTAATCCACATGGATTTATTTGGACCAGTGGAAACTCCAAGTGTTGGTGGCAAGATATACACCTTAGTCATGGTGGATGACTACTCCAGATTCACATGGACTATTTTTCTGACCAAGAAAAATGAAACTCTGCAGAAACTACCATCTCTGCTAAAGCTACTACAGAATGAGCAAAATCAGAAAGTCAAAACCATCATATCAGACAGAGGAACAGAGTTCGTCAACAAGGTCATACATGATTTCTGTGACCAGAATGGTACAATGCATCAACTCTCTGCAGCCAGAACTCCTCAACAGAATGGAGTTGCAGAAAGAAGAAATAGAACATTAAAGGAAGCTGCAAGGACCATGATTGCTGAATCAGGTCTACCCTATAGATACTGGGCTGAAGCAATCAATACTGCATGCTACACCCAGAACAGGAGCATGATTCACAAGACTCATCAGAAAACCCCTTATGAATTATGGAAAGGACGAAAACCCAACATCAGCTACTTTCATGCATTTGGATGCAAATGCTATATACTCAACAATGGGAAGGATCACCTCAAGGTGTTTCAAGAAAAAGCTGATGAAGGAACATTCTTAGGCTACTCTGGCACCAGCAAAGCCTACAGAATACTCAACAAAAGAACTTTACTTGTTGAAGAATCGATTCATGTCAAGTTTGATGATCTCAACTCTGTTGAGAGCATAACTGAAAACTTGGAGAAAGCGAATCTTGAAGAATCTCCAGAACTGGATCCACCAGAGACTGATACACCAGAGTTGCTAACTAACTCTGCCATACCAATCCACCATCAGAATCCCATCCTGCAAGGCAAGGATAGTGATGAAGAATCAGAAGAAGAACAAGAGAATTCAAGACAACCCCTATCTGAACCTGATTTAACTTGGTTAAGAGATCATCCTCCTAATCAAGTAATTGGACAAATCAGAAGTGGAGTCCAGACCAGATCCACATCAAGGAGAGAAGCAATGCTTGCCTGCTACATATCTCAAATGGAACCTATGACAGTTGAAGAAGCTCTTGCAGACTCAGACTGGATCAATGCAATGCAAGAAGAGCTCACTCAGTTTGAAAGGAACAAAGTATGGGAACTTGTTCCTAGGCCAAAGCACCAGAATGTCATTGGAACCAAATGGGTATTCAAGAACAAAGCAGATGAAGACGGCAACATTGTAAGGAACAAAGCAAGGCTGGTAGCCAAGGGATACTGCCAAGAAGAAGGAATAGATTTTGATGAGACTTTTGCACCAGTTGCCAGACTTGAAGCCATCAGAATCTTTCTAGCCTATGCTGCCTACAACAACATCAAGGTCTACCAGATGGATGTCAAGAGTGCATTTCTGAATGGAGATCTTGAAGAAGAAGTTTATGTGGAACAACCACCAGGTTTTGTCATTCCTACTCAATCTTCTTGTGTCTACAAGCTTAAAAAGGCCCTCTATGGTCTTAAGCAAGCTCCCAGAGCCTGGTATGACACATTGTCCCTTTTCCTAGTGAACCATGGGTTTACTAAAGGAAAGGTTGACAAAACTCTATTTCAAATCTCTGTTGCTAATCATATTCTGTTAGTACAAATATATGTTGATGACATTATATTTGGTAGTACTAATTCAGAACTGTGCAAGAAATTTTCTCAAGTAATGCAGAGTCAATTTGAAATGAGTATGATGGGAGAACTCAGTTACTTCCTAGGACTTCAAGTCAAACAAGTTCCAGAAGGGATCTTTATCAATCAAGGGAAGTACACCAGAGATCTAATCAAGAAGTTTGGAGTGGAAGGCAAATCATCAGTGAAGATTCCCATGAACACTTCACAAGGGATTGGTCCAGATGATGAAGGAAAAGATGTAGATGCAACAACATACAGATGGATCATTGGATCTCTGTTGTATCTAACTGCAAGCAGACCAGATATCTCGTTCTCTGTTGGAATCTGTGCCAGATACCAATCAAAGCCCAAGGAAAGCCATCTAAGTGCTGCAAAGAGAATCATCAGATACATCAAAGGAAATCCAAATGCAGGCTTATGGTATCCCAAAGGAGGTAACTTTGAACTAATTGGTTATTCTGACTCAGATTTTGCAGGTTGCAGACTAGACAGAAAGAGCACCTCTGGTCACTGCCAATTGCTAGGATGAAGGCTTGTTTCCTGGTTTAGCAAGAAGCAGAACTCCATCTCAACAAGTACAGCTGAGGCTGAATACATTGCAGCTGGGAGTTGCTGTGCTCAGCTACTCTGGATGAAGCAACAACTGAAGGACTATGGAATTCAAGCAAAGGAGATCAAGCTGTTGTGTGACAACACTAGTGCCATTGCTATCACTCAGAATCCAGTTCTTCACTCCAGGACAAAGCACATTGAGATCAGACATCATTTCATCAGAGACCATGTTGAGAAGAAGCATATCTATATGGAGCATGTACCTACAGAGGATCAACTTGCAGACATTCTAACCAAGCCTTTACCTGAGGCAAGGTTTAACAAGCTTAGGGAAGAATTGGGAATGATGGATGATCTTCCCAGAGATGCATGAACCAGAGATTCACTGAACCAGAACTGCTTACTTCTGCACCAGAAACACGGATCAGAGAACCACTATCTCTGATCATCAGAATCTCACATCAGAGAACCTCCCCTTCTCTGACCAGAGTTCCTCAACCGAAGACAACAGATACGGATGTGGACTTAACAATATTTCGAGGTACGGGCTAGACCTAATTAATTGAAACGGTCTTTTACCAAAATACCCCTGATCGTTACTCTTCTAACGGAAACGTTTCGCCCGCATTTCTTTAAATGCTGCCTCGAAACTGCCAATATACCAAACGTCCACTATTCCTAACTCCTTTATATCCACCGTCTTCGACTCAAATCCCTACTGCAACTTCATCTCTCTTAAACTGCTCTAGCATTCAAAGCTTTCAGATCCCAAAAACTTTCCAATACCCAGAATTTTTTTTCTTAACCGTCACTCAAGATGAACTTCCTGAGCATCAACGACCTCTCTAAGGAAGAAGCAAAAACTCTCATCGCCAACGTTGTCTCAGGCATGAAAGTTGACATGTCCTCCCTACCCCTCCTGGCAGAAAATCAGAAGAGGATGACGAAGATCATCCAAGGGATGACTGACTCACAACTTTCTAAGGTTGTTGCTCATCCCTATGAGCATTTCAGCATCAAAGATGTGGCTGAGTTCTACCTCAACGCCACCATCTCCAGGACCGGAGTTCACTCATCCGTACAGGGTCAACGCATCTTCCTGAATTCAGATGCACTGAATGAATTCTTTGGAGTTCAACTTGACTCCCAAGACCCAGAAGCCAACAATCTCATTGCTCTTGACTCAGTGGAAGTCTCCACTGAAGGTTTTGTTCAGACTTACTGCCGTCCGGAAGCTGCCGGACTGGACAAGCTCTACTTGAAGAAATTTCTACTCAAGAAGGACTATGAGAAGCTTGTCACCATTCTGCACCGTTGCTTGTGGTGCAAAACTGCTTCAACTGATGAGATGAACACAAGCAATGCCAAGGCAATCTTTGCAGTGCACCATGGCATGAATATCAATTTGGGCAAGGTAACTTTTGGCTCTATAACTGAATTCATCAAGAAGAAAGACTCTGAAACAGGTCTTTTCTCAACCAAGATGGGACATGGCCTTCTTATCTCTGCCATCCTTGCTGCAAAAGGAGTTCAACTCAGGGATCCTATCCCAGTTGACCACACCAAGACTATCTTCCTCACAGCCTCTCCAAAATTCAACATTGCCATCTCTTCTGAACTTAGGAGAGAGGAAAGACTGGAGAAGAAAAGGGAAGAACAGGCTGCTAAGGCCAAACCTGCCAAGAAAGTTACCAAAAAGCCCAAACAATCTGAGCAGTCACAGGTTGTAAGGGAGGTTAGACAGAAGAAGAAAAGTGACAATCTGTCACTACCAGAGAAGGAAACAGCAGAAGAGGCTGCACCAGAGCTGCCCTCCCCAAAGGCAACCAGGAAATCTGTTGCCAGAAAACAAAAGCAGAAGAGGAGAAGAAAGATGGTTGTGCAAAGTGGTGATTCTGACAACTCTAGCACTAAACCAAGGCAGAAGAAGAGGAAGACTAAAATAGTCTCACCTGCCAAGGATTCAGCAGTTCAGGGGGAACTTGCACCAGAATCTGGCACTCTACCAGAAACTCACCCAGATTGTGCACCAGAGTTGCCAAACTCTGCTCTCTCACCAGAGCGAGAAGCCTCACCAGAAATGGACCAAGAAACAGACTTCAACATCATTCTGCAAAAGCAGTTTGACAGAGTTCTAGCTTGGAGAAGATGGAGAATGGGTCCTCTTCAACAAATCATCCAATTCTTTGATGCCTATGAAGAAGAAGAAGCTGCTGTTCTTCACTGGGTAGGCACAGATGATGTGTCAAAATGCTTCAGCCTTACCTTTCTGATTTCTGTGCTACAAAAGAAGAAAGACAGATATCAAGGTAAAGCTCCAACATCTGATCTATCTCCAGAAAGGCATGTCAGAGCCTTGGAAGAAGAAGAAATGGAAACATTTGATGCTTGGCTGATGGAGAAGAAGAGAAAAGAATCAATGATCAAATTTCGCCATAGTGCTCTTGAGGAAGGAGAACCATCCACTGCGAATGACATTGCTATCACCATGGAGCAGCTGATCAAGGAGTGGAGAGAATCTGTGTACTCTGAGATCGTACTTGAGGTAATTCCTACACCTCCTCCTTCCCCTCCCCAATCTCCTATTACTCTACCCTCACCCTCCAAATCTACATCTAAACCTTCATCCCCATCTCACCAGAAAACCCCTTCACCACACCAGAAAACCCCTTCACCAGAACAGAAAACCCCACCTTCCACCAGAACACCATCTCACTAGAAACCCAACTCAAGACCCTCTTCACCCAAACAAAAAATTGCATCTCCCTGCAGAGCAATTGTCCCTTTCAGAAACCGTTCACCCTCACCTCCACCATCCCCTCCTCAACAGAATGCCTCACCTGTTCATTCTTCACCACAGCACCAGAACCCCTCACCTACATCCAAATCTGCCTCACCTCAGAGATCCTCACATCACTCTGCAGCATCTCCACCAAAGAAGAAACCTATCTTCAGGGTTCCCTCCTCATCTAGTGACAATGATGGATTCCTCACCTCCTCCATTGCTGCTGATGAAACCTCCAAAAGGAGAAGGACACCCCCCCAGAGTTCCTTCCCCTCCACCATCCAACAGAGCTCATCCATTACCAAAAGGCAGAGGATTGGAAACGCCTGATTTTACACCTGAAGAATCCCAAATCCCCTTCACCCAGTTTGTGAAGTCTGCTGAAGCTTTTGGTGGAATACTGGTTCAAGATCTGAGCAAGATCATTGAATTAAATGACAAACAACATGAAGAACTCACCCATACCAATCTGCAAATCACTATAGGTTTTCAACACCTGTCAGATAAAGTTGCTGCTCTCACAGAGAATCTGCACAACTTCATGCATTCGTCTACCTCGAGGATTGACTCTGTCTCCAGAGATGTTAGTGGACTCAACTCTGTTCTCCACTCTCACTCTCAAGCTCTGCTTGCCCAGAACCAGACAATCAACAGGATCTCAGGATCTGTTCACAATCTTCAGAAATCTGCTGATAGTTCCTCCCAGAAACTCAACATCTTACACTCTCTCTGCAAGGAACATCAAGAGCAAGGCCTAGCTCTTCTCAAATCTGACAGAGAAAGGTACCAGAAGATGGTGCTTCTAGAAGTCAGCACCAGGGATCTTCAATCTGCAGTAGACAAGCAACAAAGCCTGATTGAAGGACTTGCCTCTGTCACTCAAACTCTGCCAGAAACCCAGGATGAAATAAGAGATGCTCAAGCCTCTGAGTTCTCCAAGATTGAACTTCTCCTTGGTGATCTTTGTGATGCCAAAAAGGGGGAAGATACCAGAGAAGGCACCAGCACCAGAGCTCTTTCTATCAGAGAACCCTCCTCTGTTGATCCTATTCCTTACTTTGATGCATCTAGAAAGAAAAGGCTAGCTGCTACAGGCACCAGACCCCCACCTCCTCCTCCTAGAAGCTCAAAGAAAAAGCCTTCATCCTTTTCATTCACTGATTGGATGAAGAGTGGTCTGTCAAGGCCAGATAGAGTTCAGTTTGAACAGATGAGAAAATTGATGACCCCTCTTCAAAGAGAGAATCTGTTCATGGACAATGATGGACTTGTCCAGATCAACCATGGTGGTTCGATCCAAGAAGCTGAGATGTGGTACAAAATGAAGATTCTGAATGGCAAGAATTCTGCAGAAGCTGTCAGAAACTATTTGGATTGCAAACTTGCACCCCATTGGGCTGACTATCAGAATCCAAGGGATTTAGCCTCAATCAGAGCGAAGGTAAATGCTGAACTTGAAAGAATTGACAGAGCAGGACCACAGGTAGATGAAGAAGATCTCTAACTCTCTTTAT
This sequence comes from Cuscuta europaea, assembly GCA_945859875.1. Taxonomy (NCBI): domain Eukaryota; kingdom Viridiplantae; phylum Streptophyta; class Magnoliopsida; order Solanales; family Convolvulaceae; genus Cuscuta; species Cuscuta europaea. Next base: position 15,523,621 of record CAMAPE010000016.1, read on the forward strand.
CTAACTCTGTAATGCTTTACTTTCTCTAACAATTTAATAAGATACCATCTCTGCCTCTCTGTTTGATTGGCTCTTTTCAAATATCTGTTCTTATTTACTTTCTTGTGTATATTCTGTTATCATACTTGTTTATTGCTATCTGAATGTATCGCACTCTTACTATTCTCCTATGCTAAGTTGCCCACCAAGATTCTAATGAAAAGTTTTTAACTTTTTTTTATGGTGAAAGGCACTTCTCTGGAAATAGTTAAAGGGTTTTGGCATCATCAAAAAGGGGGAAATTGTAAGGAATAAATGTATTTAGATTTTGATGATGCTAGGTTAATTAGAATTTGAAAGTACCCCATTAGAAATTGTGTATTAGAATTACTTTTGTAAGCTTTAGCTTAGTCTGCCTGCCAGAGTTCCATCTTGCCTCTACCAGAGTTGCTCCCAGAGTTGCTCACCAGAGAAGCCATCAGAAACTGGTTATCAGAAAGATACCAGAGTTGGCACCAGAGACGGACTACAGAGATTGGACCAGAGAACCTCTTCAGACTCTACTAATTACCATCAGATTCCGGAAGCCCTTCCAACGCTCGTTAAACTAACGGGAAATCCCCTAACGGTTACGAACCTTTCAACGGAAGCATGGCACTGTACACGCATTAAATGCACATTTAATGATGTACGTACGAAGAGATATTTAAAGTTGATGATTGACCATGCGAATATCTTTACGCCCCCAAAATAGCAAGTCGGAGGACCAAACGGTCAAGTCAACAGTACATGCATTTAATGAAGCTGTCTTCTACACTCCAACGGGAAGACCGCTCCCAGTATATAAGATACACTCTGAAGAACTAAAGAGAAAACTTTGCCATAACCTTTGCCAAGATAAATTTGCGTGAACAACTTTCTTGAGATTAAAAACTCCATTCTAACAAGAAAAGGCCACAGTTGGAAGATAAACATTCCTATCCTTCATCCAACTAGCAAAGGCAAAGTTACTCAGTTCTTCAACACTTCGAGAGCTTCATATACTCATCTTTTGTGAAGAAGCAACGTTGGAGAAAACTGATTCTATATCAAACACTTCTTGAAAATGAAGGGACGTCTCAAATTAGCTGGAGTAAGTGAAGTGGAGATACTTTAAGAGACTCAGTGAAACGAGACCAGCCATCAGGAAGCAGGACTGCATCCCGGGTGGCAACTAGACTTGAAGAAGACGAGGAGTGCTTCTTAAGCTCTAGGGACTAAGGCGTTGTAAACTGTTGTTTTTGCAAGCTTAGTGGAACAGTGGACTAGAGGAACGAGTTGTTCCTTGAACCACTATAAAAACCCCGGTGTCATTTACTTTAAGCTTTTAATTACTGCACTTAAGATTCTACTGACTAACTCTTAAGGTTGGACTCTGTGTCCAGCAGATCTTCCTTCAGAGTTATCAGAAGGGCAGTTTGCCTTAGTTTTCTTCTAGAGGCTACCCGGACAGAAACTTATCCGCTGCCTGGTCTAGTTCTGCCATCAGAACTTGACCATCTCTGTCACCAGATTTCGACCATCTCTGTTAAGTCAGACTTGACTTGGAGAAAAGTTTAAATTCCTGAACAGTCTATTCCCCCCCCCCCCCCTCTAGACTGTTCCTATTACAAACGGGACCAACAACAACCACCAAGTTTTATCATCCCTACTTAATCTTCCTGTGTCTAGAAGCTTAGAAAGGCCCTCTATGGTCTTAAGAAAGCTCCCAGAGCATGGTATGGCACACTGTCCCTATCCTTAGTGAACCAAGAGTTTACTAAGGGAAAGGTTGACAAAACTTTATTTCAGGTCTCTGTTGCTAACCATATTCTGTTAGTACAAATATATGTTGATGATATTATATTTGGTAGTACTAATGCAAAACTATGCAAGAAATTTTCTCAAGTTATGTATGGTGAATTTGAAATGAGTATGATGGGAGAACTGAGCTACTTCCTAGGATTGCAAGTGAAATAGGTTCTAGAAGGAATCTTTATCAATCAAGGGAAGTACACTAGATACCTGATCAAGAAGTTTGGGATAAAAGGAAAATTCTCAGTGAAGATTCCCATTAACACTTCTCAAGGAATTGGTCTAGATGATGAAGGAAAAAATGTTGATGCAATAACCTACAGAGGAATAATAGGATCTCTTCTGTATCTAACTGCAAGCAGACCAGATATATCCCTCTCTGTTGGAATCTGTGCAAGATACCAGTCAAATCCTAAAGAAAGCCATCTAAGTGCCGCAAAAAGAATTATCAGATACATCAAAGGAAATCCAAATGCAGGACTATGGTATCCCAAGAGAGGTAACTTTGAACTAATTGGTTACTCTGACTCAGATTTTGCAGGTTGCAGGTTAGACAGGAAGAGCACCTCTGGTCAATGCCAATTCCTAGGTGGGAGACTTGTCTCCTGGTTTAGCAAGAAGCAGAACTCAATCTCAACAAGCACAACTGAAGCTGAATACATTGCAGCTGGGAGTTGCTGTGCTGAGCTATTCTGGATGAAGCAATAGCTGAAGGATTATGGAATTCAAGCAACGGAGATCAAGCTTCTCTGTGACAACACAAGTGCCATTACAATCACTCAGAATCCAGTCCTTCACTCTAGAACAAAGCACATTGAGATCAGACATCACTTCATCAGAGATCATGTTGAAAAGAAGCACATATCCATGGAGCATGTGTCAACAGAAGACCAGCTTGCAGATATTCTAACCAAGACTTTACCTGAGGCAAGGTTTAATAAGCTCAGAGAAGAACTGGGAATGATGGATGAAATGCCCATAGACGGTTGAAAGAAAGACCTACTTTTACAGAATTTCTGTTACAAGATTTCTGTTGCAGAACCCCTTCTGTTCTTTATTTCGAACAGAGAACCTCCATTCCTACCAGAACCCCTCAACAAAAGAAACCCTTTCTATTTCTCACAGAAGGCTGTGGACTTGGAAAATTTTGAGGAAACGGGTGACCCGTTTACTAAGTAAAGGTCTTTTACCCTTAACCCTTAAAATGGTATTACAGCCGCAGAACATTTACTGCGCCCCTTTTTTTCATTTATTGGTACCTCGAACCCACCAATAATCTCAAACGTCCACTAACCCGAAACCATATATTCCCTCATTTCAACCTAAACCGCCACTGCTCCCATTACTCTAAAACATTCAAACCTCCATATTTCTCAAGCTCTCAACTCTGAAAACTCATTTCAATGGCTTTCATCAACATCAACGACCTCAACAATGAGGAAATCAATCTCCTGGTCGCCAATATCTACACAGGGATGAACCGTGACTTGTCCGCACTCCCTGAACTTGCAGCGAACCAGGATACCATGAAGAAAATAATCTAGGGAATGAAGGATTCCCAACTGGATAAAACAGTAGGATACCAGTTCAACTCCTACAACACTAAGGATGTGGCTGAGTTCTATCTCAATGCCACATTTGAAGGAGAAACCATTTGCTCCCATGTCAACGATGATAACATCATTCTCACACCAGAGACCATTAACGCCCTCTTCCGAGTAGTGGAGGACCCCCAAGAGGAAGATACTCTGAGATTTACTGCCCTAGATGAAGTACAAGTCTCTGTAGAAGCCTTTGTCCAGCAATACTGCAGGCCAGAAGTCGAAGGTGTTCCCAAGCTGAATATAAAGAAGAATCTGCTCCAAAGTGACTATGAGAATCTGGTGAACAATTCCACAGGTGCGTCTGGAGCAAGAGCACCTCCACTGATGACATAACTCTCCAGAATGCAAAGGCTTTCTTTGCTGTTTATCATGGGATGAACGTCAACTGGGGACATGTAATCTTCAAATCCCTAGTTGAATTCATCAAAAAGAACGATAAGGAAACCGGCCTCTTCAAAACCCCTATGGGTTATGGCCTTCTACTGTCAGAGCTACTGCTAAATGCAAGAATAGGGTTGAGGAACCCTATTGAGGCTGACTACACAAAGCTTCTATTCTTGAATACCTCTAAGGACAGGAAGATAGCCCTCAAGGAAGAACAGAAGAGGCTGAGGACTCTGGAGTTTAACAGAGAGAAGCTCTGTTAGGCCCTAGATTTTGTTTAAACAGTTTTGATGATGCCAAAGGCTTCTCAAATGTTCCCCCCTTCTTTTGTAACATTAGGAAATCAAACGTACTGTATTTTGTTTCAACCAAGTACCAGCAAAATGTTATCCGAATGTGTCTCATATGTATTATCAATTAACAAATAAATATAACTGGAAAAACATAAAAGGCAATAAGGTAATCCTCATTATCTTAAAGAGGATTTCTTGTAGATCCAACCAGTTAAATTTATTTGTTACAAAAAGAAATACTACTTAAGGAAGACACTAAGACATTTCGAATAAACTATTTAACTGGAACACAAAATGTAATAAGGTAATTTTTGTACCTTAATAGGATTTGTTATCCCACCAGTTAAATGTTTATTTATGTTCGAAATACTAGCTGGGCTAAATCACAACCAAATATGACCAAAAGTCAAGTAAAATGTTCGTATCAAATTAATTATGCTGGAAAAGTTAAAAAGCAATAAGGTAAAACTTTACCTTAAAAAGGGATATTCAAATCCTACCGGTATATATATTTATTAGATACGAACATTTTTATCAAAAGGCATATTGGTATGAAAAATGTGTCGAAGTGAGAAACAAATGAATGTTCAATTTCTAAGTATTAATAAAATTATTACTGGACAATAAAAATGCAATAAGGCAAATCTATTTACCTTTAAAAGGATATTTAAATCCTACCAGTATAAATTTTATTAGTACTTAGAAGTTATTTTGTTCAAAAACATTGCCACGCGGTTGAAACAGAGCCAATAAAAATATCCAGCATGAGAGCCAAGATGTACTGGGACCCTGAGCATTAAAGACACACATATGGGTTTATTTGGAAAGATGCTCTCCGCGGGTGAATTATTCAAGACAAATGCATCAGCCTGAATTAAAGCTCTAGCACAAAAAGACGGAAGTACAAATTGTCCTTGCCAGAAATTCAACGGAAGAGATCAATTCATCCTAACCAACGGATAAGATTGATCAGCCAAAAAGCCTATAAATAGAGGCTGAAACGAAAGTTTCTAATCAAGCCTGAGCATACTAAGTAGAGAGATATTTCACTGAGCAAGAAGTGCTATTCTATCACCGACTCTCTGCTTAGACTCTTGCTTCACTAAACTTCTAAGCATCAAGTCTTCATTGCCAAAATCATAGAAGTTTAGTTCCTAGTTGGAGGTTAGAACTTTCTTGTAATCACTACCACAAATTGTTGTAAACACTTCAGGAGGACAGTTGATCCCGGCCTGAGTGTGGTTAGATAGGTTAGGAGTACCCTTTGATCCCCACTGGATCAATTGAGAAAAACCGAAAGGATTGAGTAGCTTGGAGTGGTGTTGTACTCCTCGTGAAACACCTTCAATCTAGGCCAGAGTTGTCAAGGCTAGATTGGCACTAAGTGTATTGGGCTTAATACGTTAGTGAAATCCATTTGAAATAGGATGGGACTGGATGTAGGAGGATTACACCACCTCTGAACCAGGATATATCGTGTGTTGATTTCCATAGTCAACAAAGCACACACCCAACACTTCTCGTATAAGAAATTGGAGTTTGCCAGCAGCATTTTAAGCAGTTGTCTTAACTGACCCAACTGCTTATCCTACTGCTTAATCACTCACCTTTTCTTGAGATAATCTTTTCACAAGAACTTCGCAACATCACTGTCTAAAGGTACACTCTGCCAGAAATCACTTCTCTTACTGAACCAGCTGGCTCAGCAGTTCCCTGGTTTCACTCAACTGCTGAGACCTCTGCTCAGGCAAAGCACCTTTAAAACTCTAAAGCTCAGTATGCAATCAGGAAGCCCTCATCACACCATACAAGGTCACATAATCACCAAAAGAGTAGCTCTATTAGATTCCAGGAATTCACTCTTCAAGTATAGCAGAGACCTCGGCAGTGCTCTGGTGACCACCCAACTGCTGAGCCCTCTGCTCATACAAACTTACTTCCTGTGAACATCTCAAGTATCATCACAGACTCACAACATCTCTAGTAAGAAGGCAGTCTGAATCAGGCTACAAATTTCAGTTTATAATATAAGCAGGTGACTCAGCAGTTCACTCAGTTTCACCCAACTGCTGAGACCACTGCTGAAATACTGCTGTAGCTTCCTCTCAACAAAAGGATAGTATCCCACTGCCTTCATCATCCTAAACAATATTCCATCATCATTTGTGTCATATAGTCTGTATTTGACTAGCAGTTGCCTCAACAGTTTCCTACTGCCTAGCCAACTGCTAAGCCAACTGCCTAGCCAACTGCTGGCTATTTAAGTCCAATCTTCCCTTGATCAGAAAGTGATTAAAACTTCCAATATATAAAGGGTAAAGACTTCCGCTGTGCATCTATTAATCTCTCAAAAGATTATAGATCAACTCCTCTAGAGGGAAATCTCTGTAAAGGTCGAAAAGATTTAAAAGTCTATTCACCCCCTCTAGACTTTTACCCTATCAGGGACCATCAAGTGGTATCAGAGCAGAGTGCTCATAGAGTCAGTTCCTGACTAATTTGAACTAAAGATCCAAACCACTCAACTTCCCAAAACACTTTCTGAAATGGACAAACGGTTGGCAACGGATTCTGTGCCTAACCAAAACATGTATGATGACTGGAGAACCAAGGATGTCTGGGATAAGCTCTCAATGAATCAATCAATTGATGATCACAAAGGCTCAAGTGATGAAAGCAGTTCATCAGGAGATAAAGAAGAGACTCTGATTTGTCTCTATGGAATGCACCATGTTGAAAACTGTGACACTTCGAAAAAGTTAAATAAAATAAATAATTTTATAAGTGGAATAAAATGTTTTAAAAGTGATGTTTTGATAATTAAGTGAGCCAAATAAATTTTTGACATTTGTGACATTTTTAGTCAAGTAAAAACATTTTTGTAATAGAAATAACGTTTTTACTTAGATAATTAGGAAAGTGATATTTTGTAACAAGTGATAATTATACTTTTGGCATAATCAATAAAAAAGTGATTATAAAAGTAACAATTTAAGAATTTGGCATATAATATATACGGAGTATGCAAGTACATTACAATATTAAGGAGAGATTAAAATAGTAACAACTTTGCCAAATTTTAAAACATCAATTAATAATACGTACTATTTGACTCTTATATTAATATATAACACTACGCATATACTCCGAAAGAAATACATGAGATTTAACTTTTCAAAACTCAATGCTACATATATACTATGCAAAACTAATTACTTATATATACCCACATGCATATATAAATATATTACTAGTACTACGTAAATATATTTCACTAGTACTACAATAGAAAAACTACGGGGTAACAATTAGTGCAATCATCAGCACTGCACCTAGTATATTTTCGCAGCTAAACTTCCCGGACATAGAAGGATACCTGATTAAATGGAAATATGGAATTAAAGGCCAATGATTCTTACGGTATTAACGCATGAGTTGCGAAAAAAAAAAACGGCAGCAAATTAATTGCCAAGATTCGTAAGTCTAACGTACGTTGATATAACCACATGTCCACGTACTACGTATGTATATAGTTATGTATATTACGTACCTGGTGGAGATGCCGTTACATAGTCGCGTTCTAAGCGCGCCTCTAAGGAAACCTACGAACTAATCAGAGAAAACTTCGTATAATAATTAACTACGCTTGAGAACCAATTGGATAATATTTCTCCAGCCTGGCATCTTCCTCTTATCAGTATAAATACAAGACCCTCAGCCTGCGATTCCATTCATTCACAAAGCAACGATCCGCGTATATATATATATATATATATATATATATATATATATATATATATACTATACATATATACGTATACACATATGCATATGAATGCACAAAACTTCAACTGTTCGTTTTACCCAAAACCCAGAGTTAAAAACACAATCAAAATCTTCTTCCGGGTTAGAGGAATCTAACGAATCAAGAATCGTGGAAAATGATCGTCGGAGGTGGGAGAAATCGCTCGCCGGAGTTGGCCGGACTGTTTTCCGTCGAAAGTTGCAACTACGTCGCCGGTCGTCTAACGTCTCCCAAACCCACCGAGGAGCATCTCTGTTGGCTAAAGATTCCACCACCGCTGCCTTCCCGCTGGTTTATTGTCCGGTAAATTACCCTACCTAGCTTCACCGTTCTTTTTCTCCCCGACATAGTAGATCACCTTCGAAGAAGACAACTAAAACTTACGCAGCATTATTTGTTTAGATTTAAAGCATGGGCTGGACTATTTTAATTAGTGGATGGGCTGACTTGATTTTTTTGGGTCGGTCTGAACTATTAATAATAATGAACTGATCTAGTACCTTAAATAAAATTGGATAGATTTTAGTTACACTAATAACTAAATTAGTTAAAGTAGATTAATAAGGAAGTCGGATATTTTATTAAATTAATATATATCCGATAAAATTATTGATTAGTAAATTTAAAACAATCATATTATTCATGATAATTCGGGTAATGAATTAATAGTATATGGTCAAATTTGAAATAGTAATAAAAAAAAATAAAGTGGAAGGAGTGATCAAAGTGACTAGCTAAATAAATAAGTTAAAATAATAATATATAAGGGGAAATTGAATAAGTTATTGAAAATGGAATAAGTGACTAATTATATCATCTTAATTAAAAAGGTGATTATTTAGAGACCGGAGTAGAAGAAGAGAATTAGGAGCACCCGGACTAGAGGTAAATTTCTCTGCCAATCTAAAATTGTTTCCTCGTATTATATGCTTATTATGCATTATGTGAATAAGTGTGAATTGTTGAATCTTGTGTATGAGAATTGTGAAGAGATATTATATATATGGTTGTTGAGAAATATAAATTAAGTACTTTTGGGGTATTAAATATTTTTAAATACCTTCAAGACTTTTTAGAGAAATTGAGAGGTATTTTTGAAGTATTGTTAAGCGAAGATAAAATTTACATTTTTATAAGAAGTGAGCATCTCGGGAGTAATCCGGGGTGTCGGTTTTCCACATCCGGATAAATGTGGAGGGTGATTAGGTTTGCTACTACTAAGAAGTACAGTTTGAGTTTAAAGTGATATTTGGATCGATGATCCCTTTTTAGAAGAAGTTATGGTAGTAGTAATCCCTAATCATTCAAACTATCTTATTCAGGGGTAGTTGGTAGACTGAGTCCCGACTACTCGTTACGACTTACTACTCGGGGGACTTGGAATCCCTTTTAGGGGGTGTGCACACTTAAGGTAGTCGTTTCGTTTCCAATAGAGCAGTTGTGGTACCGGCACTTGTTCGGGGTGGCCGTCCGTAACCACGGTCCACCGGGCTCTACCGAAAGGTTGAGCACCGCCCTTCTAAATTACTAGGATGTTAGAGAAGAAGTGATTTTTGAGGAAATCAAAGAGAAAAGTTATTATGAAGTTTTAAAAAGAAGTTGAGGATTTTTGTAAAGAAGTAGTTTTGAGAAAAATCAAAGTGAAAAGAATTTCGATGGTGTGAGTATTTTTATATATTATTATATAAAGATCTATTTTAGTCAAACATGATTATTTTACGGGGTTGGGTAGTACTTACTTAGCTCTAAAGCTAATTTTTGTTTTCTTTTCCTTGTTTTGTTTCTGCACTTTATTTGTGCAGGTGAGGATGACTTTGTCGATTGATGATTTCTTGCATGGCCCGAGAGCGAATTAGAAGTCGCCTTAGTTTATACTAGTCATGAAATAAACATTTACTTTACAAACACTTTATTTTTATTAAATTAGTTGTTATGTTTTAGTTGCCTGTGCATCTGGTTGAGAGATGACCGGATGTGGCGGTAACACCCATTTCCCTTATTAAGACTTCCGCTGTACTTTCTTTAAATTTTCATTATCGATAAATAAAGGTTTTATTTCAATTATATCAACGTTTTGGGTGGGAAATTTGGGGGTGTTACAAAAACTTCTCCAATAACTACTCTATGGCCAAAACTGCAAGCAATGATAATGATGAGGTATTATCTAGTTCTTCAAACAGCTCATTTCACTCTAGCTGTTCCAGTGTTGATATGGAAGCTCTACTCCTTCAATTTGAAAATTTTCAAAAGGATCACCTTCTTTTAATGAACGAAAACTGTAGACTTCAAGCTAATCTAATAGTAGCCCAAGCTCAAATGGGTGAAGTAATAAAGAGAAATGATTTTCTTGAACTCGAAAACTTTAGTTTAAAAGAAAGGTTGAGCTCCCTCACTACACCTATAAGTGAGGAAATCCATCACACCTGGAAGAACACAGGATTGGGATTCCTACCCTTATCCAAGCCATCTGAAGACTCTCCTAAATACTCTCCTAAATACTCTCCTATCACAAAGCCCACCACAGATCTACTAGACACAATGAATTCAAACCACCAACAACCTCACTCCCAAACTCTGTCAAAGAAAAGGACTCAGTCCTCCTCCAGACCAAAATCCAAGCTTCCCTACAATTTCAACTTCCTGAATAACCAATCAAATCAAAGACCTGGTTGGCAACCAACCAAAAGGACCAACAACTTATCTCAGAAAAAGCTGATCACTTCAAATGATCATATTCCTTCACCCCCTCACACAAGGAATAATGATCACAAACATAAAGCCCGTTCTCATGGAAACATAAATCCAAATGGCTACAGACCCATTAGCTCAAACTCAAATGGTCCTAAATTGGTATGGATGCCCAAACACACTCAAGGGAAGATGCCCACAAACTTGTGGGCGGTTACTCAAAATCAATGAAAACGGGAAGGTGCTGGAGTAGCCAACATTGAAAAGATTTAACTACAAGCTACTCCATGCACATGATAGTTAGCAAGGGGCCACTATCAACCTATGAGATGTGGAAGAAGGACCCAATTTAACAAATTGGGAATGGGAAGAAAAAGGAGAAATAAAAGGAGCTGGAAAACCCAAATCAAATGCGAACTTTCAATCCAACCTAGGATTGAAGTTCAAATTCAAGAAGCACAAGCCAGCTCCAAGATAATGTTCACACTATGACAATCTCAATGGACATATGTTTAGATGCCCAGAACAAAGTTGTGCCAACTGGTAAAGAACTAAGAAGAAGCATGGTATTGATTGGAGTTTACAAAAGAAGGAATCTGCTCTCCAAAAGCAGATTCATACATGAGTTTAAAAATGGCACCACATCATAGCCCTCTCAAGCTCCAACCATCAAGTGGTACCATCAGGTGGTATCATCAAGTGATATCTCCATCTCAATTACAGAACTCAATAAGTAATTGAGCAAACCATGCAAGGGACTTTTCTTGAAGAACACTGGAAGGCTCCAAGCTGCCCTCCTAGAAAAGAAGCCAAGAGACTACTGAACTCTGGAATCAGCAGTTGACTCAAGAAAGCAGACCACTGCCAGCAGAGGACTATAATGGAAGATCACTGCCAGCAGTTGACTTATTCTAAATCAACTGTCCAGACGCTTCAGCTAAACTAAGCACAAAGGCCTGAAAGATCCCAATCTTCACTCTACCAGATTATAAAGGAGGATGAGCAGGTATCTCAAATAAACCACATTGGGTGAACCTACATCCTCCTCAGAAAATTATTGATAACTGGAGAAGCCCTACTGAACTCTGACTGAACACAAGCTATGAAAGAAGTACTCAAAGAACATTTCCTGAAAGCTTGTGTCCAAATCATATCATCATGAAGTGATAGGAACAAAAAGGGTCTCCAAAAATAAAGGAAGACATCATTGTTGAGAATAAAGCAATACTTGTGGCAAAAGGGTACTACAGAGAAGGACTAGATTTTGATAAAAGCCCTGCCCAAAGTTGCCCCAGTAACGTCTTACTATCAGAATGAGAGTTGCTTCTCTTTTCTGCTATGGTTCTCTGATGAGGCTCTCTGTTAAGGCTCTCTGTTGAGGTTCTCTGTTAAGGTTCTCTAATGAGGTTCTCTGTTGAAATTATCTCTGAGGAGGATCTCTGGTAACCCTTGAACAAAACACCCCAACCTCTGATAAAGCATTCTAATCTCAACAGAAGTGCTCCAAAAGTACTCGACGTATTCTGGGTCATTACAACATCTTCTATCCAACATCCTTAACAATGTGCTGCTCATAAGGAAATTCACATACTGAATGTGCCTTCCTCAAAACGGTCTACTAGAAAAGAAGGACTACGTGGAGCAGTCCCCTTGATTTGAAACTGATAAAGAGATGAAGTATTCAAACCTAAATCATTCTCTGGAGTCAGGCAAACTCCAAATGAAGGGTATGATACACTCTCTAAGCATAGGGTGAAATATAAGTTCATCAAAGGCAAGTAGACAAGACATTATTGAAGAAGGTCCCCACACACTCCTTAAAACTTTCAACTCTCAAGCATACTTGGAAGAGAGCCTAAAAGGAGAGTTGAACTATCTCTTGGGACTACATATGACTCCACAAGATTTTCACATCAAACCAAGCAAGTGAGTGAAGCAAGACTCAATTCATCTTGACAAGAGCTTGGGATGATGATCAAAGAAGAGGAATTGCCCGTACCCATTCAGGGGGAACGTAACTCAAAAATTGAGGGGGAATTCCTAGGCATCTACTGAGGGGGAACACATACCCCAACTTTTATGAACATCCACTTGCTCATCTACTCAAATTCCGAGCAATAAACTAAGCAAGTGACTGACTCTCACAACAGCAAATGACTACCCATAAGTCCACTGCTACAACTTCTTGAAAGATTTCTGTAACTCAGCAGGATGACTACCAAACGAGCCCACAAGAAGTTTAAGCCACAAATAAATGATTTCTGAAATACTACTCACTCTCCCAAGAGTATTCTATGCCTCACTTGGAGACTAGTTAACTCCAATTGACAAAATCTAGAAACCGGATGACTTGACTGACTCTGAGGATCAGGTGGGATTTGTTCAATAAAAAAAAAAATCAATATGGCAGAGACCGGTCAAAGTTCTGGATAATAGAAGGAGACGTTCAAAAGGAGGATTAGTCATGAATGACCAGAAACTCTAGGAAGAAGAAAAGGAGTAAGTATCCGAGCAATTGGCTCAGCAGTTGACTGCATCCCAACAAGCAGTGGGCTCAGCAGGTAACTGGCTACTAGCCCACTGCTACCTGAACAAAGGAAAGAAGTGGATGCATATCTTTTCAAGAAGAAGAAAAGGGTTAAGAAGGAAAGCAAACGGAGGTAAAGACATTGGTTCAAAATTTCGTGCAGGTAACTGCCAGCAGGTGACTGCCTCTCGAGCAGGGCACTGATTCAGGTCAGCAGTTGGCTCAGTTACTGAGCAAAGGACTCCTCCCCTTTTCCAGCAGTTGACTTACACCCCTAGAGTAACCAATAGCAGACAAGGCTGGTTTAAAACTCCGAGATAATAAAAAACAAAGCACGACTTTTCCACAAGCAAATCCAGAAAAGAAGGCCTAAAGATGAATCAACTAAGGGGGAATGACTGCAAAAGAGGCCACCTCATCAAGGGAGGAAAGAGGATATCAAATCATGACTCAAATCAAAGGACCCTGCTACCACCAAATCTGGAAGTCATGATCATCAAAGGTCGAGAGGAATAACAAGCTCAAAACTGCTCGAAATATCAGCTACCCATTCAAAAAGGTACGATATTAATCCATACAAGCTACTATCTTAAACTTTATTAGAAATAACCATCCTAAAGGTTACAGCCAAAGATAGTTAGCTCCTTATTTTCACTAATTACTGTTGAAATTGTAGCCTTAAACAAGCTAAACAGTATACTAGAATTATCCATTACTGAGCTAAACAGAGCATGCAAAAAGGAATATCAAGGCAGAAAAGAATTTAAGAATGCATGCAACATGCAGAAGCGACACGTGTTGATAAACCTACCCAGTAGGATAAACCTACCCAGTAGGATCATTGAAGATGGTTATCAATATCATTTAATTCTTATATTCTTTCTTGAAAAGAGAAACAGCCGCCAAAGACATTAATGCCTCGACCTCCTAACTCCTAGAAAAATGAAACAACAATCAGGAAGATTGATTATATATTCTCCTCTCAAAGGATCATCGACCCTCATCATTTCAAGGTCTCCAATTCTTCTCCACAAACAACTGTTCCTTCAAAACATCTTCTTCTCTCAAAATGGCAAACACCAACTCCAACGATCACCATCTTGAGCCATCGCTAGAACTTTCACTAGCACCACCCCAAACACATGATCCCCTAAGAATGACCCAACAGCAATTGGACACAATCACATTCTTAGAATCAAGTGTCCAATTTCTGAAGGAAAAAGAAGCTCTTGACCTCCAACTCAAGAGAGTTCTTAACTGGAGAAAATGGAGGATGGCCCCAATGGATATGCTCTCTCAAGCTGCTGAGTTTGTGAAAAATGAAGAACAATTCGCTCTTCAATGGCTTCATGAACCCAACATTGAAGATGCCATGACCATCTCAGTAATTCAGCGCGTCTTCAATGAGAAAATGAAGAACCTCAGAGAAGAGGATGATCAAAGAATGAGAAGGAGACTCCCAAACTATGTCCCTGGGGAGGCATCGAGCAGCAGAAGAAGGACTGGATGATTGGTGAATGCTACCAAAAGAGGGGGAAGAAAGAAGTCAAACGCTTTTGTCTTTTTATTTTTTAGAAAGTTTGACTTTTATCTTCTTTTGGCATCATCACAAAAGGGGGAAATTGTTAGGCCCTAGATTTTGTTTAAACAGTTTTGATGATGCCAAAGGCTTCTCAAATGTTCCCCCCTTCTTTTGTAACATTAGGAAATCAAATGTACTGTATTTTGTTTTAACCAAGTACCAGCAAAATGTTATCCGAATGTGTCTCATATGTATTATCAATTAACAAATAAATATAACTGGAAAAACATAAAAGGCAATAAGGTAATCCTTATTATCTTAAAGAGGATTTCTTGTAGATCCAACCAGTTAAATTTATTTCTTACAAAAAGAAATACTACTTAAGGAAGACACTAAGACATTTCGAATAAACTATTTAACTGGAACACAAAATGTAATAAGGTAATTTTTGTACCTTAATAGGATTTGTTATCCCACCAGTTAAATGTTTATTTATGTTCGAAATACTAGCTGGGCTAAATCACAACCAAATATGACCAAAAGTCAAGTAAAATGTTCGTATCAAATTAATTATGCTGGAAAAGTTAAAAAGCAATAAGGTAAAACTTTACCTTAAAAAGGGATATTCAAATCCTACCGGTATATATATTTATTAGATACGAACATATTTATCAAAAGGCATATTGGTATGAAAAATGTGTCGAAGTGAGAAACAAATGAATGTTCAATTTCTAAGTATTAATAAAATTATTACTGGAAAATAAAAATGCAATAAGGCAAATCTATTTACCTTTAAAAGGATATTTAAATCCTACCAGTATAAATTTTATTAGTACTTAGAAGTTATTTTGTTCAAAAACATTTCCACGCGGTTGAAACAGAGCTAATCAAAATATCCAGCATGAGAGCCAAGATGTACTGGGACCCTGAGCATTAAAGACACACATATGGGTTTATTTGGAAAGATGCTCTCCACGGGTGAATTATTCAAGACAAATGCATCAGCCTGAATTAAAGCTCCAGCACAGAAAGACGGAAGTACAAATTGTCCTTGCCAGAAATTCAACGGAAGAGATCAATTCATCCTAACCAACGGATAAGATTGATCAACCAAAAAGCCTATAAATAGAGGCTGAAACGAAAGTTTCTAATCAAGCCTGAGCATACTAAGTAGAGAGATATTTCACTGAGCAAGAAGTGCTATTCTATCACCGACTCTCTTCTTAGACTCTTGCTTCACTAAACTTCTAAGCATCAAGTCTTCATTGCCAAAATCATAGAAGTTTAGTTCCTAGTTGGAGGTTAGAACTTTCTTGTAATCACTACCACAAATTGTTGTAAACACATCAGGAGGACAGTTGATCCCGGCCTGAGTGTGGTTAGATAGGTTAGGAGTACCTTTTGATCCCCACTGGATCAATTGAGAAAAACCGAAAGGATTGAGTAGCTTGGAGTGGTGTTGTACTCCTCGTGAAACACCTTCAATCTAGGCCAGAGTTGTCAAGGCTAGATTGGCACTAAGTGTATTGGGCTTAATACGTTAGTGAAATCCATTTGAAATAGGATGGGACTGGATGTAGGAGGATTACACCACCTCTGAACCAGGATATATCGTGTGTTGATTTCCTTTGTCAACAAAGCACACACCCAACACTTCTCGTATAAGAAATTGGAGTTTGCCAGCAGCATTTTAAGCAGTTGTCTTAACTGACCCAACTGCTTATCCTACTGCTTAATCACTCACCTTTTCTTGAGATAATCATTTCACAAGAACTTCGCAACATCACTGTCTAAAGGTACACTCTGCCAGGAATCACTTCTCTTACTGAACCAGCTGGCTCAGCAGTTCCCTGGTTTCACTCAACTGCTGAGACCTCTGCTCAGGCAAAGCACCTTTAAAACTCTAAAGCTAAGTATCCAATCAGGAAGTCCTCATCACACCATACAAGGTCACATAATCACCAAAAGAGTAGCTCTATTAGATTCCAGGAATTCACGCTTCAAGTATATCAGAGACCTCGGCAGTGCTCTGGTGACCACCCAACTGCTGAGCCCTCTGCTCATACAAACTTACTTCCTGTGAACATCTCAAGTATCATCACAGACTCACAACATCTCTAGTAAGAAGGCAGTCTGAATCAGGCTACAAATTTCAGTTTATAATATAAGCAGGTGACTCAGCAGTTCACTCAGTTTCACCCAACTGCTGAGACCACTGCTGAAATACTGCTGTAGCTTCCTCTCAACAAAAGGATAGTATCCCACTGCCTTCATCATCCTAAACAATATTCCATCATCATTTGTGTCATATAGCCTGTATTTGACTAGCATTTGCCTCAGCAGTTCCCTACTGCCTAGCCAACTGCTAAGCCAACTGCCTAACCAACTGCTGGCTATTTAAGTCCAATCTTCCCTTGATCAGAAAGTGATTAAAACTTCCAATATATAAAGGGTAAAGACTTCCGATGTGCATCTATTAATCTCTCAAAAGATTATAGATCAACTCCTCTAGAGGGAAATCTCTGTAAAGGTCGAAAAGATTTAAAAGTCTATTCACCCCCCCCCCCCCCTCTAGACTTTTACCCTATCAAGGACCATCAAGCTCCAACAGAAGGTGGTCAAACCCAAGAAGGCCGGTGACCAACAGAAAAGGAAGAAGCCACAGAAGCCCCCAACTGCCCATAATGACTCACAATCTGATGAAGAAGAATCTTTGATAAGGAAACCTTTGAAGAAGGTCATTCCTAAGAAGAATGCCCCAGAGAAGGTCAAGCAGGTAATGACCAAGAAAACTAATCCCAAGAGGAAGAAACCCTTTTCTGAGTCCACAACATCTACCCCTTCTGCCTCTCCGGTTACTAAGAAGTAGAAGATCAGAACTCCAGTGTTGGTCCCGGTTATACTGGATACAGTCTAGAGGGGGGGGGGGTGAATAGACTGTATTGGTTTTTAGCTTTTTAAACTAAGTACCAGATTTACAGAATAGCCTGTTCTGTTGAAAGAACAGACTGGCAGCGGATGGGGTTCTGGTAGGGAGTTCTGTTAGCCTCAGAGAAGCAAAGGCAGAAGGCCTTCTGTTAACTCGTAGAACAAGTTCTGCTGAACACAGATACCAAGTCCAAGGAGTTATACAGTTCTATCTAAGTGCAAGTATTAAAAGCAGTAAGTAAACGACACCAGGGATTTTTATAATGGTTCAAGGAACAACTCGTTCCTCTAATCCACTGTTCCACCAAGCTGTAAAAACTGCCGTTTACAAAGCCTTAGTCCTAGCACTTAAGAAGCACTCCACGTCTTCTTCAAGCCTAGATGTGTCCTGGGATGCACTGCCTGGCTTCCTTTAACACTGGTCCTTTCACTGAGTTTCCTTGAAGCATCACCACTTCACTACTCCAGTTATTCGGACGTCCTTCTTGTAGCAAGAAGAGTTTCTGTTGAAATAGGGGTTCCTCCAACTAGCTTCGTTACAAAAGATTTGTAGGTTATGAGCTTGAAGAGTTGTAGAACACTTGGAACTTTGCTTGAGTTGGAAAGAGAATTTTTCCAACTTCTGCCTTCTCTTGTTGAGGATAATGAGTTTGAATCTCAAGGAGGCTCTTTGCTTTTCAGAGTTTAAATATCTTGCTTGTAGCAATGTGTTAGCAAAGTTGTATCAAGGTTTCAAAGTTATCCGGTTGTTCTTCGTAGTGTATCTTTTATACTGAGGTTGTCTTCCCGTTGGAGGAGTAGGAGGACAACTGCATTTAATGCGCGAGCAGTTGACTTGACCAGTAGGACCCGGTAAAGTTGGCGGGTTACTATTTCGGGATAAAGCAATCCTGACATTGCGGCCAATCATCTGCAATTACTCCACGGAGCATGGGGAGCATTAAATGAGCATTTAATGCGAGCACTGTAGCTTTTCCGTTTCATACTCCTAGCCGTTGAAGGAATCTTTAAGTTGACTTCCCGGCTTTGTGGATTTCTTCAAAGTGTCATACCTTCTGGTGTCATTAGCAGAGAACTGAATCAGAGAAGATCATGAGCACTTCTGTTGTTGGTAGCTTACAGAGAACCAGGAAAGTTTCTGTCACGCTAAAGGGTAACAGAGACCCTGACGTTTTCTGTTCCTAGACAGAGAACCAAGATCTTCTGTCTGGAGGACTTCTGGTAGAGAGGCCTTCTGGTAGTCGAATATGCTAAGAACTTTACAAGGGAAAATTCTAATACATAATTTCTAAAGGGGTACTCTAAAGTCCTAATTAATCTAGCATCATCAAAATCTAATTACAATTATTCCTTACAATTTCCCCCTTTTTGATGATGCCAAAACCCTTTAACTATTTCCAGAGAAATGCCTTCACCATAAAAAAATATTAAGTTTAAAAACTTCCATTAAAATCTTGGTGGGCAACTTGGCATAGGAAAATAGTAAGAGTACGATACATTCAGATAGCAGATAAATTATCAGAAAGCAAACAAACAAACACAAACAGAAAGTAAGGAAGAGCCAGAGATTGAGGAATTGCCTTACAAAGTGTGAGGCAGAGATGTTCTTTTATTAAGGTGGATTACAAGAGTGTCTGATTACATAATAGCCTTGGCTGCTTCAGCTCTTGCTTGTTCATCCAGTCCTTGTAGTCTCTTTAGTTCTGCATTCACCTCTTTTCTGATTCCAGCCAGATTTCCAGTTCTTTGGTAAGATGCCCAGACAGGTGAGAGTTTGCAGTCTAAGTAGTTAAGAACACCTTCATGGATATCTTTTCCTGGTACTATACTGTTGTGAAACCAGAATTCTGCTTCCTCCAGAGATCCACCATGTCTGACCTTCACATGACCATCATGGTCCAAATACAGATTCTGTTGTTGAGTAGAGGTCATCTTCTGCTTCATTTCATCAAATTGTGTAGCAGTCATCACCTGAGAACCTCCCATTCTCCATTCTTTAAAGCTTAGAGCTTTCTTTTTCTTAGATCCTTTCTTCAGTGGGGATGGAGGTCTTGGGATACCAGCTAGCCTTTTCTTCTGAAGGGCAGCCTCAAAGTAAGGTGTGGGATCCACACTTGGTTCAGCAGATGCTGAGGTTCTGGTGGTCCTGGGTTTGGGTAGATGAGGGCCTTCTTCCCCCTTTTTGGCATCATCCAGGTCAGAGATCATCATGGCAATCTTCTGGAACTCTGTTGCCTGGGAGATGGCTATCTGCTCAAGAGCTTCTGGCAAGGTCTGCGTGACAGAGGTCAGACCTTCTATTAGTTCTGTTGACGATCAAGAGCAGATTTGATGTCCTGAGAGCCAGCTTCAAGTTGTATCAGCTTCTGATATCTTTCTTGATCCTTCTTGATCAGGGTGGCCACTTGATCTTTGTGATCATTATTCAGGAGTTGTAGCTGCATAAACTTCTCAGCAGATTGGTCTTCATACCATTGTACAATGTCAAGGGATTCTGTTATATCCTTGAGTTGCTTGTTCTGCTTATTGAGAGTCTGAGACTGGGAGAAAAGAACAGAGTGGACACCATCCACTTCTCTGGCAACAGCATTAAGCTTTGCAGAAGATGATTCCATGAAGGTGACCAGTGTCTGGGTCAGAGCTTCAACCTTCTCTGAGATGTGCTGAAGTCCAGCCTCAAGATGGTTGTGAACAAAGGTGAGATGTTCATGGTGCTTGGTGTTGATCTCAGCCAATTGATCCATGCCATCAAGCATTTTACCACCAAAGTCTTCAGCTGCAGTGACAAACTGATTGAAGGAGATTTGGGGCTTATCTGCTTTGGATTCAGTTTTCTGAGGCATACCTAGACCTCTTGATTTAGGCATAGGAGGCCTTCTGGGTTGTTCTACATGCTGAGGAGGGGTCTTCCTCCGCTTGGAAGTTTCATCAGCAGCAATGGAGGATGTAAGAAATCCATCATTGTCACTGGAAGAGGAGGGCACCCTGAAGATAGGTTTCCTGATGGGGGTAGAAGCCACAGAGTGTTGAGGGGAGATAGGTGTGGCTGCATCTTGTGGTGTAGGCTGTGGAGAAGCAGTTCTGGATGTCTTAAAGGAGGGGTTTTCTGGTTGAAGTGAGGGAGCATTCTGTTGTTGTGGAGGAGAGGATGGAGGTGATGGTGATCTGGATCTGATTGAGGGTTGGGATTTGCAGGGAAATGGATTTTTGGTTTTTGGTGAGGAGGTTTTCTGTTGAGGTGAAGTTGTAGAGGAGATGATCTGTTGGTGTTGATATAGGATAATTTGTCCTGGAGGGGATGGTGATTTGTTCTTTTGAGGAGAGAGCGGTTTGCAGTGTGAAGGAGATGAAGATTTGGGGGTGGAGGTTTTCTGGTGTGAAGGGGTTTTCTGTGCAGAGATGGTTTTCTGTGGGGTTGAGGAGGATTGGGGGGATTTCTGTTGGGGCTGGGGAGAAGAGTTTTTAGGAGAGGGAAGGGGAGAAGGAATGAGTGGGGGGATTACCTCTAATACAGTTTCTGTGAACAGAGAGTCTCTCCATTCTTTGATAAGCTTTTCCATGACCAGAGGTAGATCATTGGCAGTAGAGGGTTCACCTTCTCCATGCGCACTGTGTCGAAATTTGATCATTGACTACTTCCTCTTCTTCTCAACTAGCCAAGCATCAAAGGCGTCCATCTCATGCTCTTGAAGAGCCTTCACATGGTCTTCTGGTGAGTTTCTGACCAGAGGTGCTTTTTCTTGAAGTTTCTCCTTCTTCTGTAGGATAGAAAGAAGAAAATCCTTGTTTAGGCAGGACTCCACATCTTCTGTGTCAGCCCATCTGAGTACTTCTTCTTCTTCAGAGATGAAGTAGGACAAGTTCTTGAGGAGCTCAGTGAGAGGTCCCACTCTCCACTTTCGCCATGCCAGAATCCTGATGAATTTCCTATCAGAGCTTGAAGTACTGCTTCCTTCTTGGTGTTCTGGTGAAGGAACCACCATAGGTTGATCATTTGCATAGGCAGGAGGAGAAGAGTGTGGTTCCCCCTGAGTAGTGGCATTCTGTACCACTTCTTCTACTTCTGAGTCACTTGACTCAAAGATGATCCTCTTGCCGTGCCAAGCATTTCTGTTGGCTGGTGCAGAGGTGACAGAGTCCTCCGGCTTCTCCTGTGCTGCAGGTGCCAAGATTTTGGTCTTCTTAGCAATGGGGGAGGCAGAAGGGGTGCTTGCTGAAGAGATAGGTGAAGGAGCCTTTCTCTTAAGGACAGATTTCTTTGCCACCATCTTGTGGACTTTGACAGGTGTGGTCTTTTTCTTGGGAACTTTCTTGACCACCTTCTTCACCAAAGGTATTTCTTCTTCAGAGTCAGAAGAGGTAGGAGGTTTCTGTTGCTTCTTTGAAACTTTCTTTGGTTGAACAACCTTCTGTTGTTGCCTTTCCCTATTGAACTCAAGGGTTCTGAGTCTTTTCTGCTCTGCCTTGAGAGCAACCTTCCTGTCACTTGAAGTGTTTAGGAAGAGCAGCTTGGTGTAGTCTGCCTCAATAGAGTTTCTCAGCCCTATCCTTGCTGTGAGCAGGATTTCAGAGATTAGGAGACCATAACCCATGGGGGTCCTGAACAGACCGGTCTCCTTGTCTTTCTTCTTGATGAATTCAACAAGGGATCTGACAATGACCTGTCCCCAGTTGATGTTCATCCCATGATGAACTGCAAAGACAGCCTTTGCATTCAGTGCATTCATGTCATCTGTGGAGGTGCTCTTGCTCCAGACACACCTATGCAGGATGTTGACCAGTTTCTCATAGTCGCTCAGAAGAAGACTTTTCTTCATGTAAAGCTTTGGAACTCTACCCACTTCAGGTCGGCAGTAGAGTTGGACAAAGTTGTCCACAGTGACGTTGACACTGTCCAGAGTGAGGAAGCCTTCAGTTTCTTCTTCTTGTGGGTCCTCTACCACGCCAAAGAGAGCGTTGAGGTCTGCAGGAGTGAGGGTAATGTCTTCACCGTTGACATTAGACCGAATGGTCTCCCCTTCGTATGTAGCGTTGAGATAGAACTCTGCTACATCCCTTGTACTGTAGGATTCAAAGTGATAACCTACCACTTTGTTCAGTTGGGAGTCCTCCATTCCCTTGATGATCTTCATCATCGTGTCGTGGTTTGAAGCGAGTTCAGGGAGTGCGGAGAGGTCGCAGTTCATCCCTGTGTAGATGTTCGAAACAAGAGTGTTGATTTCCTCCTTGGTGAGGTCGTTGATGTTGATGAAAGCCATTTGATCAGAGACGAATTGCAGAAAGCTTGAGAGCTATGGAGGTTTGAGAGTTTGAAAGTAATGAGAGCAGTAGCGGTTTAGGTTTGCGAAAGGGGAATTTATGTGTTTGGGTTAGTGGACGTTTGGAATTAATTTATGGTTCCAAGAAACCAATAAATGTAAAAAGGGGCGGAGTAAATAAACGGGGGCGCAGTAAATATTATACGGCTTGATACCGTTTTAAGGGTAAAAGGGTAAAAGACCTTTTAATAATTTACTAGGATACCCAGTTTCAGAAAATTTTCCAAGTCCACAACCTTCTGAGGATTTCTCTGTAGAAGGGAGGTTTTCTGTTGCTGAGGTGTTCTGCCAGGGTAGGGATCAGAAGGGGTTGACAGAAGGGGTTCTGCTACAGGTATTCTGTCAACAGCAAAAGAGCAACAGAGGGCCTTTCTTTTCAACTTTCCCTTGGAATCTCATCCATCATTCCCAATTCCTCTCTCAGTTTGTTGAACCTAGCCTCAGGGAGAGGCTTTGTCAATATATCTGCAAGCTGGTCTTCTGTTGGCACATGTTCCATGCAGATGTGCTTCTTCTCCACATGATCTCTGATGAAGTGATGTCTGATCTCAATATGCTTTGTTCTGGAATGAAGAACTGGATTCTGAGTGATAGCAATGGCACTAGTGTTGTCACACAACAGCTTGATCTCCTTTGCTTGAATTCCATAGTCCTTCAGTTGTTGCTTCATCCAGAGTAGGTGAGCACAGCAACTCCCAGCTGCAATGTACTCAGCCTCAGCTGTACTTGTTGAGATGGAGTTCTGCTTCTTGCTAAACCAGGAAACAAGCCTTCCTCCTAGCAATTGGCAGTGACCAGAAGTGCTCTTTCTGTCTAGTCTGCAACCTGCAAAATCTGAGTCAGAGTAACCAATTAGTTCAAAGTTACCTCTCTTTGGATACCATAGGCCTGCATTTGGATTTCCTTTGATGTATCTGATGATTCTCTTTGCAGCACTTAGATGGCTTTCCTTGGGCTTTGATTGGTATCTGGCACAGATTCCAACAGAGAATGAGATATCTGGTCTGCTTGCAGTTAGATACAACAGAGATCCTATGATTCCTCTATATGTTGTTGCATCTACATCCTTTCCTTCATCATCTGGACCAATTCCTTGTGATGTGTTCATGGGAATCTTCACTGATGATTTGCCTTCCACTCCAAACTTCTTGATTAGATCTCTGGTGTACTTCCCTTGATTGATAAAGATCCCTTCTGGAACTTGTTTGACTTGGAGTCCTAGGAAGTAACTGAGTTCTCCCATCATACTCATTTCAAATTGACTCTGCATCACTTGAGAAAATTTCTTGCACAGTTCTGGATTAGTACTTCCAAATATAATGTCATCAACATATATTTGTACTAACAGAATATGATTAGCAACAGAGATTTGAAATAGAGTTTTGTCAACCTTTCCTTTAGTAAACCCATGGTTCACTAGGAAAAGGGACAAAGTGTCATACCAGGCTCTGGGAGCTTGCTTAAGACCATAGAGGGCCTTTTTAAGCTTGTAGGCACAAGAAGATTGAGTAGGAATGACAAAACCTGGTGGTTGTTCCACATAAACTTCCTCTTCAAGATCTCCATTTAGAAATGCACTCTTGACATCCATCTGGTAGACCTTGATGTTGTTGTAGGCAGCATAAGCTAGAAAGATTCTGATGGCTTCGAGTCTGGCAACTGGTGCAAAAGTCTCATCAAAATCTATTCCTTCTTCTTGACAATATCATTTAGCTACTAGCCTTGCTTTGTTCCTTACAATGTTGCTATCTTCATCTGCTTTGTTCTTGAATACCCATTTGGTTCCAATGACATTCTGGTGTTTTGGCCTAGGAACAAGTTCCCATACTTTGTTCCTTTCAAACTGAGTGAGCTCTTCTTGCATAGCATTGATCCAATCTGAGTCTGCAAGAGCTTCTTCAACTGTCATAGGTTCCATCTGAGATATATAGCAGGCAAGCATTGCTTCTCTCCTTGATGTGGATCTGGTTTGAACTCCACTTCTGATTTGACCAATCACTTGGTTAGGAGGATGGTCTCTTAACCATGTTAGGTCTGGTTCTGTCAGCTGTTGTCTTGGTCTCTCTGGTTCCTCATCTTCAGAGTCTTCATCTTCATTCAACAGAAGGGGGTTTGGTGCAGGTGTTGGAAACGCAGGGTTATCTGCCACCTCTTCTGTTGGTTCTGGTGTTCTTTCTTCTATGCTGACATCCTTGAGAATCTCTGTTACCTCTTCAACAGAGGTGCTTTCATCAAACTTCACATGTATGGATTCTTCAACATGTAGGGTCCTTCTGTTGAGTACTCTATAGGCTTTACTGGTGTTTGAATAGCCTATAAAGACTCCTTCATCAGCCTTTTCTTGAAATACTTTCAGATGCTCCTTTCCATTGTTGAGAATGTAGCACTTGCATCCAAATACATGAAAGTAGCTGATGTTAGGTTTTCTTCCCTTCCAGAGTTCATAAGGGGTCTTCTGGTGATTCTTGTTGATCACGCTTCTGTTCTGAGTATAGCATGCAGTGTTGATTGCTTCAGCCCAATATCTCATAGGCAATCCAGATTCTGCAATCATCGTTCTTGCAGCTTCTTTTAACGTTATGTTCCTTCTTTCTGCTACGCCATTCTGTTGAGGGGTTCTGGCGGCAGAAAGTTGATGAAAAGTTCCATTCTGATCACAGAAGTCCTTTATGACTTGGTTGACAAATTCAGTTCCTCTGTCTGATCTGATTGTCTTCACTTTCAAGTTCTTCTCAGTCTGAAGTTGCTTTAACAGAGATGGCAACTTCTGAAGAGTTTCATTTTTCTTTGTCAGAAAAACAGTCCATGTGTATCTGGAGTAGTCATCAACCATGACTAGGGTGTATTTCTTGCCACCAACGCTTGGAGTCTCAACAGGTCCAAATAAGTCCATGTGAATCAGATTTAGAGGACTTGTAGAAAGATCTCCAGCAATGGGTTTGAAGGAATTCTTCACTTGTTTGCCTTTCTGACATGCACTGCAGAGGGTCTCCTTCTTGTACACAATGTCTGGTAGCCCTTCTACAATGTGTTCTCTGGCCAGTTTGTTGATTGTTTTGAAATTCAAATGGTTGAGCTTTTTGTGCCAGTCCCAGCTCAGTCTTGAATCTCCCTTGGCTATCAGGCAAACTCCATCTTTTGCAGTGTTCCAATCAACTACATAGATGTTCTTCTTCCTTGATGCTGTAAGAACCACTTCCTTTGTTGTCTCATGCTTCACATAGCAGAAGTCCTTTGTGAATTCAACAGTGTAGCCTTTGTCACAGAATTGGCTAGCACTCAGCAAGTTGAACTTCAGTCCTTTGACATATGAGACATCATCAATGATTATCTGGTTCTTGATCAGCTTTCCTCTTCCTTTTGTTTGACCTTCTTTGTTATTACCTCCAAAGGTAACTCTAGGTCCTTTGCATTTCTGGAACTCTGTTAGGCAACTTCTGTCACCTGTCATGTGCCTGGAGCATCCACTATCAATAAACCATTCTTGTTCAGAGATGGCTCCAGCACATAGTTCCTGCAAGATCAAAAGAAAGATTTAGGTACCCAAGCAATGCTGGGTCCTGGGGGGTCATGGAGTCTGGGTAGTTGGTACCATTTTGGTCTCATCAATTGAAACCTTGGTGGGTGGTACCCATTGTCCACCTGGTAGTTATAGTAAACTGAAGTGTGATTCACTTTGGGCAGATGCTTGTGAGGGTCATGCTTCCTGTTTACATACTTTTGCATAGCTTTCTTTGTTGGAAAGAAGTCCCATATACTATCAAGAGTAGAGGGACGGTTAACCTTGGGCTTCTGAAGTTGACCAGCCAACCTCTTCTGCCTGAAGTTAACTTTCTCTTGATATTTGCCCTTCTGGTGATCATTTCTGGCATGATTGACATGAGGTTGTCTGTCAATGAATGGTCTTTTATTTTTGTTATTTTGAAAACCTCTTCTATTGTTAGGTTTTCTGCCAGGTCCATTATTTTTCAAAAAGGGTTTCTGTTGAACCTTTATCTTACCCTTTTCTGGTCTGACTTCCTCATGAACAACCTTGGTGCCAGATACACCAGCTTGACAGATGGGGCTAGGAATCAGTGGCTCTATGACCTTGTCTGCCTTAGCAACTCTGGTGCTAGGCATTACAGAAGGCTCACCTGATTCTGTTGAGCCATAACCAAGACCAAAACCATTGCCAATCTGTTGATCAAGCACAATCTTTTCCATGGAAGACTGGGCCTTCTGGTAAGCTTTGTACTTAATCTCGAGAGGCTCTATTTCTCTTATTCTCTTAAGAAGAGAAACATTTTCAGTCTCCAGTTGATCTCTTTCCTCAATTAGAAGATTGATTTTGATCTCAACCTCCTTCTTTAAGTCAAGAATTTCAGCTTTTAACTTACTATTTTATTCTGTTACAGAGGAATAAGTGGCTTGTATGGCCTTAAAATCTTCCCAAAATTCTGACATTGAATCAGAATCAAAAGCTAAGCCCACCGAAGAAAAACTAGATTCAGAAGTAGAGGTTACCTCATCATCAGAATGAGCCATTAGGCAAAGGTCTTCTGTCTCAGTATCCAGGCAACAGAAGGCCTCATCAGAATCTGAGTCAGAACTGGATTCTGTTTCTGACAGAGGGTCTTTCTCCAGCTGTTCTGTCACAAGTGCCTTTCTTCTTCTGGAGTTGTCCTCGTACTTTTTCTTTTCTCCATCCTGTCCTTGCTTCTTGGACACTCTAGGATGGGGACAATCAGCCTTGAAGTGACCAGGTTGTCTGCAGTTGTAACAGAGAAGCTCTCCACTGCTTTCTGTTGATTTGACCTTCTGGTATGGATTTCTGTTGAAAGATGGACTCCTTCCATCTTTGGGATTCTTCATAAACTTTTTGAATCTCCTGGCAAAGGCAGCCATATATTCATCAGATAAAAGTACTGAAGGGTCAAAATCATTTACCTTAGATGTGCTGGCAGTGAGGCCTGTAGTGGTCCTCTCTTCTGGTACATCTTCCTTCTCTTCAATCATTTCAAACTCATGAGCTTTGAGATCTGAAATGAGCTTATCAGTGGGATAAGTCTTTACATCCTTGCTGGCTTGGACAGCAACTACCTTCATCTTCCATGCTGAGGGCAGTCCCCTCAACACCTTCAGGTTGATCTCCTTGGTTGTGAGATCCTTGCCAAGCTCAGAGATCTCTCCAGTGAGAGTGAGGAGCCTGTCATACATCTTGGAGATGCTTTAACCTGGGAGAAGTTTGAAGTCATCAAACTTCTTGTTGGCTATGGTTAGTTTGTTGTCCTTCTCTTGCTCATCACCAGCTCCAATCAGCTCAAGAGTATCCCAGATCTCCTTAGCAGTCTTGCACTTCTTGATTCTGTTGAAGTACCTATCATCCATGGACTTGTAGAGGATGTCCTTGGCAATGTTGTCTAGGTTGTACTTTCTCCTCTCTTCAGTGGTCCATTCTGACTTGGCTTTGCTGATCATCTGGGATCTGGTGTTGTCTATGGCATGTTCAGGATTGACCTTCTGGAAGCTAGTGAAGGGGCCAATATCTAGAACTTCCCACATCTCATCATGCAGGGCACAGAGATGTGCTTTCATCCGGATCCTCCAGTCATCAAATTTAAGATCTGAAAACATAAGATTCTTGGACAAGGAGTGATCCATTATATCAGATAGAAATGAGGTAAAACAGAAAAACAAGTGGATCTTTGTTCAACAAATAACCTAAAAGATTATTAGAACAAGGAGGCTCTGATACCACTTGTTGGTCCCGGTTATACTGGATACAGTCTAGAGGGGGGGTGAATAGACTGTATTGGTTTTTAGCTTTTTAAACTAAGTACCAGATTTACAGAATAGCCTGTTCTGTTGAAAGAACAGACTGGCAGCGGATGGGGTTCTGGTAGGGAGTTCTGTTAGCCTCAGAGAAGCAAAGGCAGAAGGCCTTCTGTTAACTCGTAGAACAAGTTCTGCTGAACACAGATACCAAGTCCAAGGAGTTATACAGTTCTATCTAAGTGCAAGTATTAAAAGCAGTAAGTAAACGACACCAGGGATTTTTATAGTGGTTCAAGGAACAACCCGTTCCTCTAATCCACTGTTCCACTAAGCTGTAAAAACTGCCGTTTACAAAGCCTTAGTCCTAGCACTTAAGAAGCACTCCACGTCTTCTTCAAGCCTAGATGTGTCCTGGGATGCACTGCCTGGCTTCCTTTAACACTGTTCCTTTCACTGAGTTTCCTTGAAGTATCACCACTTCACTACTCCAGTTATTCGGACGTCCTTCTTGTAGCAAGAAGAGTTTCTGTTGAAACAGGGGTTCCTCCAACTAGCTTCGTTACAAAAGATTTGTAGGTTATGAGCTTGAAGAGTTGTAGAACACTTGGAACTTTGCTTGAGTTGGAAAGAGAATTTTTCCAACTTCTGCCTTCTCTTGTTGAGGATAATGAGTTTGAATCTCAAGGAGGCTCTTTGCTTTTCAGAGTTTAAATATCTTGCTTGTAGCAATGTGTTAGCAAAGTTGTATCAAGGTTGCAAAGTTATCCGGTTGTTCTTCGTAGTGTATCTTTTATACTGAGGTTGTCTTCCCGTTGGAGGAGTAGGAGGACAACTGCATTTAATGCGCGAGCAGTTGACTTGACCAGTAGGACCCGGTAAAGTTGGCGGGTTACTATTTCGGGATAAAGCAGTCCTGACATTGCGGCCAATCATCTGTAATTACTCCACGGAGCATGGGGAGCATTAAATGAGCATTTAATGCGAGCACTGTAGCTTTTCCGTTTCATACTCCTAGCCGTTGAAGGAATCTTTAAGTTGACTTCCCGGCTTTGTGGATTTCTTCAAAGTGTCAGACCTTCTGGTGTCATTAGCAGAGAACTGAATCAGAGAAGATCATGAGCACTTCTGTTGTTGGTAGCTTACAGAGAACCAGGAAAGTTTCTGTCACGCTAAAGGGTAACAGAGACCCTGACGTTTTCTGTTCCTAGACAGAGAACCAAGATCTTCTGTCTGGAGGACTTCTGGTAGAGAGGCCTTCTGGTAGTCGAATATGCTAAGAACTTTACAAGGGAAAATTCTAATACATAATTTCTAAAGGGGTACTCTAAAGTCCTAATTAATCTAGCATCATCAAAATATAATTACAATTATTCCTTACATCCAGTCATTCAGAAAACCCCAGAAGCTCAGGGGGAACTAGAAGAATCTGAATCACCCTCTTTACTCAAGAATCCTCTCTGGCAAGGGAAGAAGATAATATTTGAGTCGAGTGACTCAGAAGAAGAGAGAGTAGTGGTGAGGGATGCTACTACTCAGGGGGGACCTGAGAACTCCACAGAACATCATACAATAGTACCATCCCCAGAATACCAAGCCTCACCTGACAGAGAACCTCAAACTGATTACAGATTTGCACTGGATAAGCAATTTGAGCGAGTGCTAGCTTGGAGAAGCTGGAGGATGGGGCCACTCCAGAAGATCATCCAATATTTTGATCATTATGAATCAGAAGAGGCTGCAGTTCTAAAGTGGGTAGGCACAGATGATGTATCCAAGTGTTTCATACTTAACTTTCTTACATATGCTCTTGAGAAAAAGGACAATTACAAAGGCAAGGCTGTTCTCATATCAACTCCATTAGAAGAGCATGTACATCCACTTACGGATCATGAAATTCATACCTTTGAAGCCTGGCTGTTTGCAAAGAAGGCAAAGGAGTCTGTGGATCCAAATTACATGCCTGGAGAATCTTCTATACCAAATACAGAAGGATTAGCTATGCTGGAGTTAATTCAGGAATGGAGAGCTTCTCTGTTGGAGGAACCTATGCTTGAGGTAACCTCTCCCTCTCCCTCTGTTCATATTATAACAGAACCCCTCTTTACACCTCCCAGATCACCCCCTGTCCATAACACCCCCTCCCCAAAACTCACTTTTGGTCCCGGTTGTACTGGATACAGTCTAGGGGGGGGGGGGTGAATAGACTGTATTGGTTTTTAACTTTTTCAAGCTAAGTACCAGATTTAACAGAATAACTTGTTCTGTTGGCAGAACAGACTGGCAGCGGATGGGTTTCTGGTAGGGAGTTCTGTTAGTAGCCTCAGAGAAGCAAAGGCAGTATGCCTTCTATTAACTCACAAGACAAGTTCTGCTGAACACAGATACCAAGTCTTTGGAGTTAAGCAGTTCAAATAAAAACAATAAATAAAATGCAGTAAGTAAATGACACCAGGCCTTTTTATAGTGGTTCAAGGAACAACTTGTTCCTCTAGTCCACTGTTCCACTAAGCTTGTAAAAACGACCGTTTACAACGCCTTAGCCCTATCACTTAAGAAGCTCTCCACGTCTTCTTCGAGTGTAGATGTCTTCTTGGATGCACTTCTGGCTTCCCTAAGACTGGTCCTTTCACTGAGCTTTCCCGGAAGTATCACCACTTCACTGCTCCAGGTACTTGGACGTCCTTCTTGTGAAAGAAGAGGTTCTGTTGAGAACAGGGGTTCCTCCAACTTGCTTCGTTACAAAAGATTTGTATGTGAAGAGCTTGAAGAGTTGAAGAGCACTTGGAACTTAGCTTGAGTTGGAAGTAAGGATTTTTCCAACGTCTGCCTTCTCTTGTAGAAGATAATGAAGATTTAATCTCAAGGAGGCTTTTTGCGTTTTTAGCGTTTGAATATTTTGTATGCGCACAGTTGTAGCAAAGTTATCCGGTTGTTCTTCGAAGTGTATCTTTTATACTGAGGTTGTCTTCCCGTTGGAGGAGAAGGAGGACAACTGATTAAATGAGCGAGCAGTTGACTTGACCAGTAGGACCCGAGAAAGTTGGCGGGTTACTATTTTGGGATAAAGTTATCCTGACATTGCGGCCAATCATCTGCAATTACTCTACAGAGTACGGGAGGCATTAAATGTGCATTTAATGCGCGTACTGTAGCTTTTCCGTTCAAGACTCCTAGCCGTTGAAGGAATCTTTTAGTTGGTTTACCGGCTTGTTGAAATTCTTCTAAGTGTCAGGCCTTCTGGTGTCTTTAGCAGAGAGTTGATCAGAGAAGGTCTTGAGCACTTCTGTTGAAGAAATATCCAACAGAGAACCAGGAGGGTTTCTGTCAGAGTAAAGGCTAACAGAGACCCTGAGGTCTTCTGTTCTGAAGCAGAGAACCAAAGCCTTTATCAAGGGTCCTCTGTCAGGGGGTCTTCTGTTCTGGAGGCTTTCTGCTTTGGAGGCCTTCTGCTCTGGAAGCCTTCTGCCAGTCGATTATACTAAAGAACTTTACAAAGGAAAATTCTAATACATTAAGTCTAAAGAGGGGTACTCTAAAGTCCTAATTAATATAGCATCATCAAAATCTAATTACAAATATTCCTTACAATTTCCCCCTTTTTGATGATGCCAAAACCCTTTAACTATTTCCGGAGAAGTGCCTTCACCACAAAGAATTAAAGTTTAAAACTTTCATTAAAATGTTGGTGGGCAACTTGGCATAGGAAAATAGTAAGAGTACAGTACATTAAGATAGCAGATAATAAATCAAGGAGCAAACAAACACAAATAAAAAGCAAAGAGACAGGAATTGAGGAATAGCCTTACAAAGTGAAAGGCAGAGATGTGATGTTATTAGATACAGTTTACAGAAAAGATTTCTTACACATTCTCCATAGTAGCTGCTTGCAGAGCTTCATCCTCCAGTCTTTGAAGCCTTAGCAGCTCTTCATTGATTTCTGCTCTGATCTGAGATAGGTTACCAGAGCTTTGATAGGATGCCTAGATAGGAGATAGCTTGCAATCCAAGTAGCTAAGAACTCCTTCATGAATTGTCTTGCCAGGGACAACGTTCTTCTGGTACCAATCTTCTGCTTCTTCTAGGGATCCCCCATGTCTGACTCGTACAAAACCATCCTTATCTAAGAAGAGGTTCTGTTGCTGAGTGAGAGTCATTTTCATTTTCATTTCTTCAAATTGAACTCTATCAATTTTCTGGGATCCACCCAATCTCCAATCAGTAAAACTAAGGATCTTCTTCTTCTTGGTGCCCTTCTTAACTGGAGATGGGGGTCTGGGTATACCTGCTGCTCTCTTTTTCTGTATGGCAGCTTCAAAGTAGGGTGCAGGGTCAACAGTTGGTTCAGCAGAGGAGGATGCTCTTGCAGAGGCTCTGGTGGACCGAGGCTTAGTCTGTTGAGGGTCCTCTTCCCCCCTTTTGGCATCATGGAGGTCCTCTAGCATGAGGCTGATCTTCTGGAATTCTGAGGCCTGTGAGGTAGCTATCTGCTCAAGGGCCTCTGGTAGAGTCTGAGTGACAGAAGTGAGACCTTCTATCAGCCCTTGCTGCTTCTGAATAGCAGAGAAGATATCCTTGTTGTTGGCTTCCAGCAGGACCATCTTCTGGTATCTGTCTCTGTCAGCAGAGAGGAGATGTTGAGCTTGATCTTGGTGGACTCTGCACATTTCTTCCATGGATAGCAATTGCTTCTTAGTCCTGTGGTCAGATCGTTGCAGCGTCTCAAGATTCTCAGATATGGTGCTGATGGCCTTTCCTTGATCTAGCAAGGTTTGATGAAAGATAGAGAGAGTCTTGTGAATACTGTCCACTTCTGTTGACAGTGCATCTGTTCTGGAAGAGGATGAGGCCATGAAATTATGGAGGGATTCTGTGAGATTGGCGAAGCGGTCTGAGATAAACTGCATCCCAGAGTTGAGGTTATCATTCACATGGGAAAGGTGCTCGAAGTGTTTGTCATTGATCTGGATCAGTTTGTCCATTCCTTCCAGGACTTGACCACCAAACACTTCTGCAGTTTCAACAAACCTGTTGAAAAGGGATTTGTGGTTCTGATCCTTCAGGTTCTGGCATTCCCAGTCCTCTGGACCTGTTCATAGGAGGCCTTCTGGTCTGTTGCAGAGAGAGTTTCTGAGGAGAGGGTTCTCTGGTAGGAGTTGGTTGACGTTTAGAAGTGAGATCTCCAGCAAGAGAGGATGAAAGGAAGCCATCATTCTCACTATCAGACGAGAGAATGAGGTGTAGAGGCCGTCTCTTGGGAGTAGATGCATCAGAATGCAGAGAGGTTCTAGGAGAATTTGCTGCAGGAGAGGGTGAGGGGGTTATTTGTGGCGAAGTTGATTTCTGTGGTGGGAGGGAATTCTGGTGAGGGGATGTAGGTTGGGGAGAAGGGATTTTCTGTTGAGGGAGGCATTCTGTTGTGGAGGAGATGGTGGAGGTGAGGGGGAGCGGTTTCTGATTGGGATTAGTTCTTTGCAGGTGGAGGGTGATTTGGTTTTCTTATTTGATGAGTGAGGAGAGGTTGGGGTTTTCTGTTCTGTTGTGTTTGGTTGAGGGTTCTCTGTAGGAAGGGTTTCTGTTGGGATGGTTTCTGTTGGAATAAGAAGAGAGGGGATTTGGGGTTCTGTGGAGATATGAGTAGAGGGGGTTGGAGAGATTACCTCAAGTACATTTTCTTCGATCAAGGATGCCCTCCATTCTTTGATCAGCTCCATCATAGCATGCCCTTCTGTCTTAGGTACAGAGGGTTCTCCTGGTGTAGAGTGAGGTTGCACAGACTCATTCGCCTTCTTGGCAAAAAGCCATTCTTCAAAGGCTTCTATCTCTCCATCTTCAAGGGGCTTGACTGTCTCCTCTGAAGATGAGGATATGAGAACATCCTTTCCCTTGTAACTTGCCTTCTTCTTCTCGAGGACAGAATGGAGGAAGTTGAGGGCAAAGCACTTTGAGACATCATCAGTGCCCACCCACTTCAGTATGGCCTCTTCTTCAGGCTCATAATGGTCAAAGTATTGGATGATCTTATGGAGGGGTCCCATCCTCCATCTTCTCCATTCCAGTACACGAGCAAACTGTCTATCCAGTAAGGACATATACCCTTCTTTTCCTGCATTAGGGTGTTCTGGTGATGTTGGCACCCTATTCTGTTCTGGGATGGCAACAAAAGTGGGGTTCTCTGGTTCCCCCTGAATGTCTGCTACCTGCTCAGACACTGTAATTAAAGGTTTGATAACCTTCTTCTTAGTTTTGGTGGTTCTCTTCCTCTTATGTGTAGCCTTCATGGGTGAAGGAGGTGCAACTTGTTCTGCTTTCTTCACCCTTTTCTTCTTCTTCTCCACAGAAGGTGCTTCAGAGAGAGGTTTCTGGATCTTGTCTCCTGGTTGTCTCTTGTTATCAAGCTGAAGCTGTCTCTTAAGCTCTGCCTTGATAACAATTTTTCAATTTGGAGATGCAGATAGAAAGATTACCTTCGTGTGATCCAGAGGTATGGTCTTCCTCAAGGTGACACCTTGATTGAGAAGCAGTTCAGAGATGAGCAACCCATGGCCTAACTTCCCAGAATATAGGCCTGTCTTGGGTTTCTTCTTTTTGATGAACTCAATCAGGGACTGTACCATAACTTGTCCCCAGTTGACGTTTACTCCATGATGTACTGCATAGAGGGCCTTGGCATTTGCAGTAGTGACATCATCAGTGGAGGTCTACTTGCACCATAAGCATTTTTGGAAAATGTTGATGAGCAGCTCAAAATCCTTCTTGAGCAGGTTTTTCTTGATGTTCACCTTTTCCACTTCTTCACCTTTTCTGCAGTAGTTCCTTTTGAATTCAGGAACAGTGATGTCAGCTTCTTCTAGATCAAATAGAGAGGCCCTGCCTTCCTCTAGTTGAATGTCAAAAACTTTGTTGATGACGTCAGCATCGACCAGTATCTCTTCTCCTTGGACTCTAGAGGTGATGGATTCATCTTTGTAGGACGCGTTGAGGTAGAATTCAACAGTATCAATGTTGCTGTAGACTTCATAAGTGTAGGAGATGACCTTGCTTAGCTGGCATTCTGTCAGTCCGTCAATGATGTTGGTCATTCTTTCTCCTTTTTCTGCAAATCTAGGTAGTACTTCCAGTTCGCACTTCATCCCTGTCAACACATTCTTGAGCAGGGTTGCTATTTGTTCCTTGGAGAGGTCGGTGAAGTTCAAGAAAGCCATAACTGGATTTAGCGGTTGAGAGTTTTTAGAGAGATAAGGATTCGAAAGCTTGAGAGTAATGAAAGCAGTAGCGGTTTAGGTTGAAATGAGGAGAATATATGGGTACGGGTTAGTGGACGTTTGAGATTATTTGCGGTTCCAAGGTACCAATAAATGAAAATGGGGGCGCAGTAAATATTTTGCGGCTGTTATACCGTTTAAGGGTAAAAGGGTAAAAGACCGTTAATAAGTTACTAGGTCACCCGGCTATTCAAAATTTTCTAAGTCACAACCTTTTCTGTTAGATGTAAGAAGAGGTTTTCTGAAGGAAGGAAGGGAGTGTTTCTGTTGCTGAGGTGCTCTGTCAGAAACGGAGGTTCTCTGTTCAGGATAGAGAACAGAAGGGGTTAACAGAAGGGGTTCTGCAACAGGTATTCTGTTAGCAGAGAGTATGCAACAGAGGGCCTTCCTTTTCAACTTTCTCTTGGAATTTCATCCATCATTCCCAATTCCTCTCTCAGTTTGTTGAATCTAGCCTCAGGTAGAGACTTTGTCAGAATGTCTGCAAGCTGGTCTTCTGTTGGAACATGCTCCATGCATATGTGCTTCTTTTCAACATGATCTCTGATGAAGTGATGTCTGATTTCAATGTGCTTTGTCCTGGAGTGAAGAACTGGATTCTGAGTGATGGCAATGGCACTGGTGTTGTCACAAAGCAATTTGATCTCCTTTGCTTGAATGCCATAATCCTTTAGCTGTTGCTTCATCCAGAGTAGCTGAGCACAGCAACTCCTAACTGCAATGTATTCAGCTTCTGGTGTACTTGTTGAGATTGAATTCTGCTTCTTGCTAAACCAGGAAACAAGCCTTCCTCCTAGCATTTGGCAGTGACCAGAGGTGCTATTCCTGTCTAATCTGCAACCTGCAAAATCTGAGTCAGAGTAACCAATTAGTTCAAAGTTACCTCCCTTTGGATACCATAGGCCTGCATTTTGATTTCCTTTGATATATCTGATGATTCTCTTTGCAGCACTAAGATGGCTCTCCTTGGGCTTTGATTGGTATCTGACACAGATTCCAACAGAGAATGAGATATCTGGTCTGCTTGCAGTCAGATACAACAGAGTTCCTATGATTCCTCTGTAGGTAGTTGCATCGACATCTTTGCCTTCATCATCTGGACCAATTCCTTGTGAGGTGTTCATGGGAATCTTCACTGAGGATTTGCCTTCCACTCCAAACTTCTTGATCAGGTCTCTGGTATACTTCCCTTGATTGATAAAGATTCCTTCTGGAACCTGTTTGACTTGTAGTCCTAGGAAGTAGTTGAGTTCTCCCATCATACTCATTTCAAATTGACTCTGCATTACTTGAGAGAATTTCTTGCACAGTTCTGAATTAGTACTACCAAATATAATATCATCAACATATATTTGTACTAACAGAATATGATTAGCAACAGAGATTTGAAATAGAGTTTTGTCAACCTTTCCCTTAGTAAATCCATGGTTGACTAGAAATAGGGACAGTGTGTCATACTATGCTCTGGGAGCTTGCTTAAGACCATAGGGGGCTTTTTAAGCTTGTAGACACAGGAGGAGTGAGTAGGGATGACAAAACCTGGTGGTTGTTCCACATAAACTTCTTCTTCAACTTTATTGTTCCAATGACATTCTGGTGCTTTGGCCTAGGAACAAATTCCCATACTTTGTTCATTTCAAATTGAGGAAGCTCTTCTTGCATTGCGTTGATCCAATCTGAGTCTGCAAGAGCTTCTTGTACAGTCATGGGTTCCATCTGAGATATATAGCAGGCAAGCATTGCTTCTCTCCTTGTTGATGCTGATCTGGTCTGCACACCACTTCTGATATGTCCAATTACTTGATTAGGTGGATGGTCTCTTAACCATGTCAGATCAGGTTCTGTCAGTTGCTGTCTGGGTCTCTCTGGTTCTTCATCTTCTGAGTCTTCATCTTCATTCAACAGAAGGGGGTTTGGTGCAGGTGTTGGAAATGCAGGGTTATCTGCTACCTCTTCTGTTGGTTCAGGTGTTCTGTCTTCTATGCTGACTTCTTTGAGGATCTCTGTTACTTCTTTAACAGAGGTGCTATCATCAAACTTCACATGTATAGACTCTTCAACATGTAGAGTCCTTCTGTTGAGTACTCTATAGGCTTTACTGGTGTTTGAATAGCCTATAAAGATACCTTCATTTGCTTTCTCTTGAAAGACTTTCAGATGCTCCTTTCCATTGTTAAGGATGGAGCATTTGCATCCAAACACATGAAAGTAACTGATGTTGGGTTTTCTTCCTTTCCAGAGTTCATAAGGGGTCTTCTGGTGATTCTTGTTGATCATGCTTCTGTTCTGGGTATAGCATGCAGTGTTGATTGCTTCAGCCCAGTATCTCATAGGTAGTCCAGATTCTGCAATCATTGTCCTTGCAACTTCTTTTAATGTTCTGTTCCTCCTTTCTTCTACACCATTCTGTTGAGGGGTTCTGGCGGCAGAGAGTTGATGAAAGGTTCCATTTTGATCACAGAAGTCCTTTATGACTTGGTTGACAAATTCAGTTCCTCTGTCAGACCTGATTGTCTTAACCTTCAAGTTCTTCTCAGTCTGAAGTTGCTTTAACAGAGATGGCAACTTCTGAAGAGTTTCATTCTTCTTTGATAGAAAGATAGTCCATGTATATCTGGAATAGTCATCAACCATGACTAGAGTGTATTTCTTGCCACCAACACTTGGAGTCTCAACAGGTCCAAATAAATCCATGTGGATCAGATTTAAAGGACTTGTAGAAAGATCTTCAGCAATGGGTTTGAACGAGTTCTTCTGTTGCTTTCCCTTCTGGCATGCACTGCAGAGGGTCTCTTTCTTGTAAACTATGTCTGAAAGTCCATCAACAATGTGTTCTCTTGCCAGTTTGTTGATTGTTTTGAAGTTCAAATGGCTAAGCTTCTTGTGCCAGCCCAGCTTAGTTTTGAATCTCCCTTGGCTATCAGGCAAACTCCATCCTTTGCAGTGTTCCAATCAACCACATAGATGTTCTTCTTCCTCGATGCTGTAAGAACCACTTCTTTTGTTGTCTCATGCTTCACATAGCAGAAGTCCTTTGTGAATTCAACAGTGTAGCTTTTGTCACAGAATTGGCTAGCACTCAGCAAGTTGAACTTCAGTCCTTTGACATATGAGACATCATCAATGACTGTCTGGTTCTTGATAAGCTTCCCTTTTCCTTTTGTTTGACCTTCTTTGTCATTACCTCCAAAGGTAACTCTAGGTCCTTTGCATTTCTGGAACTCAGTTAGGCAACTTCTGTCACCTGTCATGTGCCTGGAGCATCCACTATCCATAAACCATTCTTGCTCTGAGATAGCTCCAGCACACAGTTCCTCATCATCAGAATGAGCCATGAGGCATAGGTCTTCTGTCTCAGTATCAAGGCAACAGAAGGCCTCATCAGAGTCAGAGTCAGAACTGGATTCTGTCTCAGACAGAGGGTCTTTCTCGAGCTGTTCTGTCACGAGTGCTTTCCTTCTTCTGGAATTGTCTTCATACTTCTTCTTTTCTCCATCATGCCCTTGTTTCTTGGACACTCTTGGATGTGGACACTCTGCCTTGAAATGTCCAGGTTGTCTGCAGTTGTAACAGAGAAGCTCACCACTGCTCTCTGTTGTTTTGACCTTCTGGAAGGGCTTTCTGCTGAATGATGGACTTCTTCCATCTTTGGGATTCTTCATAAACTTCTTGAATCTCCTAGCAAAAGCATCCATATATTCGTCAGTTAAAAGTACTGAGGGGTCAAAATCATTTACCTTTGATGTGCTGTCAGTGAGGGTTGTAGTGGTCCTCTCTTCTGGTACATCTTCTTTTTCTTCAATCATTTCAAACTCATGAGCTTTGAGATCTGAAATGAGCTTATCAGTGGGATAAGTCTTCACATCCTTGCTGGCTTGGACAGCAACCACCTTCATCTTCCATGCTGAGGGCAGTCCTCTCAACACCTTGAGGTTGATCTCCTTGGTGGTGAGTTCCTTACCAAGCTCAGAGATCTCTCCAGTGAGAGTGAGGAGCCTATCATACATCTTGGAGATGCTTTGACCAGGAAGGATCTTGAAGTCATCAAACTTCTTGTTAGCTATTGTCAGCTTGTTGTCCTTCTCTTGCTCATCACCAGCTCCAATGAGCTCAAGAGTATCCCAGATTTCTTTTGCAGTCTTGCACTTCTTTATTCTGTTGAAGTACCTATCATCGATGGACTTGTAAAGAATGTCCTTAGCAATGTTGTCCAGATTGTAATTCCTTCTTTCCTCAGTAGTCCACTCAGATTTGGCCTTATTGATCATCTGAGGTCTGGTGTTATCAATAGCATGCTCAGGGTTGACCTTCTGGAAGCTTGTGAAAGGCCCAATGTCAAGTACTTCCCACATCTCATCATGCAGAGCACAGAGATGTGCCTTCATCCGGATCCTCCAGTCATCAAACTTGAGATCTGAAAACATAAGATTCTTGGAAAGGGAGTGATCCATTATATCAGATTAAAAATGAGGTAAAACAGAAAAACAAGTGGATCTTTGTTCTGCAAATAACCTAAGAGATTATTAGAACAAGGAGGCTCTGATACCACTTGTTGGTCCCGGTTGTACTGGATACAGTTAGAGGGGGGGGGGGGGTGAATAGACTGTATTGATTTTTCACTTTTTCAAGCTAAGTACCAGATTTAACAGAATAGCCTATTCTGCTGGCAGAACAGACTGGCAGCAGATGGGTTTCTGGTAGGGAGTTCTGTTAGTAGCCTCAGAAAAGCAAAGGCAGTATGCCTTCTGTTAACTCACAAGACAAGTTCTGCTGAACACAGATACCAAGTCTTTGGAGTTAAGCAGTTCAAATAAAAACAATAAATAAAATGCAGTAAGTAATTGACACCAGGGCTTTTTATAGTGGTTCAGGGAACAACTTGTTCCTCTAGTCCACTGTTCCACTAAGCTTGTAAAAACGACCGTTTACAACGCCTTAGCCCTATCACTTAAGAAGCTCTCCACATCTTCTTCAAGTGTAAATGTCTTCTTGGATGCACTTCTGGCTTCCCTAAGACTGGTCCTTTCACTGAGCTTTCCCGGAAGTATCACCACTTCACTGCTCCAGGTACTTGGACGTCCTTCTTTTGAAAGAAGAGGTTCTGATGAGACCAGGGGTTCCTCCAACTTGCTTCGTTACAAAAGATTTGTATGTGAAGAGCTTGAAGAGTTGAAGAACACTTGGAACTTTGCTTGATTTGGAAGTAAGGATTTTTCCAACGTCTGCCTTCTCTTGTAGAAGATAATGAAGATTTGATCTCAAGGAGGCTTTTTGCGTTTTTAACGTTTGAATATTTTGTATGCACACAGTTGTAGCAAAGTTATTCGGTTGTTCTTCGAAGTGTATCTTTTATACTGAGGTTGTCTTCCCGTTGGAGGAGGAGGACAACTGCATTAAATGAGCGAGCAGTTGACTTGACCAGTATGACCTGGGAAAGTTGGCGGGTTACTATTTTGGGATAAAGTTATCCTGACATTGCGTCCAATCATCTGCAATTACTCTACAGAGTTCGGGAGGCATTAAATGTGCATTTAATGCGCGTACTAGAGCTTTTCCGTTCAAGACTCCTAGCCGTTGAAGGAATCTTTTAGTTGGTTTACCGGTTTGTTGAAATTCTTCTAAGTGTCAGGCCTTCTGGTGTCTTTAGCAGAGAGTTGATCAGAGAAGGTCTTGAGCACTTCTGTTGAAGAAATATCTGTTGGTCCCGTTTGTAATGGGAACAGTCTAGAGGGGGGGGGGGGGTGAATAGACTGTTCAGGAATTTAAACTTTTCTCCAAGTCAAGTCTGACTTAACAGAGATGGTCGAAATCTGGTGACAGAGATGGTCAAGTTCTGATGGCAGAACTAGACCAGGCAGCGGATAAGTTTCTGTCCGGGTAGCCTCTAGAAGAAAGCTAAGGCAAAATGCCTTTCTGATAACTCTGAAGGGAGATCTGCTGGACACAGATTCCAACCTAAAGAGTTAGTCAGTAGAATCTTAAGTGCAGAAAGTAAAAGCTGAAAGTAAATGACACCGGGGTTTTTATAGTGGTTCAAGGAACAACTCGTTCCTCTAGTCCACTGTTCCACTAAGCTTGCAAAAACGACAGTTTACAAAGCCTTAGTCCCTAGAACTTAAGAAGCACTCCTCGTCTTCTTCAAGTCTAGTTGTCACCCGGGATGCAGTCCTGCTTCCTGATGGCTGGTCTCGTTTCACTGAGTCTCTTGAAGTATCTCCACTTCACTTACTCCAGCTAATTTGAGACGTCCCTTCTTTTTCAAGAAGTGTTTGATATAGAATCAGTGTTCTCCAACGTTGCTTCTTCACAAAAGATGAGTATATGAAGCTCTCGAAGTGTTGAAGAATTGAGTAACTTTGCCTTTGCTAGTTGGATGAAGGATAGGAATGTTTATCTTCCAACTGTGGCCTTTTCTTGTTAGAATGGAGTTTTTATCTCAAGAAAGTTGTTCACGCAAATTTATCTTGGCAAAGGTTATGGCAAAGTTATCTCCTTTGTTCTTCAGAGTGTATCTTAATATACTGGGAGTAGTCTTCCCGTTGGAGTGTAGAAGACAGCTTCATTAAATGCATGTACTGTTGACTTGACCGTTTGGTCCTCCGACTTGCTATTTTAGGGGCGTAAAGATATTCGCATGGTCAATCATCAGCTTTAAATATCTCTTCGTACGTACAGCATTAAAT
The DNA here is from genome assembly GCA_945859875.1 of Cuscuta europaea. Classification (NCBI taxonomy): domain Eukaryota; kingdom Viridiplantae; phylum Streptophyta; class Magnoliopsida; order Solanales; family Convolvulaceae; genus Cuscuta; species Cuscuta europaea. The sequence continues at coordinate 15,566,204 of CAMAPE010000016.1, forward strand.
GTGCATTTAATGCGTGTACAGTGCCATGCTTCCGTTGAAAGGTTCGTAACCGTTAGGGGATTTCCCGTTAGTTTAACGACCGTTGGAAGGGCTTCCGGAATCTGATGATACTTATCAGAGTCTCAAGAGGTTCTCTGGTCCAGTCTCTGAAGTCCGTCTCTGGTGCCAACTCTGGTCTATTTCTGATAACCAGTTTCTGATGGCTTCTCTGGTGAGCAACTCTGGGAGCAACTCTGGTAGAGGCAAGATGGAACTCTGGCAGGCAGACTAAGCTAAAACTTACAAAAGAAATTCTAATACATAATTTCTAATGGGGTACTTTCAAATTCTAATTAACCTAGCATCATCAAAATCTAAATACATTTATTCCTTAGAATATCAAACAGAGAACCAGGAGGGTTTCTGTCAGAGTAAAGGCTAACAGAGACCCTGGGGTCTTCTGTTCTTAAGCAGAGAACCATAGGTCTTCTGTTCAACCAAAGTCTTTATCAAGGGTCCTCTGTCAGGAGGTCTTCTGTTCTGGAGGCTTTCTGCTTTGGAGGCCTTCTGCTCTGGAGGCCTTCTGCCAGTCGATTATACTAAAGAACTTTACAAAGGAAAATTCTAATACATTAAGTCTAAAGAGGGGTACTCTAAAGTCCCAATTAATATAGCATCATCAAAATCTAATTACAAATATTCCTTACACTCACTACACCCTACTCAACTCCATCCCAATCTCCACTTAAAAAATCTCCATCTCCACAACAGAGCACCCCCTAAACAGAACACCCCATCTCAGCACAAATGAACACCCCAGAAATCTAAATCTCTTTCACTTCACAAACAAACCACCCCAACTGAAATCCTACTCCCAAGAAACCCCCCTCCAAATCTGCATCTCCTTGCAAGCAGAAAACCCCTCCCAGAGATCGTTCACCTTCTCCCTTACCTCCTTCTCCCCAACAACAGAGAACCCAACCCCAACAAACCCCACACCAGAAAACCCCCTCACCTCAACACTCTTAACAACATACCAAATCTGCTACTCCACCTCAACAGAAACCAACTCAGCTCCAGAACCTCAATACAAACCTTTAAGATCCCCCAACTGTCTCTCCTATTCCTGCACCCCATGGTTACTCCTGACACTCCTCTGCTTCCAAACCCTCTTTTCGCAGAAAACAGCAGGTGGTCAAAGACAAAATCCCCATTTACTCCTCTTATGAAGACTCTTTAAATATGGACGGATTCATTGTCAGTAACCCAACCAAGCTACCTCCAAAAGGGAGAAGACTCCCCATCTGATGTTTGGACTTTAAACAGTGAGCAGTTGGCTTGGCAGTTGCTTGGATGGCAGGGGACTGCTGAGGTAACTGCTAGTGGAAAATAGGAGTTTGGGAGAGATGATTGTATGGCCTTATATGGAATGATGAGTGCTTTCTGAATATGTACTGAGCTATAGATGATAAGGGGTTTTGCATAAGCAGAGGTCTAAGCAGATGGGTAAACCCAGGAAACTGCTAAGCCACCTGCTGTGTATGAAAGAAGTATTTCTGAGAATAGACAAAACGGACCTTTTAGTAGTGATGTTCCGAAGCTCTTGTGAAACAGTTGTCTCAAGAAAAAGTAAGTTATTAAGCACTAGGATAAGTAGTAGAGTCAATTAAGACTACTGCTTAGGATGCTGCTGGCAAACTACGATCTCTTTAATGAAGAAGTGTTGGGTGTGTGCTCTGTTGACTGAAAGTAAATCAACACACAGTACATCCTGGTCCAGAGGTGGTGTAATCCTTCTACATCCAGTCCCACCCTATTTCAGATGGATTTCACTAAAGTATTAAGCCCAATACACTTAGTGCCAATCTAGCCTTGACAACTCTGGCCTAGATTGAAGGTGTTTCACGAGGAGTAAACACCACTCCAAGCTACTCAATCCTTTAGTTTTTTCTCAATTGATCCAGTGGGGATCAAAAGGTACTCCTGACCTATCTAACCACACTTCAGGTCGGGAACAACTGTCCTCCTGAGTGTTTTACAGCACCTTGTAAACTACAAGAAAATTCTGGTCTCCAACTGAAAACTAAGTTCTAAAAATATGAAAATGATGATCTATTCTAAGAGCTTAGTGAAGCATGAGTCAAAGCAGAGAGTGAAGTTATGATCAAGCACTTTCTCTTTTGCTAGATTTTCTTTGAATGCTTATAGGATTTCTCTGCTTTGAAACTCAATAACTTATTTTCGAACTCATGCTTCGGCCTTTATGTATATGCGTCTCCGGTAGATTAATATCATCCGTTGGTTGAGATGATTTAATCCTGTTCGTTGAATCTTTGTTTCAGAAGATAACAACTTGTTGTTCGTCTTCTTCTTTGGAGCCAATAACTTCTTTGTCTTTATCTGCCTAGCTGCTGCAGTTCTCCTTTATAGATATTGTTGGGAATATTTTATGGTGTTCAATCTAGTTAGTTATCTTTGTATTTGTGTAGTTATTAATTAAACGTGTAATACGGGCCACAAATGTGTATTAGCCCGTGGGCTTCCTTGTAACCCGTAAGTTAGCCAACTTCTCCTATAAAAGGAGGCTAACTTACGGGAAACCAATCTAATCGGGAGAGGCTAAGAGACGCAGAGGTGAGATAGAGAGATATTAGGGTTGCCGCTGCTCTCCTTCTCCAGGGAGAGTAGCGGCAGATTCATACGGTATATCAGATTCGCGTTCAATCTTGTCGATTTCTTTCTATCTGCTTCTTTATCACTGTTATGGTTGTATGATTGTTAGTATTCTGGAATTAACATTTGGTATCAGAGCTTGTTGTGCACTCGCCTTCGGGGATCGCAGCATCACCCTTTCTTTCATCTCCTTCCACACGTGCCATAAGGGCATAATTATCTTCCTCCTCCTCCTCCTCAGAAGAATCTTCTGCCCAGTTCTCATTCTCAGCAATCATGGCAGAGGTTTCTTCTTCTTTCTGCACCATCAGCATTTTCTGCTTATTCCACAACATCTTCTGCTTGTAGAAGTTAGCATCTTTCTTCTTTGGGAGGCGGCAATCTTTGATCACATGTCCAGGCTTGCCGTAATTATAGCATTTAGGAGTTTCTTCTGTTGATGATGTCTTCCTAAAAGATCCTTGATCATGGTTCTTCTGCTTGTAGTTTGAGGAGGAAGTTCTCAGCCTGTTGGAGGAGGTGTTCTTCTTAGCAAATCTTTTGGCCAGCAGTGCCATCTTCTTCTGTAAGTCAGCTAGCTCAGCCTCTAGATCAGATTTGTCATCATCACTCTCATCATCATCTGATTCAACCACCACCTTCTTCTTTTTCTTCTTTAGTGAAGTGGTTGTTCTTCTTGGCTGAGCCTCCATTACTAGAGCTAAGGGGTTTGTGGTGTGATGATCCTCAGCACAGGCAACCTCGTTGACGAATTGTTTCAGATGTTCATAGAGTGTGCAGAGGTCAATTTCGTCCAAATCTATCCGAGATCTGATTTCTGATCTAATTTAGGTTGATCTTTCTGATTTCTATCTAATTTATGCACTATTTAAATACAAGGATTAAATATAAAGCTAATCTATGACCAACTTGATTCACAATTAAATATCTCCAACAATCTCCCCCTTTGTGATCAAGTGCCATTCTCTTATTTCTTCTGTGATTTGAAGTAGTGCTTCCTCAAACCAAGTGCATGTTCATACTGCCTCAGCACATTTCTCTTTTCGAGGCGATCGTCAATGGCCTTTAAAATTGTCTCTACAGTAGAGTGTTCCTTTTGAACATAAGACGATGCCTCTTGAAGATTTTCCTCTAGCTTTGCCTTCATCTGTAGAATCTGCTCTCTGATTATCTTCAGTGTTCCGTCACAGTACTTCTCGATTTCACTGACTACCATCAGATGCTTTTCGTTCTTGTGGTTCAGATAGGTGACTGCTGGCGGTGTGAAGAAGATGTGGTAGGCTGGGAAATCTTCAAGTTCTGGACCATACAGTCTTGGCTTTGTCAGATTTGTCTTCTTCAGATTGCATTCAATAGCCATCTGTAGGTCATGTGAAGAGTGTACTCGGATCTGTCTAAGCATGAATCTCTTGATAGCTGCGAGGCCTTCGCTGTATACTATGCTCTGCCTGACTGGAAGGTATCTGTAGGCCATGCGCATTTGGTAGATGTCATCTGGTTTCAGCATGATGAAGTCGTTCTCTTGACAAGTGAATTCGCTCCCATCGGTGCGTTGAAGTCTGTAAGTGTAGAATGTCACTCCATGATAGTCTTCAGCCTTCACTTGTAGAATTTGATGAATCGGGAGAATATTCGACTTCAGATCTTGTTCCATTAGTTCTCTCTGTGTACCGGTTGACCTTTGCAGCAACATATGCAGATGACCTCCAGCCTGCTTTCCTTTCAAGTGAGTAAGGCCTCTTAGCTTCAGTTCGTTCAGTGGCTTGACTTTGTCTGGTCTACGCCAGATATGCTCTCTGATTTCTTCTTGGAAGGGGGCTTTGATACGAACATTATCCCAGGGTTTCTCTGTCTTGGGAAGTCTTCCCGCTGTTTGTCTTATGACTGATTCAAGAGTCTTCTGGGATTCCTTGTAATTCTCCCCTTCCTTGCGTTCATCGTCCTCGAGCCGTATAATATCTTCAGAGCATTTGTTGATCAGCTCTCGTAGCCACCAGTTTCTTTGCATGTCCTCTTGCTCGGCTTCAACCCGAAGATCATCCCATTCTGTCCATTTTCTCGGCCATTTGTCGTATATCACCGCCTCTTCCAGTGCATCATGGATGTCTTTGCCTGGGGAAATATATGGAATTCTTTTTTCAGGCGGTGATTGTTCCTGTGTAGCACTACCGGGTTCACTAGGATTGCCCGTTGACATCAGCTTAGAACTGGGTTCCAACTGATGGCCTGATGGAGAAGATGTACCAGTGGTAACATCATCAGGACTTCCATCCCCTCCTCGGTTGGTATCTCTGGGAGATACGCCTCGGGATGTTATTTCTAGCTCGACCATGCTAGATAGTTTGGCTGTGGATGGTGGCTGTTGGTTTGTTGAGGTTTCAGGTTGAATTGGCTGTGGAGTTTGGCTTGGTGGAGCAGTTTGCTCAAGTGATCGAGGTCGCTTGTTCTCCCCCTCATGAGGATCCGAATCATCGGGGTCCTCATGGGAACGTTTGCGACCACAAAGACTCTCCTTGCAAGTGCTCTTGGTTTCGGGTGAAGAAAGAAGAGCTTCAAGTATGGCTTGCTGATGAAGTGTGAGGTTGTCTTCTGGGGTATTTAGGAGGTTATTCAGCAAAGCCGAAGCTAGTGTGTCAAAGGATAGGGAGGAGAGATCGATGGAGGGTGTGGTCGGGTGTGGGGAGAATACTGGTTCTGTATCCTGGGTTCCCCGAGAAATAGAAGGGATAGGAATTTGGTTTATGGATTGGTGGGATAAAGGGGTGGAGGATATGGGTTGTGTATGGGAGATGAACGGTTCAGGGGAAGGTTGGGGTGGTGTCTGTTCAGACCGAACCGCTTGGATGGTCCTAAATTCCTGTGCTAGAGCGGTCATTGCATCTTGCACCCATGGCTTAATGGTGGAATCCAGGAAGCGATTCAGTAGAACGTTTACGTCTTCAAAGGTAGGGTGACCAGTTACGGGGGTTGTAACTGTTGACACAGCATCAGTGAAGATTGCTGATGTGTGGCCTGCATTTAATGATGGAATCATTATGGGCGTAGCAGGGCTTCCAACCGTCATAGCTTGCGCTCTGGTTGTTGCGTTCAGGGTGAGTGCACCTGTATGTGCAGTGAATAATGTAGGTGTCCTAGAAAAGGAAGAAAATGTGGGAAATGTGACACCTAGACTCGATGTGAGAGAAGAAGGGGTTTTGACCTCGGGAGATAGGTCAATTGTATGCTCAACTGATTCAGAAGGAACCAGCGAGAGGGTTGAGTCCCGTTCTTTTGAAACAATAGCCTTTTGAGAGGCTATCGAGTGGCTGGGAGAGGGCTGTGCATGCGCAGTTGAGCCAGATGCTGCGACTTCTACTCGGGAACCGAAAAGATCGGCTCCTGTGCTTAGGGATTCAGCTCGGCTTATCTGGATAAAAGTATCGCAGCCAGCAAAGATATGCTCGTCTGCCTTGTCAATTAGGCTCTTTCTGGCTTGGGACTGGGGCTTGGCCTTGGCAGACTTGTCATTCTTGACCTTTGCCCTGGTCTCTCGGATGACGACTTCTTTTGAGTTGATTGATGTCTTAATGGAGTGAGCCGCCTCATCGTAATCATCCTTGGAGCAATTTGTCTCGCTCGGATCAGCTCTTGGTTTAGCCTTTTCTTTGATAGTGAAGACTTGAGGTCTGCGAGCTATGATTGGTGCTGCGTCTTTAGCAGTGATTCTCCTCTTCTTTGGAGATTCGACGGGCAGCTTCCCTTTTCTGATAAGGGCATATGTGAGCTCCACATCATCACTGTCGTTGTCATCATCGTCATCATCCGAGCCAGATTCTTCGCTCTCCGTGCCCACGCTCTCGGAAGCCTCGTCGTCAGTGTTGGTTTGGGCTTCACTCGACGATTCATTGGCCGTATCCTCAGCGTCTTTTTCGGTGCCCTCAGCCGCCTGACTCGTCTCTAGAGAGTCGTCAGACTTCCCTTCATTGGGCAAACCGGCCACTGGTTTCTGTGGCTTTTGGGCTCTCTTAGGACCCTTTCTTACACTCGGCTTTGTCCCTTGGGTAGGTCCAGCTGGGTTTTGCTGAACCATAGGGACGGTTTTCTCGGTGGCTTCTTTGTATTGTTGGACTGCTGGATTTGAAGATTTTACCAGCTTTAGTAGAAATCCAGGTATCTTCAGACCATAAGTAAGATTCTTGTCTGCTTTGAAGTACTGTAGCTTCGGTGCTGTGAAGTGAGGATCTGTACTGCGTCTTGGTATGGAGGCGTGCTCTGCCATGCAGTCGTGTATGATCAGCCCGAGCCATCTAGCGTACGGAATGGTACCTGGCCTATTCTTTTCTTTGGCTTTGACTAGGTCCATTAGCTCTGAGAAGAAGAGTTGTGCCAGATCGTAGTTCTTGTTGAACGCGATGCCATGAAAGACCAGCAATATTTGCTTGTTGCACTTGTCGAAGCCGGCATGCTTAGGCGACAGACACTTGTTCACCAGCCCAAATAGATTTTTCCACGGATGGTGAAGATATGATCATTTAAAGTTGGAGAGCTGTGGCAGTAATGAGGTGTAGCCTAGGGACACCACGTCTTTCAATAGATCTGGGATGGACGGCAGTGCATCGTATTCGTCATGTATCGGCAGCGATAGAGTAGTCCGTAGAGTGGATGGTGTCAGAATCACCCGCATGCCGTTCAACTTGGTCTTGATCTTGGAGCGATCCTTCAATGAATCCGTGTGCATGTGACCCCAAAATTGTTGTAGGTATATCTCTGGCACTGGTTTGGCGTTGTGAAGTGCAGGCCAGAGATAGTGACCTTTCATTATGGCCGGAATGATCGGGTTCTGGCACTTGAAGACGGTGAGGTCTAGCTGGAAGTTGTTGTCCAGCACCTTGATCCACTTGCCCTTAGGGTAGACGGCGTCGTCAATCTGTGTTTGAGTGTTTCCTGCCATTTTAAACTGTAGAAGCAGGGGTCAGCACATGAAGTTCAACTGATGATTTGATTTTGAAAGAATTTAATTTGCTGTTTTCAGATAAGTTTATGCATATGGAGTTTTGAAAAAAAATTCTAAGTTCAAATCTCAAATCTCGAGATTCATATCTCGAGATCAAGATGTCGAGATGCAGATCTCGAGATCTTGATTTCGAGATTCAAATCTCGAGATCATGATTTCGAGATTCAGATCTCGAGATCTTGATTTCGAGATTCAAATCTCGAGATCATGATGTCGAGATGCAGATCTCGAGATCTTGATTTCGAGATTCACATCTCGAGATCAAGATGTCGAGATGCAGATCTCGAGATCTTGATTTCGAGATTCAAATCTCGAGATCAAGATGTCGAGATGCAGATCTCGAGATCTTGATTTCGAGATTCAAATCTCGAGATCAAGATGTCGAGATGCCCATCTCGAGATCTTGATTTCGAGAAGATGAATCGACGATCTCGAGATCTTGAAATCCAAAATCTCGAAACCGTGATTTCGAAGCGAAGAATCCACCTGCAAATACAACGATATAACAAAACGATAACAAGCTATTTCGACCTATAATCTAACAACCCCCCCCCCCCCTTTTTTTATTTTGATTTTGAGAAAAAACAATCGATTTGCGAGAATGATCGTTCGTTTTCGAACGATGTTGAAGATTATGATTTCGAACGAAGAACTACCTTCGTAAGTAGTTGTGAATAAGAAACGGGAGATGGAGATTGCGAGAACGGTCTGAGGGGATTTCGAAAACGGTATTTCGGGAAGAAGAAGGAGAAACGGTCAGGAGCTCTAAGATGCGAAAAGTTCGTGCCTTTGCGAAAAGATTTTAGAAACATAAGAATGAAAGGTTTCACGAGGGCTTATATACACGAGAAGATTGGGCCTCTTTCGAAATAGATGAGCCCGAAAGTATGGGCTAGCACAAAATGCCATTTTTAAAAGATTTTTGAGGCCCAAACCAGTAAAAAATAAAAGCTCCCCCTCAATCAGTGAAAATTTTCTCCCCCTCAAACAGTGAAAATGTTCTCCCCCTCAAAAAATGCAACGAACAAATATGTACAAATGCAACGCACACACATTATTTTTTGTTCTTTTTGATTTTTCACACACACTCAACACATGCAACACACGCACACTATTTTTTGTTATTTTTCTGGTTTTCTCCCCCTCAACACATGCAACGCACACACACTATTTACAAATCCCACACACACACACTTTTTAGATCAGTGGAGACATAATTAAACGGACTCGAGGTTCAACATGCCCAACTTGGAGACTAGGAACTGAAATCGTTTTTCATCCAATGCCTTAGTGAACAAGTCAGCCAGTTGAAGCTCTGAGCTTACAAAATACATGTCAATGTCTCCTTTTTCCACATGATCCTTGATGAAATGATAGCGCAGGTCGATGTGTTTGGTGCGGGAGTGATGAACCGGGTTGCTGGTGATGGCTATGGCGCTTTGTGAGTCACTGTAGATCGGGATATGGCGGAGAGTGTAACCGTAGTCCTTTAGCTGGGTCTTCATCCATAATATTTGTGAACAACAGCTAGCAGCCGCGACGTATTCTGCCTCGGCCGTAGATGTTGACACACAGTTCTTTTTCTTGGAAGACCAGCAGACTAACTTATCGCCCAAGAATTGGACTGCCCCCGATGTGCTTTTGCGGTCCATCCGGCAACCAGAAAAGTCAGCATCCGAGTATCCGACTAGGTCAAAACCTGAGTGCTTGGGATACCAAAGGCCTAGATTCACAGTGCCTTTGAGGTATCTCAGAATTCTTCGAACAACGGTCAGATGGGATTCCTTTGGATTTGCCTGAAAGCGTGCACATAAGCATGTGGAGAAAACAATGTCAGGCCTGCTTGATGTGAGATATAACAAAGATCCAATGATGGATCTGTAGTTTGTAGCATCAACTGGCTTCCCGGAGGGGTCTGAGTCCAGTTTGTTGTTTGGGGACATGGGGGTCGTCATGGAAGATTTGCCATCAATGTTGAATCTCTTAAGCATTTCCAGAATGTACTTTGACTGATTGATGAAAATGCCGTCAGAGAGTTGTCTTACTTGCAGGCCTAGGAAGAAATTCAGTTCGCCCATCATGCTCATTTCGAACTTGGTTTTCATCAGTTTCTCAAAGTGTTTGCATAGGCGTGGATTTGAGGAGGCGAAGATAATGTCATCAACATAGATCTGAATCAGGATGATGTCAGACTTCTGTCGCTTGATGAAAAGTGTGGTATCAATCTTCCCTTTTGAGAAACCTGAATCAACCAGAAATTCGGTTAATGCATCATACCAAGCTCTTGGTGCCTGTTTTAACCCATACAGAGCTTTCTTCAGCTTGTACACATGGTCGGGATATCTGGGATCTACGAATCCTTCGGGCTGAGCGACATAGACTTCTTCTTCCAAGACTCCATTCAGAAAGGCAGTCTTGACGTCCATTTGAAAGACAGTAAAGTTCTTGTGGGCCGCGTACGCAAGAAAAAGGCGGATTGCTTCAATTCTTGCTACGGGTGCAAATGTTTCATCATAGTCTATGCCCTCTTGCTGATTATATCCTTTAGTGACCAGTCGTGCCTTGTTACGTATCACTATGCCTTCTTCGTCCTTCTTGTTCTTGAACACCCATTTTGTGCCAATGATGGTTTTCTGAGGGGGTTTAGACACGAGTGTCCATACATCTAGTCTGTCAAACTGATTGAGCTCATCTTGCATGGCAATCACCCAATCTGGATCAGCGAGTGCCTCTGAGACTTTGGACGGTTCATTCTTGCTTAGAAAGCATGCATAGTGACATTCATTTGTTGTTGCTGATCTTGTTCGCACACCTTGACTTGGATCACCTATTATTTGTTCAACAGGATGTGCTCTCGTCCACTTCCTCTCATGAGCTAGAGGAGTTGGAGTAATCATTGGTTGATCTGAGTCCTGATATGAGTTTGAAGTCTCTGGGGCAGCTGTGGTGTGTAGTGGAGATGATTCCGGACTTATGGCAAAGCCGTGATCATCCACACCTCTGGGATTGGTTTGAGGGGTTGAGGGTGTGGATGGTACGTCATCTGGTCCTGTGAGGAGCGGAATCTCTGCTGTTGGAGTTGATGTTGACTCTGGAGTGTATGCAGGAGGTGGAGATTGTGAGTTATCGTAAAAGTTTCTGAAGAGAGAGTCGAGAATCACATCGTCGTGTTCTGTGTTTGGTTAAGCTTTATCAGAAGCTACTGGTACAGCAGTGGATGGATCGGTCTGGAGATGCTCAATAGCAAAGTCTGCCATTTCATAGAATGTAACGTTTACACTCTCGATGACAGTCCGCTTGTCTCTGAGATAGACTCGGTAAGCTTTGGATTGTAGTGAGTAGCCAATGAACACACCTTCTCTGGGTTTGGGATCCAGCTTACTTCTCTCTTTCCGATCAATGAGTATGAAGCACTTGCAGCCAAAAACCTTGAGGAAAGAAATATCAGGAGTTTTGTTGAATAGGATCTCATATGGAGTCTTGTCGAAGCGCTTGTGGATGAAGGTTCTGTTCTGAGTGAAGCACGCAGTATTGATTGCCTCTGCCCACATGAAGTGAGGCAGTCTTGATTGAATTAACATGGTGCGTGCTGCTTCAACAAGGGTTCTGTTCTTTCTCTCAACAACTCCGTTCTGCTGGGGAGTTTTAGCTGCTGCAAATTGCTGAGTGATACCGAGTGATTCATAGAACTCAGTGAGAGTCTGATTTTTAAACTCGGTACCATTGTCAGTTCTCACAATTCGAACACTGTGTTGTAGCAGTTTCTGGATCGTTCTGATAAAGGTCATAATGTTTTCCGCAGCTTCGTCTTTTGATCGGAGAAATTTTGTCCATGTATACCTAGAGAAGTCATCAACGATCACCAGTGTGTATTTGCGACCGTTGATGCTTTGTACTCTCATAGGTCCACACAGATCCATGTGTATTAGCTGCAACTGATGAGTAGATGAAGGTTCGGTTTTTGACTTGTGGGAGCTTCGCGTCATTTTGCCCATTTTGCAGGCACTACAGTGATTTTCAGCGGAAGACTTTAGCAGAGGAAGCCCCTTGACAAGTTTCTTGGAGGACAAGGTTGATAGATGTTTGAAGTTCAGATGGGATAGACGTCTGTGCCATAGGTTGTTCTGTTCAGTTGAAGCTTTGGACAACAGACAGATGGAAGTGGTGGATTGGACGCTTTTCAGATCAATAGTGTACAGATTTGATGTTCTGTAACACGTTAATAATGTATTCCCTGTGCTGTCAAGAACACAACATTGTTTTGCAAAGAATCTCACTTCCATCCCGCTGTCACAGAATTGTCCAATGCTCAGTAAGTTGTGTTTGAGCCCTTTGACGAAAGAAACATCTTTTATTGTGACACTGGCACAGACGACGTCCCCATACCCAAGGATAGGAGATGAGGCGTCATTCCCGAATTTGACATTTCCTCCGTAGCAGTTGGTGTAGTTGCTCAAAAGGTGCTTTATTCCGGTCATGTGGGTTGAGCATCCTGAGTCTAAGTGCCACACATGACCGTCCTGCAAAACAATCAAATAGGTTTAGGTACCCAACTTGGAGTGGGTCCTTCCTTATTATCAAGAAACACCTTTTTAAATCTTGCTTTGAGCAGTGATCCAAGGTCAGCTGCTCTTTCAACAAAAGATCTATCTTTGGTGGGCTTTCCAATAGCCAGATCTGCTTTTGCAGTGTGTCTGGTTTTTGGAGTCCACCTAGCAGTTTCAATTTTGGTGGGTCTGGTGTTGTGAACCCACCTTTCCATTTGGATGGGTCTAAGTTTGGGGACCCACCTTTCAGTTTTAGTTTGGATGGGTCTTCGTTTGGGGACCCACCTATCCGTTTCAGATTTGGTAGGTCTCATCTTGGGGACCCACCTTTCCGTTTCAGTTTTGGTAGGTCTCATCTTGGGGACCCACCTTTCCGTTTCAGTTTTGGTAGGTCTCATCTTGGGGACCCACCTCTTAGTTTCAGCTTTGACGGGTCTTATCTTGGGGACCCATCTTTCCGTTTTAGGTTCAGGAGGAGAGTAGACAGGTGCTTTGTGATTGAACATCTGCACACTCTTAAATTGCTTTGTATTTCGTCCAAATCTATCCAAGATACAGAAGGTCCCTCAACCCCCGGCATCAAAGATCAAATTGTCAAGAAGACATCAAAGGGGAGATTGCAAGGATTTCTTCAGATAGCCTTCCTCAGAAGTCAAGTTCAAAGACAAAGGAAGCTCAATAACAACAAAGACAAAGATATCTGCGCTGCAATGCTGATTCAACACGATTGATCACCAAGGGGGAGATTGTTGGGAATATTTTATGGTGTTCAATCTAGTTAGTTAGTTAATTAAACGTGTAATATGGGCCACAAATGTGTATCAGCCCGTGGGCTTCCTTGTAACCCGTAAGTTAGCCAACTTCTCCTATAAAAGGAGGCTAACTTACGGGAACCTAACTGATCGAAAAAGGCTTAGAGTGCAGAGGCGTAAAGATAGAGAGAAATTAGGGTTGCCGCTGCTCTCCTTCTCCAGGGAGAGTAGCGGCAGATTCATACGGTATATCAGATTCGCGTTCAATCTTGTCGATTTCTTTCTATCTGCTTCTTTATCACTGTTATGGTTGTATGATTGTTAGAATTCTGGGACTAACACATATCATTCTTGAAACTCTCTCTCTAGAACCTGAAGTCTCTACACATTCTATTCTGCATATTATTCTCTGTAGAGCCAGTAGATTAGAATTCTCTCTCAAACTTAATCGTTCGAGTACCATGTATTGTTCTTCATCGAATCATCATTCTAAATACACGGTATAAGTTGATGTTGAATTTCTCTTCTACTGTTTAAATTCTTATCAATATTCTTAGATTATTCGACTGTTGTATCTGGGCATATCTCACATAATTGGTATCAGAGCCACGACGCAATTCTGTTCATCTGGTTCCTTGAATTTTTCTGGAATTAATTTGATCAAAATCACAATTTTTTGTTGAATTAATCTTCAGATTTGTTCTTGGAATCTTACTGTTTTAGAAGGCAACTGGAATTTGGAAAGTTACGGAAGGAGAATCCCAGTACAAGTTAAGTTACCATATTTTCGCTCTTCCGAAATCCTATTTATAGCAGGAGAAGATTTAAGATCTTTGAAGAATCTCACTCACCCAAAATCTTATTTAGATTCACCTGAGATCATTCCTATTTCGTGTGTCCGAGATCTGCCTTGACTGCTTCTGAAATCAAAAAATTCGGCCACCCGAAATCTGCTTTGAGGTGCAAAGCACTTCCGAAATCTTGACATCACGGATTCACGGTCACCCGAGATCTATTTTTGAAGCAGTATCGAAATTGCACCCGAGATCTTCTTTAGAACCTCGAAGAGCAATTAAAGAATTATTGTCTTCTTCTTCAATTAATGATGGAATGTATTGCAGGACTTTCTCAGGATCTCCTTCCTGTTCATGAGAGTAAAGAGAAGAGAAGTATTGAACATCAGATTCACCAATCTCTGGTATAGTACTAACTGTCACCCCTTCCATGTTTTTGATTGAAGTGATTTGTTGTTTTCTATTCCTGATTTTCACATAAGAGTGAAAGAAGCTGGTATTAGCATCACCCCCTTTTAGCCAGTTTAAATGGGCCCTTTGCTTCCAATTTTTTTTCCTAGCTTATATTTGGAAATAAGTAAAGCCCTTTTGAGAGACCATTCTGCTCTGTTATCATCAGTGGGATTCCTCTCAAAAGTAATTTCAGCATTTGAAACTGATGGTCCCGGATAGAGGTAAAAGTCTAGAGGGGGGGGGGGGGGTGAATAGACTTTTAAAGCCTTTTCAACTTTAAAACTTTTCCCTTCTAGATGAGTTGATCTATAATCTTTTGGGAGATTTATAGATGCACAACGGAAGTCTTTAACCTCTTAGATAAATAGTGTATAACAACTTTCTATGATGGATGAAGTTTGGGCTTTGTAAGGTGAGCAGTTGGCTTGGCAGTTGGCTAGAAAGCAGGGAACTGCTAGCGAAATGCTCAGTGTATGATGAAAGTGCACTCAGAATCTTTCTTAGAGTGGGAAGATCTTTCTGATGATATGACAAGGTAGATTGATAATCAATCTTAATTAGAGCAGTGGTCTCAACAGTTGGGTGGTAACTAGGGAACTGCTGAGGCACCTGCTTAAGTAAAAGTGAAGGTATGGGAATATCGATTATATGGTGTTGCTCAGGATTATGTGGGCTTTCTGAAGATGTGCATTAGTTCAAGTGAGTGGGAGTTTTACTGGAGCAGTGGTCTCAGCAGTTGGGTGATATTGAGGGAACTGCTGAGGCAACTGCTGGGTTACCACTTTGAACTATAGTGATTAGTTTGAACAGACTTCTTGGAGATAGAGTTGTGAAGGTCTGGTGAAGTGGAGAGGTTCAAAGTAAACACTTTTGCGTGAGCAGTGGGCTTAGCAGTTGGGTAGTCACCAGGGGACTGCTGAGGCAACTGCTATGCCTTAAGTAGGATTTCCTGAAATCTAATGGAACAGACCTTATAGTTGTGACTACTGCTTAGGATGCTGCTGGCAAACTACAATCTTTTATGAGAAGTGTTTAATGTGTGCTTTGTTGACTGAAAATAAAATCAACACACAGTATATCCTGGTTCAGAGGTGGTGTAATCCTCCTACATCCAGTCCCACCCTCTTTCAAATGGATTTCACTAATGTATTAAGCCTAATACACTTAGTGCCAATCTAGCCTTGACAACTCTAGCCTAGATCGAAGGTGTTTCACGAGGAGTACAACACCACTCCAAGCTACTCAATCCTTTAGGTTTTTCTCAATTGATTCAGTGGGGATCAAAAGGTACTCCTGACCTATCTAACCACACTCAGGCCGGGAACAACTGTCCTCCTGAAGTGTTTACAACAATTTCTGATCTTGGATTTTGGCGATGAACACTTGATACTAAGAAGTTTAGTGAAGCAAGAGACTAAGCAGAGAGTCGTGGATAGAATATCACTTTTCTTTTGCTAGATATTTCTTGAATGCTCAATAGAATATCTCTCTACTTAGGATGCTCAAGCTTGGTTAGAAACATTCGTTTCAGCCTCTATTTATAGGCTTTTTGGCTGATCAATCTTATCCGTTGGTTAGGATAGATTGATCTTGGACGTTGAAGTTCTGATGAGTACGAGTAGTACTTTTGTCCTTTTGTGCTGGTGTTTTTAATGCAGCGATTCTCTTGTCTTCAATAATCTTGGGCGCTGAAGGTATCTTCTGTGTGTGCGTCCCATGCCGTGGCCCCCAATACTTGATTCGGTATTAAATATCGGTCAAGTTTTGTCTTCAATCAATGTATATGATTTTTGACCTCAGTTTCTTTTCAATAAAATGTGACATTTTAATTAACTTTTGAGCTAAATAATATATGCCGGTAGGAATTAAATATCCTATTAAGGTAAATAAAAATTACCTTATTGCATTTTTACTTTTCCGGTAATATTTCATTAGTCTCAAAAATTGTACATTTATTTTGTCACATTACTTTTAAATGCTAACTAATGAATAAAACTGGGATCCAATGTACACGTGCTAAGTATAGTGGCATAATCAAAATCTATCAAAATTGGGTACTAACAATTTCCACCTTTTTGATGATGCCAAAACTATACAACACAAGAATAAAATATTTTTATTGATTTTTCATTTGAGTTTTGTACATTGTTCTAGCTTCTAAGGTACAATAGTTTATAGTCCATTTCGGACTTTCGATCTATCCTAGTCTTCTCCCTCTTTTGCTTTCTTCTTGGTTTCCTCCTTAGCCTTGGTTTCTTCAGCTTTCCTCTTTCTGATTTCCATTTCTTCTTGTAGCCGTTTGTTCTTCATTCTGGTTTCAGCTGCTTTCTTGGGGTCTAGGGATCTTTTAGATGAGGGGTCTGCTTGTGTTGTCCTTTCCCCCTTTTTGGCATCATTAGCAGGGGTCTTGCTTTCATCGAACAATGCTTCTATCTCTGGATCAGAAACAGCTTCTTTTTGTGCTCTCTTTGATGGATCTAAGCCATATACCTTGATAGATAATGCTTTGATGTAGTTGTTGACGTCCAACAGATCTGTTCTTACCTCATCTCTGACTTCATTTTCGAGCCTTTGAACCCTTTGGTTAGTTGTCTCCAAATTCTGGCCCAGTCTTTGATGGTCACTTCCATGCTTTAGTAATGCCTCTTGTAAGGCTTGGTGAAGGTCAGTGATGTGTTTGGCAACATCAATTCGTGTTTGACCAATTGCCTCAGAGTGTTCAACATGTTTTGTGACTAACTTTTGTGAGAGATGGAGAATGGAAGGAAGCTCCTTGGTCTTGAGGTGTTGGATGAACTCCTCATGTGCCTGTATTGTTAGAAGGGCCTGCTCAAGGTTGGGGGAAGATTAGGAATAGCAGCTACCTGAGCAGAGACCTCTGTTGTTGGCTGGGAGACACCTGTTTGACCGGAGGCAACTGCTAGCTCCTGTTTGCTTAGTTCTTTGAGGGATTCTACAATTTGATCTTCTAACTCTTCATCCCTAGCTTTCAAGGCTTCAAGCTCTTTGCGAATCGCCTCCATTTGAGATGGTTGGTTGGAGAGTTGGATGTTGAGCTGTGCTTTTTTCTCTGAGTTGAATACTTGCTGAATCATCATGATGGTCCGGGATAGGGTAAATGTCTAGAGGGGGGGGGGGGGTGAATAGACTTTTAAATCTTTTTTGACTTTTAAAAGTTTTCCCTCTAAAAGAGTTAATCTATAAACTTTTGAGAGTTTTATAGATGCACAACGGAAGTCTTTACCCTTTATATAATGAGTGTTTATCCACTTTTGAACTTGGAGAGTATTTGGCGCAGTATGCTAGCAGTTGGCTTAGCAGGTGGCTAAGAGCAGGGAACTGCTTAGGCTACTGCTTCAGAAATGCAGAGTATATGATGAAGGTAAGGATAGTTGATTGATGAGTATGATAAGGCTTTTTAGTGAGTATGCTTAAGTGAAAAGAAACTATAGCTTTTTGCTGAAGCAGTGGACTCAGCAGTTGGGTGAATGTGAGGGAACTGCTGAGGCACCTGCTTGGGTTAAAAGCTTATTGGGTTAAGCAAACTTCTTGGTGATGTAGTGACAGTCTGGTGATGTTTGAGATGTTTGACACGAAGTAAGTATATATGAGCAGAGGGCTCAGCAGTTGGGTGAATTCCAGGGAACTGCTGAGGCACCTGCTGTACTTAGAAAGTGAATTTCAGAGAACTGATAGAGTGATCCTTTCAAGTGATAATGGTGCACGTTAAAGATGTGAATTTTATCTCAAAGAGAGTGAGTAATTAAGCAGTAGGATAAGCAGTTGGGTCAATTAAGACAACTGCTTAAGATGCTGCTGGCAAACTACAAACTTTATGTGAGAAGTGTTGGGTGTGTGCTTTGTTGACTGAATTGATATCAACACACGATATATCCTGGTTCAGAGGTGGTGTAATCCTCCTACGTGCAGTCCCACCCTTTTTCAGATGGATTTCACTAAAGTATTAAACCCAATACACTTAGTGCCAATCTAGCCTTTACAACGTTTAGGCCTAGATTGAACGTTTTTCACAATGAGTATAACACCACTCAAAGTTACTTAGTCCTTAGACTTTTCTCTAATGAACCAGTGGGGATCAAAAGGTACTCTATCTATCTACTTACACTGTAGGATCCGAACAACTGTTCTCCTAAGTGTTTACAACAATATGTGATTTGTTACAAGAAAGTTCTAACCTCCAACTAGGAACTAAACTTCTATGATGTAGCAATGAAGAGCTCGTATACTTGAAGTTTAGTGAAGCATGAGTCCAAGCAGAGAGTAAAGTTTAGAACTGCACTTTCTCTTTTGCTAGATATCTCGTGTATGCTTGTGATAGAAATTCTCTCTTTGGATGCTCAAAGCTTAGTTAGAAACTTTCGTTCCAGCCTATATTTATAGGCTTCTCCTTTGAATTAATCTCATCCGTTGGTTAGGATGAATTAATCTTTGACGTTGAAATTCTTACAAGGACGAATTGTACGTTCGTCTTCTTGTGTTGGAGTTGATTTCCGGGTGATTTCTTTGTCCTGCATCATTTAGCCGCTGAAACATCTCTTCAGCAACAATTCCACATGTGCTTCTTCAATGCAAGGACCCCAGTACTATGTTAGCATTTAATGCTCGTCAATTTTGTCTTCAGTTATGTTCGTTCAATGAATATAATTTCCGAGCTTCTGTTCTTTAATAATGTGACATATAGTTAACTTTTGAGCTCAAATAATATATACCGGTAGGATCTAAATATCCTATTAAGGTAAAATAAAATTACCTTATTGCATTTTAATTTTTCCGGTAATATTCAAATTGACTCAAAAATTGTACATTTATTTTTGTCACATAACATTCAATTCTAATGTACGAATAATACTGAGAAACAATGTACACGTGCTAAGTATAGTGGCATCATCAAAATCTATCAAAATTGGGTACTAACAATTTCCACCTTTTTGATGATGCCAAAACTATACAACACAAGAACCAAATATTTTATTTATTTTCCATTGAATTTTTGTACATTGTTCTGAAGTCTAGAGTACAGTAGTTTATAGTCAGTTTCGGACTAGAATCTATTCTATTCTTCTTTGTCTTCTTGTGACTTTTTCTTGGCTGCCTCCTTTGCCTTTGCCTCTTCTACCTTTCTTCTTCTTATCTCCATTTCTTCTTGTAGCCGTTTGTTCTTCTTTCTGGTTTCAGCTACTTTCTTGGCTGCTAGGGACCTTGTGGATGAGGGGCCTGCTTATGTTGTTCTTTCCCCCTTTTTGGCATCAGCAGGGGTCTCACTTTTTCTGAATAGTGCTTCGATCTCCGGGTCAGAGTCAACCTCAATTTATCTTCTTCTTGTTGGATGGAGGTCGTTGAATTCGATGGCAAGTGAAGTGACTATGTTCCGAAGATCAGTGACATCTACCTTGACTTCTTCTTTGATTTCTTGGTCAAGCTTATGGAGTTGTTGAGTTGTTGCTTGTTGGTGTAGGCCCAGTGTCTTGAGTTCATCTCCTTGCTTTAGGAGAGCTTCTTGAGTAGCTGCGTGTAGTCTCCCAAGATGATCAGCAACATCTGCTGTAGTCTTTCCTATTGCTTCTGAGTGCTCTACTTGTTTGGTGACCAACTTCTTGGAGAGATTTAGGATGGCAGGCAGCTCATTGGTCTTGAGATAGTGTAGGAACCTCTCATGCACCTGGATAGTTTGAAGGGCCTGCTCGAGGTTAGTTGGTAAGGTAGAGTTAGAAAGTACCTGGGCAGAGGGCTCTGCTTCTACTTGGGCAGAGGGTTGGGTTGCAATTGGTGGTTGCTGGACTGCTTGAAGCTGACCTTGTAGCTCAACGCATAGAGCTTGAAGGTCATGAAGGCCTCTTTGAATTGCTTCTGCCTGACCTTGTTGAGTATTGATGTAGGCTTCATGTGCATTGACTTGTTGGAGAGCCTTCTCGATGTTAGGTGGCAGAGAATGTAGAGGTGCTCCTGTTTGCTCTTGATCATGTGGTTGCTTTAGTAGAGTCTGAATTTGTAGCTCAAGTTCCCAGTCCTTAGCTCTTTGAGCTACTAGTTCGTTGTGGATATCTTCTAGCTGGGCAGGCTGCTGGGAAAGTTGCATTTTGAGCTGTGCTTTTTGCTCTGCATTGAATACCTGTTGGATCATGAGATTGCTCTTGATGTGGCAGTGAACTTATGCAAATCTGGATTTCAGAAGTTTGTCAAAATGCTTTTGAGTTTTGATCAAGCGTTTGTGGAGTCTCAGTTCGGCATTGCTGACAAATTTGATTGTTGCTCTTCGTTCATTGATGAAGACCTCTGCTAGTGTTGGTGTGTCCTCAGCTCCATCAGTTAGAATTTGATGTTTGGCGTTCTCCGAAGTTGTAGTTGCATATTCTGTGTTCTCTTCTAGGTGAGGTTCCAAGTTGAGGTCCAGCAGTTGGGTCCCTTGTGGGAGAGTAGCAGCCAACTGCTCTTGGGGAGCTTTAGATGATTCGCCTCCTCCATGAGTTTCCAACCTTGATTTTTTCAGAACCCTTCTAGTTTCTTTGTCACTAGAGGAAGAGGAGTAAACAGTGTGCTTACCTCTTGAGCTTGGTGGACCTCTAGGTGCATTGTCGTCCTTATCATCATCATCATCATCATCATCACTGGAGTCCTCAATATTGCCTTTTGCAGTTAGTTCTTTTCTATTCAAGGAGTAGACTTGGTTGATTTTATGGAGAACGGTTGCAACTGCCATATCTTCAGTTCCAAGCCATTCTACTACAAAATCTTCTTCTTTGATGAAGTGTGAGAGGGTTTCTGCTTGATGAAGGATTCTTGATAGTTTCCAGGATCTCCATGCCTTCACCCTGGCAAATTCTTCGTCCAGTCGCTCTAATGGAGTTCGGTGAGTTGAGGCCACTGCTGGAGATGGAGGGGCCTACTCAACTAGTGGAGCCACCTGCTCTGGTTGAGTCCCTGCTCAGTTTCTTGTGGAGTCATCTGCTCCTCTTGTTGATTCCTACGCTCTAATAGCAGATCCCTGATTTCATCTTGGGTGATTTCTATTTCTTGCCCCAGAACCACTGACTTTAGTGTGCCAGAAGTTGAGTTTAAGTAGAACTCTGCTACTACCTCGGGGTAGAAGTAGGGGTAAGGATAGGTGGCCATTTTCATTAGCCCGGTTGTTTCTAGGTTTCTCAGGAGGTCCTTCATGAGATCACTGTTGTTTGCCCTCTCAAGGATTTTGGGGGTGTTAAGGATGGATCCAGTAAAGATGGATTTGGCTATTTGGATGAGTGAGGCTATTTTTGTGTAGATGGGGAAACGAAGGATTTGCGGTGGTAATGTATAAGAGAGAGTTGTTAAGAATCTTAAGAGAGTTTGAGAGCTATAGAATAGGTAGAGAGAGATTGTAAAGTGAAAAGTGTGAAGGGTTTGTACGGAGGGAGTATTTATAGGCTATCGGGAACTAGCCGTTGGAATATAGCCGTTGGAGAATACGGTTGGCCTTTTCAGCATTAACTGTGTTCACACTGTTAGCAGGGGGCTCAACTTTGGGTAAAATTTTGAAGGTTTCTGAAGACACGAGTTGGCTTTTTGGAATCCTTGATATTAGGGAATCAATATGATGTATGTCACTTGTTGAGATTCCATGGGCATTTGTCAGAAATTGAGCCAACTGCTGGCCTGAAGCAGTGCCCTGCTCTTGAGGCAGTCACCTGCTGGCAGTTACAACAACAACAACAACATCCAAGCCTTAGTCCTAAAAGATATTGCACCTGCTGGCAGTTACCTGCACGAAATATTGAGCCAGGGTTTTTACCTCAATTCGTTTTCCTTCCCTTTCTAGTTGTTTTCCTCCTTGTTGAGAGAGTGTGCATTTTCTTTCTTTTTACAAGTAGCAGTGGGCTAGTGGTCAGTCGCCTGCTGAGCCCTCTGCTTGCTATAATGCAGTCAACTGCTGAGCCAATTTTGTGAATTTTGACTCCTTTTGATCTTGATATTCTGATAGTGACTTATTTGGACCTTGATGCTTCATTCCTTTGATGTTTTGAGTAGCCTACCTTTAGCAGGTGGCTACTCCTGAGTACTTTACAGAAATTCCCCCTCAGCAGGTGGCTAGGAATTCCCCCTTACTTTTGGAGTCAAGTTCCCCCTGAACCGATGCGTGATTATTCCTTAACTTGATCTAGATTATCTAACATTCCAAGCTCTTGCCTTAGTTGGTTAAATCTAGCTTCATTTAATGGATTGGTGAAGATGTCAGCCAACTACTTATCTGTGGAGATGTACTCAAGCTTGATGGTTTTCTTCTCAACATGCTCTCTGATAAAGTGATGCCTGGTCTCAATATGTTTGGTTCTTGAATGAAATACCGGATTATGAGTGATAGCAATAGCACTAGTGTTATCACACAGTATGCTAATCTCCATTGTTTCTTCTCCGTAATCCCTCAATTGCTGTTTCATCCATAGTATTTGTGCACAACAGCTGCCCGGAGCTATGTATTCAGCTTCAGCAGTGCTAGTAGCAATTGAGTTTTGTTTCTTGCTGAACCAAGAGACAAGTCTTCCACCAATTAATTGACAGGTACCTCAGGTACTTTTTCTATCAACTTTGCATCCGGCAAAGTCTGAGTCTGAATAGTCATAGAGTTCAAAACCTCCATTTGTTGGGTACCATAATCCGGAGTTAGGATTACCCTTTAGATACCTCAAAATCTTCTTTGCAGCTAGAAGATGGCTTTCCTTAAGTTTTGATTGAAATCTTGCACATACACCAACTGAGTAGGATATGTCTGGCCTACTAGTGGTGAGATATAGTAAGGATCCAATCAAACCTCTATAAAGTGTTGGATCAATATCCTTGCCATCTTCATCTTGACTTAGGCCTTGTGATGTATTCATGGATCTTTACTGTAGACTTGTTCTCAACTTTGAACTTTTTCATGAGATCTCTTGTGTATTTGGCTTGGTTGATGAAGATAACTTGAGGAGTCTGCTTGACTTGTAGTCCCAGAAAATAGTTCACTTCTCCCATCATGCTCATTTCAAATTTGCTTTGCATGAGAGTTGAAAATTTTTCACATAGTGCTTGATTTGAACTTCCAAAAATTATGTCATCAACATAGATTTGAATAAGCAGTATGTGGGGACCTTCTTCTATTTTAAACAAAGTTTTGTCTACTTTTCCCTTAGTGAATCCATTATTCACTAAGTATTCAGAGAGAGTGTCATACCATGCTCTTGGGGCTTGCTTGAGTCCATAAAGAGCCTTGTGTAATTTGTAGACTTGATCCTTCTCTCTATTGATTTCAAAACCAGGAGGTTTCTCCACATAGACCTCCTCTTCTAGTAGACCATTTAGGAAGGCACTTTTCACATCCATTTGATAGATTGTGAATTGCTTATGAGCAGCATAGGCCAAGAAGATTCTTATACCTTCTTCCTGGCAGTAGCCTTTGGCTACCAATCTTGCCTTATTCTTGACTATGGTGCCTTCCTCATCCAGTTTGTCCCTGAATACCCATTTAGTTCCTATCACATGTTGATGATAGGGTCTGGGTACAAGCTCCCATACATTGTTTCTCTCAAACTGATTGAGTTCCTCTTGCATGGCTTGTATCCAGTCTGAGTCAAGTAGGGCTTCTTCAACTTTCTTGGGTTCAATTTGAGAGATGAAGCATGAGAAAAGTGCTTCTCTCGGAATTGTTGATCTGGTACGAACCCCTGTATTGATATTTCCAATGATTTGGTGAGGAGGATGTTTTCTCAACCATCTAACATCAGATGTGGTTGTTTTGGATTGAATTTGTTGTTCATCATCCTCCTCTTCTTCCTCTTCACTATCATCTAGTAGAATAGGAAGATTGGGAATGTCATGAGTGCTTGGAAGGTTGTCTTTTGGTGAGTCACCTGCTGGCAGTGGGCTGTCAGTTGAGTCAACTGCTGGCAGTTGGTTGCCATTTGAGTCAACTGCTGGTTGTTAGCTGCCTTTTGAGTCAACTGCCTTTCCATCCTTTTTAACACTATTATTTGGAAGGCAGCTTGGAGCCTTTCCGGTTTCCCTTTATTTTGATGACTCGCCTTCATCTTTTACTTGAGCAGTGGGGTGGTTTTCAAATACCACATGGATTGATTCTTCTACCACCAGAGTTCTTTTGTTGAGAATCCGGAATGCCTTGCTAGTTGTTGAGTAGCCCAGGAAGATCCCTTCATCAGATTTCGGATCAAATGGCTTGAGATAGTCTTTTCCATTGTTTAGGATAAAGCATTTGGATCCAATCACATGGAAATGACTGACATTAGGCTTCCTTTCTTTCCATAGCTCATATGGTGTCTTCTTATGAGTCTTATGAATAAGACTTCTATTTTGAGTGTAGCAAACAGTGTTGATTGCTTCTGCCCAAAATCTTTTGGGTAATCCAGCTGCTTCTAAGATTGTCCTTCCTGCTTCCTTGAGTGTTCGGTTCCTTCTTTCAGCAACACCATTTTGTTGAGGTGTTCTTGCTGCTGAGGTTTGAAGATTGATTCCATTTTCTTCACAGTACTGAATTATGATGGAGTTTAGAAATTTAGTACCTTTATCTGACCTGATCTTCTGGATTGAGAGACTTTTCTAATTTTGATTTAGCCTCATCAATTCAGGCAATTTCTTCTCTGTTTCATTCTTTTTCTTTAAAAATATGGTCAAAGTGTATCTAGAATAATCATCAACTACAACCAGGGTGTACCTTCTACCACTTAAGCTTGTTGGTTCAACTGGTCCAAACAAGTCAAGGTGTAGTAGGCTTAAGGGCCTAGTTGATGATTCAACTTCTTTTGATTTGAATGATACCTTGGTTTGTTTCCCCTTTTGACAAGCATCACAGAGGTGGTCCTTTTTGAAGTTGATTTCAGGGAGTCCTTTCACCAAACCTTTTCTGGACAGTTTGTTGATTGTTTTGAAGTTTAGATGGCTTAATTTGTTGTGCCATTCCCAACTTAAGTTTGAATCTGCCTTTGTCATTAAGCAGATTCCTTCCTTTGCAGAGCTCCAATCAACAATGTACATGTCCTTCTTCCTTCTACCAATGAGCACAATTTTGTCATTTTTGACATCTCTGATTAAGCAGATGTCTTTGGAGAATGTAACGTTATAGCCATTGTCACAGAGCTGGCTTGTGCTTATAAGATTGAACTTTAAACCCTTAACATAAGATATGTTTTGGATTGTAAGTCCATTAATTGATAAGTCTCCAGCTCCTTTGGTTTCTCCTTGTTTTTCCACATTCCCAAATGTTACCTTGGGTCCTTCCCTTGCTGTATAGTTTGACAGGAGCCGCCTGCTGCCCGTCATGTGCCTGGAGCAGCCTGAATCTATGTACCATGTTTGTGTTTCAGCTGCTCCAGCACCTTCCTGTATAAATTAATGTTGAGCAGTAGCCCACAAGTTAGTGGGCGACTTCCCTTGTACGAGTTTGGGCATCCATGCCCATCTAGAACCATTGAGTTCTAAGTGGATTGGTCTATAACCATTTGAGGTGTTGTAATCAAAAGGAATGGCTATGTACTTATTAATCCTTTTCCTTCTTGAAGTGAGAAGTGGATTATTGACTTGAGGAGTCTGCTTGGTATTGTGGTTGGTCTTATTGATTGGTTGCCTGGTTCTTTGGTTTAGATGGTGAGGGGGAGTTGATTTATACAGGTGTTTGGATTTTGGTTTGGGAGCTGGTTGGTTCCTTCTTTTGGGAACATTTGGGGGATGGGTTTTTTGGTAAGTGAGCTTTCTTGTGTATGATTTGTGGCTTGTAGATGTACAGTTTTGAGTGAGTCTGGTGGGGGATGAGTAACCAAGACCTCTTCTCATCCTATTTAGAGTAACTTCAACAATAGGGTGAGAATTTTTACTATTTGTGCTGGAGTTTATCAGCTCTTTGTTCTCCTTTTCTAAGACATCATTTTTTATTAAGGCATCTAGTAATTTAGAATGAATGGCCTTAATGTCTTGCTTCAGTCTATCATTTTCAGCATTCAAGAGAACGTGGTGATTTTGGACTTTCTGGAAATCTTGTAGTAAAGATTCCAGTGTTATTTTGTTTGGTCCAGAATCACTAGAGCTATAGGAGGAGCAGGATGTTACCTCAACATCATTGTAGTGGTCCTTGGCCATTAAGCATTTGAGATAGCAGCTTTCATTATTTTCACTTGAGCTAGTGGAGGATTTACTGAGCCACCTGCTGCTCTCTGCACTGAGCCAACTGATGCCTTCTTCAGTCACCTGCCAGGATCCCAGGAATAGAAGTGCTTCCTCTGAGCTTTCTGATGAAGAGCTTTCATCACTTGAGCTGCTTTCATCTTCAGATTGGGGTTCTTCCCTTTTCTTTTCACTTACAAAGGCTTGTCTCTTGCCTTTGAAGTCCTTCTTTGTAAGGAATATTTGTAATTAGATTTTGATGATGCTATATTAATTAGGACTTTAGAGTACCTCTCTTTAGATTTAATGTATTAGAATTCTCCTTGTAAAAGTTCTTTAGTATAATCGACTGGCAGAAGGCCTCCAGAGCAGAAGGCCTCCAGAACAGAAGACCCCCTGACAGAGGACCCTTGCTAAGACTTTGTTTTAACAGAAGACCTTTGGTTCTCTGCTCCAGAACAGAAGACCTCAGGGTCTCTGTTAGCCTTTACTCTGACAGAAACCCTCCTGGTTCTCTGTTGGATATTTCTTCAACAGAAACCCTCAAGAGTATCTGATAACTTTCTCCAACAGAAGTGCTCAAGGCCTTCTCTGATCCACTCTCTACTAAAGACACCAGAAGGCCTGACACTTAGAAGAATTTCACCAAGCCGGTAAACCAACTGAAAGATTCCCTCAATGGCTAGGAGTCTTGAACGGAAAAGCTACAGTACGCGCATTAAATGCACATTTAATGCCTCCCGTACTCTGTAGAGTAATTGCAGATGATTGGCCGCAATGTCAGGATAGATTTATCCCGAAATAGTAACTTGCCAACTTTGTTGGGTCCTACTGGTCAAGTCAACTGCTCGCTCATTTAATGAAGTTGTCCTCCTTCTCCTCCAACGGGAAGACAACCCCAGTATAAAAGATACACTTCGAAGATCAACCGGATAACTTTGCTACAACTATGCGCATACAAAACATTCAAACTCTAAAAACGCAAAAAAACCTCCTTGAGATTAAATCTTCATTATCTTCTACAAGAGAAGGCAGACGTTGGAAAGATCCTAACTTCCAACTCATGCAAAGTTCTCATCGTTATTCAACTCTTCAAGCGCTTCATATACAAACCTTTTGTAACGAAGCAAGTTGGAAGAACCCCTGTTTTCTAACAGAAGCTCTTCTTTCACAAGAAGGACGTCAGAGTACCTGGAGCAGTGAAGTGGTGATATTTCCGGGAAAGCTCAGTGAAAGGACCAGTCTTATGGAAGCAAGAAGTGCATCCAAGGATACATCTACACTTGAAGAAGACGTGGAGAGCTTCTTAAGTGATAGGGCTAAGGCATTGTAAACGGTCGTTTTTACGAGCTTATTGGAACAATGGACTAGAGGAACGAGTTGTTCCTTGAACCACTATAAAAATCCCTGGTGTCATTTACTTACTGCATTTTATTTTTAGTTATTTGAAAAAGTTAAAAACCAATACAGTCTATTCACCCCCCTCTAGATTGTATCCAGTACAACTAGGACCAACAAGTGGTATCACAACCTCCTTGTTCTAATAATCTCTTACGTTATTTGCTGAACAAAGATCCACTTGTTTTTCTGTTTACTTCATTTTTAATCTGATATAATGGATCACTCCCTTTCCAAGAATCTTATGTTCTTAGATCTCAAGTTTGATGACTGGAGGATCCGAATGAAGGCACATCTCTATGTTCTGCATGATGAGATGTGGGAAGTACTTGACATTGGGCCTTTCACAAGCTTCCAGAAGGTCAACCCAAAGCATGCTATTGATAACACCAGACCTCAGATGATCAATAAGGCCAAATCTGAGTGGACGACTGAAGAAAGAAGGAAGTACAATTTGGACAACATTGCTAAAGACATTCTTTACAAGTCCATCGATGATAGGTACTTCAACAGGATAAAGAAGTGCAAGACTGCCAAGGAAATCTGGGATATTCTTGACCTCATTGGAGCTGGTGATGAGCAAGAGAAGGACAACAAGCTGACAATAGCTAACAAGAAGTTTGATGACTTCAAGCTTCTTCCTGGTGAAAGCATCTCCAAGATGTATGACAAGCTCCTCACTCTCACTGGATAGATCTCTGAGCTTGGCAAGGAACTTACCACCAAGGAGATCAACCTCAAGGTGTTGAGAGGACTGCCCTCAGCATGGAAGATGAAGGTGGTTGCTGTCCAAACCAGCAAGGATGTGAAGACTTGTCCCACTGATAAGCTCATTTCAGATCACAAAGCTCATGAGTTTGATTGAAGAAAAAGAAGATGTACCAAAAGAGAGGACCACTACAGCCCTCACTGCCAGCACATCAAAGGTAAATGATTTTGACCCCTCAGTACTTTTATCTGACGAATATATGGTTGCTTTTTCCAGGAGATTCAAGAAGTTTATGAAGAATCCCAAAGATGGAAGAAGTCCATCATTCAGCAGAAAGCCCTTCCACAAGGTCAAAGCAACAGAGAGTAGTGGTGAGCTTCTCTGTTACAACTGCAGACAACCTGGACATTTAAAGGCAGAGTGTCCACATCCAAGAGTGTCCAAGAAACAAGGGCATGATAGAGAAAAGAAGAAGTATGAAGACAATTCCAGAAGAAGGAAAGCACTCGTGACAGAACAGCTCGAGAAAGACCCTCTGTCTGAGACAGAATCCAGTTCTGACTCTGACTCTGATGAGGCCTTCTGTTGCCTTGATACTGAGACAGAAGACCTATGCCTCATGGCTCATTCTGATGATGAGGTAACCTCTACTCTTGCATCTAGTTTTTCTTCGGTAGACTTAGCTTTTGATTCTGATTCAATGTCAGAATTTTGGGAAGAGTTTAAGGCCATTCAAGCCACTTATTCCTCTGTCACAGAAGAAAATAGTAAGCTGAAGGCTGAGATTCTTGACTTAAGAAAGGAGGTTGAGATCAAAATCAATCTTCTAATTAAGGAGAGAGATCAGCTGGAAACTGAAAATGTTTCTCTTCTCAAGAGAATAAGAGAAATTGAGCCTCTTGAGATTAAGTACAAAGCTTAGCAGAAGGCCCAGTCTTCCATGGAAAAGATTATGCTTGATCAACAAATTGGCTTTGGCTTTGGTCTTGGTTAGGGCTCAACAGAATCAGGTGAGCCTTCTGTAATGCCTAGCACCAGTGTTGCTAAGGCAGACAAGGTCATAGTGCCACTGATCTCTAGCCCCATCTGCCAAGCTGGTGTATCTGGCACCAAGGTTGTTCATGAGGAAGTCAGACCAGAAAAAGGGAAGATAAAGGTTCAACAGAAACCCTTTTTGAAAAATAATGAATCTGGCAGAAAACCTAACAACAGAAAGGGTTTTCAGAATAACAAAAATAAAAGACCATTCATTAACAGACAACCTCATGATAACCGTGCCAGAAATGACCACCAGAAGGGTAGATATCAAGAGAGAGTTAACTTTAGGCAGAAGAGGTTGGCTGGTCAACTTCAGAAGCCCAAAGCTATCCGTCCCTCTGCTCTTGATAGTATATGGGACTTCTTTTCAACAAAGAAAGCTATGCAAAGGTACGTAAACAGGAAGCATGACCCTCACAAGCATCTTCCCAAAGTGAATCACACTTCAGTTTACTAAAACTACCAGGTGGACAATGGGTACCATCCACCAAGGTTTCACCTGATGAGATCTAAATGGTACCAACTACCCAGACTCCATGACCCCCCAGGACCCAACATTGCTTGGGTACCTAAACCTTTCTTTTGATCTTGCAGGAACTGTGTGCTGGAGCTATCTCAGAGCAAGAATGGTTTATTGATAGTGGATGCTCCAGGCACATGACAGGTGACAAAAGTTGCCTAACAGAGTTCCAGAAATGCAAAGGACCCAGAGTTACCTTTGGAGGTAATGACAAGGAAGGTCAAACAAAAGGAAGAGGGAAGCTGGTCAAGAACCAGATAGTCATTGATGATGTCTCTTATGTCAAAGGCCTGAAGTTTAACTTGCTGAGTGCTAGCCAATTCTGTGACAAAGGCTACACTCTTGAATTCACTAAGGACTTCTGCTATGTGAAGCATGAGACAACAAAAGAAGTGGTTCTTACAACATCAAGGAAGAAGAACATCTATGTGGTTGATTGGAAAACTGCAAAGGATGGAGTTTGCCTGATAGCCAAGGGAGACTGAAGACTAAGCTGGGACTGGAACAAGAAGCTTAGCCATTTGAACTTCAAAACAATCAACAAACTGGCAAGAGAACACATTGTTGATGGACTGCCAGACATAGTTTACAAGAAAGAGACCCTCCGCAGTGCATGCCAGAAGGGAAAGCAACAGAAGAACTCTTTCAAACCCATTGCTGGAGATCTTTCTACAAGTCCGTTAAATCTGATCCACATGGATTTATTTGGACCTGTTGAGACTCCAAGTGTTGGTGGCAAGAAATACACCCTAGTCATGGTTGATGACTACTCCAGATATACATGGACTATCTTTCTGTCAAAGAAGAATGAAACTCTTCAGAAGTTGCCATCTCTGTTAAAGCAACTTCAGACTGAGAAGAACTTGAAGGTTAAGACAATCAGGTCTGACAGATGAACTGAATTTGTCAACTAAGTCATAAAGGACTTCTGTGATCAAAATGGAACCTTTCATCAACTCTCTGCCGCCAGAACCCCTCAACAGAATGGCGTAGCAGAAAGGAGGAACAGAACATTAAAAGAAGCTGCAAGAACAATGATAGCTGAATCTGAACTACCTATGAGATACTGGGCTGAAGCAATCAACACTGCATGCTATACCCAGAACAGAAGCCTGATCAACAAGAATCACCTGAAGACCCCTTATGAACTTTGGAAAGGAAGAAAACCCAACATCAGTTACTTTCATGTATTTGGATGCAAATGCTACATTCTTAACAATGGAAAGGAGCATCTGAAAGTCTTTCAAGAGAAAGCCGATGAAGGTATCTTTATAGGCTATTCAAACACCAGTAAAGCCTATAGAGTACTCAACAGAAGGACTCTACATGTTGAAGAGTCTTAACATGTGAAGTTTGATGATAGCACCTCTGTTAAAGAAGTAACAGAGACCCTCAAAGAAGTCAACATAGAAGATAGAACACCTGAACCAACAGAAGAGGTAGCAGATAACCATGCATTTCCAACACCTGCACAAAACCCCCTTCTGTTGAATGAAGATGAAGATTCAGAAGATAAAGAACCAGAGAGACCCAGACAGCAACTGACAGAACCTGATCTGACATGGTTAAGAGACCATCCCCCTAACCAAGTAATTGGACATATCAGAAGTGGTGTGCAGACCAGATCAACATCAACAAGGAGAGAAGCAATGCTTGCCTGCTATATATCTCAGATGGAACCCATGACTGTAGAGGAAGCACTTGCAGACTCAGATTGGATCAATGCAATGCAAGAAGAGTGGACTCAATTTGAAAGGAACAAAGTATGGGAACTTGTTCCTAGGCCAAAGCACCAGAATGTCATTGGAACAAAATGGGTATTCAAGAACAAAGCTGATGAAGATGGCAACATTGTAAGGAATAAAGCAAGGCTGGTAGCTAAGGGTTACTGCCAAGAAGAAGGAATAGATTTTGATGAGACTTTTGCACCAGTTGCCAGACTGGAAGCCATCAGAATATTTCTAGCCTATGCTGCCTACAACAACATCAAGGTCTACCAGATGGATGTCAAGAGTGCATTTCTGAATGGAGATCTTGAAGAAGAGGTTCATGTGGAACAACCACCAGGTTTTGTCATTCCTACTCACTCGTCCTGTGTCTACAAGCTGAAAAAGGCCCTTTATGGTCTTCAGCAAACTCCCAGAGCATGGTATGACACATTGTCCCTATTCCTAGTGAACCATGGGTTTACTAAGGGAAAGGTTGACAAAACTCTATTTCAAATCTCTGTTGCTAATCATATTCTGTTAGTACAAATATATGTTGATGATATTATATTTGGTAGTACTAATTCAGAACTATGCAAGAAATTTTCTCAAGTGATGCAGAGTCAATTTCAAATGAGTATGATGGGAGAACTCAGCTACTTCCTAGGACTACAAGTCAAACAGGTTCCATAAGGAATCTTTATCAATCAAGGGAAGTATACCAGAGACCTGATCAAGAAGTTTGGAGTGGAAGGCAAATCCTCAGTGAAAATCCCCATGAACACCTCACAAGGAATTGGTCCGGATGATGAAGGCAAAGATGTTGATGCAACTACCCACAGAGGAATCATAGGATCTCTGCTGTATCTGACTGCAAGCAGACCAGATATTTCATTCTCTATTGGAATCTGTGCCAGATACCAATCAAAGCCCAAGGAGAGCCATCTTAGTGCTGCAAAGAGAATCATCAGATATATCAAAGGAAATCCAAATGCACGCCTATGGTATCCAAAGGGAGGTAACTTTGAACTAATTGGTTACTCTGACTCAGATTTTGCAGGTTGCAGATTAGACAGGAAGAGCACCTCTGGTCACTGCCAAATGCTAGGAGGAAGGCTTGTTTCCTGGTTTAGCAAGAAGCAGAATTCAATCTCAACAAGTACAACAGAAGTTGAATACATTGCAGCTGGGAGTTGCTGTGCTGAGCTACTCTTGATGAAGCAACAGCTGAAGGATTATGGCATTCAAGCAAAGGAGATCAAACTGCTATGTGACAACACCAGTGCCATTGCCATCACTCAGAATCCAGTTCTTCACCCCAGGACAAAGCACATTGAGATCAGACATCACTTCATCAGAGATAATGTTGAAAAGAAGCACATATGCATGGAGCATGTGCCAACAGAAGACCAGCTTGTAGACATTCTGACAAAGCCTCTGCCTGAGGTTAGATTCAACAAACTGAGAGAAGAATTGGGAATGATGGATGAAATTCCAAGAGAAAGTTGAAAAGGAGGACCTTCTGTTGCATACTCTCTGCTAACAGAACACCTGCTGCTGACCCCTTCTGTTCTCTATCCTGAACAGAGGACCTCCGTCCCTGACAGAACACCTCAGCATCAGAAATCATCCTCTTACCTTAACAGAAGGTTGTGGACTTAGATTTTTTTGAAAAACCGGGTGACCTAGTAAATTAATGAAGGTCTTTTACCCTTTTACCCTCAAACGATATGAGAGCCGCAAAATATTTACTGCGCCCCCGTTTTCATTTATTGGTACCTTGGAACCGCCAATAATCTCAATCGTCCACTAACCCGTACCCCATATATTCTCTTCGTTTCAACCTAAACCGCTACTGCTTTCATTACTCTCAAGCTTTCAAATCTTTATCTCTCTAAAAACTCTCCAACCGCTAAATTCGGCTATGGCTTTCTTGAACTTCACCGACCTCTCTAAGGAACAAAAAGCCACCCTGCTCAAGAATGTGTTGACAGGGATGAAGTGCGAACTGGAAGTACTACCCAGATTTGCAGAAAAAGCAGAAAGAATGGCAAACATCATTGAAGGCCTGACAGAATGCCAACTGAGCAAGGTCATCTCCTTCACATATGAAGTCTACAGCAACATAGATACAATTGAATTCTACCTCAACGCCTCCTACAAAGATGAATCCATCACTTCTAAAGTCCAAGGAGAAGATATACTGGTTGATGCTGACGTCATCAACAAAATTTTTGACATTCAACTAGAAGAAGGCAGGGCCTCTCTATTTGATCTAGAAGATGTTGACGTCACTGTTCCTGAATTCAAAAGGAACTACTGCAGAAAAGGTGAAGAAGTGGAAAAAGTGAACATCAAGAAACACCTGCTCAAGAAGGATTTTGAGCTACTCATTAACATTTTCCACAAATGTTTATGGTGCAAGTATACCTCCACTGATGATGTCACTACTGCAAATGCAAAGGCCCTCTATGGAGTAAACGTCAACTGGGGACAAGTTATGGTACGGTCCCTCATTGAATTCATTAAAAAGAAGAACCCCAAGACAGGCCTATATTCTGGGAAGTTAGGCCTTGGGTTGCTCATCTCTGAACTGCTTCTCACTCAAGGTGTCACCTTGAGGAAGACCACACCTCTGGATCACACTAAGGTAATCTTTCTCTCTGCATCCCTGAATAGAGAAATTGCTATCAAGGCAGAACTAAAGCGACAGCTTCAGCTTGATAACAAGAGACAACAAGGAGACAAGGTCCAGAAACCTCTCTCTGAAGCACCCACTGTGGAGAAGAAGAAGAAAAGGGAGAAGAAAACACAACAAGTTGCACCTCCTCAACCCAAGAAGGCTGCACTTAAGAGGAAGAGAACCACCAGAACTAAGAAGAAGGTCATCAAACCTTTAATCTCAGTGTCTGAGAAGGTAGCAGACACTCAGAGGGAACCAGAGAACCCCACTTCTGTTGCCACCCCAGAACAGAACCGGGTGCCAACATCACCAGAACACCCCAATACAGGCAAACAAGGGTATTTATCCTTACTGGATAGACAGTTTGATCGAGTGCTGGAATGGAGAAGATGGAGGTTTGGACCCCTCCATAAGATCATCCAATACTTTGACCACTATGAGTCTGAAGAACAGGCCATACTGAAGTGGGTGGGCACTGATGATGTCTCAAAGTGCTTTGCCCTCAACTTCCTGCACTCTATCCTCGAGAAGAAGAGGGTAAATTACAAGGGAAAGGCTGTTCTCATATCCACCTCTTCAGAGGAGACAGTCAAGCCCCTTGAAGATGAAGAAATAGAAGCCTTTGAAGAATGGCTATTTTCCAAGAAGGCAAAAGAATCTGTGCAACCTCACTTTACACCAGGAGAATCTTCTGTACCCAAGAACGAAGGGCATGCTATGATGGAGCTTATCAAAGAATGGAGGGCATCCCTGATCGAAGAAACTGTACTTGAGGTAATCTCCCCAACCCACTCTGCTCATATCTTAACAGAACCCCAAATTCCCTCTCATCTCATTCCAACAGAAACCATCCCAACAGAAATCCTTCCTACAGAGAACCTTCAACCGAAAACCTCAGAACAGAAAACCTCAACCTTTCCTCATTCATCAACTAAGAAAACCAAATCACCCTCAACCTTCAAAGAACTCATCCCTATCAAAAACCGCTCCCCCTCTCCTCCACCCCCTCCTCCTCATCAGAACACACCTTCACAACAGAATGCCTCTCCTCACCAGAAATCCTCCTCCCAACTGAAATCCAAATCATCCTCTCCCCAGCAGAACCCAAACCATATACAGACGGTCACCCTTCAGTATCAAGATCTTCCTACTGTGTCTCCTGTTCCAGCACCTCGAGGCTACTCCAGAAATTCCACAGCCTCCAATCCCTCCTTCAACAGAAAGACACGTGTTGTCAGAAACACAATACCCATCTACTCGTCCTATGAGGACTCGTCAAGCATGGGTGGATTCATTGTCAGCAAACCTCATGAAGCCTCATCCAAGAGACAGAAGACCCCTCCCTTGACACAGCTTGAGTATGAAGCTCAGCAACAGCAAGCCTCATCTGCAGAAGATAACATTTCTAGAAGGGCTCCCATGCACAAATCAAGGGGACTGGGGATGCATGGTTTTGAAGTATCAGAGCCACAAATACCTTTCAATAGGTTTGTTCAAACTGCAGAAGAGTTTGGTGGTCAAGTCCTGGAAGGAACGGACAAGCTGATCCAGATCAATGACAAGCACTTCGAGCACCTCTCACATGTGAATGATAACCTCATCTCTGGGATGCAGTTCATTTCAGATCGCTTTGCCAATCTCACAGAATCCCTCAATAATTTCATGGCTTCATCCTCTGCCAGAACAGATGCACTGTCAGCAGAAGTTGACAGTATTCACAAGACTCTCTTCACTTTTCATCAGACTTTGTTGGCTCAAGGAAAGGCCATCGGCACCATATCTGAGTACCTTGAGACTCTGCAACGATCTGATCACAAGACTAAGACGAAATTGCTAACCATTGAAGAAATGTGCAAAGTCCATCAAGATCATGCTCAACATCTCCTCTCTGCTGACAGAGACAGATACAAGAAGATGGTATTGCTGGAAGCTAACAACAAAGATATCTTCTCTGCTATCCAGAAGCAGCAAGGGCGGATAGAAGGCCTCACTTCTGTCACTCAGACTCTACCAGAGGCCCTTGAGCAGATAGCGACCTCACAGGCCTCAGAGTTCTAGAAGATCAGCCTCATGCTAGAGGACCTTCATGATGCCAAAAAGGGGGAAGAGGACCCTCAACAGACTAAGCCTCGGTCCACCAGAGCCTCTGCAAGAGCACCCCCCTCTGCTGAACCAACTGTTGATCCGGCACCCTACTTTGAAGCTGCTATACAGAAAAAGAGAGCAACCGGTATACCCAAACCCCCATCTCCAGTTAAGAAGGGCACCAAGAAGAAGAAGATTCTTAGTTTTACTGATTGGAGATTGGGTGGATCCCAGAAAATTGATAGAGTTCAATTTGAAGAGATGAAAATGAAAATGACTATCACACACCAACAGAACCTCTTCTTAGATAAGGATGGTTTTGTACGAGTCAGACATGGGGGATCCCTAGAAGAAGCAGAAGATTGGTACAAGAAGAACATTGTCCCTGGCAAGACAATTCATGAAGGAGTTCTTATCTCCTATCTGGGCATCTTATAGAAGTTCTGGTAACCTATCTCAGATTAGAGAAGGAATGAATGAAGAACTGCTAAGGCTTCAAAGACTGGAGGATGAGGCTCTGCAAGCAGCTACTAGGGAGAATGTGTAAGGAATTTATTCTGTAAACTATCTCTAATAAAATCACATCTCTGCCTTTCACTTTGTAAGGCTATTTCTCAATTTCTGTCTCCGCTTTTTGTTTGTGTTTGATTGCTCTTTGATTTATTATCTGCTATCTGATTGTACTGTACTCTTACTATTTTCCTATGCCAAGTTGCCCACCAAGATTTTAATGAAAGTTTTAAACTTTAATTCTGTATGGTGAAGGCATTTCTCTGGAAATAGTTAAAGGGTTTTGGCATCATCAAAAAGGGGGAAATTGTAAGGAATATTTGTAATTAGATTTTGATGATGCTATATTAATTAGGACTTTAAAGTACCCCTCTTTAGATTTAATGTATTAGAATTCTCCTTGTAAAAGTTCTTTAGTATAATCGACTGGCAGAAGGCCTCCAGAGCAGAAGGCCTCCAGAGCAGAAGGCCTCTAGAACATAAGACCCCCTGACAGAGGACCCTTGATAAGACTTTGTTTTAACAGAAGACCTTTGGTTCTCTGCTCCAGAACAGAAGACCTCAGGGTCTCTGTTAGCCTTTACTCTGACAGAAACACTCCTGGTTCTCTGTTGGATATTTCTTCAACAGAAACCCTTAAGAGTCTCTGATAACTTTCTCCAATAGAAGTGCTCAAGACCTTCTCTGATCCACTCTTTACTAAAGACACTAGAAGGCCTGACACTTAGAAGAATTTCACCAAGCCGGTAAACCAACTGAAAGATTCCCTCAACGGCTAGGAGTCTTGAACGGAAAAGCTACAGTACACGCATTAAATGCACATTTAATGCCTCCCGTACTCTGTAGAGTAATTGCAGATGATTGGCCGCAATGTCAGGATAGCTTTATCCCAAAATAGTAACCCGCCAACTTTGCTGGGTTTTAGTGGTCAAGTCAACTGCTCGCTCATTTAATGCAGTTGTCCTCCTTCTCCTCCAACGGGAAGACAACCTCAGTATAAAAGATACACTTCGAAGAACAACCGGATAACTTTGCTACAACTGTGCGCATACAAAACATTCAAACGCTAAAAATGCAAAAAGCCTCCTTGAGATTAAATCTTCATTATCTTCTACAAGAGAAGGCAGACGTTGGAAAGATCCTAACTTCCAACTATGCAAAGTTCTCATCGTTCTTCAACTCTTCAAGCGCTTCATATACAAACCTTTTGTAACGAAGCAAGTTGGAGGAACCCCTGTTTTCTAACAGAAACTCTTCTTTCACAAGAAGGACGTCCAAGTACCTGGAGCAGTGAAGTGGTGATACTTCCGGGAAAGCTCAGTGAAAGCACCAGTCTTAAGGAAGCAAGAAGTGCATCCAAGGAGACATCTACACTTGAAGAAGACGTGGGGAGCTTCTTAAGTGATAGGGCTAAGGCATTGTAAACGGTCGTTTTTACGAGCTTAGTGGAACAGTGGACTAGAGGAACAAGTTGTTCCTTGAACCACTATAAAAAGCCCTGGTGTCATTTACTTACTGCATTTTATTTTTATTTTTTTATCTGAACTGTTTAACTCCAAAGACTTGCCAACAGAACAGGCTATTCTGTTAAATCTGGTACTTAGCTTGAAAAAGTTAAAAACCAATAAAGTCTATTCACCCCCCCTCTAGACTGTATCCAGTACAACCGGGACCAACATTCTTGTAACCAGCTGTGGGAGCAGTCCCCTGCTGCCCTTGATATTTCTGGGCTAAGGGTAGAGGGCATTCATTTTTGTAATGTCCTGGTTGTCTACAATTGTAGCACAGGATAGTTTCCTCGCTGGTTTGAGGTCTCTCTTGTCGCCTGGGTGGCAGATTGTATGGTCTTTTTGGAGCAGTTCCCTCCTTCTTCATGAACCTTTTAAACTTCCTTACAAACATGGCAAACTGCTCGTCAGTAAGGAGGTTGTTGAGGGATTTTTCACTGGATCTTGAAGGGCCAGGCTCAGACACTAGAGCTAGTGTCTTGGATTCATCTTCCTTATCTTCTTTTATTTCTTACATCTCAAATTCATAGGCTTTGAGATCACTGAAGATCTTATCAGTTGATAAGGTTCTTAGATCTCTGCTATCTCTCATAGCAGTCATCTTCATGTCCCATTTAGAGGGCAGGCCTCTCAAGATTTTAAGGGAAATCTCTTTTTGAGGTAGATCTTTCCCTAGGTCTGAGACCTCTGCTGTGATCTTTAGATACCTGGATTCCATCTCATGGATGGATTCATTCTGCAGCATTTTGAAGTCCTCAAATTTCTTGAGGGCTATGGTCAGCTTGTTGTCCTTTTCTTGTTCATCACCAGCTCCGATCTTTGTGAGCTCATCCCGTACTGCTTTTGCAGTTTCACATTTCCTAATTCTAGGAAATATGGACTCATCAACAGATTTAAAGAGAATGTCTTTGGCAATGTTGTCAAGATTATTCCTCTTCCTATCCTCCGATGTCCATTCTAATTTTGGTTTAGGAATGTATATATCCTCTTGGTCATCAGCTTTGGATGTGCTGACCTTCATTATTATGATAGTTCCATCAGTAATCACCTCAAGCATTTCATCATGTAAAGCACTGAGATGTGCTTTCATCCCGAATCTCCAATCATCAAATTTGTTTAAGTTGAACAAAAGATTCTTGGCTAGTTGGCCGTCCATTGTTTAGAAAGTGTTTGGGAGGGGAAGTGGCTTTGGATCTTTAGTTCAAAATAGTCAACTAATGACTCTAGGAACACTCCGCTCTGATACCACTTGATGGTCCCGGATAGGGTAAAAGTCTAGAGGGGGGGGGGGGGTGAATAGACTTTTAAATCTTTTTCGACTTTTAAAAGTTTTCCCTCTAAAAGAGTTAATCTATAAACTTTTGAGAGTTTTATAGATGCACAGCGGAAGTCTTTACCCTTTATATATTGAGTGTTTATCCACTTTTGAACTTGGAGAGTATTTGGCTTAGTATGCTAGCAGTTGGCTTAGCAGGTGGCTAAGAGCAGGGAACTGCTGAGGTTATTGCTTAAGAAATGCAGAGTATATGATGAAGGTAAGGACAGTTGATTGATGAGTATGATAAGGCTTTTTA
The DNA here is from genome assembly GCA_945859875.1 of Cuscuta europaea. NCBI lineage: Eukaryota > Viridiplantae > Streptophyta > Magnoliopsida > Solanales > Convolvulaceae > Cuscuta > Cuscuta europaea. Next base: position 15,606,264 of record CAMAPE010000016.1, read on the forward strand.
GTGAGTATGCTTAAGTGAAAAGAAACTATAGCTTTTTGCTGAAGCAGTGGACTCAGCAGTTGGGTGAATGTGATGGAACTGCTGAGGCACCTGCTTGGGTTAAAAGCTTATTGGGTTAAGCAAACTTCTTGGTGATGTAGTGACAGTCTGGTGATGTTTGAGATGTTTGACACGAAGTAAGTATATATGAGCCGAGGGCTCAGCAGTTGGGTGAATTCCAGGGAACCGCTGAGGCACCTGCTGTACATAGAAAGTGAATTTCAGAGAACTGATAGAGAGATCCTTTCAAGTGATAATGGTGCACGTTAAAGATGTGAATTTTATCTCAAAGAGAATGAGTAATTAAGCAGTAGGATAAGCAGTTGGGTCAATTAAGACAACTGCTTAAGATGCTGCAGGCAAACTACAAACTTTATGTGAGAAGTGTTGGGTGTGTAATCCTGGTTCAGAATGTGATGTATCCTGAATTCAGTTGTGTGCTTTGTTGACTGAATTGAAATCAACACACGATATATCCTGGTTCAGAGGTGGTGTAATCCTCCTACGTGCAGTCCCACCCTTTTTCAGATGGATTTCACTAAAGTATTAAACCCAATACACTTAGTGCCAATCTAGCCTTTACAACGTTTAGGCCTAGATTGAAGGTTTTTCACAATGAGTATAGCACCACTCAAAGTTACTCAGTCCTTAGACTTTTCTCTAATGAACTAGTGGGGATCAAAAGGTACTCCATCTATCTACTTACACTGTAAGATCCGAACAACTGTTCTCCTAAGTGTTTACAACAATATGTGATTTGTTACAAGAAAGTTCTAACCTCCAACTAGGAACTAAACTTCTATGATGTAGCATTGAAGAGCTCGTATACTTGAAGTTTAGTGAAGCATGAGTCCAAGCAGAGAGTAAAGTTTAGAACTGCACTTTCTCTTTTGCAAGATATCTCGTGTATGCTTGTGATAGAAATTCTCTCTTTGGATGCTCAAAGCTTAGTTAGAAACTTTCGTTTCAGCCTATATTTATAGGCTTCTCCTTTGAATTAATCTCATCCGTTGGTTAGGATGAATTAATCTCTGACGTTGAAATTCTTACAAGGACGAATTGTACGTTCGTCTTCTTGTCCTGGAGTTGATTTCTGGATGATTTCTTTGTCCTGCATCATTTAGCCACTGAAACATCTCTTCAGCAACAATTCCACATGTGCTTCTTCAATGCAAGGACCCCAGTACTATGTTAGCATTTAATGCTCGTCAATTTTGTCTTCAGTTATGTTCGTTCAACGAATATAATTTCCGAGCTTCTGTTCTTTAATAATGTGACATATAGTTAACTTTTAAGCTCATATAATATATACTGGTAGGATCTAAATATCCTATTAAGGTAAAATAAAATTACCTTATTGCATTTTAATTTTTCCGGTATAATTCAAATTGACTCAAAAACTGTACATTTATTTTTGTCACATAACTTTCAATGCTAATGTACGAATAATATTGAGAAACAATGTACACGTGCTAAGTATAGTTTCATCATCAAAATCTATCAAAATTGGGTACTAACACATCAAGTTGCTCTTTAGATGGCAGTGTAATTTAGCGAACCTCATTTCTAGTAGCTCATCAAAATGTTTCTTCATTTTGATTAGTCTCTTGTGCAGGCGAAGCTCAACATTGCTTATGAATTTTATGGTTGCTCTTCTTTCGTTGATGAAGACCTCTGCCAGTGTAGGAGTGTCTTCTTCATCATCATGCTGAATTTGATCCTTGATCTCATTTGATGTGGCAGACTGCTCAGGTGCTGTATCTTGGTGGGGTTCCAAGTTGAGATCTATGAGAGCAGTCCCCTGCTGGATGGTGGCAACTAGCAGCTTTTGGGGAGCTTTGGAGGATTCTCCTCCTCCTTGAGTCTCCATTCTGGATTTCTCAAGGGTTTGTCTGAGTTCTTTATCACTGGAGGAGGAGGAGTAGACAATTTTCTTACCTCTTGAACTAGGAGTTCCTCTTGGAGCATTATCATCATCATTATCATCATCCAGGTTATCATTACTGGCGTCCTCAATGTTGGCTTTGTCAGTGAGCTGCTTCCTCTTTGTGGCGTAGACTTGGTTGATTGTGAGCATCTTTGTAGCTTCTGCCATGTCCTCAGTGCCAAGCCATTCTATTGCGAAGTCTTCCTCATCTACAAAAAGTGAGAGGGTTTCAGCTTGATGAAGGATTCTTGACAACTTCCATGATCTCCATGCTTTGATCCTTGCAAAGTCCGCATCCAGTTGCTCTAGGGAAGTCAGATTTGGTGAGTCCCCTGCCGAAGATGGAGGTACCTGCTCGTCTAGGAGAGCCACCTGCTCCTCTTGTTGAGTCCCCTGCTCTTCTAAGAGAGTCACCTCCTCTTCGATTGGAGCCACCTGCTTCTGGACTAGATGGTCTTCTTCTAGGGGAGCCACCTGCTCCTGCTTCTGAGTTATCCTGGGGATTAGAACTGAAGGTGGAATTTCAGAACCATTGCTAGCGTTAGAGGAGTTGGCAGAGACCTCTTCTGCTTCTTCATGAATGATTGCTAAAGGGGAGGCCACTGCTTCTTCATTGATTATGGCGAGAGGTGAGACCACTGCTTCTTCTTCTGGACCCGGATGAAAGGATGAGGCTGCCTCTTCCAGCTCAGCTTGTAGATTTCTAGTTGCTGTCCTCGGCTTCTTTGATTTGACTTCATCACACCCGGATCTTGGTCTCTTGATTAGCTTTGTTTTGATCCTTGTGAGTTCTACTTGGAGAGGCTCATGAGATGGGAGAGTGGCATCTTCCTTTTGGATTTTTGGGGCCCCTGCCTTGGAGGTTTGATGGAGGAATTTCCTCCAATCAATTTCTTCCTTAACTTCCCCTTCGAATCCCTTCCTTTTGAGGAGTTCTCCAAGTAGAAATCCGTACCCTAGCAATGGTAGGGTACCGTCGGCTTTTCTATCCTTGTGAGATTTGTCTACGTATCTCATAAGTTCTTTGAAAACATACCTGGACCAGTTATGTGGAGATCCTGAGATTATTGATGTCAATGGCTTTGCTCTTTGCGCATTCACTTCGTCCGGGGTTGTAGTTCTGGTGTCAATGCACTTGTAGAGGATGTCCAGGAGGAGAGAGTATTCTTTGACCATTAGCTTTTTCTTGATTTTGAGTGTGTTAAGGTTTTGAGCTTTTGGAAGGAATACAAGTTCTTTAAAGCCTTCCTCGTCCAGGGTTATATCATCAACGTCTCGTGCTTCATCTTCAGGTAGAGAGAGTAATTCCCTGATGTCTTCCTCTTTGATCTCCACTTCGAATCCAAGTACAATGGATTTTAGTGTTTTGGGTGTGAAATTGATGTAGAACTCTGCTACTATTTCGGGATAGAAGCAGGTGTATGGGAAGGTGGCCATTTTCATAAGTCCGGTGCTTTCTAGCTTCGTTAGGAGTTCCCCCATAAGATTTAGGTTTTCTGCTCTCTCAAAGATTTTTGGTGTGTACAAGATAGAGCCGGTGAAGATGGACTTAGCTATTTCAATGAGTGAAGCCATTGTGATGTGTATGGGGAGTGAAAGGATTTGCGGTGGTAGTTTGTAAGTGAGCTTTGAGAGCGTTTGAAGAGTTTCTGAGAGTTCAAAAAGAGTAAGAGAAAGATTGCAAGGTGAAAAGTGAGAATGGATTGTACGGAGGACGTATTTATAGGCTATCAGGAACTAGCCATTGGAATATAGCCGTTGGAGAATACGGCTGGCCTTTTCAGCATTAACTGTGTTCATACTGGTAGCAGGGGGGCTCAATTTTGAATAGATTTATGATGATTTTTGAGAACAAGAGGTACCTTTTTGGAATCCTTGATATTAGGGGATCAAGATGATGTATGACACTTGTTGAGATTCCATGTACATTTGTTAGAAATTGAGCCAACTGCTAGCCTAAATAAGTGCCCTGCTCCTGAAGCAGACACCTGCTGGTACGCACCTGCGCGAATTTTTGAACCAGTGTCTTTACCTCCGTTTGCTTTCCTTCTCTTTCTAGTCCTTTCCTTCCTCTTTGAAAATGTATGTATCCAATTCCTTCCTTCATACAGGTAGCAGTGGGCTAGTATGTTGGAAGTATGCCCTAGGACAATCATACTTTATGATTTATCAATGAATATTTAATGCTCATTAATTAATAAAGTCACAAACTCATTTTATGTTAATTATTATTGTGAGTTTTCTTTATTAAAATTTAGTCCCTGAATATTATGTTTAGTAGCTAATTAAGTACGTGACTTAATTTTGGAATGCTACACTTTAAAATAAGCATAATATTCTAATTGTCCATAGTCTAATATTATTAATCTGGGACATTATTAATTAATAAGACCATTATGTGGATTAACTGATGACTATATTCCACTAGTCATGGGTATAGAGATATCAAGTTAATAACATAGATGCTTGTTAGTGAACAAGTTCATTGGACAGACCCAACTTGAGAACACTGCTAGGTTATATGTCATCAGTGTTGTCCTCAATAATGATGAGGTGCTATATTCTTATACTTGAGATAATCATGGTTACTTGTATGCGAATTAATATGTATTAACACCATTAAATATTATTTTTAAATGGGTAATTATAAATGTGGTGATTGTACATATTATGAACCATGTAGTGGTATGTGAATTATCAAGATAGTTTTTGTCACTCTCGTATAGCGAGAGAAAGATATCAATTGGGCCCCTTGACAAGTAAGATTAATTAGCATGGCCATGCTCAAATGAGGTGTCATTTGTTCAAAATTAATCTTACTTGGTAATCAAGAAATATTAATTGAGAATAACATGTATGACATGACCTAACCTTGTCTCAATTAAGATATCGTTTGACAAAAGAGAATTATTAGCACAAATTAATCATTAAAAAGGTTATGTCAGATTTAATAGACATTTATATATTTTGGATAGTCATAATGCCTTGCTAGAGGCCGCTTATGATTTGTGAGGCTTGAATTAATTTTTTAGCCCACTGCCAATAATATATAAACCTACAGGGTCACACACCTAAGTGATTTGGATCATTAATGTTCATTAATAACATTAAAATAGCCTGATTAGCCCAATTCGAAATAGGGTTTCGAATGGTATTGGGCTAGGGCCTCTTGGAGGGTTTTATTAGCTATAAAACTCCTTCTTTCCTCCTCTTATAAATAGGGCCATATAGACCCACGAATTTTAAGAGTTAAAATTCACTTCTAAAACCCAGAGTAGAGAGGAAGAAAGAAGAGAACGCTAGCACGTTCCCTGCGGCCGATCCAATCACGTGCGTGTGGATACCGGTAGAGCTCGGGATCGTTTTCTCGGACTGTCTGAAATCCTTGATTAAGATTGCTATGTAAGTCCCTCTTATATCTTGTAATTTCGTTTATAGTAAGAACCTCATATCCGGTTGTTTACTTTTGGGCAGTATTTTTTTGTTTATTCCGCTGCGTTTTTCTGCCGGAAACCCAACATAGTAGGCAGTCACCTGCTGAGCCCACTGCTTGCTAGGATGCAGTCAACTGCTGAGCCATTTGCTCGGATTCTTACTCCTTTTCTTCTTTCTGGAGTTTCTGGTCATCCATGACTAATTCTCCTCTTGAACGTCTCCTTCTGTTATCCAGAACGTTGACCAGTCTCTGCCATATTGATTTGTTTTTATTGAACAAATCTCACCTGATCCTCGGAGTTAGTTAAGTCATCTGGTTTCTGAACTTTGTCAATTGGAGTTTACTAGTTTGCAAGTGAAGCATAGAATACTCTTGGAAGCATAAGTAGTATTTCAGCAATCATTTCTTTGTAGCTCAATCATCCTGTGGGCTCGTTTGGTAGTTATCCTGCCGAGTTATTGTAAGTATCAAGAAGTTGTAGCAGTGGGCTTCTTTATTAGGCACCTGCTGAGCCTAGTGCTGCTGAAATTCAGTCACCTGTTGTGCTCACTGCTTTGATATTGATTTCTTCTTTATTGAAAGTCTGAGATAGACTTTCTTGGATCTTGATGCTTCATTTCTTGTTGATTCTGGATAACTTACCTTTGGCAGGTGGCTACCCCTGAGAGTTCCCCCTCAACAGGTGGCTAGGAATTCCCCCTTGTTTTTGGAATCAAGTTCCCCCCCGGAATAGGTGCATGGGTATTCCTACCTTTGATTAACATCATCTATCATTCCAAGCTTATTGCCTAAGTGTATTGAATCTTGTTTCATTCACTTGCTTGGTTTGATGTAGAAACCTTGTGGAGTTATGTTCCATTTGTAGTTCCAAGAAATAGTTCAACTGTCCTTTTAGGCTCACCTCAAAGTAGGCTTGAGAGTTGAAAGATTTAAGGAGTGTGTGGGGACCTTCTACAATACTGTCTTGTCTACTTGCCTTTGATGAACCCATATTTCACCATATGCTTAGAGAGTGTATCATACCCTTCATTTGGAGTTTGCTTGACTCCAAAGAATGATTAAGTTTGAATACTTCATCTCTTATCAATTTCAAATTAAGGGGACTGTTCCACGTAGTCCTCCTTTTCTAGTAGACTATTTTTAGGAAGGCATTCTTCACATCCATTTGATAGACTGTGAGATGCTTATGGGCAGCATATGCTAAGAATAATTTCAGCTTCAAATGTGCAACTGGGGCAAGGGTTTCATCAAAATCTATTTCTTCTCCTTTGTAGTACCCTTTGTCCACTAATTTTGCTTTCTTCTTAACAATGATGCCTTCCTTAGTCACCCGTTTTGTTCCTATCATATGTTGATGATAGGGTCTTCATACAAGCTTCAAGGATTGTTCCTGTTTAACTAGCTTGCATCCAGTCAGATGTTTGTAGGGCTTCTTCAGTCCTTTTGGGTTCTGTTTGAGAAAAGAGGCAAATATTGCTTCTTTCTGGCTTGATGATCTTGTACGAACCCTTTGGATCAATATTTTGATGAGGAGGATGCTTGTTGAGTCATCTTGTGTCAGATGTTTGAATGAATTGAGTTGCCTGCTCATCCTCCTCTATTTCTGGTAGAGTTAGAGGATTGGGATTGTTAAGCCTTGTGCTTAATTCAGCTAGAGCGTCTTGAGGGGTTGATTTTAGAATGAGTCAGCAGCTCGCAGTGTCGTATATTTTGAGTCAATTGCTGGCAGTGATCTTTCATTTGAGTCACCTACTAGCAGTGATCTGCCATTTGAGTTCACTGCTGGCAGTGGACTGCCATTTGAATCAACTGCTGCTTCCATACTCCAGTCTCTTTGTTGACTTTTTCTGGGAAAGCAGCTTGGAGCCTTTCCAGTATCCTTCTTTGTTCTGCCAGTTAGCACAATTTTGTTGCTTTGGACATCTCTGATCAAGCAGATGTCCATGGAGAATGTCACATTATGAATGTTATTGCGGAGCTGGCTTGTGCTTTATGAGTTTGAACTTCAATCCCATATGATATGTTTTGGATTGAAGGACTGCATTTGATTGGATTTTTCAGCTCCTTTAGATTCTCCTCTTTCTTTTTCACTCCCAAAGGTTGCTTTGGGTCCTTCTTCCAAATCTAGTATTGACAGTAGCCACCTGCTGCCTGTCATGTGCATGGAGCAGCTTGAATGTTTATTTTTGTAAGTTGACTGCTCCAGCACCTTCCCGTCTTTGTCAGTTTTGAGTAGCAGCCCACAAGTTGGTGGGCATCTTCCCTTGAATGCGTTTGGGCAACTATACCAATTTAGAACCATTTGGATCTAAGCTGATGGATCTATAGCCATTCTGAGGATTGGCTATATGTTCATGAACATTGTTCCTTATGAAAGGGGAAGGAATATGTATTTTAGGAGTGATCAGCTCTTTCTGTGGAATATAGTTAGTCCTCTTGATTGGTTGCCAACCAATTCTTGGATTTGGTTGGTTATTCAGGAAGGTTGGTTTGTAAGGAAGTTTGGTTTTGGTTTTGGGGGAGGACTGGTTCCTTTTATTTGACAGAGTTTGGGAGTGGGAATTTTGTTGGTTTGGTTTTCTTGTTTCTTGTAGATCTGTGGTGGGTTTTGTGATAGGAGAGCATTTGGGAGAGTCTTTCAAAGATTGGGATAAAGGTGTGTATCCTGATCCTGTGTTCTTCCAGTTTTGAACTTCCTCAACAATAGGGGTAGTGAGGGAGCTCAGCCTTTCTTTTAAACTGATGTTTTCGACTTCAAGAAGATTTTTCATTTTAATTACTTCACCCATTTGAGCTTGGGCTATAATCAAATTTTCTTGAAGCCTACAATTCTCGTTCATTAAAAGAAGGTGATCCTTTTGAAATTTTTCAAGTTGATGGAGTAGAGCTTCCATATCAACACTAGAACTGCTAGAGTCATATGAGTTACTTGAGGAACAGGATAATACCTCATCATTGTCATTTACATTCAATCTGGCCATGGGATGGTTGTGGAAGGAGCTGTCAGCTCGGTGCATTCCAAAGAGGCAAATCAGGGCCTCTTTCTTACTTTCAGATGAGATGCCTTCTTCACTTGTACTGCTTTGATCATCTTCTAATTGGGTCATTGTGAGCTCATCCCAGATATCCTTGATTATCCAGTCATCAGACTTGTTCTGATTGAACAATAGATTCTTTGTATGATTCCTGTCCATTCTTAGAAAGTGTTTGGGAAGAATAGTGGTTTGGGATCTTTAGTTCAAATTAATCAATAAATGACTCTAGGAACACTCTGCTCTGATACCACTTGATGGTCCCGGATAGAGGTAAAAGTCTATAGGGGGGGGGTGAATACACTTTTAAAGCTTTTTCAACTTTAAAACTTTTCCCTTCTAGATAAGTTGATCTATAATCTTTTGGGAGATTTATATATGCACATCGGAAGTCTTTAACCTCTTAGATAAATGGTGTATAACAACTTTCTATGATGGATGATTGGGCTTTGTAAGGTGAGCAGTTGGCATGGCAGTTGGCTAGAAAGCAGGGAACTGCTGAGGCAACTGCTAGCGAAATGCTCAGTGTATGATGAAAGTGCACTCAGAATCTTTCTTAGAGTGGGAAGATCTTTCTGATGATATGACGGATGAATTTATAGGCTTTTTGGCTGATCAATCTTATCCGTTGGTTAGGATAGATTGATCTTGGACGTTGAAGTTCTGATGAGTACGAGTAGTACTTTTGTCCTTTTGTGCTGGAGTTTTTAATGCAGCGGTTCTCTTGTCTTCAATAATCTTGGGCGCTGAAGGTATCTTCTATGTGTGTGTCCCATGCCGCGGCCCCCAGTACTTGATTCGGTATTAAATACCGGTCAAGTTTTGTCTTCAATCAATGTATATGATTTTCGACCTCAGTTTCTTTTCAATAAAATGTGACATTTTAATTAACTTTTGAGCTAAATAATATATGCCGGTAAGATTTAAATATCCTATTAAGGTAAATAAAAATTACCTTATTGCATTTTTACTTTTCCGGTAATATTTCATTAGTCTCAAAAATTGTACATTTATTTTGTCACGTTACTTTTAAATGCTAACTCATGAATAAAACTGGGACCCAATGTACACGTGCTAAGTATAGTGGCATCATCAAAATTTATCAAAATTGGGTACTAACAGAAACCTCTTGCTCACAAATTTTTATCTCTTAAAAAATATTCCCAAAGGTGTGAGAATTCCATTTTTTGAGATCTTGTTTCAAGCCTTTAAGCTTTTAAACCAAACCAAGCATACCACCTCCATAGCTATAAGAACTCCAACTTTTTGCAACCAAACCAAAAAAAGTAGGATGAGAAATCCACATGTTTTGAAATTTGAAAGGTTTAGGACCAGAATAACCATTGTTTTGAAGCTGAATAAGGACAGGGGAATGATCTGAAGGGATCTTGTTAAGATGGGTGATCTGAATGTGATCAAAAGAATCAATACAATAGGTATTAACTAAAATTTTGTCCTATCTTCTCCATAGCCTCCCATTAGTCCTGACATCAGTCCAGGTAAAACTAGAACCATTAAAAGGTAGATCAACCAAACCACATGAAGATATAAAATTAACAAACTCAAGCATGCTAGAAAGATGGGGAAGAGAGGGACCAAAGTGATCAAAATGAGAAGCAATTGCGTTAAAATTTCCACCTACCAACCACTTTTCAGAAATTTAATTAGAAAAATCAATTAACTTCTGCCACAGAATTCTCCTATGAATATAGTTGTGATTGCCATAGACAGTTGTGAAGAAACCAGAGAAAGAACTAGACTGGATTTTAAAATGAGTGTACTGGGGATGCCAATCTACATGAGAGATGTTGAGATTAGAATCATCCCAAAAATCCAAATCTTATTAAGGTCCGAAAAAAGAACTTTGTTGAAGCCCAGTTGCCTCATGAAAAATTCTGCTCTAGAAGAGGCCACAATAGGTTCAATAACAATAATTAAATGAATTTTCCATTGCTGAATTAGGGAGAAAAGTCTAGAAGCAGCACCTTCTAGCCCCCTAAGATTCCATACTAGACAATTCATTTTAAAACAGTTGGGGAAGGATTTTGTGAAAGCCTATTGGCTGAGATAGAGTCAGATTTACCCTCGGCAATAAACAATTTCCTCGTTGTGCTTCTGGTAATACGAGCAGGAATTTCTGGAAGGGTTTTTCTCTTTTTGTATTTTTTCCTTCTAACCATAATAAAACCTGCTGCACTATCTTCATTATTGTCATCTCAAACCTCCTTAAATTTTGCTTTTTGTTTAACCACAAAGTCCACTCCTTTAATTAGGCCAGGAAGAGCATCCTTCCATGTTTGTAAATCTTCTCTTTTTGTAGGCTCTCCTCCATTAGATGAGTAATCTTTACTAACAATTTCAGGGTCAAATTCCAAAGCAGGGATCAAATTCTGAAGCTGAGTATCATCAAGTAATGGTCCCACAGGTTTATGGTAAGTTAAAGGAAATTCTTAAACAATGGTATCTTCCCCAGGTAAAACTATCTCCTTTGCATCACTGATATTTTGTGTACTCTTGAGCAATTGTGTCAGGATGAGGATCATGGTAGACCTCTTCAGTATATGTGAGATCCTGGATCTCAACTACAGGAGAAGTGATCAACAGATCAACTTTACTGGTAGATGGATTTTCTTGTTGAATAGGCATGCAGCTTGGTTCACCATTGGTAATATGTAAAGCTTGTGGGCTTTTAGCATGTGTAATCTCCTTTGCAATCCACTTCTCTTTCAGTGTAGAAGCATTTGTAATCTCCTGGGGAGTCTTTGTACTAGTAATATGTTGATGTGTATTAGAGAGTGGAGTGCGCTTGGGGCATTTTGTTGAGATATGGCCCAAGTGAAGGCAAGCTTTACAATATAGAGAGGCATGTCGTCATAAGTGATCGGTTGAGTAAAACCATGATCTCCACATTGAATCCATATCTTCTGGGGCAATCCCTGGGTAAGGTCTAGTTCAACACACACGAGCAATAAAGGGTCTAGATAAATTAGCTATTGCAGCATCCATTTAAATCGGCTTTCCAATTAGACCAACTATGTCAAATAAAGCTCTCTGATCTTGGAGATGAATGGGCAGTCCCTCTAAACCAATCCAGACCGGAACCACGGGGGATTCCACATCAGGGCGAAAAGATGGCGTCCATCTAGTCACACGCATCATGTACCCTCTAATAGTCCAAGTTTGTCTATTCCAACATCTATAAAAATCGTCCTCAGACTCAAAACGAATAAGAATATGCTTAGAATCCAGCAATCCCAACTGAAAAGGTCCTGTAAAGCCAATAATTTCGAAAGCTTTACGAATTACCGTCAAATTAGGCCTTCCTTTATAAAAGTAACCAACTAAGGATCTCTTATGAGGTTCTGCTAAAGCTTGTATCTCAACTTCTGGAAATTGTATGGCTGGCATACCCTTGTAACGGACTGGTGTTTTTTGTGAAAGCAGAGGGTCTGCCTGGTTCTTGACAACATAAAAAAAAAGTCTTCTTCTTCCACACGTTACTATCAGGGGTTAGTGGCGGTGGCGCCGCCCCTAAAGGGATGCCAAAATTCAGGTGAAAACTACAGTCATAATATGTTTGGTGAAATTTCGGGCCAATTGAGCACAAAATGAGTCAATTTGAGTAACAAATAAATCAATATCTAAAGAAGGAAGCAGAATATCAAAGTGGTCCAGAAGGAAAATTTCAAGAGCAGAAAATACAGAACAAGCCCATCAATTTAACTCACAGGCGGTACAGCAGGCGGCCAGATCTGACCGCCCTCCAGGATGCCTACCGCTATTTTTGGAAAGTCAATTTTTTTTACTTTGACCCGGCCTGGAAAAGACCGAAGGCTGCCAACACTCAACAAGGGAAGGCGCCCTCGGTGACCGCCTACGGCACAAGACGATGAAGCCAACGACCGTCGGTGTGAAAAGACGGCAGGCGGCCAGATAGAAACGGCAGGCGGCCGTCTTCGATGACCGCCTGTGGCGAAACGATGCTGCCGCGTCGACCCTGTCGGCGAAAAGACGGCAGGCGGCCGGTTCAAGCCGAAGGGCGGACGCCCTCCAGACCGCCTACGAAATTTTTTGTGCTATAAATAGCCCGATTTTTGCTGAACTCAAACACACCACTTCTAAACCTAAATCAGTTCGAACAGCCTCCTTTCTTCCTCCATTTCCGCAGCTCCAAGGTTTTTTTGGGAGAGAGAAACTTCAAATCTTCATATCTTCTTCATTTTAGCTTCAAATTGTAAGTTCTTTATATGTATTTTCATATTCTCAACCACTAGAATCTGAATCTGTGATTTGTTTTCTCGATCTGTTCTTCGAATATTTCCAGAATATTTATCAAGTATTTCGCATTTTCTTCCTAAAATTAAATAAAAGAGTTGTTGATGTTTAATTCATTCCAATTAATTATATAGTTGTTTACTAGCCTCAAGGTTGTTATTTATCTGCTGAAGTTTAATTTTCACGAAGCACAAGTAATTTTTAATTAATTTCGGTAATTAGTTGTTATTATTGCATAAATTAAATTATTTAGATAAAAATAGAAAACAAATAATTACGATCCTAATTCCAGTTTTTTCCACTGTAATATAACCCCCAGTAGTCAATATAAAATTTATCACGAATTTAAAGTATTTTTAGTTGCCTTTTGCATTTTATAGTTAAAATTGGGAAAATTATCAATTAGTTGTTAAAATTGGATTTTAGGTCTAATAATTCGTGAAAAATTCCATATAGTTATATTTTAGTTCTTACAAGTTTATTTTGCCAGAATTTAATTTTTGTTTAATTTTTGCTATTATACATGTTTAATTCCTTGTTAATGTTTAATTTATTTACTATATTGTTGAATGCAAAAATAATGTTTAGTAGCTAAATTTTTTTTGGGCATGAATTGAATAAAGGAATATGGATTGACTTGTTAGCCGAAAACTAGGGGTTAAAATTAACTAATTGGACTAGTTATTCAAATTGATGAAATAGTAATTAATAATTGTTAGCCATTTTCATTAATTAAATTTTGGAAAATTATTTCTAACTTGTCTATGAGATAAGAAAATAATTTGAGCCAACCATATTCAAGAACATTAATAAGGCCTAGAAATAGGAAATTTTAATGAAAAGGGTTTACATCTTGTCTATGAGAAATAAATTCAAATTGATTAAGATATGGGTTTAATTAGTTAATGAATTTGGCTATTTTTATTAATTAAAATATTGGAGACTTTAAAATATAGAACCAGTTGGCAACCAATCAATAAGACCAACCATATTCCAAAGACAAAGCAGAGTTCCCTGAATGTAAATTTTCATTCTCCCATATTCAGGAGGAAGAAAATAAACAAATATATAGCCATCCCCTGTAATTACAACACTCCAAATGGCTATAGACCAATCTGCTTAGAGTTAAATGGTTCTAGATGAGCATTGATGCCTAAACTTGTACAAGGGAAGATGCCCACTAATTTGTGGGCTACTGCTCAACAATAATGAATACAAGAAGGTGCTAGAGCAACTGACTCACAAGAGTGGTACATAGATTCAGGCTGCTCCAGGCACACGACAGGCAGCAGGAGGCTACTGTCTAACTACACGGCTAGGGAAGGACCCAAAGTAACATTTGGGAATGCGGAAAAGAAAGGAGAGACCAAAGGAGCTGGAGACCTAATAAAAGGTGGACTTACAATCCAAAACATATCCTATGTTAAGTGTTTGATGTTCAATTTAATAAGCACAAGCCAACTTTGTCACAATGGCTACAATGTAGTATTCTCCAAAAAAATCTGCTTGATTAAAGATGTCAAAATTAATAAAGTTGTGCTCTCTGGTAGACGAAAGAGGGACATGTATGTTGTTGATTGGAGCTCAGCAAAGGAAGGGATCTGCTTAATAACAAAGACAGGTTCAAATTTAAGTTGGGAATGGCACAACAAACTCAGTCATCTCAACTTCAAAACCATCAACAAACTGTCCATGAAAGGATTGGTGAAAGGACTTCCAGAAATCAACTTTAAGAAGGACCACTTATGCGATGCATGTCAAAAAGGGATGCAAACAAAGGTATCATTCAAATCCAAAGAAGTAGAGTCATCAACTAGACCATTAAGCCTACTGCACCTTGACTTGTTTGGACCAGTTGAATCAACAAGCTTAAGTGGCAAAAGGTATACCTTGGTTATAGTTGATGATTACTCCAGATACACATGGACACTATTCCTCAAGAAGAAGAATGAGATAGAAAAGAAGCTCCCTGAATTGATGAAACTGATCCAGAATGAGAAAAGTCTTTCAATTCAGAAGATCCGATCAAAAAGAGGTATTGAATTTCTGAACTCTATAGTAATTCAGTGCTGTGAAGAAAATGGAATCCATCACCAAACTTCAGCAGCAAGAAAACCTCAACAAAATGGTATTGCTGAGAGAAGGAACATGACTCTCAAAGAAGCAGGAAGGACTATTCTCGAAGCAGCAGGATTGCCCAAAAGATTTTGGGCAGAAGCAATCAATACCAACTGCTATACTCAGAATAGAAGTCTTGTTCATAAGACTTACAAAAAGACACCATAGGAACTATGGAAGGAAAGGAAGCCAAATGTAAGTCATTTTCTGTCATGCCCAGACCGCATCTAAGCGCGTGTACAACCGCCATATGATCAAGTGACGTCACTCGTAAGTCAACGTGTCTTAATCATACAAGGTGTCCATGAACATAATATATATCCATACTTAGTGGTAAACATACATAACAACATCACAAACTAAACAATTTAATAGCGGAAATATTCAGTGGTAATTCATAGGCCACATCCGGCCAATAACACGGGCATGCAAGTCCAAAAGTAGTTTGAAACAAATAAAAATATCCATGAGCCGCCAAATCTCTCTAGTCAGAAGACCCTCCAGGCCCTCTGCTGAATTCTCTAGTCAGAAGACCCTCAAGGCCCTCTGCTGAATTCTCTAGTCAGAAGACCCCCAAGGCCCTCTGCTGAATTATCTGAGCAGAAGACTCCCAAGGCTCTCTGCTGAATTATCTGAATAGAAGACCCCCAAGGCTCTCTGCAGAATTCACTAGTCAGAAGTCCCCCAAGGCCCTCTGTACTTACTCTTCTGTGAAGCAAGCCAGAAGGCCTGACACTTAGGAGATTTTTTTGAATCTACCTAAGCTGGTTAAATTAACGGAAGATTCCCTCAACAGCTAGGAGACTTCAACGGAATAGCTAGAGTACAAGCATTTAATGCTCAATTAATGAGATCCATACTCTGAAAAGATAAAGCTGATGATTGACCCAGAATCCGGGAAAATATCTTCCCAAAATAGCAAGCCGCCAAATCTTGTGGGTCCTACTGTCAACTCAACTGAACGCGCATTTAATGCAGTTGTCTTCCTTCTCCAACGGGAAGATAACATCAGTATATATGATACTACATGAAGAACAACCGGATAACTTTTTCTCTCAACACAACGTTCACACATTCAAGCTTTCTTGAGACTACAACTTCATCCTCTCAACAAGAAAAACTTACGTTGGAAAGATATCATTTTAACACCTGGATTGGAGGAAAGATTACTCTCTCTAAAAACCCTACGTCGGAGTCAGCTTAGCGCTTTATGGCGGCTTCCATGGCGGAGCCTCCCCCTCCTCCGACCAATTCTTGGTCCGGTAAATCATTTGTGAGGTTGTTGCTTCCAAACCTTCTAGCAGTCTTTCCGCCAAAACTACATCGCGTTTTAAAGATCTGTCAGCAATCACTTTCACGGAATCTGATATTAACATTCTTGCTGAACTTCATCGTAGATCTTTAGTTGGATACTTTTACAAAGGTCATCCAAACTTGGAATTTATTCGTAAAGCTTTGGAAATCATTAAGTTTAAAGGAGCTTTTTATTTAGGCGTTTTGAAAAAAAAAACACATCTGAAGAGGATTATTTTCGTTGTTGGAATCGCCAAAGTTGGAATTTAAGAGGATATGTTATGTGGGTGACCAAATGGACCCCGGAATTTCGTCCTAATGTGGAATCTCCGGTGGTTCCGGTCTGGATTTCACTGGAGGGGTTGCCTCTCTATCTACATGATAGGAGATCTTTGTTTGATATTGCAGGTTTAATTGGTAAGCCTTTGCGGATTGATGCTGCCACTGCTAGCTTTTCCAGGCCTTCTGTGGCCAGGGTTTGCATTGAGTTGGATGTCACCCAGGAATTACCTCAAAAACTATGTATTAATTGTGGCAATTCAGGATTTGCGCAGCCTGTTTTATATGAGTACATGCCTGAATACTACTCTTTCTGTTTGCATTTGGGTCACTCCCAGGCCAAATGCCCCAAACAGAATCCAGGCATTGTCTTGGCAGACCAGGCTACTAAAGAGATTTGGGTGGAAAAAAGTAAGGAGATCAGGAGTGATCAGGCTAAACATACCAAGTTCACAACACAGGAGAAAGGGAAAACAATTATTACACATGCTTGTCAGAAATCCAATGAAAGCCAAAAACCAATAACTGCACAGCTTTATTGGTTGTTAATAAACCATCTACATCTAAAACCCATCACATACAGAGTGATAGTGAGACAGACACTGAGGAAGTCTTCCATGAGGAACCCCCGGCCTCAGGAGGATTACAGGTTCCACCTCAACAAGATGAGTTTGATAAGGAAAGTCTGATGCAACTTCTTCAAAAACAAGTACCTGGGTTATCAAATAATAAACTCATTGGTGAGATTTCTGATGACTGTAAACTACAGGAGCTATAGCAAAAACAACAATTTGATCCTATACTTGACTCCAAGCACTACTCTTCTGATAGTGAGTCTGGTAGACAAGTTTCTATGGAAGAATGGAATTTGGGGTGGGATGAGTTAGTTGCTAAAATGGATACTATGGCCAAGAGGATGGACATGGAGTTAGCAGATATGATTCAGACTGGACAGGAGAACAATAAGTCTCTTGAATCTAATCACTCTACCTTATCTGTGGATCCAGCTGGGGATCATGATGGTCAGATTGATCGAGAGGGTTTCACAGAGGTCATTCATAAGAGGAATAGAAGAAAGGACACACAAGTTACACCTAGGGTTACTAGAAATGCGGCAAAGAGGAAGGAAGGTTCAGTTATGTCAGTTCCTGTGCAATCAGACAGTAAGCTGGCTTCTCAAGATCTTCCCAACTCACCTAAATGAATTGTTTATGTTGTAATGTTAGGGGGGTGGAATCTGCCAGAGCTAGGTTAATATCTTTAACTAAGCAATGTCAGATTCAGATTCTTGCCGTTATTGAACCTATTCTGGATTTTTCAAAAGCTGAGTCCTTTTCTTTTGACTTTGGTTTTACCAAAGTTTTATCTTCTAGTTGCAATAAAATTTGGGGTTTTTATGACCATTCTGAGGTGGATATTTCAAAGGTTTCTTTTCATGATCAGTTCATCCATTTTTAATTTAAGAGAGACCATGTGGAAGGCTGGTTAACTATGGTTTATGGCAAACACAATTACATTGATAGAAGGGAGTTGTGGGAATCTTTGGTGGACCTTTCAAGATACATTCAGGAACCTTGGCTGATTGGTGGTTAGTTTAATGCTATTATGAATCATAATGAACATCAATGAAGATCTATTCCTAATCTTAATAGTATGATGGATTTCTCTAATTGTGTTGCAGAATGTGATTTGATTGAGCCTAATCACTCAGGTCCCTCATATACATGGGCAGGAGTGAGGGCTAATGGCTGGGTCTGGAGGAAGCTTGATAGATACTTGTTCAACCATAAATGGAATGATCAGTTTACTAAAATTTAAGTGGATATACTTGAAAAAACCCCATCTGATCATACCCCATTACTTATCAGGTGTTCTTCTGAGGAATTTAATGGCCCTAGATCTTTTAAATTTCAAAATATGTGGACTAAACATCCTAAATTCTTGGATACAATTCTGACAAGCTGGCAGAAGACTCCTACTGTAAGGGGGATGAGAGGCTTGATGAATAAGCTAAGGTGCCTCAAAAATGATTTGAAAAGCTGGAATAAGGATAGCTTTGGAAACATTTTTGAAGATATTAGAAGATGTGAAAACCTTGTGATGCAGGTTGAAAAAAATTCATGGAAGATCCTACAGCAATTAACATAGAACTGTGGAACCCTCATAAAGCTCTCCTTATCACTAAGCTTAACCTAGAAAGAAAGTATTGGAAACAGAAATCGCATATAAACTGGTTAAAGGAAGGTGATGTTAATACAAGTTATTTTCATTCTTATGTGAAAATCAAGCATAGAAGGCAAGGTATTAGCTCTATTCAAAATGAGGATGGTGAAATGGTTTCATATTTACCTGATATTGGGAAGCCTGCCATTGACTATCACACCAAACTTTACTCCGTCTCTCATCCTGTTTCATCTGCAGATATCTTACACTTCATTCCAAGCTTAGTTTCTGCAGAAGATAATCATCATCTAATGTCTTTGCCAAAAGAGGAGGAAGTTAAAAAAGCTATTTGGAACCTTAATCCAAAGGGGGCTGCTGGGCCTGATGGATTTAATGGTAAATTTTTTAAAAAGTGTTGGCATATAGTTGGAGTGGATCTGGTTAAAGTTGTGCAGGAATTCTTTTTAGGGATTTCTATTCCTAAGGGGTTATCTAGCAGTCTAATTGTGCTAATTCCTAAGATCAATAACCCTTCTTCCTTTGCTGATTTTAGACCCATTTGTCTATCTAATTTTGTGAATAAAGTTTTCACTAAGGTTTTGGCCGAAAGACTCTCCTTGATTCTTCCTAAAATCATATCTCTTGAGTAGATTGGGTTTATGAAAGACAAAGATATGGTGGATCATATTCTTATAGCCCAGGAAATGATTCATTCTTTGACTAAAAAAGTGAGAGGGTCTAATGTTGTTGTTAAACTCGATATGGCAAAAACTTTTGATAGGCTGTCCTGGGATTTTATTGCTGCTATTCTGGAAAGATTTGGTTTTTCTCATAGGTTTATTCAAGTTATTATGAATAATCTGAAATCTACATATTTCTCTATTTTGGTTAATGGGGTACCTCAAGGTTTTTTCCAACCTAAAAGGGGTGTTAAACAGGGTGACCCACTTTCTCCCTTCCTGTTTATCCTTGCATCAGAAGCTTTTTCTAGGGGTATTGCTTGGCATATTAATAATGGATCCATAAAGAAATTCTGGATGGGCTCCTATGGTTATTCACTCTCCCATTTAGGTTATGTAGATGACTTGTTTATGTTTCTAAATGGTGACTCTAGATCTCTGCTTAATTTTAAAGAATTTCTAAATTCTTACCAAATAGTTTCTGGGCAGTCCATTAATCTGTAGAAAAGTTCTTTCTTGTGTGGCAGAAAAGCAAGAGCTGGTTTGATTTCTAATCTTCTGGGAATGAGAGCAGCTGATCTTCCCATCAAATATTTAGGAGATCCCCTACATAAAGGAATGAACAGAGCTAGTCATTGCATGGACCTAATTCATAAATTTGACTCTAAACTTTGAACCTGGAAACAGAGTCACCTATCAATGGCTGGCAGATTGATTCTAATAAGGCATGTGTTAAATACAATTCCCTTACACACTATGGCAGCTGATAAATTCCCAAAAAAGGTTATCAATATCATTGAAAAGAAAATGGCTTGCTTTCTTTGGGGCTCTTCTAATTCAAAGAGGAAATATCATTGGGTGAAATGGTCACATCTATGCTATCCAACTGAGGAGGGAGGACTTGGTATTAGAAGCCTATCAGATATTGAAAAAGCATTTTCTATTAAACTTCGGTGGAAATGGAAGACTGGGGACTCTATTTGGGCTAATGTTTTGAGAGAAAGATGTCCTAGAGGTCCAAATATGGTCCATAAAGTCTATGATTCTCCCATTTGGAGAAGAATTTGTTCTATTAATGAGTTTGCTACATCACTATGTGGTGTGAACTCTGATGGGAGTATTTTTTGGGAACCTACAGCCTCTGGTGTTTTTTCTCTAAAATCTGCTTATGAGGAAGTTAGAGAGGAGAGGTCTGCTACCTTTTCTGCAAAGCACAATTGGCACCTTAAGCTTCCTCTAAAGATCAGGCTGTTTCTTAAGAGATTGCTTAATGGTAATCTGCCTATTTCAGATAACTTGTCTAGATTCCAAACAGTAATCAGCCCATCTATATGCCCTCTATGCAGAGCCCACTCTGATGTTGTGGATCATGTTTTCTTTGGCTGTACAAGGATTAGACCAGTTTGGGATTATTTTATGGGGATTTTTGGAATCTCTATATCTCATCAAACAAATTCTATAAGACATGTTCTCATTACTTGGTGGATTCAAGCAGAATCTAAAACACTTGATTATATTTTAAAGCATTGTTTACCGGGAATTATTGGTTGGCATATATGGAGAAGCTATACTTCTTTGGTATGGGGTACTGCTGACAGCAGACCGTCTACAGTATCTATTATACACCAAATCAAACAATTCACGTGTAGTTGGGTCACTACTATCAAATCTAAAAGACTATGGAAGGCTGGAGATATTCTATTTGAAGAATAGTTGGTACGAAAAGATTTTAGGCTGGGTAAGCCTTCAATAAAATCAATTTCATGTCTGAAACCGAAGAACTCTCTAAAGTTAAATATAGACGTGCGATACTTATCTTATCAAGCGGATGGGGGTGCTATCTTGAGAGATGGTGATGGGAAACTGGTTGTAGCTTCCTCTTTCCCGATCTCAGCTTCATCCTCGTTGAAGCTGAGCTTGGTGCTGTTCTTCATGCTACTTCTTGGGCGATGTCCCTAGGGTTTCGTAGCTTCCAAGTTGAGATTGATGCCATGGAGGTGTTGGAGCATCTGCAACGAAGAAGGATTGGAAGGAGAACATATGAGGTTAATCGTTTGTTGGATCTGTCTGAGGAGAGTGATGTTTCCTATTTCGGTGTTTTGCGAGAGGCCAATTGGGCGGCACATTACCTGGCCACTGCAGACACGGGCCGGCCCATTCTTATCTCGGATGTGGCGGATCTTCCTTATCAGGCTCGTATGGCCTATTACTCAGATTTATTTGGGCTGTCTTCCTTGCGATTTGTTTAGAAATTTTTTAGCGCTTTATTTTCTGCTGATGTAATTTTGCTTCTGTTTGACTTTTTTGGAGAAGTTTGGTTTGGCCCCCTTCTTTAGCTGTATGTTCCTTTTATTAATAATACTCTGGCATATGACCCCCCGGCTTCTGCCCCACTGATTTTGGTGGTTTGCCTTCCGGGGTAAAAAAAAAGATATCATTTTCACACCTTCAGATTCCAACAAGAGCAAAGTTCCTCCAAGTTCTTCAACACTTCAAATACTTCATATACACATCTTTTGTGACGAAGAAAGTCGGAGAAACCCCTGTTTTCACAAGTATTCTTCTTTCACAAGAAGGGCATCCAAGTAACTGGGGTAGTGAAGTGGGTATACTTCAAGGAAGCTCACTGAAAGGACCAGTCTTAAAGAAAGTCAGGAAGTGCATCCCAGGAGACATCTACACTTGAAGAAGACGTGGAGAGCTTCTTAAGTGCTAGGACTAAGGCTGTGTAATCTGCGATTTTACAAGCTTAGTGGAACAGTGGATTAGAGGAACGCGTTGTTCCTTGAACCACTATAAAAATCCTTGGTGTCATTTACTTACTGCTTTTATTACTTGCTTTTATCTATCACTGATTAACTTGAAAGACTTGGTCTCTGTGTTCAGCAGAACTTGTTTTGTGAGTTAACAAAAGGCCTGTTGCCTTTGCAGTTCTGTGAGGCTAACCGGACAGAACCCCTACCAGAAGACCATCCGCTGCCAGTCTGTTCTGTCAACAGAATAGGCTATTCTGTTAAGTCTGGTACTCAACTTGAAAAAGTTAAAAACCAGTACAGTCTATTCACACCCCCCCTCTAGATTGTACCTTGTATAACCGGGACCAACAAGTGGTATCAGAGCTTCCTTGTTCTTGTAATCTCTTAGACTGAACAAAGATCCACTTGTTTTCTTAGCCTCTGTTTTAATCTCTTATAATGGATCACTCTCTTTCCAAGAATCTTATGTTTTCATATCTAAAGTTTGATGACTGGAGGATCCGGATGAAGGCACATCTTTGTGCTATTCATGATGAGATGTGGGAAGTACTTGACCTTGGGCCATTCACCAACTTCTAGAAAGTGAATCCTGAGCATGCTATTGATAACACAAAGCCCCAAATGATTGACAAAGCAAAATCTGAGTGGACCACTGAAGAAAGAAGGAAGTACAATCTTGACAACATAACTAAGGACATTCTCTACAAGTCCATTGATGATAGATACTTCAAGAGAATAAAAAAGTTCAAAACTGCCAAGGAAATATGGGATACTCTTGAACTCATAGGAGCTGGTTATGAGCAAGAGAGGGACAATAAACTGACAATAGCCAACAAGAAGTTTGATGACTTCAAACTTCTCCCAGGTGAAAGCATCTCCAAGATGTATGACAGACTCCTTACTCTCACTGGAGAGATTTCTGAACTTGGCAGAGAACTCACCACCAAGGAGATCAACCTCAAAGTATTGAGAGGTCTGCCCTCAGCATGGAAGATGAAGGCGGTTGCTGCTCAAGAAAGCAAGGATGTGAAGTCCTATCCAACAGACAAGCTCATCTCAGACCTCAAAGCTCATGAGTTCGATATGGTTGAAGAAAAGGAAGATATACCAGAAGAGAGGACCACCACAACCCTCACAGCTAGTACATCTAAGGTAAATGATTTTGACCCTACTGTATTATTAAATGACGAATATATGGCTGCTTTTGCCAGGAAATTTAAAAAATTCATGAAGCCCAAGGATGGCAGAAGTCCATCTGTCAGCAGAAAGTCATTTCAGAAGACCAAGTCTTCAGACAGTAGTGGAGAGCTTCTCTGCTACAACCGCAGGCAGCCTGGACATTTCAAAGCAAACTGTCCACATCCCAGAGTGTCCAATAGACAAGGACAGGAAGGAGAAGAAGTATGAGCACAGGAGAAGGAAAGCACTCATCACCGAATAATCAGAGAAGGACCCCCTCTTTGAGACAGAATCGAGTTCTGATTCAGAATCCGATGAGGCATTCTGTCGCCTGGATACAGAGACAGTAGACCTATGCCTTATGGGTCAGTCTGATGATGAGGTATCCTCTACCTCTACTTCTAGCTTTTCCTCGGTAGGCTTAGCTTCTAATTCTGATTCAATGAAAGAATTTTGGGAAGATGATAGTCCCTGTTTCTGTAACAGCAATGAATAGCAGTCTAACAAAGAAGATTAAACGTAAAGATGAACACAGATGAATAGATGTAAAACCCTCTTTGATATACCGTGAACTCGTACACAGAATGATTTGCGCTAAGGCTATTATGAATAAGTATGAAAGTTAACCTAATCCTGAATCCTCGGCTCCCTTTTTATAGGCGAGATTCAGGTAGGCGAATAAGGCTTTTAGCCTTTTGTATGGGCCTAACACTTGGCCCATATTAAATACTATTCTAAGAGATACAGTATATCAGTGCATAATGGAAATAGTAAACTAGACTATTACAGACAAAACTGACAGACTTGAATCACAATAAAATTATCTTCAACAGAAGAGTTCAAAGCCATCCAAACCACTTGTTCTTCTGTTAAAGAAGAAAACAGTAAGCTGAAAGCTGAAAGCCTTGACTTAAAAAAGGAGGTTGAGATCAAAATCAGTCTTCTGATTAAGGAAAGAGATTAGCTGGAAGATGAAAATGTTTCTCTTCTAATGAGAGTAAGAGAAATAGAGTCACTTGAAATCAAGTACAACGCCTACCAGAAGGCCCAGTCTTTAATGGAAAGGTTAGTACTTGACCAACAACTTGGTGTTGGTTTTGGTCTTGGATATGGCTCAACAAAATCAGGTGAGCCTTCTATAATGCCTAGCACCAGAGTTGCTAAGGCAGATAAGGTCATAATGCCACTGATTTCTAGCCCCATCTGCCGAGCTAGTGTATCTGGCACAAAGGTTGTTCATGAGAAGTTCAGACCAGAAAACAAAAAGATAAAGGTTCAATCAAAACATGTTTTGAAAACTAATGAACCTGGCAGAACACCTAACAACAGAAAAGGTTTTCAAAATAACAAAAAGCAAAGACAGAACTCGACCAGACATTCTCATAACTTCCCTGCCAGAGATGATCACCACAGAGGCAGATATCAAGAGAAAGTTAACTTTAGGCAGAAGAGGTTGGCTGGTCAACTTCAGAAGCCCAAAACTAACCGCCCGTCTGCTCTTGATAGTATATGGGACTTTTTCCCAACCAAAAAGGCTATGAAAAAGTATGGAAACAGAAAGCATGACCCTCACAAGCATGTGCCCAAAGTGAATCACACTTCAGTTTACTATAACTACCAGGTGGACACTGGGTACCACCCAGCAAAGTTTCACTTGATGAGACCAAAGTGGTACCAACTGCAAAGACTCCATGACCCCGTAGGACCCAACATTGCTTGGGTACCTAAATCG
The DNA here is from genome assembly GCA_945859875.1 of Cuscuta europaea. Lineage (NCBI taxonomy): Eukaryota > Viridiplantae > Streptophyta > Magnoliopsida > Solanales > Convolvulaceae > Cuscuta > Cuscuta europaea. The sequence goes on from CAMAPE010000016.1 coordinate 15,631,173, forward strand.
TCTTTTTAATTTTGCAGGAACGGTGTGTTGGAGCTATCTCTGAGCAATATTGCTATATTGATAGTGGATGCTCTAGGCACATGACAGGTGACAAAAGTTGCCGAAAACAGTTCCAGAAGATGAATGGACCATAGTTACTTTTGGTGGAAATGACAAAGAAGATCAAACAAAAGGAAAATGGAAGCTGATCAAGAACTAGATAATCATTGATGATGTCTCATATGTCAAAAGTCTGAAGTTCAACCTGCTGAGTGCTAGCCAGTTCTGTGACAAAGGCTACACTGTTGAATTTACTAAGGACTTCTGTTATGTAAAGCATGAGACAACAAAGGAAGTGGTTCTTATAGTGTTGGTCCCGTTTATAATAGGAACAGTCTAGAGGGGGGGTGAATAGACTATTCAGGATTTTTCAAACTTTTATGTAAGTCACTACTGACTTATCAGAGATGATCGAATTCTGGTGACAGAGAAGGTCAAGTTCTAATGGCAGAACTGGACCTGGCAGCGGATTGGTTTCTGTCCGGGTAGCCTCAGAAAACACTAAGGCAAATGCCTTTCTGATAACTCTAAAGGGAGATCTGTTGAACACAGAGTCCAACCTTTTGAGTTAAACATTCAAAATCTTATGTGCAGAATTAAATGCGTAAAGTAAATGACACCGGGGATTTTTATGGTGGTTCAAGGAACAACGTGTTCCTCTAATCCACTGTTCCACTAAGCTTGCAAAAACAACAGTTTACAACGCCTTTATCCCCAGAACTTTAAGAAGCACTCCACGTCTTCTTCAAGCCTAGTTGCCACCCGGGATGCAGTCCTGCTTCCTGATGGCTGGTCTTGTTTCATTGAGTCTCTTGGAAGTATCCCCACTTCACACACTCCAGCTAGTTTGAGACGTCCCTTCTTTTTCAAGAAGTGTTTGATTCAAGATCAGTTTTCTCCAACGTTGCTTCTTCACAAAGGATGTGTAAGTGAGGCTTTCGAAGTGTTGAAGAACTGGAGGAACTTTGCTCTTTGTTGGATGAGAGGATAGGAGTTGATATCTTTGCAACGTAATCCTTTCTTGTTGAAGTGAAAAAAATTTTTGAATCTCAAGAAAGCTTGTATGCTGAAGTGTAGAGCAGAAATTTAGCAAAGTTATAGAGCCAAAGTTATCCTGTAGTTCTTCAAAGTGTATCTTATATACTGAGAGCGGTCTTCCCGTTGGAGTGTAGAAGACAACTTCATTAAATGCTTGTACTGTTGATTTGACTGGTTGGACCACCGAATTGCTATTTTGGGGGCGTAAAGATACCCGCATGGTCAATGTGTGTACAGTACCATGTTTCCGTCGAATGGCTCCTAGCCGTTAGGGAATTTCCCGTTAGTTTCAAGGCCGTTGGAAAGTGCCTTCGAATTCTGCTAAGTAAGAGCAAGTCTGGTGAGGCTTTCTGGTCCGAACTCTGATGTCCGCCTCTGATGCCAACTCTGGTACCCAACTCTGGTAGCTTCTTTGGAGAGCAACTCTGAGAGCAACTCTGGTAGATGTTCTGATTAAGAAGACCAAGAGGGTTTCTGTCATGTCGACTATGCTAATACTTACAAAGAAATTTCTAATACAAAATTTGTATAGGGATACTTTCAAATTCTAATTAACCTAGCATCATCAAAATCTAATACATTTATTCCTTACAATTTCCCATTTTTTGATGATGCCAAAACCCTTTAACTATTTCCAGAGAAGTGTCTTTCACCATAAAAGAATAAAGTTAAAAACTTTCATTAAAATCTTGGTGGGCAACTTAGCATAGGAAAATAATAAGAGTACGGTACAATCAGATAGCAAACAATAAAGAATAGCGTATCAGAGCAAGAAACTCATATAACCACAGAAAGCAAATAAGAACAGATAATTGAAGATGCCATGCAAAGTAGAGGCAGAGTTGGTATCTTATTATCAGAGAATAAAAATACAAGAGATAGAAGAAGTTACGAGTCTTCTTCTCCTACCTGTGCATCAGCTTCATCAATTCTCTTGAGCTCAGCGTTGACCTTGGCTCTTATGGAAGCTAGATCTCTTGGGTTCTGGTAATCTGCCCAATGAGGCGCTAGTTTGCAATCTAGGTAGTTTCTTACAGCTTCTGATATATTCTTCCCTGTGTTGACCTTCATTTGCCACCAGACTTCAGCTTCTTGTAAAGAGCCACCATGGTTGATCTGGACAAGTCCATCATTGTCCATGAAAAGTTTCTCTTGTTGTAGTGGAGTCATGAGCTTCTTCATCTGAGTGAACTGAGCTCTGTCAGGTCTTGACATCCCACTTTTCATCCATTCATTAAATGAGAAGCTTGATGATTTCTTCCTGAATCTTTTAGGAGGTGGGGGAGAAGATCTGATCCCTGCAGTAGCTAGCTTCTTCTTCTTCGCAGCTTCAAAATAAGGAGCAGGATCAACATGTGAAGGGTTTTTGATGGATAGAGTTCTGGTGCTTGGGCCTTCTTCTTCGGTTTCTTCCCCCTTTTTGGCATCAACAAGATCGCCAAGGAGAAGTTCAATTTTAGAGAATTCTGAAGCTTGGGCATCTCTGATCTCTTCAAGAGCTTCAGGCAGAGTCTGTGTGACAGAGGCCAGTCCCTCAATCAAACTCTGTTGTCTTTCCATTGTTGATTGAATGCTCTGAGTGCTGGCTTCAAGGAGTACCATCTTCTGGTATCGCTCCTTGTCATTCTTCAGAATATTAGAGGCTTGTTCCTTGTGTTCTTTACAGAGAATCCCTATCTCCATAAAACGTTCTGAGGATTGATCAGCATTCCATTGTAGGATTTCTATGGCTTCAGTGATCTCCTTAAGTTTCTCGTTCTGATCGTTGAGAGATTGAGAGTGGAAATAGAGGACATAATTGATTCCATCTACTTCCTTGGAGACTGCATCAATCTTGTTATTGGAGGAGTTCATGAATGCATGCAGGGTCTCTGTCAGAGAGTCAACCTTCTCTGATATCTACTGTAAACCCTGGTTGAGGTTGATGTTGGTTTGGGTCAGATGCTCAAAGTGTTTGTCATTAATCCAGATAAGGTGATTCATCTTCTGAAGAAAGAACTGAGTGAATGTAATATGAGGCTCTGCAGGTGTAAACCCTGGCATCTCCAAACCTCTGCCCTTGGGTAATGGAGGGTTTGTGTTAGTGGGTTTAGGGGAGTTATCTCTGGAAGGTGTCTTCCTCCTCTTGGAAGTAAGATCAGAAGCGATAGATGATGTAAGGAATCCACCATTATCATCTTTTGAAGAAAGAACCTTGATGATATGCTCTTTCTTTGGCTTGGATGCCACAGAGTGTTGAGGGGAACTCTGTGGGTTTGCAGCACTGGAGATGGGCTTGGAGTGCTGTTGAGGGGGTGAGCAATGAGGAGTAGAGGTCTTCTGGTTAGGGGAGTTCTGATGAATGGGGGATCTCTGGTGGGGGGTTTTCTGATGTGAGGAGCTCTGGTGAGGAATGGGTTGCGGTGGTGGAGGTGGTGGAGGTAAAGGTGAGCGGTTTCTGGTAGGAGTTGATTATTTACAAGGTGAGGGTGATAGGATCCCAGGCTGAAGAAAATTATTGATAATAAAAATAGAGTGTTGGAGATATTTAATTGTGAATCAAGTTGGTCATAGATTAGCTTTATATTAAATCCTTGTATTTAATTAGTGCATAAATTAGATAGAAATCAGGCCAAGTGTTAGGCCCATTTAAACAGGCCAAAAGCCTGGTACGCCTAACCTAAACCTCGCCTATAAAAAGGGAGCCGAGGTTTAGGAAAAGGTTGAACGTCGTACTTATTATTTCATAGCCTTACGCTTATCATTCTGCTGTACGTTCCACGGTTTATCAAAGAAGGTTTTACGGTGATTCATTCTGTTTCATCTTTACGTTTAATCTTCCTTTGTTAGATCGATTATTCATTGCTGTTACAGAAACAGGGACTAACAATTGGTATCAGAGCCGATCGAGAACGATCAGAAGAACTCCTGCAGAATACTCTGTTTTTGTTAACGTAGTTCATTCTGTCGATTTTTTGCTCTGTAATTTTGTTTCTTGTTCAAAAGTTGTAAAAGTTACACCTTTGGAATCGCCTTTTCAAAGCGATCAAAGGGTATACTTCAGTTTGTGTTTTACGCAATCTTTGATTTCGAGATATCTCGAGCTAGGCATCTCGACATCCTATTTCTTCACAGGTTCTGCTACGTTTTTCGAGCTGAAAACTTTACCAGAAGATCTCGACATTCAACTCTACAGGAAACTATCTTCAGATTTTGATTATCTGATTTTTACAGGTTGAAAGATTTCGACATTGAGGATTTCGACATCTTGGATTTCGAAATCTTGATTTCGAGAAAAGGTTTCGACATCTGGTCTCGACATTTGACTCATCAGATTAAGATTTCGAGAGTTTAACTTCTCGACATTTCAAATCTCGAGATCAGCATCTCGAAATTTGAAATCTCGAGATCCCAAATCTCGAGATTCTTAATCTCGAGCCCAAATCTCGATACCGGGCCTCCTTTATCGAAATCTGAAATTTCGATATTCAGATCTCGACATCTGATTTTTCGAGATTCTGCCTCTGAAAATCTTTTGATCAATTTTTCTCGAACGGTCAGTTTAGTACAGCAATGGGTTCAGAATACAATGCACAAGGGAACAGCAGTACCCCTCCTAGCCTCAGGAAGGGAGAATATCAAATGTGGAGGAACAGATTTTTAAACTTCCTCGAGCACAAAGAGAACTCTTCTGCAATGCTCGAATCTTTGCTTGAAGGACCAGCGGAACTTTTAATTTCAGTTGGTGGAGATCCAGAGAACAATCCTCCTATTTTTCCAGAAATAAGGAGAAAAGTGCCATCTGAATACACAGAAGCCGACAAGCTCAGACTTCGTGGTGATCTTATGGCCAAAACGTACCTCCTTCAAGCAATACCAAATGAGGTTTATGTTCTCATAGATAGCATGCAGACAGCTAAGGAAATGTGGGATGAAATAGAGAAGCTGCTACAAGGCACAAGCATCAGCCTCAAAACAAAGAAGACTATAATTCTCATCGCTTATGACTCCTTCAAAGCAGGACCAGGAGAACCATTGAATGAGACTTACAACAGACTTGTTCAACTGGTAAATGAACTCAGAAAGATCAAAGTATTCAGATCTAATCTGGAACTAAATATTAGATTCTTATCCAGCCAGCATCCTGCTTGGGAAAAGACAGTGAAGGATGTCAGATCACAGATAGATTTGGACGAAATTGACCTCTGCACTCTCTATGAACATCTGAAGCAATTCGTCAACGAGGTTGCCTGTGCTGAGGATCATCACACCACAAACCCCTTAGCTCTTGTAATGGATGCTCAGCCAAGAAGGACAACCACTTCACTAAAGAAGAAAAAGAAGAAGGTGGTGGTTGAATCAGATGATGATGAGAGTGACGATGACAAATCTGATCTAGAGGATGAGCTAGCAGACTTACAGAAGAAGATGGCAATGCTGGCCAAAAGATTTGCTAAGAAGAACACCTCCTCCAACAGGCTGAGAACTTCCTCCTCAAACTACAAGCAGAAGAACCATGATCAAGGATCTTCTAGGAAGGCATCATCAGCAGAAGAACCTCCCATACTTCTTTAAATAATCAAATGCAGTCCTTACTTGAAAAGGACAATCTAATCAAAGAACTAAAGGAGAGACTAGACAATAATCATAGAGTTCTGAAACAGAATCTAGACCAAAAGTCTTCCTTAAGTATTCAACTTGAAATTGCAAAAGATCAAGTCAAAAAGGTGTCTTCAGATTTTGAAAGCTTTGAACTTAAGATAGCTGAATTAACTAAGAAATTTGAGGACAGTGAACGGGGAAAAAGCACAGCAAAGGCTGAATGCGATTTTTTGCATAACAAAAGAAGAACGCTTTTAAATAAAGTAAAAGAACTAGAAGATCTAGCTGCTAGAAGAGGTCAATCTGAACAAACTGTTTTTCTGCTTAACAACAAACAAAAGGATGACCGATTCTACAATGCTAAAACAGGTCTGGGCATAACCAACCCACGTAATCTTAAGAAAGTTAATTGCCTTCAATTCTATAACAAAGATTACATGGGACTAGGGTTTGGCGAGAAAATGTATTTTCGAAGTGATGAAGATTATGCTGAAGCAGAAGAAGAAGAAAAGAGAAAGAAACCAAAACCTGCGATTTCTTGTGATTATCCCTCTGTAAATGAAAAACAACTTTCAGAAGAAAAACCGACTTCCTGCTTTAATGAATGCCTAGACCCCTATGCTAAAGATATTCCTCACATAGGACACCCTCTAGACCCTCCCCTAAGAGTTGGTATTGCTAAAACTGGTGAGGAACCATGTATTTTTCCCATGGCTCAAAAGCTCAAAAACCTACAAAAAACTCTTGATAACGAGAGAGAGAGATTTGAAACTGAAAAGAAAGGTTTTGAGCGCAACTGGCAGGAACTTCTTCAAAAATTTAATGATTTGAGTGAGCAGTTTCATGCTAAAACAGACCCCTCTACGACCAAGCCTGACACCTCACACACCTCACATGAGAAAAACAATGCTTTTAAAGGTTCGTCCACTCACCTCTCTTCTCCTTTGTTTACAGGGAATGAAGTGAATAAGGAAGGAGAAGAGAAGAATGAGTGGAGGAAAAAGAGGAAGGAAATCGCAGAAGGCAAAAAGAAAGTTTTTGAGAAAAGTGCCAGCCCTAGATCTAGTTCTATTTTTTATTCAAAAGTTAATTGTAATTCTGTCTCTACAAAGCAAACTTCTAACAGTTCAGTCTTGAGTCCCAAGCTGAATATTTCTGAGACATCTTCTAGACAAAGTTCTATTTTTAATACAAGTGTTGCTTATGGTTATTCTATTCCAGATCCCCATAATTATGAATGTGATATGAATGTTGTTAAATCTAAGCCTTCCAGAAAGCTTAAACCTGAAAAAGAAACCAAGAAAGGAACTTCCAAGGGAACGTTTTGTATTCCAGATATGAAATATGACCTTAGAGTTCATTCTAGGAAACATGTTAATCGGCTTTCTAAGGAGGAGATTTTCAAAACCAAACTCAAGAAACAACCGTTCAATCACAAAGCACCTGTCTACTCTCCTCCTGAACCTAAAACGAAAAGATGGGTCCCCAAGATAAGACCCGTCAAAACTGAAACTGAAAGGTGGGTCCCCAAGATGAGACCTACCAAACCTGAATCGAATAGGTGGGTCCACAAACGAAGACCCATCCAAACTAAAACTGAAAGGTGGGTTCCCAATCGTAGACCCATCATAACTGAAACTGATAGGTGGGGTCCAAATCGAAGACCCATCATAACTGTAACTGAAAGGTGGGTCCCCAAACTTAGACCCACAAGGACTAAAATGGAAAGGTGGGTTCACAACATCAGACCCACCAAAATGGAAAGTGCTAGGTGGACTCCAAAAACCAGACACACTGCAAAAGCAGATCTGGCAATTGGAAAGCCCATCGAAGATAGATCTTTTGTTGAAAGAGCAGCCGACCTTGGATCACTGCTCAAAGCAAGTTTTAAAAGGGTGTTTCTTGATAATAAGGAAGGACCCACTCCAAGTTGGGTACCTAATCCTATTTGATTGTTTTGCAGGATGGTCATGTGTGGCACTTAGACTCAGGATGCTCAACCCACATGACCGGAATAAAGCACCTTTTGAGCAACTACACCAACTGCTACGGAGGAAATGTCAGATTCGGGAATGACGCCTCATCTCCTATCCTTGGGTACGGGGACGTCATCTGTGCCAGCGTCACAATAAAAGATGTTTCATTCGTGAAAGGGCTCAAACACAACTTACTGAGCATTGGACAATTCTGTGACAGCGGGATGGAAGTGAGGTTCTTTGCAAAACAATGCTGTGTTCTTGACAGCACAGGGAATACATTATTAACGTGTTACAGAACATCAAATCTGTACACTATTGATCTAAAAAGCGTCCAATCCACCACTTCCATCTGTCTGCTGTCCAAAGCTTCAACTGAACAGAACAACCTATGGCACAGACGTCTCTCCCATCTGAACTTCAAACATCTATCAACCTTATCCTCCAAGAAACTTGTCAAGGGGCTTCCTCTGCTAAAGTCTTCCGCTGAAAATCATTGTAGTGCCTGCAAAATGGGCAAAATGACGCGAAGCTTCCACAAGTCAAAAACCGAACCTTCATCTACTCATCAGTTGCAGCTAATACACATGGATCTATGTGGACCTATGAGAGTACAAAGCATCAACGGTCGCAAATACACTCTGGTGATCGTTGATGACTTCTCTAGGTATACATGGACAAAATTTCTCTGATCAAAAGACGAAGCTGCGGAAAACATTATGACCTTTATCAGAACGATCTAGAAACTGCTACAGCACAGTGTTCGAATTGTGAGAACTGACAATGGTACCGAGTTTAAAAATCAGACTCTCACTGAGTTCTATGAATCACTCGGTATCACTCAGCAATTTGCAGCAGCTAAAACTCCCCAGCAGAACGGAGTTGTTGAGACAAAGAACAGAACCCTTGTTGAAGCAGCACACACCATGTTAATTCAATCAAGATTGCCTCACTTCATGTGGGCAGAGGCAATCAATACTGCGTGCTTCACTCAGAACAGAACCTTCATCCACAAGCGCTTCGACAAGACTCCATATGAGATCCTTTTCAACAAAACTCCTGATATTTCTTTCCTTAAGGTTTTTGGCTGCAAGTGCTTCATACTCAATGATCGGACTGAGAGAAGTAAGCTGGATCCCAAAGCCAGAGAAGGCGTGTTCATTGGCTACTCACTGCAATCCAAAGCTTACCGAGTCTATCTCAGAGACAAGAGGACTGTCATCGAGAGTGTAAACGTTACATTCTATGAAATGGCAGACTTTGCTATTGAACATCTCCAGACCGATCCATCCACTGCTGTACCAGTAGCTTCTGATAAAGCTGAACCAAATACCGAACACGACGATGTGATTCTCGACTCTCTCTTCAGAAACTTTTACGAGAACTCACAATCTCCACCTCCTGCATACACTCCAGAGTCAACATCAACTCCAACAGCTGAGATTCCGCTCCTCACAGGACCAGATGACGTACCATCCACACCCTCAACCCCTCAAACCAATCCCAGAGGTGTGGATGATCACGGCTTTGCCATAAGTCCGGAATCATCTCCACTACACACCACAGCTGCTCCAGAGCCTTCAAACTCATATCAGGACTCAGATCAACCAATAATTACTCCAACTCCTCTAGCTCATGAGAGGAAGTGGACGAAAGCACATCCTGTTGAACAGATAATAGGTGATCCAAGTCAAGGTGTGCGAACGAGATCAGCAACAACAAATGAATGTCACTATGCATGCTTTCTAAGCAAGAATGAACCGTCCAAAGTCTCAGAGGCACTCGCTGATCCAGATTGGGTGATTGCCATGCAAGATGAGCTCAATCAATTTGACAGACTAGATGTATGGACACTCGTGCCTAAACCCCCTCAGAAAACCATCATTGGCACAAAATGGGTGTTCAAGAACAAGAAGGACGAAGAAGGCATAGTGATAAGGAACAAGGCACGACTGGTCGCTAAAGGATATAATCAGCAAGAGGGCATAGACTATGATGAAACATTTGCACCCGTAGCAAGAATTGAAGCAATCCGCCTCTTTCTTGCGTACACGGCCCACAAGAACTTTACTGTCTTTCAAATGGATGTCAAGACTGCCTTTCTGAATGGAGTCTTGGAAGAAGAAGTCTATGTCGCTCAACCCGAAGGATTCGTAGATCCCAGATATCCCGACCATGTGTACAAGCTAAAGAAAGCACTGTATGGGTTAAAATAGGCACCAAGAGCTTGGTATGATGCATTAACCGAATTTCTGATTGACTCAGGTTTCTCAAAAGGGAAGATTGATACCACACTTTTCATCAAGCGACAGAAGTCTGACATCATCCTGATTCAGATCTATGTTGATGACATTATCTTCGCCTCCTCTAATCCACGTCTGTGCATACACTTTGAGAAACTGATGAAAACCAAGTTCGAGATGAGCATGATGGGAGAACTGAATTTCTTCCTAGGCCTGCAAGTAAGACAACTTTCTGACGGCATTTTCATCAATCAGTCAAAGTATATTCTGGAAATGCTTAAGAGATTCAACATTGATGGCAAATCTTCCATGACGACCCCCATGTCCCCAACCAACAAACTGGACTCAGACCCCTCCGGGAAGTCAGTTGATGCTACAAACTACAGGGCCATCATTGGATCTTTGCTATATCTCACATCAAGCAGGCCTGACATTGTTTTCTCCACATGCTTATGTGCACGCTTTCAGGCAAATCCGAAGGAATCCCATCTGACCGTTGTTCGAAGAATTCTGAGATATCTCAAAGGCACTGTGAATCTAGGCCTTTGGTATCCCAAGCACTCAGGTTTTGACCTAGTCGGATACTCGGATGCTGACTTTGCTGGTTGCCGGATGGACCGCAAAAGCACGTCGGGGGCAGTCCAATTCTTGGGCGATAAGTTAGTCTGCTGGTCTTCCAAGACACAGAACTGTGTGTCAACATCGACGGCCGAGGCAGAATACGTCGCGGCTGCTAGCTGTTGTTCACAAATTTTATGGATGAAGACCCAGCTAAAGGACTACGGTTACACACTCCGCCATATCCCGATCTACAGTGACTCTCAAAGCGCCATAGCCATCACCAGCAACCCAGTTCATCACTCCCGCACCAAACACATCGACCTGCGCTATCATTTCATCAAGGATCATGTGGAGAAAGGAGACATTGACATGTATTTTGTAAGCTCAGAGCTTCAACTGGCTGACTTGTTCACTAAGGCATTGGATGAAAAACGATTCCAGTTCCTAGTCTCTAAGTTGGGCATGTTGAACCTCGAGCCCGTTTAATTATGTCTCCACTGATCTAAAAAGTGTGTGTGTGTGTGGGATCTGTAAATAGTGTGTGTGTTGCATGTGTTGAGGGGGAGAAAACCAGAAAAATAACAAAAAATAGTGTGTGTGCGTTGCATGTGTTGAGGGGGAGAAAACCAGAAAAATAACAAAAAATAGTGTGTGTGCGTCGCATTCTGTACATAGTGTGCTTTGCATGTGAGTGTTTTTTTTGGTATCCAACTCAGGGGGGAGATTTTTTTTCTTAAGGGCCAAATTTTTCAAAAAGTTTTTTTAAACCCAGATCTCTGTTTTCGGGCCATACTATCAAACTGTTTCGAAAGCCCAATTTTCGTCTATAAAAGGGTCCCGAGAACGCTGAGGCTTTTCATTACCGTCTCTGCCTTCTTAGAGTTCTCGAGATCCTTCATCTCCCAAAATCGATCTCCCTCCTCTCGCTTCCAAAGATAAAGGTAGTTGATATGATCGAACTTCACTAAATGGTTTTCGAACCTCGTCTCAAATCAAAACAAAGGATTTTTCTTGACGTTGTTTCGACAAATCTCGCAAACGAACATTGAAACTCGGAACTATGTTTTTTTGATTATATGTGTTTTTGGTTGATTGCAGGTGGTTTCGTCTTCGGTCGAAAGGCAAAACGTCTCGATTTCTTTAGTTTTAAAGCTCAGGATCTCGATCTCGTCGTTTGAACTTCGTGATGAGATCTCGAGATTTAAAACTCGAGATTCAAATCTCGAGATTTAAAACTCGAGATTGATATCTCGAGATTTAAAACTCGAGATTGAGATCTCGAGATTTAAAACTCGAGATTGAGATCTCGAGATTTAAAACTCGAGATTGAGATCTCGAGATTTAAAACTCGAGATTGAGATCTCGAGATTTAAAACTCGAGATTGAGATCTCGAGATTTAAAACTCGAGATTGAGATCTCGAGATTTAAAACTCGAGATTGAGATCTCGAGATTTAAAACTCGAGATTGAGATCTCGAGATTTAAACCTCGAGATACGGTTTTCGAGCTTTTGCCTTAGCCGATTTTAACCACCACCTGCACTCTACTTTTCAAAACCAAACCAAACAACAGTTCATCTAATTTCAGGAAACCAAAAAAAAAAAAAATAAATAAAAATGGACTTTTGCACTGACCCATGTTTTTCCACAGCTCATAATGGCAGGTACACAAAAGAGACATAACATTGACGACGCCATCTACCCACAAGATAGGTGGGTCAAGGTGCTGGACAACAACTTCCAGCTTGATCTGACTATTTTCAAGTGTCAGGATCCAGTCATCCCCGGGATTCTGAAGCGCCACTATCTCTGGACCGCCTTCCACAAATCAAAGTCGGTGCCAGAAATCTACCTACAACAAGTATGGGGACATATGCGCACCGAGTCCACAAAAGACCGCACTAAAATCCTCACAAAGCTCAACAACATGAGGATTGTTCTGACTCCAGCAACTCTACGCTCTACACTGGCGCTCCCCGAACATGACAGCTATGATCCTCTTCCTTCTATTCCGGATCTTCTCAAAGAGGTCGTGGCTCTGGGTTATGACTCTCTACTACCAAAACTGTCAAATTTCAATGGAGCATACCTTTATCGTCCCTGGAAGAGCCTTTTCGGGCTAGTCAACAAGTGCCTCTCCCCAAAGCATGCCGGACTGGACAAATGCAACAAGCAAATACTCTGCGTCTTCCACGGCATCGCATATAACAAGAAGTATGACATGGCTCAGCTCTTCTTCTCAGAGCTGATGGACCTTGTAAAAGCCAAAGAGAAAAACAGGTCAGGCACCATTCCATACGCCAGGTGGTTGGGGCTGATCATCCTTGACTGCATGACCGCAAACACATCCATTCCCAGACGTATTGATGAACCACACTTCATAGCTCCAAAGCTCCAATACTTCAAAGCTGATAAGAAAGCAGCTCAGGGACTGCGGATTCCGGATGCTCTGCTCAACCTGGCAAATCAGTCAAATCCAATCATCATAGCATACAAGGAAAACCTTGAGAGAACAGTCCCTATGGTTCAGAAAAACCCATCTGGACCTACCCAGGGGACTAAACCGAGAGTAAGTAAGGGTCCCAAGAGCGCCCCAAAGCCACAAAAGCCAGTGGCACGTCGGCCCGATGAAGGAGAGTCCGATGAATCTCTCGAGAGGACTCGGACAACTGAGGGCAAACCGACGAACGCTGAGGAATCTGCTGATGACTCGCTCAGCTCGGCCAACAAAGAGGCTGACGACGAGGCTTCTGATAGCGTGGCCAGAAGTGACAACGATGATGATGATGATGATGATGATGACGATGATGTTGACGATGTGGACCACACTTTCGCTCTCATCAAAAGGGGTAAGCTGCCTATTGAATCTCCTCCGAAGAAAATCACCGCTGAGGATGCAGCTCCCATTATTGCTACACACCCCAAAGAGCTCGTCATCAAAACCATGGTGGCCAGTCACAAAATAGAAAGTGCTATTGGCATCATCAGGGAGCAGCGCATCAAAGCGAAAAATGATGCTCCACAGTCACTCAACTCCAAGAAGCGACGCCTCGTCAAAAGACACCTTGTAGACGAGGACGAAATGCATATCTTCGCTGATTGTCAACCCTTCATTAATATAAGCCGAGCTGAATCTTTAAGTGCAGGAGCCGATCTTTTTGGTTCCCGGGTAGAAGTCGCAGCATCTGGCTCAACTGCGCAAGCACGGCCTTCTCCCAGCCACTCGATAGCCTCCCAACAGGCTATTGTTTCAAAACAGCGGGACTCACCCACCTCTCTGGTTCCCTCCGAACCAGTCGAGCGAACTAGTGGCCAACAACCCGAGGTCACCACCACTTCCTTGAGCACATCGAGTCTAGGTGTCACACTCCCTACATTTTCTAATTTTTCTAGGACACCTACACTATTCACCGCACATACAGGTGCACGCACCCTTGAAGCAACGACCAGAGTACCAACGATGACGGTCGGAAGCCCTGCTACGCCCACAATGACTCCATCATTGAATGCAGGCCACACATCAGCTCTCTTCACTGATGCTGTGACAACAGTTATAACCCCTGTAACTGAACACCTCACTACCGAAGACGTCACCGTTCTTATGCACCGTTTCTTGGATTCCACCATTAAGCCATGGGTGCAACAAGCATTTACCGCTTGGGCACAAGAATCCAAGACCACCCCGGCAGTGCATAGTGAACACAGCCAGCCTGAACCACACCCATCACCTTCTCACACCAAAACTCAAACCTCTCTAGTCATATCCGCCACCTCCACCAAAGTCCATAGCCCTATCTCTTCTCGGGGAACCCATGATACAGAACAAGTATCATCCCCACACCCGACCACACCTCCCATCGAACTACTATCCCAACCCTTCGAAGTCCTGGCATCGATCTTGCTGGATCATCTCCTAAACATACCCCACACTGACCTCACTCCCTACCAGCAAGGCGTCCTTACTGCCCTTCTCGCTAATCCGGACACCAAGGGAACCTGCCGTGAAAGTCCCCGCGGTCACAAACGTTCACATGAGGATCCCGATGATCCGGAACCTCATGAGGGGGAGAACAAGAGGCCACGGATACTCGAGCAAGGTGCCTCTACCACTCATAGCCCCCAAACCGAACAACCTGAGACTATCATCAACCAACCACCACCATCCCCTTGCCAAAACCAAGCCTATCTCTCTAGCGTGGTCGAGCTAGACAAAACATCCCGAGGCATATCTCCCAGAGATACTGTTCGAGGAGGGGATGGAAGTCCTGATGATGCTACCACTGGTACATCCTTCACATCAGGCCATCAGTTGGAACCTAGTTCTAAGCTGATGTCAACGGGCAATCCAAGTGAACCCGGCAGAGCTACCAAGGAACAATCACCGCCTCAAAAGCAGCAAAGAGTTCCATACATCCCCCCAGGCAAAGACATCCATGATGCACTGGAGGAGGCGGTGATATACGACAAATGGCCGAGACAATGGACAGAATGGGATGATCTCCGGAATGAGGCTGAACAAGAGGACATGCAAAGAAACTGGTGGCTACGAGAGCTTATTAACAAATGCTCTGAAGATATCATTAGACTTGAGGACGATGAACGCAAGGAAGGGGAGAACTACAAGGAATCCCAGAAAGCTCTTGAATCGGTCGTTAGACAATCAGCGGGAAGACTTCCCAAGACAGAGAAACCCTGGGACAACGTTCGCATCAAAACCCCCTTCCAAGAAGAAATCAGAAAGCATATCTGGCGTAGACCAGACAAAGTCAAGCCACTGAACGAACTGAAGCTAAGAGGCCTTACTCACTTGAAAGGAAAGCAAGCTGGAGGTCATCTGCATATGTTGCTTCAAAGGTCAACCGGTACACAAAAGAACTGATGGAACAAGATCTGAAGTCGAATATTCTCCCGATTCATCAAATTCTGCAAGTGAAGGCTGAAGACTACCATGGAGTAACATTCTACACTTACAGACTTCAACGCACCGATGGGAGCGAATTTACTTGTCAAGAGAACGACTTCATCATGCTGAAACCGGATGACATCTACCAAATGCTCATGGCCTACAGATACCTTCCAGTCAGACAGAGCATAGTATACAGCGAAGGCCTCGCAGCTATCAAGAGATTCATGCTCAGACAAATCCGAGTACATTCTTCACATGACCTACAGATGGCTATTGAATGCAATCTGAAGAAGACAAATCTGACAAAGCCAAAATTGTATGGTCCAGAACTTGAAGATTTCCCAGCCTACCACATCTTCTTCACACTGCCAGCAGTCACCTATCTGAACCACAAGAACGAAAAGCGTCTGATGGTAGTCAGTGAAATCGAGAAGTACTGCGACGGAACACTGAAGATAATCAGAGAGCAGATTCTACAGATGAGCGCAAAGGTGGAAGAAAATCTTCAAGAGGCATCGTCTTATGTTCAAAAGGAACACTCTACTGTAGAGAAAAGTTTAAAGGCCATTGACGATCGCCTCGAAAAGAGAAATATGCTGAGGCAGTATGAACATGCACTTGGTTTAAGGAAGCACTACTTCAAATCACAGA
Source organism: Cuscuta europaea (assembly GCA_945859875.1). Classification (NCBI taxonomy): domain Eukaryota; kingdom Viridiplantae; phylum Streptophyta; class Magnoliopsida; order Solanales; family Convolvulaceae; genus Cuscuta; species Cuscuta europaea. The sequence goes on from CAMAPE010000016.1 coordinate 15,647,167, forward strand.
AGCAATAAGAGAATGACACTTGATCACAAAGGGGGAGATTGTTGGAGATATTTAATTGTGAATCAAGTTGGTCATAGATTAGCTTTATATTAAATCCTTGTATTTAAATAGTGCATAAATTAGATAGAAATCAGGCCAAGTGTTAGGCCCATTTAAACAGGCCAAAAGCCTGGTACGCCTAACCTAAACCTCGCCTATAAAAAGGGAGCCGAGGTTTAGGAAAAGGTTGAACGTCGTACTTATTATTTCATAGCCTTACGCTTATCATTCTGCTGTACGTTCCACGGTTTATCAAAGAAGGTTTTACGGTGATTCATTCTGTTTCATCTTTACGTTTAATCTTCCTTTGTTAGATCGATTATTCATTGCTGTTACAGAAACAGGGACTAACATAGAGTGATATTAAATAATGGTGGTAGAGTAAAACTAAGGGTTCTGGGCCATGTATATGGGCTTGGGCTGGCCTTTAAGAATAAAATTAGTATATGAGTGAGAGGGAAGAGAGAGGGAGGTTAGGCAGAAATTGGAATTAGGCTTTGGACTTGGGAGAGGGGACTGCTCGAAGTGTCTCATTCTGATTTCTTCTCTTTCTTTCTATTTACGCCATTGTAATCCGGTTGAAGTTCTGAAAACCTCATCAATAAACTACTAATTTCTACTGTTTTGCTGGAGGGTGCTAACATTGGTATCAAAGCAGTAGGCCATGGGAAGCTTCGATTGACATTCACGCAACTAAAAAAAATTGAGAATCGCACTTCTGGTTTGCGCGCAAATCTGGAGAATAGCACCTGGACGAAGATGGAAACGATGCTGGACGAGATGATACACCATTTGCGTAAACAGCGTCGCAGGAGAATTAGAGGCCGAGCGAGGAGTCCTCCTAGATGCCGTCGGCCAACTGAAAATCAGGTCTCTACGGCCGTTGCTCTTCCTAGTTCGCAAAAGCGAACTGCATCCCGTAGTTCGCGAACATCTTCGCAATCGCAAGTCTCTTCTCAGTCGCGATCTTCGTCTCAATGATTGAAATGGTGAACTTCTTCGCAATCGCTACCTTCGTTTACTTGTTCGCAAATGGAAACTCAATCCGTGCCTCACAGTTCGCAAACTTCGTCGCTATCAGTTGTTCTGAGTTTGCAACTTTCTTCTCCGTTGCAAGCAACTCCTTCTTGTTCTAGTCCTCTGGCTTCGCTGCATGCAGATATTGTCAGTTCGCAGGTCGACTCACTCGCCGTATCTCACAGCTCATCCGCTTCAGATTCATTCTCTTCCTGATCCTTCGACCTAGTCGCATCAGAAAAGGGACCCCAAGGGACTCTACCAACAACAAGGAACACAAAATGGAAGCAGGTTGCACCATCACTTATGGAATCAGACCCCGAAGAGGATGTTAATATACCTACAGGCCTGGGACAGGCAGTTTATTTGTGTAGGGGAGATATGAAACCTCCTGAGTTTGCTGTTAAGGATGAACCTCTTGGTTATTTTGATGTTGGAATGATGATAGAATGGAACAAGATCAAGCACTATGAAGAGATTATGGCTGCAGCAGATAATGATTCCGAAAGCATAGATAGGAGAGAGATAACCAAATTCATATCAGTCAAAATCAATGCTGAAACTGACTTTGAAATTGTAATCGGAAATGCTTTATGGGGGCAAGCTTATGTGCAGGGTGTAATTCTCTTTCAGAATTTCTATTTGCTGAAGAGACTACACAGTCCGTCGGTCACAGAAGAAGAATTGGAGGTTCATGGGTGTCCTGGTGTGAAACATAAACCCTCCTTTGGTGGTGGTGTGATGTACTGGAACCCTTCTGAGTTTTTGGAGACTGGATTTTTGTATCTTCACTTTGTTCACATAATAGTTCTGAGGTGGGATGAGTGGCAGATATGAAATGGGTTATGGATGACAGGGTTGCCTTCATTTCCTCTCACAGTACTTCTCTTTGCTCTCCCTTTAATCATTTTGGCTCAGGAATTAGTGAATATGCTATATCAAGAAGTAAAGTTCATACTGGCAAGGTTGCACAGACAGCAATGGCCACAATGATAGGTGAGAAGTATGCCTCAGCTTCCTTGTCTAATTCCAGAAGCCAAAGAGTTCCAGCGCTTCACGCTGGTAGTTCAAGCTTTGAGCATTGGGGAATATTGTATTGGCTTCATTATGGAATTAATTTTGAAGAATTTGGGGTACACTTGGATGTCAGTGGTGTAGTTTGGCCACCATGGAGAAGTAAAAGTGTTTCAGGTCATCAATCAACACAGCCTCTGACCGGAGCATTAATGCAAGATCATTCAATTGCAATATCACAGACAACTCGTGTGCAGGAGCCTCCTGATACTTCATTTCCTCTACAACTATTTGAAATGCTGAACGGGCCTTCAGAGAAAGCATCTCTTAGTTTGATCCACAGCAATCCTCATGAAGAAATCAACACATTCTATAAACAGATGGCTGCCTGTGATTTCTCATCTGAGGTGAAGGCTACGTGCCCAATTTTGTCACTTATGTCGGAGATATCTAAGGTAAAGAGCAAAGAAAAACAATCAAAGGAAGCGAATTATATGCAAAGGGCGAATTTTTCCTATGGCAGCGACGGCGGCGGATCCGCCACCAAAACCAAATCCTTGGGCTCAGAAATCATTCGCAGAGGTCGTGGGGGGACAATCGTCTCTTTCGGCTAAAATTCCAACGAGATTTAGAGGGATGCCTTCAATTTCTTTTTCAGATGAAGACATTAAAATTCTGGCTAACAAGCACGATCGTGACTTGATTGGTTATTTTTACAAAGGTAAACCCTCACTAACGGTGATTCGAAAATCTTTTGAGATAATTGGATTTATGGGAACCTTTCATTTGGGAGTGTTAGATAATAAACATGTGCTGATTCGCTTTACTATGGAGGAGGATTTCCTCTGTTGCTGGACTAGACAATCCTGGGTAATTCAGGGACATGTTATGAGAGTTACTAAATGGACCCCTGAATTTCGTCCAAATGTGGAATCCCCACTGGTTCCGGTTTGGATTGCTATGGAAGGTCTCCCTATCCACTTGCAGGATAAGAGAGCCTTACTGGATATTGCTCGGCTTATTGGCAAGCCTCTCAAAATTGATTCCGCAACGGCTAGTTTATCTCGCTCGGCTGTTGCACGTGTTTATGTGGAGTTAGACCTCACTAAGGAAATGCCTAATAAGATCTGGATTAATTTCGGTTCCTATGGCTTCTCACAAACTATTGTTTATGAGAATCGTCCTGATTATTGTTCTTCATGCCTACACTTAGGGCATGCTCATCTTAAATGTCCTAAGAAGGCCTTAGAATAGCCCAAGATGATTGCTTTGCCTAAGGACAGGTGGGTCGCAAAATCTCAAAATGCAGGTGAACAAGAGAAGATTAAAGAGAAGAAATTTACCGCTGAAGAAAAAGGGAAAGGGAAAGTTACAGAGATTTTAACAAATGATAAGCAATCTACTTCTTTTCAACAGAATGGGCATGTCATCAGTGATTCTGAAGTGGAAGAAGTCTTCCTTGACTCTGTGGCTCAACCTTCTGCAGAGGAAAGGATGTCCATCCAATCATTGTTTCACAATACAATCCCAGGCCTCTCCATATCTGATCCTAAGAGCATAACTTTGGTCAAAGATGATAGTCATCTTCATAAGATGCATCAATTGTTTGATAGGGATCCTGTATTAATAAGCAAGGAGTATCATTCAGAGGGGGAGCAGTCCAAATATGAGGTAGAATGCAATCTACAAGGGTTGGAACCAGGAATACTTAACAGGGTTGACTTCATGGCAAGAAGACTTGCAACAGAAGACACACCTAATACCTCTGACAATCCTGGAGTAGAAGAAGAATTCCAACAGCACAACCAGCCTGCATCAGAAAATATTAACCAATCAGATGGAGAAGAAGAGAAGTTTATCAAGGTAGAAAAAAAAGAGGGCTAGGAGAAAATCACCTACTGATCCATCTTTGAGGAGATCAACTAGAAGTGCAGCCAGGGGGGCTGAGCTCCAATCTCTCAAATGAATTGCCTAATCTGGAACACTAGGGGTCTGGAATCCTCCAGTTCCAGACTTAGTTCCCTAGTTCAACAATGGAGGTTGATGCTTTTGGTGATCATTGAACCTATGGTTGATAGCTCTAAGATTAATCACTACAAATCTGTTTTGGGTTTTTTAGATGCTGGTTTTTCTTCCTCTACTAAAATCTGGATTTTTTGGAACTCCAAAGACCTTGTTATCAATCAGTTTCACTGGCATACCCAATTTGTACATTTCAAAGTTACTTGTAACATGTATAAAGGCTGGATTACAGGAATATATGGGAGGCACAGTTACATCACTAGGAGAGAACTTTGGAATTTTCTTACAAAATCTCATCTAGTATGTCTGAGGCCTGGATACTGGGAGGGGACTTTAATGAAATTGCCAAATATGATGAGCATAAAGAAAATTCAATAACTTTTTTAAAGGTTGTAAATGAGTTCTCAGACTGCATAGCTGCTTGTGACTTGATTGATCTGCCATGCTCTGGCCCTAAATTTACATGGACAGGAGTTAGATCTAATGGCCGAGTTTGGAGAAGGCTGGATAGATGTTTTTTCAACAAGCATTGCATTGATTACTTTGATCATATTCATGTATCTCTTCTTAATAAATCACCATCAGATCACAATCCCATTTTCATTCAGTGTTCCAATAAAGGCTTTTCTGGACCTAAGGCCTTTAGGTTTCAGAATATGTGGTTTAAACATGCATCATTCTCGGATTTTGTTAAGACCAAATGGAGTTCATATGAATATGGAGGAGGTATGAGGGGACTGATCTTCAAGCTACAAAGTCTGAAAAGGGATTTAAAGATTTGGAACAAAGAGGTTTTTGGTAATTTATTTGATGATATAAAAATTTGTGAACAAGAGGTGCTTTTGGCAGAAAAAGCTTTTGAAGAAAGGCCAAGTGATGATACTAAGGCGGACTGGGCTCATAAGAGGGGACTTTTGCTCCAAAAAATCAACCTTGAAAGGAAATTTTGGAAGCAAAAGGCCCACATCAGATGGCTTAAAGAGGGGGACTGCAACACAAAGTTCTTTCATTCTTTTGTCCAAATAAGGAACAGGAAACAGACTATTACATCTACCAAAGATCTTTCAGGGAACACTGTTACCTCTCCTAATTACTGTTGGAGATATTTAATTGTGAATCAAGTTTGTCATAGATTAACTTTATATTTAATCCTTGTATTTAATTAGTGCATGAATTAGATAGCAATCGGGCCAAGTGTTAGGCCCATATAAACAGGCTAAAAGCCTTGTACGCCTAACCTAAACCTCGCCTATAAAAAGGGAGCCGAGGGTTTAGGAATAGGTTAACGTCGTACTTATTCTTCATAGCCTTACGCGCATACTTTTGTGTTGTACGAGTTCACGGTCTATCAAAGAGGGTTTTACGTTGATTCATTATGTGTTCATCCTTACGTTTAATCTTGATCGTTAGATCGTTATTCATTGCTGTTACAGAAACAGGGACTAACAATTTCACATGAGGACAACCAATTGCTTACACAGCTACCTAATCAGGAGGAAATTAAACAAGCTGTTTGGGGTTTGAATCAGAATAGTGCATCCGGGCCAGATGGTTTCAATGGAAAAATTTTCAGGAAGTGCTGGGATATTGTGGGGATGGATGTTACCAGAGCTGTCCAGGAATTCTTCTTAGGAATTCCTATACCCCAAGGAATGTCTAGCTCTCTAATTGTTTTGATTCCTAAATCAGACAGTTCTACTTCCTTTGCAGACTATAGACCTATTTGTTTGTCTAATTTTGTTAGCAAAATTTGTACTAAAGTCTTAACTACCAGGATTAGTACAATTTTGCCCAAGATTATTTCAAAAGAGCAGGCTGGTTTTATGGCTTCTAGGGATATGGCTGATCAAATCTTGATTGCCCAGGAAATGATACACAGCATAGACAAGAAGGTTAGAGGATCAAATTTGGTGATCAAACTTGATATGGCCAAGGCTTTTGATAAGCTATCTTGGTTCTACCTTTCTGATATTCTGTTAAGTTTTGGTTTTTCTTCCCAGTTTATTCAGTTGGTCATGAATAATCTAAGCTCTACTTATTTGTCTATATTGATTAATGGTTGCCCTCATGGTTTCTTTAAACCTACAAGAGGGGTCAAGCAAGGTGACCCTCTTTCTCCTTTCCTATTTGTTATAGCTTCTAAATGTTTCTCGAGGGGTTTAAATTGGATTATGAGCCAAGGTAAAGTCAAACCTTATTGGATGGGAAGTTCTGGATACCCCTTATCACATCTTGGCTTTGCTGATGACCTTCTGATCTTTATTAATGGAGATTCCAGGTCTATTAATTATTTCAAACATTTTCTGGATAGTTATCAGGAGGCTTCAGGTCAATCAGTTAATTTGGAGAAGAGTGCACTTATCTGTGGTAATTCTACTTTGACTAGACAGACCCATATTAAGAATTTGTTGGGCATGAAAATGTCTTCTCTTCCTTTAAAATATCTGGGAGTGAACCTGCATAAAGGACTAAACAGATATCAGTATTGTGGGAATTTAATCAAGCAGTTTGAAAGGAAACTCTCTCCTTGGAAGCAAAAGAATCTGTCCCAAGGGGGCAGGCTCATCTTAATTAAACATGTTCTAAATTCTATCCCTCTTCATGTTTTAGCTGTTGACTTACTTCCAAAAAAAGTTATCAAAGTGTTGAATAGCAAACTGGCTGCATTTTTTTGGGGTTCATCTAATTCCAAGGATAAACATCACTGGATTGAATGGTCTAAACTTTGTCTTAGTACTGAGGAAGGGGGTTTGGGGATTAGATCATTAAATGATATGGAAAAGGCCTTTACACTCAAGCTCTAGTGGAAATGGAAAACAAGCTCCTCACTCTGGGCAGATTTTATAAGAGCAAGATATGATAGAAATGGGACTATGATACCTAAAGTTGGCGACTCTACTGTTTGGAGAAGAATTTGTTCCATTGATGACTATGCCTCTTCCTTATGCTCCACCAGCTCTACTGGTCTCCTTACCTGGAATGAGGAAGACAATGGTAATTTCACCTTCAGGTCAGCCTTTGAAGAGGTCAGAGAACATTCAATGACTAGTTTCTCTTTTCAACAATTATGGCATCCTAGGCAACAACTCAAGATTAAAATCTTTCAGTGGAAAGTTTTAAATAAGATACTTCCCTTCACTGATAACCTTGGCAGATTCAGAAGGGTGTTTAACCCTTCCATTTGTCCTTTATGCAGACAACAATCTGACTCCCAAGATCATGCCTTGCTTAATTGCCCAGTGATCAGGCCTGTTTGGAAATATTTTATGGGGATTTTGGGTATTCCTTTTACTCAAAATTTCATCTCTCAAGTCTACAGATTTTGGTGGTTAAATGCAGGAAGCAAAAATCTGGTAGATATTTTCAAGCAAAACCTAGCGGGAATTATAAGCTGGCATGTCTGGAAGATTTATGCAAATCAGGTCTGGGGGGATGGAGGTCCAATTCCATCTGCAGAGAACATCATTATTCAAATAAAAATTTACACCCAGAATTGGACTGTCAGCTTCCCTAGACTGAAAATCCGCAATATTGGTTCTATTTTGTTTGAGGAACACTTAATTCCTCAGAATTATAAATTGGGTGGAATGAACATGCAATTTATTCGATGGAGGAAACCAAGAGTTCTTAATAAATTAAACATCGATGCTAGCTACTTATCTGGCCGAGGTTCCGGAGGAGCCATTATGCGAGATACTAGAGGAGGTTTTCTTGGAGCTATAGCTTTTCCCATTCTAGCTTCCTCGCCGTTCGACGCAGAGCTCAAGGCCATCCATTTTGCTGTGCGATGGGCTGTGAACGAAGGATTCGATGCTTTTCAGGTGGAGTCGGACTGCTCTTTGGCGATTGCTTACCTTTCAGGTAGGGCTACGAGATGTTGGTTTGATCTGATTCAGGAAGTTCTACTGTGGAAAATTAGAAAAGCTATTGTTTTTGGACATGTCTACAGAGAAGCTAATTGGACCTCCCACCATTTAGCCGAAATTTGGGCCTCTCGTCTTACTACTTTTAGTAGCCCATCCGAATTGCCTATATTTGCAAAGCGGGCTTTCTTGATGGATCTATTTGGTATTCCTTCCCTTAGAATTTAATTACCTTGTATATCTTTATTTCTGGTTGTTTTTAAGGGAGGTTTTGGTCTGGTCCCCCTCTTTTTGTACTGTGCCGCTTCTTAATAAATTCTGGCTAATGTTCCCTGGCATTAGCCCCACTGATTTTGGTGGTTTGCCTTCCGGGATAAAAAAAATCTAAGGTAAAGAGCTTGGAGAGCATTAGTACTAGTGCAGCAACAATAGCTCTCGACTCTTTCACTACTTCTTTGAGTGTTGCTATTGGGCATAAATCTGGCCACGTTCACTATTATATGATCGGCAGCAGCTTTGGCTTGGAGAAAACAAGATTGCATTTGATCACTGAACCCAACACTGAAGTTTCCCTTTTCCCAAGTGGTGTTGGGTATCAATGCACAACTATCTTTTCACTTGACAGTTTCCGAGTATGCATCTGGCAGTGCATGGCATCAGGATCCAAAAGGGTTATGGCGTTTGAAAGCCGCCAGGTTGCTCTGCTTGATATTGGTTCACCCTCGGTTTTGTTTCTAATGTATAGTCCCTCTAGCTCAAGATCTATGGTCTTTTCTTCTAAGGCATCTTTGGGTGTTCATCAAAGCACTTTGAAACCGGGAGGACTTGCTTTGTGCGTAACCATAGATGGAAGCATTATTTTAATGACTATCAGCATTGGCAGTTTGATCAATTCGCAGCCAGTGCATCCAGAGAAGGATATTGAAAGGAATGATCAAACAGCACCATCTGATCATGAGGAACAAAACCATTACAAAGATCCCAACAATCAGTGTGTTCTCCAGGAAAGCAAGCTCATGGTTCAGCCATCAGTTAGATATTGGGAAGGAAGAGGCGCCAGGATGAAAATGAAGTTGACGATCAAGCCCTTTTCCTATCACCCACCTTGAGGACAAGGTGGTTGTCTAAGGGGGGAGATATGATAGGATCCCAGGCTGAAGAAAATTATTGATAATAGTAATAGAGTGATATTAAATAATGGTGGTAGAGTAAAAATAAGGGTTCTGGGCCATGTATATGGGTTTGGGCCGGCCTTTAAAAATAAAATTAGTATATGAGTGAGAGGGAGGAGAGGGGGAGGTTAGGCAGAAATTGGAATTAGGCTTTGGACTTGGGAGAGGGGACTGCTCGAAGTGTCTCATTCTGAATTCTTCTCTTTCTTTCTGTTTACGCCATTGTAATCCGGTTGAAGTTCTGAAAAACTCATCAATAAACTACTAATTTCAACTGTTTTGCTGGAGGGTGCTAACAGAGGGAGATTTAGATTTGGACTTCTGTGGAGTTGGGTTTCTGGTGGGTGATGATGGGGGAGAGGAGATTTTCTGTGGTGAAGGGGTTTTCTGATGAGAAGTTGAATGAGGGGTAGAGGCAGATTTTGGTGGAGTGTTGGCAGGAGAGATTATAACAACTGGAAGGGATTTGGGAGAGGGAGGAGGGAGTTCTGTGGAGTTATGAACAAAAGGGGAATTAGGAATTACCTCCATGACAGTTTCCTCAAACTGTGAGGCTCTTCATTCTTTAATCAGTTTCTCCATGGCCAATGGAAGATCATTAGCAGTGGAGGGTTCTCCATCTCTATGAACACAGGGACGAAATTTGATAAGAGACTCCTTCCTCTTCTTCTCCATGAGCCAGACATCAAAGTCACCCATTTCATGTTCCTCCAAAGCTTTCACATGCTTTTCTAGAGATGTTGAAATCAGAGGTGCTTTGCCTTGGTATTTCTCTTTCTTTTTCTGCAAGACAGAAATGAGGAGTGCAAGATCAAAGCATTGGGACACATCTTCTGTGCCTACCCAATGAAGAACTTCAGCTTCTTCTTCCTCGTAGTTATCAAAATATTGGATTATTTTCTGGAGTGGCCCCATCCTCCATCTTCTCCAGGCTAAAACTCTTTCAAACTACTTTTGAAGGATTGCATTAAAGTCAGTCTTTGGTGCTCTGTCAGAGATGACCTGAGGTTCTGGTAGAGAGTCCATGATGGGCATTTCTGAGTTGTTGCTTCATCCACAGAAGTTGGGCACAACAGCTTCCAGCAGCAATATACTCAGCTTCTGCTGTACTTGTTGAGATTGAATTTTGCTTCTTGCTAAACCAGGAGACAAGTCTCCCACCTAGCAATTGGCAGTGACCAGAGGTGCTCTTCCTGTCTAACCTGAACCTGCAAAATCTGAGTCAGAGTAACCAATTAGTTCAAAGTTACCTCCCTTGGGATACAATAGGCCTGCATTTGAGTTTCCTTTGATGTATCTGATGATTCTTTTAGCAGCGCTTAGATGGCTCTCATTGGGCTTTGATTGGTATCTGGCACAGATTCCAACAGAGAATGCATTTCCTTTAATTTAAACGGACTAATAGTACTACTCATACCAACAAGATGCATCTCCTTTTAAGGGAGCTCATTAGCCAAGAACTCCAAAGTTAAGCGTGTTTGCACGGGAGTAGTCTTGGGATGGGTGACCCCCTGGGAAGTGTCTTAGGGCGCACACGAGTGAGGAAAAAGTGAAAGAGATATGCCCTAGAACTATTCATATGTGTATGACTTATAGTTGGATATCTTATGCTTATTAATAAGGTTTATTTTATTTCACCTTATATTCTTAAATATAGTATATTATTATTACTAGTTCACCAAGTATGTGACTTGGTTGTGGAATACTAGTCGTTTCGTAAAATATACTTTGTCTCTAATCATATCTCTATAATCTAGGATTACATAGACAATTTTGATTAGAGTGTGGGTTAGCTGATGACTATGTTCCACAAGTCATGAATATGGTGATATCAAGCTAAACACACTAATACTTGTTGGTGAACAAATATTGGACCGACCCGTTTTGGGAACACTGCAAGGAAATGTTATAAATGTCATCAGTGATGTTCCCTTTAGTGAAATCATATCTTCCTCGGACCTGAGATCGCCATGGTTACCAATATAAGGATTAATACATTAGACATTATCAAACGTTACTCCTAAATGAGTAACTATAAAGATAATGATCAAATGTATTATGAAATATATAGAGGTATGTGGTTGGTTAAGATGGGATTTGTCACTTTCATATATTGAGAGAAGATATCTTTGGGCCCCTTGATAAGTATATTTAATTATAGCATGGCCATGCACAAATGAGGTGTCATTTGTATTAAATATACATGGAAATCAAGATACAATGATTGAACTATACAAGAATGACACTCGCCTAGTCTTGTGTTCAATCTAGATATCGTTTGGCAAAAGGAATATATATGTGACATAATATATTTATAAGTTGTGTCGTTTTGAATTTTATATCCTTTGGATAATAATAATGTCTTACTAGAGACCGAATTTTATTTGTATAATTAAAAGAGTATTTAATTATACTACCAAAGGAATATAAACCTATAGGGTCGCACGCTAAAACGTTTTGGATCAGAATCGGATAGTGTTTGGGTCTGAATGACTTCAAGCCCATGTCCGTTTGTTGCTAGGGTTTTCTACATTATGTTCTCTATAAAAGGAGAAGCCTAAGAGCTTAATAGGGCTGGCTGTTCTCACACATACATGAGACAAAACATAATTTGAGAAAACCCTTTTTGGATGCTAGTACATTGAGCAAGTCTGATCCGATCGTGTGTGCACACCGTAGAGGCGTGGTACTTTCTACGCTAGAACGACATAAACAAGTGCTAAGACCTAGGTTTCCATTGATCCATCAAAAGGTATGGTTTCATACGAATTTATAATGATTAGTTTCTTGATTTATTGCAAACTATATTGCTTATTAGCAATTGAAATTCATGGAATAGTATAGATCCTTTTGTAAATGTTTTTGCTTCGTATCAAGCATGAGATGCATGTTCGTAGCTCGTTTCCTAACAGTGGTATTAGAGCCTTGGCTTACTATTCCATGATTTTCAATTGGCATATTAGTATTTTTGGAAGAATCATGCAATACATCAAGTTTTGATCGAACTTTTGTATCATGTTTGTTGCGTTTCACAAACTGTCCATATTTCTTGAATATGACTTTCTTGAGATCTGATTATGGACTAGAACGAATTGCAACATCAATGTTTTTTTTTGTTTTTAAGTATGATTATTAGGAAAGTTCGAATTATATGCTAAAGTAACTGAATGTTCACAATTACCTTAATTAGCATATACGAATTTCCTATAATATTTTCAATCATATTCGATTTGATTAGATCAAATCTATTGGAATTGGTTGATTTGATTTTATGTCCGTTTTTTTACATATATGGTCGTGTTTTTAAGCATGTTTATTAGGAATATTCGTATTATATGCTAAAGTAATTGAATGTTCACAATTACCTTAATTAGCGTATACGAATTTCCTATAATATTTTCAATCATATTCGATTTGATTAGATCAAATCTATTGGAATTGTTTGATTTGATTTTATGTCCGATTTGTAACAAATATGATCTTGCTTTTAAGCATTTGTATTAGGAAAGTTCATATTATATGCTAGTTTAATTGAAAGTCCACGATTACCTTAATTAGCATATATGAATTTCCTATAAGATTTTCAATCTTATTAGATTTGATGAGATCAAATCTGTTGGGATTTTTTGCTTTAATTTATTCCACGTTTTGTAAGGTGTATGATCTTGTCATTAACGTATCATTTTAGGAAAAATTCGTACTAAATGCTAGTGTAATTGAAATTTCACAATTACTATAATTAGCATATACGATTTTCCCATAAGATTTTTTTAAATCATATTAGACTTGATGAGATCAAGACTAGTGAGATAGTTTTTGTTAATATGATTAAGGAAAATGATACAATCTGATTTTGACAAAGTTATTATATTAAGAAGTTTCCCATTGTTTGCTATTATGATAAAAAAAAATCCGCAATTACCATATTTAGCATATACGAATTATCTTGTTAGATTTTTCATATCATAAAAGATCCAAAAGAATTATGTCTAATGAGATTAGACATATTAACTGATAATTCGTAGATTAAACTCTACTTATGGTTTTTTACATGTATGTGATACTTCATGCTATGAGATACTCCCTCCGTCCCGCTAGAAGGTTCTCGTGAACGGTTTACGATGCTTGACTGACGATAAAGCAACTTAATCCATGTTCACACTCAGATTAGTTTTAGTAAATAAAATTAATATATTCAGAAACTACATTAAAACCACTACAAAGGCTGATAAAAAAATGTAAATTTGATAAAAATTTGATTTATAAAGTAAACGATTAAAAAAGATTTAAATTGACCATGCAAATAGTGGAAGGGAACCTTCTAATGGGACGGAGGTAGTAACACTAACCTGCAGGATTATGATTATAAGTGATATAGTATGGCCATATTTTTGTTTTGTTTTATGCGACCTGCGTGTCGTTTTAATTATTATACGTTTTTCAGTATTAGGATTTTGTATTAGGATGCAAAATGTAAATATTGTAAATTATACATCAAAAGATGGAGGAGTGCCCATCAAGGAGAAGCATGGTGAGCATGCTGGAGTGTCCAGAGCTGCCAAGGATGGAGTGCTAGAAGCTAACAATAGCTTGATATATTGGCCATACTATATCACATGCATTTTAACCATATTTATTGCTTTGTGATTGTTTAAACACCTTATTGCATTGCATAGTTATGTCCCTATAAAAATGAATCATTTGTGCCTTTCCAACATTGACAACTATTACATATTATGAGAATTATAGAAGACGTTTGCCAAAGCAGAGTAATCTAAAATTATCATAATGGTAAGAATGTCAGACATTCATTGGTCATAAAATGTTGGTTTGATCTCACAAAGTCATCAAAACGGTTTTGGACTTTGAGGCAAAGTGTTGAGTAGCTCAAACATAAGATATAAAACTCAACAAACCAAGAATTACATAGGATGTAATTAGCAATTGTTGCTTACCCAATTAACAAAGTTTTGAGTGAAAAGCCAAAGCTTTCTCAAATTTTTGCTAAAAGGGATCTTGGTCCTACTATGTCCCATTGGGACGTTGACTTATTTGACATAGTAGGAGTCTATAATAATAATCACACATATTAATCTTTGTACATGTTTTCTGTAGAAAATGGCAAATAACAACACATCCACTTTTTCCCTGCGATCCGTCCTTGAGAAAGAAAAACTTAACACAACCAACTTCCTAGACTGGTTTAGGAATTTGAGAATTGTTCTCAAGCATGAGAGGAAAGACTATGTCCTCGAGAATGCAATTCCTGCTGAAGAACCAGCGGCTAATGCCCCTCGTGCTCAATAGGATGCATATCAGAAGCATCTAAATGATGATTTTGATGTTTCATGCCTCATGCTTGCTAGCATGAACGCTGATCTGCAAAAATAGTTTGAGAACTTAAGTGCTTTCGACATGGTTAAGGAACTAAAAGGTTTGTTTCAAGAACAAGCTCGAGTTGAACGCTATGAGACTACTAAGTCTTTGTTTTCATGCAAGTTTCACGAGGGAAGCTCTGTTAGCCCCCATGTACTCAAAATGATTGGGTACATTGATCACCTTGAAAGGTTGGGGACAATCATTAGCCAAGAGTTGGCTACTGATGTCATTCTCCAGTTGTTGCCAGAATCATTTGATGGTTTCATCATGAATTTCAACATGCACAACCTGGAGAAGACATTGAATGAGCTTCATGGAATCTTGAAAACGGCTGAGTAGAACATTGTTAAGAAAAGGAAGAACGATGTTCTAGTGGTTCAAAAGGGAAAGGGTTTCAAGAGACATGGAACTAAGAAAGGAAAGGGCAAGGGAAAAACTCCTGTTAAGAACTGGAAAACAACAAGGTGAAATCTGAGCCCAAGCCCAATCCATAAGTTGAAATGTTATGCTTCCACTGCAGTGAAAAGGGTCATTCGAAGAGGAACTATAAGAAATACCTTGAGGAAAAGAAGGGAATGAATTCTTCTAAATCAGGTACTTACGTTATAGAAGTAAATGTTACTTCAACTTCTTCTACTTCTTGGGTATTAGATACTGGAAGTGCATCTCACATTTGTACAAATGTGCAGGGGTTCAAAAGGAGTAGGAAGCTGGCTAAAGGGGAAGTGAACCTACGAGTTGGAAATCGAGCAAAAGTTGTTGCTTTAACTGTAGGAACACTCGAAATACCTTTGCCTTCAAGAGTTATTTTAGAATTGAATAATTGCTACCATGTGCCTTCGTTTAGCAGAAACATTATTTCTATTTCCTTGTTGGACAAGGAAGGTTTTGAATTTAACTTTAAGAACAATAGGTGTTCGTTTTCTAAGAATAATGTGCACTATGGTTTTGGCCAATTATTGGATGGTCTTTACATTCTAAATCTTGAAATAGATATCTATAACGTAAGTAGCAAGAGAATCAAGTCTAATGATTCTAATCCTACTCTTGTTTGGCATTGTCGCTTAGGCCACATAAATGAGAAATGCTTACAGAAGCTCCATAAAGATGGTCTTCTAAGTTCATTTGACTTCCAGTCTCTTGAACATTGTGAATCTTGTTTATTGGGAAAGATGACTAAGAGTCCATTCATTGGTAACAACGAAAGGGCAAGTGATCTTTTGGGACTCATTCATACCGATGTATGTGGACCACTGAACACACATGCTAGAGGAGGATATCAATACTTCATCACATTCACTGATGATGTCAGTAGATATGGTTATGTTTATTTGATGAAACATAAATCAGAATCTTTTGGAAGATTCAAGGATTTTCAGAATGAAGTACAAAATCAACTTTGTAAGAGTATTAAAATTCTTCGATCAGATCGAGGAGGAGAATATTTAAGCCATGATTTCAATGATCATCTTAAAAGTTGTGGCATCATTTCCCAACTTACTCCACCAGGAACACCACAATGGAATGTTGTATCAGAAAGGAGGAATCGAAATCTGTTAGACATGGTTCGATCAATGATGAGTCAGACTTTCCTTCCAGCATCCTTTTGGGGATATGCTCTTGAAACCGCAGCGTTAACACTGGATAGATCTCCATCCAAGGCTGTAGAAAAGACACCTTACGAGTTATGGACTGGAAAGGTTCCTAGTTTATCATTTTTAAAGATTTGGGGATGTCAAGCTTTCGTTAGACGATTGACCATGACTAAATTAGAACCCAAATAAGAGAGATGCTTCTTTGTTGGATATCCTAAAGAAACCAAAGGATATTACTTCTATAACCAGACCGAAAACAAAGTGTTTGTAGCTCGGAATGGTGTCTTCTTAGAAAGAGAATTTATTTCAAAGGAGAACAGTGGGAGCAAGATACATCTTGAAGAAATTCGAGATGAAATTGATGCTCTCAATGAAGAGCCTGAATCAAATATTCAAACAGGTTCATAGGCTCCAGAGGAAGTGACAACCTTACGAAGGTCAAGTAGGCCACGTCGAGAACCTGAGAGATATTCATTTATCTTCTCAAATGAGAAAGACGTGTTGTTGTTACACAAAAATGAGCAACTCACTTTCAAGGAAGCAATGTAGAGTTCTAGTTCCAAAGAATGGCAAGAAGCCATGAGATCCGAAATGAAATCCATGTACGACAATCAAGTATGGGACTTGGTTGACTTGTCAGATGGCTATAGAGCCATAGAATGCAAATGGATTTTCAAAATAAAGCTTGATAAGGATGGCAAGATCGATGTCTATAAGGCTCGATTGGTTGCAAAAGGATATCGACAAATTCATGGTATTGACTATGATGAATCCTTTTCTCCAGTTGTCATGTTTAAATCAATCAGGATACTTTTAAGCATCGCCGCGTATTATGACTATGAGATATGGCAAATGGATGTCAAAACTGCTTTCCTGAATGGATACCTTGAAGAGGATGTGTACATGACACAACCTGAAGGTTTTGTCGATCCGATAAATGCTAATAAAGTATGCAAGCTTAATAGATCCATATATGGTCTTAAGCAAGCATCTTGGAGTTGGAATCTTCGTTTTAATGAGGTTGTCAAAGAGTTTGGTTTCATGAAAAACGAAGAAGAACCTTGTGTATACAAGAAGGTCAGTGGGAGCGCAATAATCTTTCTGGTATTGTATGTAGATGACATACTACTCATTGGAAATGATATTCCCATGCTTCAATCTGTTAAGACTTGGCTGGGAAATTGTTTTTCAATGAAAGACTTGGGCGAGGCAACCTATATATTAGGGATCAAGGTCTATAGGGATAGATCAAGAAAACTAATAGGATTAAGCCAAAGTACATACATTGACAAAATCTTAAATAGGTTTTGCATGCAAAACTCTAAGAGGGGATTCTTGCCAATGACACATGGCATAACACTCAGCAAGACTTAGTGTCCTCAAACACAAGATGAGAGAGATCGCATGGATAGAATCCCATATGCTTCGGTTATAGGATCTATCATGTATGCCATGTTATGTACTCGTCCTGATATAGCACATGCATTGAGTGTGACTAGCAGATACCAGTCACACCCTGGTGAGGGCCACTGGACCGCTGTCAAGAATATTCTAAAGTACTTAAAAAGAACTAAGGATATGTTCTTGGACTATGGCGGACAGGAAGAATTGGTTGTAAGTGGTTACACTGATTCGGGCTTTAAGTCAGACAAGGATGACTTCAAATCGCAATCCGTTTTTGTATTTTGTCTAAACGGTGGAGCTATGAGTTGGAAGAGTTCTAAGCAAGACACAGTTACTGATTCTACAACGGAAGCTGAATATGTTGCTGCTTCAGAAGCAGCAAAGGAAGCAGTATGGATAAAGAAGTTTATCACTGGGATTGGTGTCATTCCTAGTAGCACCGATCCAATAGATTTTTATTGTGACAACAATGGAGCGATTGCTCAGGCTAAAGAGCCAAGGTCACACCACAAGTCTAAGCATATTCAAAGACGTTATCATCTGATACGTGGGTTTATAAGTAATGGTGAGGTAAAGATGTGCAAAGTTCCCACGGATGAGAACGTTGCTGATCCTTTGACCAAGCCGCTTTCTCAATCCAAACATGATAGACATATCGGTGCAATGGGAATTCGTTTCATGAATGAATGGTCCTAGTGCAAGTGGGAGACTGAAAGAGATATGCCCTAGAACTATTCATAGGTGTATGACTTATAGTTGGATATCTTATGCTTATTAATAAGGTTTATTTTATTTCACCTTATATTCTTAAATATAGTATATTATTATTACTAGTTCACCAAGTATGTGACTTGGTTGTGGAATACTAGTCGTTTCGTAAAATATACTATGTCCCTAATCATATCTCTATAATCTAGGATTACATAGACATATTGATTAGAGTGTGGGTTAGCTGATGACTATGTTCCACAAGTCATGGATATGGTGATATCAAGCTAAACACACTAATACTTGTTGGTGAACAAATATTGGACCGACCCGTTTTGGGAACACTGCAAGGAAATGTTATAAATGTCATCAGTGATGTTCCCTTTAGTGAAATCATATCGTCCTCGGACTTGAGATCGCCATGGTTACCAATATAAGGATTAATACATTAGACATTATCAAACGTTTCTCCTAAATGAGTAACTATAAAGATAATGATCAAATGTATTATGAAATATATAGAGGTATGTGGTTGGTTAAGATGGGATTTGTCACTTTCATATATTGAGAGAAGATATCTTTGGGCCCCTTGATAAGTATATTTAATTATAGCATGGCCATGCACAAATGAGGTGTCATTTGTATTAAATATACATGGAAATCAAGATACAATGATTGCACTATACAAGAATGACACTCGCCTAGTCTTGTGTTCAATCTAGATATCGTTTGGCAAAAGGAATATATATGTGACATAATATATTTATAAGTTGTGTCGTTTTGAATTTTATATCCTTTGGATAATAATAATGTCTTACTAGAGACTGATTTTTATTTGTATAATTAAAAGAGTATTTAATTATACTACCAAAGGAATATAAACCAATAGGGTCGCACGCTAAAACATTTTGGATCAGAATCGGATAGTGTTTGGGTCCGAATGACTTCAAGCCCATGTCCGTTTGTTGCTAGGGTTTTCTACATTATGTTCTCTATAAAAGGAGGAGCCTAAGAGCTTAATAGGGCTGGCCGTTCTCACACATACATGAGACAAACATAATTTGAGAAAACCCTTTTTGGATGCTAGTACATTGAGCAAGTCTGATCCGATCGTGTGTGCACACTTTAGAGGCGTGGTACTTTCTACGCTAGAACGACATAAACAAATGCTAAGACCTAGGTTTCCATTGATCCATCAAAAGGTATGGTTTCATACAAACTTATAATGATTAGTTTCTTGATTTATTGCAAACTATATTGCTTATTAGCAATTGAAATTCATGGAATAGTATAGATCCTTTTGTAAATGTTTTTGCTTCGTATCAAGCATGATATGCATGTTCGTAGCTCGTTTCCTAACACAAAGTGCGCGGAAAAGGCTAGTTGCGGTTTGTGAGGACAGTACTAGAGGTCTGGAGTAACTACCTCGGGACCTACGGGGCCGGGGTGTTACAGGTGGTATCAGAGCAACCCTGCGACAGTGTGCTGATCCGTAGAATATCGGGCAGGCACTTAGCAGGGGAAAAAGATTCTAGGATTGGATTGAGATTGGTTTATGGGCGCAATGAGGACGTTGCGTTCCTAAATGGGGGTGATTGTAACACCTGAGATTTAATTTAAACGGATTAATAGTACTACTCATACCAACAAGATGCATCTCCTTTTAAAGGAGCTCATTAACCAAGAACTCCAAAGTTAAGCGTGCTTGCACGGGAGTAATCTTGGGATGGGTGACCCCCTGGGAAGTTTCTCAGGGCGCGCATGAGTGAGGACAAAGTGCGCGGGAAAGGCTAGTGGCGGTTTGTGAGGACAGTACTAGAAGTCCGGAGAGGTCAAAAGTAACAACCCCGGGGCCTACGGGGTCGGGGTGTTACAGAGAGATCCTATGATTCCTCTGTAGGTTGTTGCATCGACATCTTTTCCTTCATCATCTGGACCAATTCCTTGTGAGGTGTTCATGGGAATCTTCACTGAGGATTTGCCTTCCTCTCCAAACTTCTTGATCAGGTCTCTGGTGTACTTCCCTTGATTTATGAAGATTCCTTCTGGAACTTCTTTTACTTTAAGTCCTAGGAAGTAGCTCAGTTCTCCCATCATACTCATTTCAAATTGACTCTGCATCACTTGACAAAATTTCTTACATAACTCTGCATTAGTACTTCCAAATATAATATCATCAACATATATTTGTACTAGCAGAATATGATTAGCAGCAGAGATTTGAAATAATGTTTTGTCAACCTTTCCCTTAGTAAACTCATGGTTTACTAGGAATAGGGACAGTGTGTCATACCATGCTCTAGGAGCTTGCTTAAGACCATAAAGGACCTTTTTAAGCTTGTAGACACAAGAAGAGTGAGTAGGAATGACAAAACTTGGTGGTTGTTCCACATAAACTTCTTCTTCAAGATCTCCATTCAGAAATGCACTCTTGACATCCATCTGGTAGACCTTGATGTTGTTGTAGGCAACATAGGCTAGGAAGATTCTGATGGCTTCAAGTCTGGCAACTGGTGCAAATGTCTCATCAAAATCTATTCCTTCTTCTTGGAAGTATCCCTTGGCTACCAGCCTAGCCTTATTCCTTACAATATTGCCTTCTTCATCTGCTTTGTTCTTGAATACCCATTTGGTTCCAATGACATTCTGATGCTGAGGTCTAGGGACAAGTTCCCACACTTTGTTTCTTTCAAACTGAGTGAGTTCTTCTTGCATTGCATTGATCCAATCTGAGTCTGCAAGAGCTTCTTCTACTGTCATAGGTTCCATTTGGGAGATATAGTAGGCACACATTGCTTCTATTCTGGGTGTAGCAGATCTGGTTTGTACGCCACTTCTGATCTGTCCAATCACCTGGTTTGGGGGATGATCGCTTAACCAAGTTAGGTCAGGTTCTGATAAGGGTTGCCTTGGTCTCTCTTGCTCTTCTTCAGGTTCTTCATCACTATCCTTGTCTTGTAGAATGGGATTCTGAAGATGAATTGGTATGGCAGAGTTGGTGACCAACTCTGATGTTACTACTTCTGGTGATTCTTCTAGATTCGTTTTCTCCAAGTTCTCCGTTATGTTCTCAACAGAGTTGAGATCATCAAACTTGACATGAATCGATTCTTCAACAAGTAGGGTCCTTTTGTTGAGTATTCTGTAAGCTTTGCTTTTGCTTGAGTAGCCTAAGAACATTCCTTCATCAGCTTTCGCTTGGAACACTTTGAGATGTTCCTTTCCATTATTGAGTATATAGCATTTGCCTCTTAATGCATGAAAGTAGCTGATTTTGGGTTTCCTTCCTTTCCAGAGCTCATAGGGGGTCTTCTGATGAGTTTTGTGAATCATGCTCTGATTCTGGGTGTAGCAAGCAGTGTTGATTGCTTCAGCCCAGTATCTGTGCAGTAGACCAGATTAAACAATCATGGTCCTTGCAGCTTCCTTGAGTGTTCTATTTCTTCTTTCTGCAACTCCATTCTGTTGAGGAGTTCTGGCTGCAGAGAGTTGATGCATTGTTCCATTTTGATCACAGAACTCTTGTATGACTTTGTTGATGAACTCTGTTCCTCTATCTGATCTGATAGATTTGACTTTCTGATTCTGCTCATTCTGGTAGTAGCTTCAGCAGAAATGGTAGTTTCTGCAGAGTTTCATTTTTCTTCTTCAGAAAGATTGTCCAAGTGTATCTTGAATAGTCATCCACCATGACTAAAGTATATCTTTTTCCACCAACACTTTGAGTTTCCACTGGTCCAAATAAATCCATGTGCATCAGATTTAAAGGACTAGTAGACAGGTCTCCAGCAATGGGTTTGAAGGAGTTCTTCACTTGCTTTCCTTTCTGGCATGCACTGCACAGATTCTCCTTCCTGTACACAATGTTAGGTATACCATCAGCAATGTGATCCCTTGCTAGTTTGTTGATTGTTTTGAAATTCAAGTGACTCGGCTTCTTGTGCCATTCCCAGCTGAGTTTTGAATCTCCTTTAGCTAATAGGCAAATTCCTTCCTTTGCAGTAGACCAATCAGCAACATAGATGTTTCTTTTCCTGGTAGCTGTCAGAACCACTTCCATAGTTGTCTCATGCTTGACAGAACAACCTTCTTTGGAGAATTCAACTGTGTAGCCTTTATCACAGAACTGGCTAGCACTAAGCAGGTTGAATTTCAGGCCTTTGACATAAGAGACATCTTCAATGATTATCTGGTTCCTGACCAGCTTCCCTCTTCCTTTAGTTTGGCCATCTTTGTCATTACCACCAAAGGTAACTCTGGGCCCTTTGATTCTCTGGAACTCTGTAAGGCAACTCTTGTCACTTGTCATGTGCCTGGAGCATCCACTATCAATGTACCAATCTTGCTCAGAGATAGCTCCAGCACACAGTTCCTACAAAAATTAAAAGGAAGATGTAGGTACCCAAGCAATGTTAGGTCCTAGGGGGTCATGCAGTCTTGGCAGCCGGTACCACTTTGGTCTCATCAAGTGAAACCTTGGTGGGTGGTACCCATTATCCACCTGGTAGTCATAGTAAACGGAAGTGTGATTTACTTTGGGCAGATGCTTGTGAGGATCATGCTTCCGGTTTACATACTTTTGCATAGCCTTTTTGGTTGGGTAAAAGTCCCATATACTATCAAGAGCAGAGGAGCGGTTAGCTTTGGGCTTCTTAGGTTGACCAGCCAACCTATTCTGCCTAAATTTAACCTTCTCTTGATATTTGCCTCTCTGGTGATCATTTCTAGTGGGGTAGTCATGAGAGTGTCTGGTCGAGTTCTGTTCTTGTTTTCTGTTATTTTGAACACCTTTTCTGTTGTTAGGTTTTCTGTCAGGTTCATTAATTTTCAAAACGTGATTTGATTGAACCTTTATCTTTTCTTTTTCTAGTCTGACCTTCTCATGAACAACCTTGGTACCAGATACACTAGCTTGGCAAATGGGGCTAGAAACCAATGGCACTATGACCTTGTCTGCTTTAGCAACTCTGGTGCTAGGCATTATGGAAGGCTCACCTGATTCTGTTGAGCTATATCAAATACCAAAACCAACGCCAATTTGTTGATCAAGCACAAAACTTTCCATTGAGGTCTGGGTCTTCTGGTAGGTTTTATACTTAATCTCAAGAGGCTCTATCTCTCTTATTCTCTTGAGAAGAGAAAACTTTTTAGCTTCCAGCTGATCTCTCTCCTTAATCAGAAGATTGATTTTGATCTCAACCCCCTTTCTTAAGTCAAGAATTTCAACCTTAAGCTTACTGTTTTCTTCTTTAACAGAGGAATAAGTGGCTTGGATGGCTTGAAACTCTTCCCAAAATTCTGACATTGAATCAGAATCAAAAGCTTTGCCTGCCGAGGAAAAACTAGAGTTAGAAGTAGAGGATACCTCATCATCAGATTGACCCATAAGGCATAGGTCTTCAGTCTCTGTATCCAGGCAACAGAATGCCTCATCGGATTCTGATTCTGAGCTGGACTCTGTCTCAGAGAGGGGGTTCTTCTCTGTTTGCTCAGTGATGAGTGCCTTCCTTCTTCTGTGCTCATACTTCTTTTCTCCTTCCTGGCCTTTCCTTTTGGAGACTATAAGGTGTGGACAAATGGCTTTGAAGTGCCCTGGTTGTCTGCAGTTGTAGCAGAGAAGCTCTCCACTACTTTCTGATACTTTGGGTTTCTGGTGTGGCTTTCTGCTTGAGGATGGACTTCTGTTGTCCTTTGGCTTCAAGAATTTCCTGAACTTTCTGGCAAAGGCAGCTATATATTCGTCAGTTAAAAGAATAGAAGGGTCAAAGTTATTTACCTGTGAGGTGCTGGCTGTGAGGGCAGTAGTTGTTCTGTCCTCAACCTCTTCTTTCTCTTCTTCATTCATCTCGAACTCATAAGATTTGAGATCAGAGATGAGCTTCTCAGTGATGTAGGTTCTGAGATCTTTGTTGTCTCTCATGGCAGTGACCTTCATCTTTCAGGGTGAAGGTAGACCTTTGAGAACCTTCAGGTTGATCTCCTTGGGAGTAAGCTCCTTCCCAAGTTCTGATATTTCAGCAGTGAGGGTGAGCAAGTGTGCATACATCTCAGCTATGCACTCTTTAGGTAGAAGTTTGAAGTCATCAAACTTCTTCATGGCAATGGTCAGTTTGTTATCTTTCTCCTGCTCATCACCAGCTCCTATCAGGGTGAGTGTATCCCAGATTTCCTTGGCAGAGGTGCACTTCTTGATTCTTGTGAAGTATTTGTCATCTATGGCTTTATAGAGGATGTCCTTGGCAATGTTATCAAGGTGGTATTTCCTCCTCTTCATTAGACCACTCATGACGTAATTTGGTGATCATCTGAGGTAGACCACCACCAACAGTGTATTCAGGATTGACCTTGGTGAACTCTGTGAAAGGACCAGCATCAAGGACTTCCCACATTTCATCATGGAGTGCGCAAAGGTGAGCTTTCATGCGAATCCTCCAGTCATCAAACTTAGTCACTGAGAACATAATATTCTTTGAAAGAGTATTATGCATAATATGAGATTAAAGAGACTAAAACAAGTGGATCTCTTGTTCAACAAGTAACCTAAAAGATTACAAGAATGAGGAGGCTCTGATACCACTTGTTGGTCCCGTTTGTAATGGGAACAGTCTAGAGGGGGAGTGAATAGACTGTTCAGGATTTTTCAAACTTTTCTCTAAGTCACAACTGACTTATCAGAGATGGTCGAATTCTGGTGATAGAGAAGGTCATGTTCTGACGGCAGAACTGGACCTGGCAGCGGATTGGTTCTGTCCGGGTAGCCTCAGAAAACACTAAGGCAAGTGCCTTTCAGATAACTCTTGAGGGAGATCTGCTGAACACAGAGTCCAACCTTTTGAGTTAAACAGTCAAGTTCTTAAGTGCAGAAATAAATGAGTAAAGTAAATGACACCGGGGATTTTTATAGTGGTTCAAGGAACAACGTGTTCCTCTAGTCCACTGTTCCACTAAGCTTGCAAAAACAACAGTTTACAACGCCTTAGTCCCTAGAACTTAAGAAGCACTCCACGTCTTGTTTAAGCCTAGTTGCCACTTGGGATGCAGTCCTGCTTCCTGATGGCTGGTCTCGTTTCACTGAGTCTCTTGGAAGTATCACCACTTCACTTACTCCAGTTAGTTTGAGACGCCCCTTCTTTTTCAAGAAGTGTTTGATTCAAGATCAGTTTTCTCCAACGTTGCTTCTTCACAAAGGATGTATAGATGATGCTTTCGAAGTGTTGAAGAACTGAGGAACTTTGCTACTTGTTAGTTGGATGAAGGATAAGAACGTATATCTTCCAACTTGAGGTTTTCTTGTTGAGGTAAGTGAGTTTTTGATCTCAAGAAAGATTGAACGTTTTTAGTTCTGAGAAAATAAGTTGAGCGAATAATGATTTAGCGTTTTCAGCGAATCAAAAACCCTAGAGAGAGTAGCTCTGGCGATTAGCATATGGTAGGCGCGACGACGGGAGGGGAGGCTAATCCTCCTCCGCCTGCCAAGGCATGGGGAGGTCGGTCCTTTGCGGAAGTTGTTTCTGGCGATATAAAGGATCAGCCCTTATCAAAAAAGTGTCCAGAAAGATTCAAAGGGATGCCCTCCATCACCTTTCCGGAGGAGGAAGTTCAATTGTTGGCATCGCAACACACAAAAGATCTGGTAGGCTATTTCTTTTCTGGGCGACCTTCTATGGGATCCTTACGTAAATCCTTTGAATTGATCGGCTTCAAAGGGAAATTTCAACTGGGAATTTTGGAGAAAAAACACGTCCTAATCAGATTTGAGTTAGAAGAGGATTATGTTAGATGCTGGAACCATCAGGTATGGGACATCTTTGGAAGTGCTATGCGAGTCACTAAATGGACGCCTGATTTTAAACCAAATATTGAATTCCCTGTGGTTCCGGTTTGGTTAACTTTTGAGAATCTTCCGATACATTTACATGATAAAAGAGCTTTATTTGATATAGCCGGGATGATAGGCAGGCCTCTTAAAATTGATGCAGCTACTGCATCATTGGCGAGGCTGTAAGGAATAATTGTATTTAGATTTTGATGATGCTATATTAATTAGGACTTTAGAGTACCCCTTTAGAAATTATGTATTAGAATTTTCCTTTGTAAAATTCTTAGATATGTTCGACTTGACAGAAGACCTTCAAGAGCAGAAGGGCTTCAAGAACAGAAGGGCTCCCAGAGCAGAAGTGCCTCTTAAGGCTTTATTGAAACAGAGGACCCTTGGTTCTCTGCTCCAGAACAGAAGTCCTCAGGACCTCTGTTAGTCTTGACTCTGACAGAAACCATTCTGGGTCTCTGTTGGATACTCCCAACAGAAGTGCTCCAGACCTCCTCTGTTCTACTCTCAGACAAAGACACCAGAAGGTCTGACACTTAGAAGATTTTCAAAGAACCGGGAAGTCAACTTAAAGATTCCTTCAACGGCTAGGAGTATAAAACGGAAAAGCTACAGTGCATGCATTAAATGCTCATTTAATGCACCCCATGCTACGTAGAGTAATTGCAGATGATTGGCCGGAATGTCAGGAATACTTTATCCCAAAATAGTAACCCGCCAACCTTACCGGGCTCTACTAGTCAAGTCAACTGATCGCTCATTTAATGCAGTTGTCCTCCTACTCCTCCAACGGGAAGACAACCTCAGTATAAAAGATACACTACGAAGAACAACCGGATAACTTTGCATACATAATTTTGCTACAACTTTGCTAACCACAAGCAAGATATTCAAACTCTGAAAAGCAAATAGCCTCCTTGAGATTCAAACTCAATATCTTCTACAAGAGAAGGCAGAAGTTGGAAAAATACTCTTTCCAACTCAAGCAAAGTTCCAAGTGTTCTTCAACTCTTCAAGCTCATCACATACAAATATTTTGTAACGAAGCTAGTTGGAGGAACCCCAGTTTCAACAGAAACTCTTCTTGCTACAAGAAGGACGTCCAAATAACTGGAGTAGTGAAGTGGTGATACTTCAAGGAAACTCAGTGAAAGGACCAGTGTTAAAGGAAGCCAGGCAGTGCATCCCAGGACACATCTAGACTTGAAGAAGACGTGGAGTGCTTCTTAAGTGCTAGGACTAAGGCTTTGTAAATGGCAGTTTTTACAGCTTAGTGGAACAGTGGATTAGAGGAACGAGTTGTTCCTTGAACCACTATAAAAATCCCTGGTGTCGTTTACTTACTGCTTTTAATACTTGCACTTAGATAGAACTGTATAACTCCTTGGACTTGGTATCTGTGTTCAACAGAACTGGTTCTACGAGTTAACAGAAGGCCTTCTGCCTTTGCTTCTCTGAGGCTAACAGAACTCCCTGCCAGAACCCCATCCGCTGCCAGTCTGTTCTCTCAACAGAACAGGCTATTCTGAAAATCTGGTACTTAGTTTAAAAAGCTAAAAACCAATACAGTCTATTCACCCCCCCCTCTAGACTGTATCCAGTATAACCGGGACCAACAAGTGGTATCAGAGCCTCCTTGTTCTAATAATCTTTTAGGTTATTTGTTGAACAAAGATCCACTTGTTTTTTTTTCTGTTTTATCTCATTTTTATCTGATATAATGGATCACTCCTTGTCCAAGAATCTTATGTTTTCAGATCTTAAGTTTGATGACTGGAGGATCCGGATGAAAGCACATCTCTGTGCCCTGCATGATGAGATGTGGGAAGTTCTAGATATTGGCCCCTTCACTAGCTTCCAGAAGGTCAACCCGCAACATGCCATAGACAATACCAGACCCCAGATGATTAGCAAAGCCAAGTCAGAATGGACCACTGAAGAGAGGAGAAAGTACAACCTCGAAAATATTGCCAAGGACATCCTCTACAAGTCCATTGATGATAGGTACTTCAACAGAATCAAGAAGTGCAAGACTGCTAAGGAGATCTGGGATACTCTTGAGCTCATTGGAGCTGGTGATGAGCAAGAGAAAGACAACAAACTAACCATAGCCAACAAGAAGTTTGATGACTTCAAACATCTCCCTGGTGAAAGCATCTCCAAGATGTATGACAGGCTCCTCACTCTCACTGGAGAGATCTCTGAGCTTGGCAAGGATCTCACAACCAAGGAGATCAACCTGAAGGTGTTGAGGGGACTGCCCTCAGCATGGAAGATGAAGGTAGTTGTTGTCCAAGCCAGCAAGGATGTAAAGACTTATCCCACTGATAAGCTCATTTCAGATCTCAAAGCTCATGAGTTTGAAATGATTGAAGAGAAGGAAGATGTACCAGAAGAGAGGACCACTACAGCCCTCACTGCCAACACATCGAAGGTAAATGATTTTGACCCTTCAGTACTTTTATCTGATGAATATATGGCTGCCTTTGCTAGGAGATTCAAAAAGTTTATGAAGAATCCCAAAGATGGAAGGAGTCCATCTTTCAACAGAAAGCCATACCAGAAGGTCAAATCAACAGAAAGCAGTGGAGAGCTTCTTTGTTACAACTGCAGACAACCTGGTCACTTCAAGGCTGATTGTCCCCATCCTAGAGTGTCCAAGAAGCAAGGACAGGATGGAGAAAAGAAGAAGTACGAGGACAACTCCAGAAGAAGAAAGGCACTTGTGACAGAACAGCTGGAGAAAGACCCTCTGTCAGAAACAGAATCCAGTTCTGACTCAGATTCTGATGAGGCCTTCTGTTGCCTTGATACTGAGACAGAAGACCTATGCCTCATGGCTCATTCTGATGATGAGGTAACCTCTACTTCTGAATCTAGTTTTTCTTCGGTAGGCTTAGCTTTTGATTCTGATTCAATGTCAGAATTTTGGGAAGAGTTTAAGGCCATACAAGCCACTTATTCTTCTGTAACAGAAGAAAACAGTAAGTTGAAAGCTGAAATTCTTGACCTAAAGAAGAGGTTGAGATCAAAATCAACCTTCTAATTGAGGAAAGAGATCAACTGGAGACTGAAAATGTTTCTCTTCTTAAGAGAATAAGAGAAATAGAGCCTCTCGAGATTAAGTACAAAGCTTACCCGAAGGCCCAGTCTTCCATGGAAAAAATTGTGCTTGATCAACAGATTGGCACTGGTTTTGGTCTTGGTTATGGCTCAAAAGAATCAGGTGAGCCTTCTGTAATGCCTAGCACCAGAGTTGCTAAGGCAGATAAGGTCATAGAGCCACTGATTTTTAGCCCCATCTGTCAAGCTGGTGTATCTGGCACCAAGGTTGTTCATGAGGAAGTCAGACCAGAAAAGGGTAAGATAAAGGTTCAACAGAAACCCTTTTTGAAAAATAATGAACCTGGCAGAAAACCTAACAACAGAAAAGGTTTTCAAAATAACAAAAATAAAAGACCATTCATTGACAGACAACCTCATGTCAATCGTGCCAGAAATGATCACCAGAAGGGCAAATATCAAGAGAGAGTTAACTTCAGGCAGAAGAGGTTGGCTGGTCAACTTCAGAAGCCCAAAGTTAACCGTCCCTCTGCTCTTGATAGTATATGGGACTTCTTTCCAACTAAGAAAGCTATGCAAGAGTATGTAAACAGGAAGCATGACCCTCACAAGCATCTGCCCAAAGTGAATCACACTTCAGTTTACTATAACTACCAGGTGGACAATGGGTACCACCCACCAAGGTTTCACTTGATGAGACCAAAATGGTACCAACTACCCAGACTCCATGACCCCCCAGGACCCAGCATTGCTTGGGTACCTAAATCTTTCTTTTGATCTTGCAGGAACTGTGTGCTGGAGCTATCTCTGAACAAGAATGGTTTATTGATAGTGGATGCTCCAGGCACATGACAGGTGACAGAAGTTGCCTAACAGAGTTCCAGAAATGCAAAGGACCTAGAGTTACCTTTAGAGGTAATGACAAAGAAGGTCAAACAAAAGGAAGAGGAAAGCTGATCAAGAACCAGATAATCATTGATGATGTCTCATATGTCAAAGGACTGAAGTTCAACTTGCTGAGTGCTAGCCAGTTCCGTGACAAAGGCTACACTGTTGAATTCACAAAGGACTTCTGCTATGTGAAGCATGAGACAACAAAGGAAGTGGTTCTTACAGCATCAAGGAAGAAGAACATCTATGTAGTTGATTGGAACACTGCAAAAGATGGAGTTTGCCTGATAGCCAAGGGAGATTCAAAACTGAGCTGGGACTGGCACAAAAAGCTCAACCATTTGAATTTCAAGACAATCAACAAACTAGCCAGAGAACACATTGTAGAAGGGCTACCAGACATTGTGTACAAGAAAGAGACCCTCTGCAGTGCATGTCAGAAAGGCAAACAAGTGAAGAATTCCTTCAAACCCATTGCTGGAGATCTGTCTACAAGTCCTCTAAATCTGATTCACATGGATTTATTTGGACCTGTTGAGACTCCAAGCGTTGGTGGCAAGAAATATACCTTAGTCATGGTTGATGACTACTCCAGATACACATGGACTGTTTTTCTGACAAAGAAAAATGAAACTCTTCAGAAGTTGCCATCTCTGTTAAAGCAACTTCAGACTGAGAAGAATTTGAAAGTGAAGACAATCAGATCAGACAGAGGAACTGAATTTGTCAACCAAGTCATAAAGGACTTCTGTGATCAGAATGGAACTTTTCATCAACTTTCTGCCGCCAGAACCCCTCAACAGAATGGCGTAGCAGAAAGAAGGAACAGAACTCTAAAAGAAGCTGCAAGAACAATGATTGCAGAATCTGGATTGCCTATGAGATATTGGGCTGAAGCAATCAACACTGCATGCTATACTCAGAACAGAAGCATGATCAACAAGAATCACCAGAAGACCCCTTATGAACTCTGGAAGGGAAGAAAACCTAACATAAGCTACTTTCATGTATTTGGATGCAAGTGCTACATCCTCAATAATGGAAAGGAGCATCTGAAGGTATTTCAAGAAAAGGCTGATGAAGGAGTCTTTATAGGCTATTCAAACACCAGTAAAGCCTATAGAGTACTCAACAGAAGAACCCTACATGTTGAAGAATCCATACATGTGAAGTTTGATGAAAGCACCTCTGTTGAAGAAGTAACAGAGATTCTCAAGGATGTCAGCATAGAAGACAGAACACCAGAACCAACAGAAGAGGTGGCAGACAATCCTGCATTTCCAACACCTGCACCAAACCCCCTTCTGTTGAATGAAGATGAAGACTCTGAAGATGATGAACCAGAGAGACCAAGACAGCAGGTGACAGAACCAGACCTAACATGGTTAAGAGACCATCCTCCTAACCAAGTGATTGGTCAAATCAGAAGTGTAGTTCAAACCAGATCCACATCAAGGAGAGAAGCAATGCTTGCCTGCTATATATCTCAGATGGAACCTATGACAGTTGAAGAAGCTCTTGCAGACTCAGATTGGATCAATGTTATGCAAGAAGAGCTCACTCAGTTTGAAAGGAACAAAGTGTGGGAACTTGTTCCTAGGCCAAAGCACCAGAATGTCATTGGAACCAAATGGGTATTCAAGAACAAAGCAGATGAAGACGGCAACATTGTAAGGAACAAAGCAAGGCTAGTGGCTAAAGGATATTGCCAAGAAGAAGGAATAGATTTTGATGAGACCTTTGCACCAGTTGCCAGACTTGAAGCCATCAGAATCTTTCTAGCCTATGTTGCCTACAACAACATCAAGGTCTACCAGATGGATGTCAAGAGTGCATTTCTGAATGGAGATCTTGAAGAAGAGGTTTATGTGGAACAACCACCAGGTTTTGTCATTCCTACTCAATCTTCCTGTGTCTACAAGCTTAAAAAGGCCCTCTATGGTCTTAAGCAAGCTCCCAGATCCTGGTATGACACATTGTCCCTTTTCCTAGTGAACCATGGGTTTACTAAAGGAAAGGTTGACAAAACTCTTTTTCAAATCTCTGTTGCTAATCATATTCTGTTAGTACAAATATATGTTGATGACATTATATTTGGTAGTACTAATCCAGAACTGTGCAAGAAATTCTCTCAAGTGATGCAGAGTCAATTTGAAATGAGTATGATGGGAGAACTCAGTTACTTCCTAGGGCTCCAAGTCAAACAAGTTCCAGAAGGGATCTTTATCAATCAAGGGAAGTACACCAGAGATCTAATCAAGAAGTTTGGAGTGGAAGGCAATTCATCAGTGAAGATTCCCATGAACACTTCACAAGGAATTGGTCCAGATGATGAAGGAAAGGATGTAGATGCAACAACATATAGAGGAATCATAGGATCTCTGTTGTATCTAACTGCAAGCAGACCAGACATCTCATTCTCTGTTGGAATCTGTGCCA
Source organism: Cuscuta europaea (assembly GCA_945859875.1). Classification (NCBI taxonomy): domain Eukaryota; kingdom Viridiplantae; phylum Streptophyta; class Magnoliopsida; order Solanales; family Convolvulaceae; genus Cuscuta; species Cuscuta europaea. The sequence continues at coordinate 15,679,601 of CAMAPE010000016.1, forward strand.
GATACCAATCAAAGCCCAAGGAAAGCCATCTAAGTGCTGCAAAGAGAATCATCAGATACATCAAAGGAAACCCCAATGCAGGCCTATGGTATCCCAAGGGAGGTAACTTTGAACTAATTGGTTATTCTGACTCAGATTTTGCAGGTTGCAGACTAGACAAAAAGAGCACCTCTGGTCACTGCCAATTGCTAGGAGGAAGGCTTGTTTCCTGGTTTAGCAAGAAGCAGAACTCCATCTCAACAAGTACAGCTGAGGCAGAGTACATTGCAGCTGGGAGTTGCTGTGCTCAGCTACTCTGTATGAAGCAACAACTGAAGGACTATGGAATTCAAGCAAAGGAGATCAAGCTGTTGTGTGACAACACCAGTGCCATTGCTATCACTCATAATCCAGTTCTTCACTCCAGAACAAAGCATATTGAGATCAGACATCACTTCATCAGAGATCATGTGGAGAAGAGGCACATCTGCATGGAACATGTGCCAACAGAAGACCAATTTGCAGATATCCTGACAAAGCCTCTTCCTGAGGCTAGGTTCAACAAACTGAGAGAAGAATTGGGAATGATGGATGAGATTCCAAGGGAAAGATGAAAAGGAAGGCCCTCTGTTGCTCTTTTGCTGTTGACAGAATTCCTGTAGCAGAACCCCTTCTGTTAACCTCCTCTGTTAACCTCTTCTGTTCTCTACCCTGGCAGAACTCATATGCAACAGAAACCCTTTCTACAGAGAACCCTATCTTGTCAAACAGAAGGTGGTGGACTTAGAAAAGAAAATTTTGTAAACCGGGTGACCTAGTAATTTATTAAAGGTCTTTTACCCTTTTACCCTTAAAACGGTATCCAGCCGTATAAAATTTACTGCGCCCCCGTTTATTTACTGCGCCCCTTTTTACATTTATTGGTTTCTTGGAACCGTAAATTATCTCAAACGTCCACTAACTCATATCCATAAAACCCCCTTTCGCAAACCTAAAGCGTTACTGCTCCCATAACTCTCAAGCTTTTGAATCTTTATCTCTCAGAAATTTCCAACCGCAGTAAACTCCATGGCCTTCTTGAGCTTCTCCGATCTTTCAAAGGAACAAAAGGCAACACTTCTCAAAAGTGTCTTGACTGGCCTGAGATGCGAACTGGACGTACTTCCCAGGTTCGCAGAGAAAAAGGAGAGGATGACCTCCATTGTTGACGGACTGTCACAATGCCAACTGAGCAAGGTCATCTCTCATGATTATGTGGCCTACAGCAACATGGACACAGTTGAGTTCTATCTCAACGCATCCTTCAAGGATGAAGTCATCTCCTCCGTCGTCCAAGGAGAAAAGGTGGTGGTTGATGCTGACGTCATCAACAACATCTTCAATATTCAGCAAAAGGGAGGAAGGGACTCTCTACTTGACTTGGAGGATATTGACATCCCTCTGTCAGAATTCAAGAAGAAGTTCTGCAGAAAAGGGGAAGAAGTTGAGAAGGTCAACATAAAGAAGCACCTGCTCAAGAGGGAATTTGAGCTACTTATAAACATCTTCCACAAATGTTTATGGTGCATGTACACCTCCACTGATGATGTTACAACGGCCAATGCTAAAGCCCTGTATGCAGTGCGTCATGGGGTGAACATCAATTGGGGACAAATCATGGTGAAGTCCCTGATTGAAGTGATCAAGAAGAAGAATCCAAAGACTAGCCTCTATTCTGGGAAGCAAGGGCATGGACTGCTTATTTCTGAAGTGCTCCTCAAACAAGGGGTAAGCTTAAGGAAGGCTACAGCTTTGGATCACACCAAGGTAATTTTCCTGACTGCCTCTCCCAATAGGGAAAAAGCCATAAAGGCAGAGCTGAAGAGACAGCTTCAACTTGAAGCTAAGAGAAAACAGGGAGAGAAGGTACAAAAACCTCTCTCTGTAGCCACTTCTGCTAAGAAGGCAGAAAAGAAGAAGAAGAAGAAGAAGAAGACTGAAGGGGAAGCACCTCTTGCCCCCCCTAAGGCCGGACAGAAGAGGAAGAGGACCTCCAAACCAAAGAAAAAGGTTGCTCAACCTATGGTTTCAGAATCTGAAGGAGTGGCAGACACTCAGGGGGAACCAGAGATCCCCACCTCTGCTGCACCTCCTGAACAGAACAGGGTGCCAACTCCACCAGCGCACCCCAGTCCTGTCAAAGATGGGTATCTGTCCCTGCTTGACAGACAGTTTACCCGGGTCCTTGAATGGAGAAGGTGGAGAATGGGACCCCTCTCCAAAATAATCCAGTTTTTTGATCACTATGAGGCAGAAGAGGAAGCCATCCTGAATTGGGTTGGGACTGATGATGTCTCAAAGTGCTTTGCCCTCAACTTTCTTCACTCTGTCCTTGAGAAGAAGAAGGCCAGCTACAAGGGTAAGGCTATTCTCATTTCTTCACCCTCAGAGGAAGCTGTCAAACCTCTTGAAGATGGGGAAATTGAAGCCTTTGAAGAATGGCTGTTCACCAAAATGGCAACTGACTCTGTTCAGCCCAACTTCAACCCAGGAGAGTCCTCTGTACTCAAGACAGAAGGACAAGCAATGATGGAGCAAATCAAGAAATGGAGGACTTCCTTGCTCGTGGACAACATCATTGAGGTAAACTCTCCAACCCCTTCTGTTTCTATCCCAACAGCACCACATATTCCCTCACCTTCCACCAGCACAGAAACCCCTCCACCAGAACTCCCTCAACATAAATCTCCTGAACAGAACACCCCCACCCCTCCTCCATCACCCAAACTGAAAATTGCATCTCCTTGCAGAGAAATTGTTCCCTACAGAAACCGTTCACCTTCACCTCCCCCATCTCCCCCTCAACAGAATGCCTCACCTATTCACTCCTCACCCCAGCACCAGAACCCCTCACCCCAACAGATCTCCTCCTCCTCATCCTCATCAGAATCTGATCATCAATCTCCTCCTCCAGAATCCTCACCTCCACAACAACCTGCAGGAAACCTAAAACCTGTATGGTTTCTAAGAGACTCAGATCCTACAACTGTCTCCCCCATCTCTGCACCCAAAGGGTATTCTAGGGACTCTGTTGCTCCCAATCCCTCTCTGAGAAAGAAGAAGAAGGTGGTTCGCAACAGAAAACCTATCTACTCTCCATATGAGATATCCTCTGACATGGATGGATTCATGATCAGCAAATCATACAAGGCCACATCCAAGAGACAGAAGACCCCTCCTCTGACTCAACTGGAACATGAACAGCTTGTTCACTCTCTGTCATCTGTCCAAGAACATCACCCACTACCTAGGGGAAGAGGTCTAGAGATGCCTCAAGCAGAGTGAGTTCTTCTTGCATTGCATTGATCCAATCTGAGTCTGCAAGAGCTTCTTCTACTGTCATAGGTTCCATTTGGGAGATATAGCAGGCACACATTGCTTCTATTCTGGGTGTAGCAGATCTGGTTTGTACGCCACTTCTGATCTGTCCAATCACCTGGTTTGGGGGATGATCGCTTAACCAAGTTAGGTCAGGTTCTGATAAGGGTGTCCTTGGTCTCTCTTGCTCTTCTTCAGGTTCTTCATCACTATCCTTGTCTTGTAGAATGGGATTCTGAAGATGAATTGGTATGGCAGAGTTGGTGACCAACTCTGATGTTACTACTTCTGGTGATTCTTCTAGATTCATTTTCTCCAAGTTCTCCGTTATGTTCTCAACAGAGTTGAGATCATCAAACTTGACATGAATCGATTCTTCAACAAGTAGGGTCCTTTTGTTGAGTATTCTGTAAGCTTTGCTTTTGCTTGAGTAGCCTAAGAACATTCCTTCATCAGCTTTCGCTTGGAACACTTTGAGATGTTCCTTTCCATTATTGAGTATATAGCATTTGCCTCTTAATGCATGAAAGTAGCTGATTTTGGGTTTCCTTCCTTTCCAGAGCTCATAGGGGGTCTTCTGATGAGTTTTGTGAATCATGCTCCGGTTCTGGGTGTAGCAAGCAGTGTTGATTGCTTCAGCCCAGTATCTGTGCGGTAGACCAGATTAAACAATCATGGTCCTTGCAGCTTCCTTGAGTGTTCTATTTCTTCTTTCTGCAACTCCATTCTGTTGAGGAGTTCTGGCTGCAGAGAGTTGATGCATTGTTCCATTTTGATCACAGAACTCTTGTATGACTTTGTTGATGAACTCTGTTCCTCTATCTGATCTGATAGATTTGACTTTCTGATTCTGCTCATTCTGGTAGTAGCTTCAGCAGAGATGGTAGTTTCTGCAGAGTTTCATTTTTCTTCTTCAGAAAGATTGTCCAAGTGTATCTTGAATAGTCATCCACCATGACTAAAGTATATCTTTTTCCACCAACACTTTGAGTTTCCACTGGTCCAAATAAATCCATGTGGATCACATTTAAAGGACTAGTAGACAGGTCTCCAGCAATGGGTTTGAAGGAGTTCTTCACTTGCTTTCCTTTCTGGCATGCACTGCACAGATTCTCCTTCCTGTACACAATGTTAGGTATACCATCAGCAATGTGATCCCTTGCTAGTTTGTTGATTGTTTTGAAATTCAAGTGACTCGGCTTCTTGTGCCATTCCCAGCTGAGTTTTGAATCTCCTTTAGCTAATAGGCAAATTCCTTCCTTTGCAGTAGACCAATCAGCAACATAGATGTTTCTTTTCCTGGTAGCTGTCAGAACCACTTCCATAGTTGTCTCATGCTTGACAGAACAGCCTTCTTTGGAGAATTCAACTGTGTAGCCTTTATCACAGAACTGGCTAGCACTAAGCAGGTTGAATTTCAGGCCTTTGACATAAGAGACATCTTCAATGATTATCTGGTTCCTGACCAGCTTCCCTCTTCCTTTAGTTTGGCCATCTTTGTCATTACCACCAAAGGTAACTCTGGGCCCTTTGATTCTCTGGAACTCTGTAAGGCAACTCTTGTCACTTGTCATGTGCCTGGAGCATCCACTATCAATGTACCAATCTTGCTCAGAGATAGCTCCAGCACACAGTTCCTACAAAAATTAAAAGGAAGATGTAGGTACCCAAGCAATGTTGGGTCCTAGGGGGTCATGCAGTCTTGGCAGCCGGTACCACTTTGGTCTCATCAAGTGAAACCTTGGTGGGTGGTACCCATTATCCACCTGGTAGTCATAGTAAACGGAAGTGTGATTTACTTTGGGCAGATGCTTGTGAGGATCATGCTTCCGGTTTACATACTTTTGCATAGCCTTTTTGGTTGGGTAAAAGTCCCATATACTATCAAGAGCAGAGGAGCGGTTAGCTTTGGGCTTCTTAGGTTGACCAGCCAACCTTTTCTGCCTAAATTTAACCTTCTCTTGATATTTGCCTCTCTGGTGATCATTTCTAGTGGGGTAGTCATGAGAGTGTCTGGTAGAGTTCTGTTCTTGTTTTCTGTTATTTTGAACACCTTTTCTGTTGTTAGGTTTTCTGCCAGGTTCATTAATTTTCAAAACGTGATTTGATTGAACCTTTATCTTTTCTTTTTCTAGTCTGACCTTCTCATGAACAACCTTGGTACCAGATACACTAGCTTGGCAAATGGGGCTAGAAACCAATGGCACTATGACCTTGTCTGCTTTAGCAACTCTGGTGCTAGGCATTATGGAAGGCTCACCTGATTCTGTTGAGCTATATCAAATACCAAAACCAACGCCAATTTGTTGATCAAGCACAAAACTTTCCATTGAGGTCTGGGTCTTCTGGTAGGTTTTATACTTAATCTCAAGAGGCTCTATCTCTCTTATTCTCTTGAGAAGAGAAAACTTTTCAGCTTCCAGCTGATCTCTCTCCTTAATCAGAAGATTGATTTTGATCTCAACCCCCTTTCTTAAGTCAAGAATTTCAACCTTAAGCTTACTGTTTTCTTCTTTAACAGAGGAATAAGTGGCTTGGATGGCTTGAAACTCTTCCCAAAATTCTGACATTGAATCAGAATCAAAAGCTTTGCCTGCCGAGGAAAAACTAGAGTTAGAAGTAGAGGATACCTCATCATCAGATTGACCCATAAGGCATAGGTCTTCAGTCTCTGTATCCAGGCAACAGAATGCCTCATCGGATTCTGATTCTGAGCTGGACTCTGTCTCAGAGAGGGGGTTCTTCTCTGGTTGCTCAGTGATGAGTGCCTTCCTTCTTCTGTGCTCATACTTCTTTTCTCCTTCCTGGCCTTTCCTTTTGGAGACTATAAGGTGTGGACAAATGGCTTTGAAGTGCCCTGGTTGTCTGCAGTTGTAGCAGAGAAGCTCTCCACTACTTTCTGATACTTTGGGTTTCTGGTGTGGCTTTCTGCTTGAGGATGGACTTCTGTTGTCCTTTGGCTTCAAGAATTTCCTGAACTTTCTGGCAAAGGTAGCTATATATTCGTCAGTTAAAAGAATAGAAGGGTCAAAGTTATTTACCTGTGAGGTGCTGGCTGTGAGGGCAGTAGTTGTTCTGTCCTCAACCTCTTCTTTCTCTTCTTCATTCATCTCGAACTCATAAGATTTGAGATCAGAGATGAGCTTCTCAGTGATGTAGGTTCTGAGATCTTTGTTGTCTCTCATGGCAGTGACCTTCATCTTTCAGGGTGAAGGTAGACCTCTGAGAACCTTCAGGTTGATCTCCTTGGGAGTAAGCTCCTTCCCAAGTTCTGATATTTCAGCAGTGAGGGTGAGCAAGTGTGCATACATCTCAGCTATGCACTCTTTGGGTAGAAGTTTGAAGTCATCAAACTTCTTCATGGCAATGGTCAGTTTGTTATCTTTCTCCTGCTCATCACCAGCTCCTATCAGGGTGAGTGTATCCCAGATTTCCTTGGCAGAGGTGCACTTCTTGATTCTTGTGAAGTATTTGTCATCTATGGCTTTATAGAGGATGTCCTTGGCAATGTTATCAAGGTGGTATTTCCTCCTCTCTTCATTAGACCACTCATGACGTAATTTGGTGATCATCTGAGGTAGACCACCACCAACAGTGTATTCAGGATTGACCTTGGTGAACTCTGTGAAAGGACCAGCATCAAGGACTTCCCACATTTCATCATGGAGTGCGCAAAGGTGAGCTTTCATGCGAATCCTCCAGTCATCAAACTTAGTCACTGAGAACATAATATTCTTTGAAAGAGTATTATGCATAATATGAGATTAAAGAGACTAAAACAAGTGGATCTCTTGTTCAACAAGTAACCTAAAAGATTACAAGAATGAGGAGGCTCTGATACCACTTGTTGGTCCCGTTTGTAATGGGAACAGTCTAGAGGGGGGGTGAATAGACTGTTCAGGATTTTTCAAACTTTTCTCTAAGTCACAACTGACTTATCAGAGATGGTCGAATTCTGGTGACAGAGAAGGTCAAGTTCTGACGGCAGAACTGGACCTGGCAGCGGATTGGTTCTGTCCGGGTAGCCTCAGAAAACACTAAGGCAAGTGCCTTTCAGATAACTCTTGAGGGAGATCTGCTGAACACAGAGTCCAACCTTTTGAGTTAAACAGTCAAGTTTTTAAGTGCAGAAATAAATGAGTAAAGTAAATGACACTGGGGATTTTTATAGTGGTTCAAGGAACAACGTGTTCCTCTAGTCCACTGTTCCACTAAGCTTGCAAAAACAACAGTTTACAACGCCTTAGTCCCTAGAACTTAAGAAGCACTCCACGTCTTGTTTAAGCCTAGTTGCCACTCGGGATGCAGTCCTGCTTCCTGATGGCTGGTCTCGTTTCACTGAGTCTCTTGGAAGTATCACCACTTCACTTACTCCAGTTAGTTTGAGACGCCCCTTCTTTTTCAAGAAGTGTTTGATTCAAGATCAGTTTTCTCCAACGTTGCTTCTTCACAAAGGATGTATAGATGATGCTTTCGAAGTGTTGAAGAACTGAGGAACTTTGCTACTTGTTAGTTGGATGAAGGATAAGAACGTATATCTTCCAACTTGAGGTTTTCTTGTTGAGGTAAGTGAGTTTTTGATCTCAAGAAAGATTGAACGTTTTTAGTTCTGAGAAAATAAGTTGAGCGAATAATGATTTAGTGTTTTCAGCGAATCAAAAACCCTAGAGAGAGTAGCTCTGGCGATTAGCATATGGTAGGCGCGACGACGGGAGGGGAGGCTAATCCTCCTCCACCTGCCAAGGCATGGGGAGGTCGGTCCTTTGCGGAAGTTGTTTCTGGCGATATAAAGGATCAGCCCTTATCAAAAAAGTGTCCAGAAAGATTCAAAGGGATGCCCTCCATCACCTTTCCGGAGGAGGAAGTTCAATTGTTGGCATCGCAACACACAAAAGATTTGGTAGGCTATTTCTTTTCTGGGCGACCTTCTATGGGATCCTTACGTAAATCCTTTGAATTGATCGGCTTCAAAGGGAAATTTCAACTGGGAATTTTGGAGAAAAAACACGTCCTAATCAGATTTGAGTTAGAAGAGGATTATGTTAGATGCTGGAACCATCAGGTATGGGACATCTTTGGAAGTGCTATGCGAGTCACTAAATGGACGCCTGATTTTAAACCAAATATTGAATTCCCTGTGGTTCCGGTTTGGTTAACTTTTGAGAATCTTCCGATACATTTACATGATAAAAGAGCTTTATTTGATATAGCCGGGATGATAGGCAGGCCTCTTAAAATTGATGCAGCTACTGCATCATTGGCGAGGCTGTAAGGAATAATTGTATTTAGATTTTGATGATGCTATATTAATTAGGACTTTAGAGTACCCCTTTAGAAATTATGTATTAGAATTTTCCTTTGTAAAATTCTTAGATATATTCGACTTGACAGAAGACCTTCAAGAGCAGAAGGGCTTCAAGAACAGAAGGGCTCCCAGAGCAGAAGTGCCTCTTAAGGCTTTATTGAAACAGAGGACCCTTGGTTCTCTGCTCCAGAACAGAAGTCCTCAGGACCTCTGTTAGTCTTGACTCTGACAGAAACCCTTCTGGGTCTCTGTTGGATACTCCCAACAGAAGTGCTCCAGACCTCCTCTGTTCTACTCTCAGACAAAGACACCAGAAGGTCTGACACTTAGAAGATTTTCAAAGAACCGGGAAGTCAACTTAAAGATTCCTTCAACGGCTAGGAGTATAAAACGGAAAAGCTACAGTGCATGCATTAAATGCTCATTTAATGCACCCCATGCTACGTAGAGTAATTGCAGATGATTTGCCGGAATGTCAGGAATACTTTATCCCAAAATAGTAACCCGCCAACCTTACCGGGCTCTACTAGTCAAGTCAACTGATCGCTCATTTAATGCAGTTGTCCTCCTACTCCTCAGTATAAAAGATACACTACGAAGAACAACCGGATAACTTTGCATACATAATTTTGCTACAACTTTGCTAACCACAAGCAAGATATTCAAACTCTGAAAAGCAAATAGCCTCCTTGAGATTCAAACTCAATATCTTTTACAAGAGAAGGCAGAAGTTGGAAAAATACTCTTTCCAACTCAAGCAAAGTTCCAAGTGTTCTTCAACTCTTCAAGCTCATCACATACAAATATTTTGTAACGAAGCTAGTTGGAGGAACCCCAGTTTCAACAGAAACTCTTCTTGCTACAAGAAGGACGTCCAAATAACTGGAGTAGTGAAGTGGTGATACTTCAAGGAAACTCAGTGAAAGGACCAGTGTTAAAGGAAGCCAGGCAGTGCATCCCAGGACACATCTAGACTTGAAGAAGACGTGGAGTGCTTCTTAAGTGCTAGGACTAAGGCTTTGTAAACGGCAGTTTTTACAGCTTAGTGGAACAGTGGATTAGAGGAACGAGTTGTTCCTTGAACCACTATAAAAATCCCTGGTGTCGTTTACTTACTGCTTTTAATACTTGCACTTAGATAGAACTGTATAACTCCTTGGACTTGGTATCTGTGTTCAGCAGAACTGGTTCTATGAGTTAACAGAAGGCCTTCTGCCTTTGCTTCTCTGAGGCTAACAGAACTCCCTGCCAGAACCCCATCCGCTGCCAGTCTGTTCTCTCAACAGAACAGGCTATTCTGAAAATCTGGTACTTAGTTTAAAAAGCTAAAAACCAATACAGTCTATTCACCCCCCCCTCTAGACTGTATCCAGTATAACCGGGACCAACAGAGGCCATCAATGGCTAGAGTCTATGTGGAGTTAGATCTTACAGGTGAAATGCCTAATAAGGTCTAGATACAGTGTGGGTCTCATGGTTTTGTTCAGCCTGTGATGTATGAAAATAGACCGTTGTATTGTACCAAATGTTTTCACTTGGGACATTTAGGTACTATGTGCCCCATGCGAGCTGGGGGGTAACAATACAAAACCATATTACTAAGGATAAGTGGGTTTTTAAATCCAGCTACCCCAAGGATAAAAAACTTATTACAGACGGGAAGAAGGGGAATGGGAAAGCAATTGAATTGGGAAAGGCTAAAATTACACAACATATTGTTTCTACCACTAATGCTCTTGATAAGGCCTCCACATCATATGAGATTCTGGAACCTGGAATCTCTTCTCTTGCAAAAGAAAACTCTGGACGAGTTAGCAACTTTCAAGGCCTGGAAAACTCAAACATTCATATATCTGAGAAGGCAAGTTGGGATCCAAAGTTCTACACTAGAAAAGATGATGTGCATACCTCAGCACTGAGGATTTCCCTGAATAAAAACAAGGAGCTGTTGCATAAAACTCAATATTCTGATGGTGATAAGATCTTTCCACAGAGATGTAGCAACATATTGGACAATTGGGAAGAGATCAAAGCAAGGGTGGAGATTATGTCCAAAAGGTTGGCAGCTGAGGAAGGTCTACTTAAAGAAAATTCTAAACCTGCAGAAGAGAATCAACAGGTTCAACACACAGATGAGAATCAGCTAGTTGAACCTTCAGCAGAAAGACAGCAATCCCTACCTACAGAAGAGAATCACCAATCCATATCTGCAGAAGAGAATCTGCATTTCCAAGAGCCCTCAACCTTTGATATTGACAACCTGCAGAAGGAGCAAGATATTAATCTAGAGGGATCATCACATTATCAATTGGGGGAGCAGCCACAGGTTTCAGAAGCTTCAGAAAACAATAAGGGGTATGACAATGATGGTTTCACTAAGGTTGCTAGAAAAGGTTCAAAGAGGGTAAATTTTGCACAGGATAATAATCAGAAAAGGTTCACCAGAAGTGCAGCAAAAGATTTACCTCCATTACCTGGTTCTCAATGAATTGGCTAAATTGGAACATTAGGGGTCTAGAATCCTCCAGTTCTAGACTTAGTTCCCTAGTTAAGCAATGGAGGTTATATTTTATAGTTGTGATTGAGCCTATTGTTAGCAATTTAAGGGCATACCACTTCAAAAAACTTTTGGGGATGAATGAGGTTAATTTTTCTCCTCTTACCAAGATTTGGATTTTCTGGGACAATGCCAATGTTAACATTTCAGATGTTACATGGCACTCTCAGTTTGCACACTTTAGAATCCAGAGCAGTGTATTTAAAGGGTGGTGTACTGCAATCTATGGGGGGCATTCCTACATTGTAAGAAGAGGTTTATGGGAAGGCATAGTAAATATCTCAAGCAGTATGACTGAACCATGGATGGTGGGGGGGATTTCAATGAAATAACAAATTTCAGTGATCACAAAGGTCAAAGGTTACCTGTCTCTTATGGCATGAATGAGTTATGTGACTGCATAGCTGCCTCCAATCTCAGTGAGCTTGCTTATTCTGGACATCAATATACCTGGACTGGCATTAGATCAAATGGAAGAGTGTGGAGAAAAATTGATAGGTATTTCTTTAATAAGCTTTTTATTGACAGTTATGATGTAATTCAGGTTAATATGCTTAACAGATCTCCCTCTGATCATTGCCCTATGCTGATACAAATTAAAAACTCTTTCCCTTCTGGTCCTAAACTTTTTAGATTCAAAAATATGTGGTTATCTCACTATTCCTTTATGAATTTTGTGGAGAACAAATGGAATTCTTATACTACTATTGGTGGAATGAGAGGGATGTGTTTTAAACTTCAAATGCTTAAAAAGGACCTTAAAGTCTGGAACAAGAATGAGTTTGGTGATATAATTGAAGATATAAAAGGATGTGAACAGGAGGTACTGGAAGCTGAAAAATCCTTTGAGGCTGACCCAAGTGAGGCAAATAGGGCTGATTGGTCTTTTAAAAGAAGTCTGTTGCTCCAGAAATACAAAATAGAGAAAAAGTTATGGAAACATAAGGCAAATATCAGGTGGATCCAGGAAGGTGACTCTAATACAAGGTTTTATCATAGATATGTAAAGATTAGGAATAAGAAGCAGATAATTACCTCTATAAAAGACACTGATGGCAAAAGTTATACCTCCCCTTCTGACATTGGAGATGTTGCAGTGACTTTTTTCTCCACATTATACTCTGCAGAACAATTCAATGGTAACCTGATCTCTCAGGATGACAATAATTTTCTTATTAACCCCCCTACAATAGAAAAAGTTAAACAAGCTGTCTGGAGCCTTAATCCTAACAGTGCTGCTGGACCTGATGGTTATACTGGGATTTTTTTTAGAAAATGTTGGTCCATCTTGAGCTCAGATGTTTTGAAAGCAGTCCAGGAGTTTTTAGTGGGGTTACCTATTCCTAAAGGAATGTCAAGTGCTATGCTGGTGCTTATTCCTAAGAAGGATAACCCTAATACTTTTGCAGATTTCAGGCCTATCTATTTATCTACTTTCTTGAGTAAAATATGCACCAAAATTTTGGTTACTAGACTTGACAATATTCTACCTAAGATTATTTCCAAAGAACAGGCTGGGTTTATGAAGCACAGGGACATTGGTGATCAAGTACTTATTGCTCAAGAGATGATTCATAATATTGACAAAAAGGTAAGGGGTTCCAATTTGGTGGTGAAGCTTGACATGGCTAAGGCCTTTGATAGATTATCCTGGCAGTTCCTTTCTGATATTCTGTTTAAAATTGCTTTCTCTCCTATGTTTATCAAGCTGATTATGAACAACCTACAAGCTACAAGGCTCTCAGTACTGATTAATGGCTCTCCTTATGGCTTTTTTAGGCCTAGTAGGGGGGTTAAACAGTGGGATCCCTTATCACCTTATCTTTTTATTATTGCCTCTGAGGCTTTCTCTAGGGGTATTATTCAGCTAATGGAACAAAGGAGAATTAAATCTTACTGGATAGGAACTGCTGGCTCTAATATCTCACACCTAGGTTATGCTGATGACCTATTGGTTTTTCTTAATGGAGATTCTAGATCTATCTTGAATTTCAACAAGTTTCTGCAGGATTATCAACAGAGTTCTGGCCAGAGTGTAAATTTGGACAAAAGCCTATTTCTTTGTGGGAAAACTTCTCTCAGAAGATTAAACCAGATCAAGGAGCTCTTGGGGATGAAAGTTGCTAGTCTTCCTATCAGATATTTGGGAGTAAACCTTCATAAAGGTGTTAACAGGTTTGAGTACTGTGGTGAGATTATTGAACAGTTTGAAAAGAAGCTTAATACCTAGAATCAGAAAAATTTATCTCAAGGTGGGAGGTTGATTTTAATCAAACATGTTTTAAATTCCATCCCTATGCATGTTTTAGCAGTGGACAGGTTACCCAAAAGAGTCATTCAAATTCTCAACAGGAAAATGGCCTCTTTCTTTTGGGGCTCTTCAGGTGACAAGAAGAAATTTCATTGGATCAAATGGGGTCATTTATGCTACCCTACTGAGGAGGGAGGACTAGGGATCAGGTCTTTAACTGACATTGAAAAGGCTTTCTCACTTAAGCTGTGGTGGAAATGGAAAACAGGAAATTCTATTTGGACTGACTTTATAAGAAACAAGTATCACAGAGTTGAAATGATACCTAAAATTACTGACTCCTCAATTTGGAGAAGGATATGCCACATTCATGATCTTGCTTCCTCTATGTGCTCTCAATCCCCAACTGGAACAATCTGTTGGAGATATTTAATTGTGAATCAAGTTGGTCATAGATTAGCTTTATATTTAATCCTTGTATTTAAATAGTGCATAAATTAGATAGAAATCAGGCCAAGTGTTAGGCCCATTTAAACAGGCCAAAAGCCTGGTACGCCTAACCTAAACCTCGCCTATAAAAAGGGAGCCGAGGTTTAGGAAAAGGCTGAACGTCGTACTTATTATTCATAGCCTTACGCTCATCATTCTGTTGTACGTTCCACGGTTTATCAAAGAAGGTTTTACGGTGATTCATTCTGTGTTCATCTTTACGTTTAATCTTCCTTGTTAGATCGATTATTCATTGCTGTTACAGAAACAGGGACTAACAATTTGGTATCAGAGCCGAGGCGTGAAACAGGTTGGATCTGTCTGCGATTTTTTGGATCTAACGAAGAACTACTCTGCTTTTTCTTCTGTTTTTCTACATGTAGAGATTTGCTCCTGTAATCTCGTTTGTGAACGAAATTTTGTAAAAATCATACTGTTGGATTCGCCTTTCAAAACCGATCCAGCAGCATACCTCTTTTTTCGTTTTCTGCAATTTTTATATTTCGAAGATCTCTACATTGAGATCTCGAAATCCTTAATTCTCACTGCTGCAGAAACGTTTTTGGCTTGAAACTGATACAGGAGAATCTCGACTTTCAGGGCTATTCAGAACAGGTTTCAGTTTTTCAAAAATCAATGTTTTCGTTTTGCAGGATCTCGACATTTAGGGACTCGATTTCTTCTTCTCGACATCTTGATCTCGAGATTTGCATCTCGACATCTTGATCTCGAGATTTGCATCTCGACATCTTGATCTCGAGATTTGCATCTCGACATCTTGATCTCGAGATTTGAATCTCGAAATCTTGATTTCGAGATTTGCATTTCGACATCTTGATCTCGAGATTTGAATCTCGAAATCAAGATCTCGAGATTTGAATCTCGAAATCATGATCTCGAAATTTGGATCTCGAAATCAAGATCTCGAGATTTGAATCTCGAAATCATGATCTCGAGATTTGGATCTCGAAATCAAGATCTCGAGATTTGTAATCTCGAGATTTGGAATTTCGAGTTTTGGAATTTCGAGTTTTGGGATTTCGACATTTGGGATCTCGATGTTTTGGATCTCGACATTCTGAAGATTTCGAGATTTTCAAAATTTCTCGATGTTTTGAATCTTTCAAAGTTTGCAGTTTCTTGGAACTCATAATTCGAATCTTGACATCCTTTGCAGTTCATCGAAGCTTTACATTATAAGGATCTCTGAATGATTCCCTGCTTATATATGTTTCATGAGTTTTCGATGTTCTGATGTTTTTCAAACAGCAAGTTTTCGAGATTATGAGGTTTTCGAAACTCCAAAGTTTTCGATGTTCAAACATTTTGAAATTCTGCAGATTTCGATATTCTGAGGTTTGTTTTGCAGGTGGATTTGGCCATTATTCTTCGAGGCAATCTCTAGAATTTTGTTTAAAATCCACCTGCTCTCGACATTCAACATCGAGCACCTCATCTTCGAAGAAATTCCTCAAAAACTCAAAATTAGAGATTTTCTGCGACACCGCACTGTTTTGGCCATAACTTTTGACTCGGTGATCCGATTTGTGCAATTGTTTTTTTGTTGGAAAGCTAACGAGAAGATCTACGTTAATTCTTGGGCTAAGCCCCCGAACCCATTCTCACGCGCCCTCACTCGCAGTCTTTGAGGGTCAAAACGTTAGTTTTCCAACAAACATTGTAAATCACCGATGTCCAGGTCAAAACTTAGGCAAATCTGTTCAAATTCTTTCATTGTCAACCCTGAGGTCAAAACTTTTCTAAACTTCAATGTAAAGGTCTGAAAATCGTAGATAATTCAATAAACATTGCGTCAACGGTCACCTTACAACAAATCAACAATCAACTGCTGAAGCCTCCCCTGACTCATCAACATTATGTGATAATCAATATGCTGAAATTCTACATGGTGAGCTCAGGAAAACCGTCATGTGTGGTACATGTTCAGATTGCTCCGCACACATGGCGGGTATGACGAGCTGTGAGCAATCAAACCTTGCACATTCTGAGGGGGAGTATCAGTTTTCTCCTCCTGGCGCCTTACACCGACAAAGCAAGGAATCTCTCAACAGATGCAACATTCTAGGGGGAGTGTTCAAAGTAATCCTCCCCGGTGCCTAACAATGACAAAGCATACCGAGTGCTCCAGTTGAGGGGGAGTACAGAGAGAAAATGAGAAAGTAATGAGAGAACATGTCCCTATGGCTTAGTAAACCCAACTAAGCCTACCCAAGGGACAAAGCCGAGCGTAAGTGCGTGAGTGATCGAGTGAGTGAGTGAACATTATGAGCATTAGGAAGCAGAAGGCTCAAGTGAGAAGAAAAACAATTATCAATGATGAGTCTGCTACCTCAATTGCCTGCTATGAATTGAACATTTGCTCCTAGCCACTAAAGTACTCTGGACTATCCCCATAGGTTCAGGACTGAATTTATTCAGATCCCGGGTAGAAGTCGCTGCATTTTGTCCAAACGGCGCATGCACAACCCTACCTTAGACCACTCACTTGTCTCCCAACAGACATGTGTTTAATCATATTTCACGGGGAACCGCATCTCTCATTACTGTCTCCTTCCGAGGCAAGTAATACTGACTACAGTGGCCTCAGCCCCATGCCACTGAACTTTCATTGATCACATCGTGTCTAGTTACTCACTCCCAGATGTTTTTGAAATTTTCTAGGACACAGACACACTTTTAGAGTCAGTTGCAGGTCTACATGACCCGCGAGAACTTCCATAGGGCTCATCTATTACAGATGTAGACCAATAATTGGAAGGAAGGCCTGCTGTTGCAACATAAGAATCACCAACATTTTCAGGCCATTGCTAAAGAGTTTATCTCTATAGTGATGATAACGGGCGTCTTCACGACCCCGGGGGGCTACGTTATCTTCTTTAGATTCTGCTTGTTTTTTTTCATGTTTTTATTTCCGCAGAATAAAAGAATAAAAGCATGACGTCCCGATTCATCGGATCGTCATGAGGGGGAGAGTGGTCCACATGCTGTTAACACTGAACAAATCATTCTGGGACACTTCACTCCTCCATCACAAAATTCAACACCCTCTCTCCTATCTCCGCAACTCAAATCAAATGGTCAGCTACACTCTCAAATCAACAATCATTATGTTCCGCTGTGCCACCGATAAGTTCTCCTCAAATGCATTCATTCCAAATAGTCAAAAAGACTACATTGTGGAGGAGACAGAGGTCAAATAAATACTCGTGTCCTGAAGATGAATTCCATGGGCGTCTCCTACTCTCCAAAGAACATTCATTCTAGAGGCGTCACCGGACTTCATCCAAGCTGATCAAGAGCAACTTCTGGAAGGCAAGGATTACATGCAAGATACAGAAGGTCCCTCAATCCCCGGCATCAAAGATCAAATTGTCAAGAAGACATCAAAGGGGAGATTGCAAGGATTCCTTCAGATAGCCTTCCTCAGAAGTCAAGTTCAAAGACAAAGGAAGTTCAATAACAACAAAGACAAAGATATATGCGCTGCAATGCTGATTCAACACGATTGATCACCAAGGGGGAGATTGTTGGGAATATTTTATGGTGTTCAATCTAGTTAGTTATCTTTGTATTTGTGTAGTTATTAATTAAACGTGTAATACGGGCCACAAATGTGTATCAGCCTGTGGGCTTCCTTGTAACCCGTAAGTTAGCTAACTTCTCCTATAAAAGGAGGCTAACTTACGGGAACCAAAAAAAATTGAGAGAGGCTTAGAGACGCAGAGGCGTAAAGATAGAGAGTAGGGTTGCCGCTGCTCTCCTTCTCCAGGGAGAGCAGCGGCCGATATTCATACGGTATACCAGATTCGCGTTCAATCTTGTCGATTTATTCCTATCTGCTTCTTTATCACTGCTTCTTTATCACCAGCAACCCGGTTCATCACTCCCGCACCAAACACATCGACCTGCGCTATCATTTCATCAAGGATCATGTGGAAAAAGGAGACATTGACATGTATTTTGTAAGCTCAGAGCTTCAACTGGCTGACTTGTTCACTAAGGCATTGGATGAAAAACGATTCCAGTTCCTAGTCTCCAAGTTGGGCATGTTGAACCTCGAGCCCGTTTAATTATGTCTCCACTGATCTAAAAAGTGTGTGTGTGTGTGGGACTTGTAAAAAGTGTGTGTGTGTGGGATTTGTAAATAGTGTGTGTGCGTTGCATGTGTTGAGGGGGAGAAAACTAGAAAAATAACAAATAAATAGTGTGTGTGCGTTGCATGTGTTGAGGGGGAGAAAACCAGAAAAATAACAAAAAAATAGTGTGCGTGTGTTGCATGTGTTGAGTGTGTGTGAAAAATCAAAAAGAACAAAAAATAGTGTGTGTGCGTTGCATTTGTACATATTTGTTCGTTGCATTTTTTGAGGGGGAGAACATTTTCACTGTTTGAGGGGGAGAAATTTTTCACTGTTTGAGGGGGAGCTAATTTTCACTGATTGAGGGGGAGCCTTTATTTTTTACTGGTTTGGGCCTCAAAAATCTTTTAAAAATGGCATTTTGTGCTAGCCCATACTTTCGGGCTCATCTATTTCGAAAGAGGCCCAATCTTCTCGCGTATATAAGCCCTCGTGAAACCCTTCATTCTTATGTTTCTAAAATCTTTTCGCAAAGGCACGGACTTTTCGCATCTCAGAGCTCCTGACCGTTTCTCCTTCTTCTTCCCGAAATACCGTTTTCCAAATCCCCTCAGACCGTTTTCGCAATCTCCATCTCCCGTTTCTTATTCACAACTACTTACGAAGGTAGTCCTTCGTTCGAAATCATAATCTTCAACATCGTTCGAAAACGAACGATCATTCTCGCAAATCGATTGTTTTTTCTCAAAATCAAAATTAAAAAAAAAGTTTTTGTTAGATTATAGGTCGAAATTGCTTGTTATCGTTTTGTTATATCGTTGTATTTGCAGGTGGATTCTTCGCTTCGAAATCACGATTTCGAGACTTTGGATTTCAAGATCTCGAGATCGTCGATTCATCTTCTCGAAATCAAGATCTCGAGATGGGCATCTCGACATCTTGATCTCGAGATTTGAATCTCGAAATCAAGATCCAGAGATCTGCATCTCGACATCTTGATCTCGAGATCTGCATCTCGACATCTTGATCTCGAGATTTGAATCTCGAAATCAAGATCTCGAGATCTGCATCTCGACATCTTGATCTCGAGATATGAATCTCGAGATTTGAGATTTGAACTTAGAATTTTTTTCAAAACTCCATCTGCATAAACTTATCTGAAAACAGCAAATTAAATTCTTTCAAAATCAAATCAACAGTTGAACTTCATGTGCTGACCCCTGCTTCTACAGTTTAAAATGGCAGGAAACACTCAAACACAGATTGACGACGCCATC
The DNA here is from genome assembly GCA_945859875.1 of Cuscuta europaea. Lineage (NCBI taxonomy): Eukaryota > Viridiplantae > Streptophyta > Magnoliopsida > Solanales > Convolvulaceae > Cuscuta > Cuscuta europaea. The sequence continues at coordinate 15,698,913 of CAMAPE010000016.1, forward strand.
TACCCTAAGGGTAAGTGGATCAAGGTGCTGGACAACAACTTCCAGCTAGACCTCACCGTCTTCAAGTGCCAGAACCCGATCATTCCGGCCATAATGAAAGGTCACTATCTCTGGCCTGCACTTCACAACGCCAATCCAGTGCCAGAGATATACCTACAACAATTTTGGGGCCACATGCATACTGAATCAGCGAAGGATCGCTCCAAAATCAAGACTAAGCTAAACGGCATGCGGGTGATCCTTACACCATCTACTCTACGGGCTACTCTATCGCTGCCAATCCATGATGAGTACGATGCACTACCATCCATCCCAGATCTACTCAAAGACGTGGCATCCCTTGGCTACACATCACTACTGCCACAACTGTCAAATTTCAACGGTGCATATCTCCGTCACCCGTGGAAAAATCTCTTCGGGCTAGTGAACAAGTGCCTGTCGCCGAAGCATGCCGGATTCGACAAGTGCAACAAGCAGATCCTGCTTATCTTCCATGGCATCGCCTTCAACAAGAACTACGACATGGCACAGCTCTTCTTCTCAGAGCCAATGGACCTGGTCAAGGCCAAAGAAAAGAATAGGCCAGGTACCATTCCGTACGCTAGATGGCTCGGGCTGATCATACACGACTGCATGGCAGAGCACGCCTCCATACCAAGACGCAGTACAGATCCTCACTTCACAGCACCGAAGCTACAGTACTTCAAAGCAGACAAGAATCCTACTTATGGTTTGAAGATACCTGGATTTCTGCTAAAGCTGGTAAAATCTTCAAATCAGCAGTCCAACAATACAAAGAAGCCACCGAGAAAACCGTCCCTATGGTTCAGCAAAACCCAGTTGGACCTACCCAAGGGACAAAGCCGAGTGTGAGTAAGGGTCCTAAGAGAGCCCAAAAGCCACAGAAACCAGTGGCCGGTATGCCCAATGAAGGGAAGTCTGACGACTCTCTAGAGACGAGTCAGGCGGCTGAGGGCACCGAAAAAGACGCTGAGGATACGGCCAATGAATCGTCGAGTGAAGCCCAAACCAACACTGACGACGAGGCTTCCGAGAGCGTGGGCACGGAGAGCGAAGAATTTGGCTCGGATGATGACGATGATGACAACGACAGTGATGATGTGGAGCTCACATATGCCCTTATCAGAAAAGGGAAGCTGCCCGTCGAATCTCCAAAGAAGAGGAGAATCACTGCTGAAGACGCAGCACCAATCATAGCTCGCAGACCTCAAGTCTTCACTATCAAAGAAAAGGCTAAACCAAGAGCTGATCCGAGCGAGACAAATTGCTCCAAGGATGATTACGATGAGGCGGCTCACTCCATTAAGACATCAATCAACTCAAAAGAAGTCGTCATCCGAGAGACCAGGGCTAAGGTCAAAAATGACAAGGCTACCAAGGCTAAGACCCAGCCCCAAGCCAGAAAAAGCCTGTTTGATAAGGCAGACGAGCACATCTTCTCGGGCTGCGACTCCTTTATCCAGATAAGCCGAGCCGAATCCCTAAGCACAGGAGCCGATCTTTTCGGTTCCCGGGTAGAAGTCGCAGCATCTGGCTCAACTGCGCATGCACAGCCCTCTCCCAGCCACTCAATTGCCTCTCAAAAGGCTATTGTTTCAAAAGAACAGGACTCAACCCCCTCACTGGTTCCTTCTGAATCAGTTGAGCATACAATTGACCCATCTCCCGAGGTCAAAACCCCTTCTTCTCTCACATCGAGTCTAGGTGTCACATTTCCCACATTTTCTTCCTTTTCTAGGACACCTACACTATTCACTGCACATACAGGTGCACTCACCCTGAACGCAACAACCAGAGCGCAAGCTATGACGGTTGGAAGCCCTGCTACGCCCATAATGATTCCATCATTAAATGCAGGCCACACATCAGCAATCTTCACTGATGTTGTGTCAACAGTTACAACCCCCGTAACTGGTCACCCTACCTTTGAAGACGTAAACGTTCTACTCAATCGCTTCCTAGATTCCACCATTAAGCCATGGGTGCAAGATGCAATGACCGCTCTAGCACAGGAATTTAGGACCACCCAAGCGGTTCGGTCTGAACAGACACCACCCCAACCTTCCCCTGAACCGTTCATCTCCCATACACAACCCATATCCTCCACCCCTCTATCCCACCAATCCATAAACCAAATTCCTATCCCTTCTATTTCTCGGGGAACCCAGGATACAGAACCAGTATTCTCCCCACACCCGACCACACCCTCCATCGACCTCTCCTCCCTATCCTTTGACACACTAGCTTCGACTTTGCTGAACAATCTCTTAAATACCCCAGAAGACAACCTCAATCTTCATCAGCAAGCCATACTAGAAGCTCTTCTTTCCTCACCCGAAACCAAGAGTAATTGAAAGGAGAGTCTTCGTGGTCGCAAATGTTCCCATGAGGACCCCGATGATTCGGATACTCATGAGGGGGAGAACAAGCGACCTCGATCACTTGAGCAAACTGCTCTACCAAGCCAAACTCCACAACCAATTCAACCTGAAACCTAAACAAACCAACAGCCACCATCCACAGACAAACTATCTAGCATGGTCGAGCTAGAAATAACATCCCGAGGCGTATCTCCCAGAGATACCAACCGAGGAGGGGATGGAAGTCCTGATGATGTTACCACTGGTACATCTTCTCCATCAGGCCATCAGTTGGAACCCAGTTCTAAGCTAATGTCAACGGGCAATCCTAGTGAACCCAGTAGTGCTACACAGGAACAATCACCGCCTGAACAAAGAATTCCATATATTTCCCCAGGCAAAAACATCCATGATGCACTGGAAGAGGCGGTGATATACGACAAATGGCCAAGAAAATGGACAGAATGGGATGATCTTTGGGTTGAAGCCGAGCAAGAGGACATGCAAAGAAACTGGTGGCTACGAGAGCTGATCAACAAATGCTCTGAAGATATTATACGGCTCGAGGACGATGAACGCAAGGAAGGGGAGAATTACAAGGAATCCCCGAAGACTCTTGAATCAGTCGTAAGACAAACAGCGGGAAGACTTCCCAAGACAGAGAAACCCTGGGATAATGTTCGTATCAAAGCCCCCTTCCAAGAAGAAATCAGAGAGCATATCTGGCGTAGACCAGACAAAGTCAAGCCACTGAACGAACTGAAGTTAAGAGGCCTTACTCACTTGAAAGGAAAGCAGGCTGGAGGTCATCTGCATATGTTGCTGCAAAGGTCAACCGGTACACAGAGAGAACTAATGGAACAAGATCTGAAGTCGAATATTCTCCCGATTCATCAAATTCTACAAGTGAAGGCTGAAGACTATCATGGAGTAACATTCTACACTTACAGACTTCAACGCACCGATGGGAGCGAATTCACTTGTCAAGAGAACGACTTCATCATGCTGAAACCAGATGACATCTACCAAATGCTCATGGCCTACAGATACCTTCCAGTCAGGCAGAGCATAGTATACAGCGAAGGCCTCGCAGCTATCAAGAGATTCATGCTTAGACAGATCCGAGTACACTCTTCACATGACCTACAGATGGCTATTGAATGCAATCTGAAGAAGACAAATCTGACAAAGCCAAGACTGTATGGTCCAGAACTTGAAGATTTCCCAGCCTACCACATCTTCTTCACACCGCCAGCAGTCACCTATCTGAACCACAAGAACGAAAAGCGTCTGATGGTAGTCAGTGAAATCGAGAAGTACTGTGACGGAACACTGAAGATAATCAGAGAGCAGATTCTACAGATGAAGGCAAAGCTAGAGGAAAATCTTCAAGAGGCATCGTCTTATGTTCAAAAGGAACACTCTACTGTAGAGACAATTTTAAAGGCCATTGACGATCACCTCGAAAAGAGAAATGTGCTGAGGCAGTATGAACATGCACTTGGTTTGAGGAAGCACTACTTCAAATCTCAGAAGCAATAAGAGAATGGCACTTGATCACAAAGGGGGAGATTGTTGGAGATATTTAATTGTGAATCAAGTTGGTCATAGATTAGCTTTATATTTAATCCTTGTATTTAAATAGTGCATAAATTAGATAGAAATCAGGCCAAGTGTTAGGCCCATTTAAACAGGCCAAAAGCCTGGTACGCCTAACCTAAACCTCGCCTATAAAAAGGGAGCCGAGGTTTAGGAAAAGGCTGAACGTCGTACTTATTATTCATAGCCTTACGCTCATCATTCTGCTGTACGTTCCACGGTTTATCAAAGAAGGTTTTACGGTGATTCATTCTGTGTTCATCTTTACGTTTAATCTTCCTTGTTAGATCGATTATTCATTGCTGTTACAGAAACAGGGACTAACACAATCACCTTGAATGAGGAAACAAATGGTCAATTTTCTCTTAAGTCTGCATACAATGAAGTGAGGAATAGCAATTTACCTACCTTTTCTTTTAGTCACCTCTGGAGCTCAAAGCAGGAGTTAAAGATCACACTTTTGCAATGGAAGATTATAAAAAACATTCTGCCTTTCCCTGAAAAACTAAATCAGTTTCAAATTACTTCAAATCCATCTATTTGCTATCTTTGCAGAAATAACAGTTCATCCCTAGACCATGTTTTTTATAATTGCAATACTGTGAAACCTATATGGGAATATTTCATGGGTATTCTGGGTATTCATATACCGAGGAATATTTCGTCTATCTGTCAAATTTTCAGATGCTGTTGGCTAAGGGCAGGTTCGTTAGATCTTTTGGATATTTTCAGGCGACATATTTCAGGTATCATTTCCTGGCATATATGGAAGGTGTATGCAAATTACCAGTGGGGAAAAGGGGATGCGATTTCATTTACCACAGGAATCATTCACACCATTAAACACTACACTCAGGCCTGGTCTCATTCATTGAAAGGGGTTAAAATTCACTCGGTTGATAAGATTTTGTATGAGGAACATCTCATTCCCAAGGATTTTCGCAGCAAATCCTTTTCCATACAGATCTTAAAATGGAGCAAACCAAAAGGAAAGCTGAAATTAAATACAGATGCTCGCTACTTACCTGGGTCAGCAGCGGGAGGTGCAATTCTGAGAAATGGCATCGGCCATCTTCTTCGTGCGGTCAGCTTTGAGGTGGATGCTTCTTCAGCTCTTGAAGCGGAATTGAAGACGATATCGCAAGCTATTCAGTGGGCGATATGCGCTGGCTATAGCGACTTTGAGGTGGAATCAGACTCAACTATGGCGCTGAAGCTTCTACTGGATCCTGAGGTCCGAAGGTGGAGAGATTTTATTCAGGAAACCTTACAGGCAGGGAATAGGAAAGGTTTATCCTTTCGACATGTTTATCGTGAGGTTAACGGTGCGGCTCATTTCTTGGCCCAATCACATTTGGGCCCAAAGCAAGAATTTTTTAGCCCAAATAGTTTACCTATTACGGCTAGACGGTCTTATGTTATGGATTTGTTTGGCATTGCCTCTTTTAGATTTCATTAAAGCGATATTTTCAGCTTGTTTTTATTTACGAGGTTTTGGTCTAGTCCCCCTCGATTTTTGTAATACTCTCTATCTTTAATAAATTCTGGTATCTGACTCCCGACATTTACCCCACTGATTTTGGTGGTTTGCCTTCCGGGATAAAAAAAAGCAAATAAGTTGAGCAAGTTTGTGTAGCAAAAAGTTGTTCTGGTAGTTCTTCAAAGTGTATCTTATATACCGGGAGCAGTCTTCCCGTTGGAGTGTAGAAGACAGCTTCATTAAATGCTTGTACTGTTGATTTGACCGGTTGGACCTTCGACTTGCTATTTTGGGGGCGTGAAGATATCCACATGGTCAATCATCAGCTTTAAATATATCTTCGTACGTACAACATTAATTGAGCATTTAATGCGTGTACAGTACCATGTTCCCGTCGAATGGCTCCTAGCCGTTAGAGGATTTCCCGTTAGTTTCACGGCCGTTGGAAGTGTCTTCGAGTTCTTCTAAGTAGGAGCAAGTCTGATGAGGCTTTTTGATCCGAACTTTGATGACTGTCTCTGATGCCAACTCTGGTACCCAACTCTGGTAGTTTCTCTGGAGAGCATCTCTGGGAGCAACTCTGGTAGTTATTCTGATCAAGAAGACCAAGAGGGTTTCCGGCATGTCGACTATGCTAATACTTACAATGAAATTTTCTAATACAAAAAATTCTATAGGGGTACTTTCAAATTCTAATAAACCTTGCATCATCAAAATCTAATTACATTTATTCCTTACATTTTTCAAGAAGAGTTTGATTCAAGATCAGTTTTCTCCAACGTTGCTTCTTCACAAAGGATGTGTAAGTGAGGCTTTCGAAGTGTTGAACAACTGGAGGAACTTTGCTCTTTGTTGGATGAGAGGATAGGAGTTGATATCTTTCCAACGTAAGCCTTTCTTGTCGAAGTGAATGAATTTTTTGAATCTCAAGAAAGCGTGTATGTTGAAGTGTAGAGCAGAAGTTTAGCAAAGTTATAGAGCCAAAGTTATCATGTAGTTCTTCGAAGTGTATCTTATAAACTGAGAGCGGTCTTCCCGTTGGAGTGTAGAAGACAGCTTCATTAAATGCTTGTATTTTTGATTTGACCGGTTGGAGATCCGATTTGCTATTTTGGGGGCGTAAAGATACCCGCATGGTCAATCATCAGCTTTAAATATATCTTCGTACGTACAGCAATAATTGAGCATTTTATGTGTGTACAGTACCATGTTTTCGTCGAATGGCTCCTAGCCGTTAGGGAATTTCCCGTTAGTTTCACGGCCATTGGAAAGTGCCTTCGAATTCTGCTAAGTAAGAGCAAGTATGATGAGGCTTTCTGGTCCGAACTCTGATGTCCGCCTCTGATGCCAACTCTGGTACCCAACTCTGGTAGCTTCTTTGGAGAGCAACTCTGAGAGTAACTCTGGTAGATGTTCTGATCAAGAAGACCAAGAGGGTCTCTGGCATGTCGACTATGCTAATACTTACAAAGAAATTTCTAATACAAAATTTCTATAGGGGTACTTTCAAATTCTAATTAACCTAGTATCATCAAAATCTAATTACATTTATTCCTTACATATAGCAACCAGGAAAAAGAACATCTATGTTGTTGATTGGAATACTGCAAAAGATGGTGTGTGCCTGATAGCCAAAGGAGATTCAAAATTAAGCTGGGATTGGCACAAGAAGTTTAGCCATCTGAATTACAAAACGATCAACAACCTGGCAAGAGAACACATTGTTGATGGACTGTCAGACATGGTATACAAGAAAGAGACCCTCTGTAGTGCATGCCAGAAGGGAAAACAAGTGAAGAACTCTTTCAAACCTATTGCTGGAGAGCTCTCCACTACCCCTTTAAATCTCATCCACATGGATTTATTTGGATCAGTTGAGACTCCAAGTGTTGGTGGCAAGAAATACACACTAGTCATAATTGATGACTACTCTAGATATACATGGACAATCTTCTTGACAAAGAAGAATGAAACTCTTCAGAAGTTTCCATCTCTGTTGAAGCAACTTCAAACTGAAAAGAGTATGAAAGTCAGAACAATTAGGTCTGACAGAGGAACTGAATTTGTGAACCAAGTTATTAAGGACTTCTGTGATCATAACGGAACTTTTCATCAACTCTCTGCTGCCAGAACACCTCAACAGAATGGTGTAGCAGAAAGGAGGAACAGAACACTAAAGGAAGCTGCAAGAACAATGATTGCTGAATCAGGACTACCAATGAGATACTGGGCTGAAGCAATCAACACTACATGCTATACCAGAACAGAAGCATGATCAACGAGAATCACCAGAAGACCCCTTATGAACTGTGGAAAGGAAGACAACCCAACATCAACTACTTCCACATACTTGGATGCAAATGCTACATTCTCAATAATGGAAAAGAACATTTGAATGTGTTTCAAGAGAAAGCTGATGAAGGTGTATCTATAGGCTACTCAAGTACAAGCAGAGCCTACAGAGTACTCAACAGAAGGACTCTACATGTTGAAGAATCCATACATGTGAAGTTTAATGACTACGCCTCTGTTGAAGAAATAACAAAGACCCTGAACCAAGTCAACTTAGAAGACCAGGTTTCTGAACCAACAGAAGATGTAACTGATAACCATGTGTTTCCAACACCTGCACCTAACCCTCTTCTGTTAGAAGAATATGAAGAATCAGAAGATGAAAAACTAGAGAAACCTAAACAACAACTGACAGAACCTAATCTAACTTGGTTAATAGATCACCCACCAAATCAAGTGATTGGTCAGATCAGAAGTGGTGTGCAGGCCAGATCTGCTACAACCAGATGAGATGCAATGTTTGCCTGCTACATTTCTCAGATGGAACCTATGACTGTGGAAGAAGTTCTGCAAGATTCAGACTAAATCAATGCAATGCAAGAGGAGCTTACTCAATTCAAAAGAAATAAAGTTTGGGAACTTGTTCCCAGACCAAAGCACCAGAATGTCATTGGAACTAAATGGGTGTTAAAGAACAAAGCATATGAAGAAGGCAACATTGTAAGGAATAAAGCAAGGCTGGTAACTAAGGGATACTGCCAAGAAGAAGGAATTCATTTTGATGAGACCTTTGCACCAGTTTCCAGACTTGAAGCCACCAGAATCTTCCTAGCCTATGCTGCCTACAACAACATCAAGGTCTACCAGATGGATGTCAAGAGTGCATTTCTGAATGGAGATCTTGAAGAGGAAGTTTATGTGGATCGGAACAACCACCAGGTTTTATCATTCCTACTCAACCTTTTTGTGTCTACAAGCTTAGAAAGGCTCTTTATGGCCTTAAGAAAACTCCCAGAGCATGCATGGTATGACACATTGTCCCTCTTCCTAGTGAACCATGGGTTTACCAAAGGAAAGGTTGACAAAACCTTATTTCAGATCTCTGTTTCTAATCATATTATGTTAGTACAAATATATGTTAATGATATTATATTTGGAAGTACTAATGCAGAATTGTGCAAAAAATTCTCTCAAGTTATGCAGAGTCAATTTGAAATGAGTACGATGGGAGAACTGAGCTACTTCCTAGGATTGCAAGTGAAACAAGTTCGAGAAGGAATTTTCATCAATCAAGGGAAGTATACCAGAGACCTGATCAAGAAGTTTGGGATAGAAGGAAAAGCTTCAGTCAAAATTCCCATGAACACATCTTAGGGAATTGGACCAGATGATGAAGGAAAAGATATAGATGCAACAATGTATAGAGGGATCATTGGATCTCTTCTGTATCTAATTGCAAGCAGACCAGACATTTCATTTTCTATTGGAATCTGTTCCAGATACCAGCCAAAGCCCATGGAAATCCATCTAAGTGCTGCAAAGAGAATCATCAGATACATCAAAGGAAATCCAAATGCAGGCCTATGGTACCCCAATGGAGGTAACTTTGAACTAATTGGTTACTCTAACTCAGATTTTAAAGGTTGCAGGTTAGACAGAAAGAGTACCTCTGGTCACTGCCAATTGCTAGGTGGGAGACTTGTCTCCCCGTTTAGCAAGAAGCAGAACTCAATCGCTACAAGTACAGCTGAAGCTGAGTATATTGCTGCTGGAAGTTGTTGTGCCCAACTACTCTGGATGAAGCAACAACTGAAAGATTATGGCATTCAAGCAAATGAGATCAAGCTTCTCTGTGACAACGCCAGTGCCATTGAAATCACTCAGAATCCTGTACTGCACTCCAGGACAAAGCACATTGAGATCAAACATCACTTCATTAGAGATCATGTGGAGAAGAAGCACATATGCATGGAGCATGTGCCAACAGAAGACTAGCTAGCAGATATTCTCACTAAACCCCTTAGTGAGACAAGGTTCAAAAAGCTGAGAGAAGAGCAGGGAATGATGGATGAAATCTTCAGAGACAGCTGAAGGAAAAGCCTTCTGTTACAGAATCCCTCGGTGACAGAACACCTCTTCTACCCTCAGCAGCCCTCTGTACCAGAACCCCTCCTGGAATAGAAACCCTCCCTCAGAAGGTTGTGGACAGTCAATTTTGAGAAATCGGCTGACCTAGTCACTTATTGAAGGTCTTTTACTCTTGTACCCTTAAGAGTTATTACAGCCGCAGAATATTTACTGCACCCTTTTTCATTTAATTGATACCTCGAAACTGCCAATAATCTCAAACGTAGAATAACCAAAAGCCATATATTCCTCTCTTTTCAACCTAAACCGCTATTGCTTCCATAACTCTCAAATTCTCAAACCTCCATATCTCTCAAGCTCTCAGACTACGAATCTCTTTCACAATGGCCTTCATCAACAACAACGATCTCACGACTGCAGAACTCAACCTCCTGGTTACCAACATTTACACAGGGATGAACTGCGACCTATTCGCACTCCCTGAACTCGCAGAAAATCAGGAAACAATGAGGAAGATTATTCAGGGAATGGAGGGTTTCCAACTAAACAAGGTGGTAAGATACTCCTTCAACTCCTACATCACCAAGGATGTGGCTGAGTTCTACCTCAATGCCACATTCGAATGAGAAACCATCAGGCCTCATGTCAATGGAGATGACATCACACTCTCATCAACAACTATCAACGCCCTCTTTGGCATAGTGAAGGACCCCCAAGAGGAAGATTCTCAAGGACTCATCAGTTTGGATGAAATACAAGTCACAGTTGAAGCTTTCATACAGCAATACTGTAGACCAGAAGTTGAAGGTGTCTCCAAGCTTAACATGAAGAAGAACCTAGTGCAGAGTGACTTCGAAAAGCTGGTGAACATCTTTCACATGTGTGTCTAGAGCAAGAGCACCTCTACTGATGATATGATGGTCCAGAATGCAAAGGTCGTCTTTGTTGTTCATCATGGGATGAACATCAACTGAGGACAGGTAATCATAAAATCCCTTGTTGATTTCATCAAGAAGAAGGACAAGGATACCTGCTTCTTCAGAACTCCTATGGGGTATGACCTTCTGCTCTCAGAGTTGCTGCTCAAGTCAGGAATAGGACTGAGGAATCCTATTGAGGCTGATTACTCCAAGCTTCTCGTCCTGAATACCTCCAAAGACAGGAAAATTGCTCTCAAGGCTGAGCAGAAAAGACTAAGGACTTTGGAGTTCAACAGAGAAAGGCTTCAGCAAAAGGCTGTCAAGTCTAAGAAGGTTGGGGACCAACAAAAGAAGAAGTCCCAGAAGGCCCCCATTACTTTAGAATATGAGGAGGAAAAACCTCTGGTGAGGAAGCCTGTGAGGAAGGTTGTTCCTAAGAAGGCTGTACCAGAGAAGATGAAGAAAGTGGTGACCAAAAAGCCTACCTCCAAGAGGAAGAAACATTCTGCTCCTTCTACAGAATCTACCCCTTCTGTCTCCCCCATTGCCAAGAAAACCAAAGTCATGACTCCTGACATTCAGGGGAAACTTTATGACTCTACACTATCTCTACAACTCAAGAAACCTACCCGACAAGGAAAGAAGATTGTTTTTGAGTCCAATGACTCTGAGGATGAAATAGTGGTGCAGGATGCCACTGCTCAGGGGGAACCAGGGAATCCCCTTTCTGCTACCTCAGCAGAATAGTTTGTGATAGTACTATCTCCAGAACACAAAGCTACACCAGACAGAGATCCTAAGTTTGACTTCAGAGCTGCTCTGGAAAAACAGTATGAAAGGGTGCTAGCATGGAGATAATGGAGAATGTGGCCTCTTTCAAAGACCATCCAGTTCTTTGACTATGAGAAAGAAGAAGGGGAAGTCCTCAGGTGGGTAGGAACAGAGGACGTCTCTAAATGCTTTGACATTGACTTCCTCTCCTGTGTCCTACAAAAGAAGGAGGATAACTATAAAGGAAAGGTTATTCTCACCTCATCTGAAGAAGAAGAGCATGTGAAGCCTTTGGAGGGTCATGAAGTAGAAATCTTTGATGTCTGGCTCCTTGAGAAGAAGGCCAAGGAGTCCTTAAATCCTTTCTTGCGCAGCCATCCTGGAGAAGGAGAACCATCCAGTTCCAATGATCAAGGATTGGCAATGCTTAAATTGATCAAGGAATGGAGGGCATCTCTGTTCAAGGAAACTACTCTTGAGGTAATCCCTAACTCACCTCCTATTCTTTCTGCAACAGAACCCCTCATCCCTTCCCCTCCCAAATCACCCTCTGTCCAGAAAGTCCCCTCACCAAAACCTACAAAACCTTACTCCACTCCTCCCCAATCTCCATTTAAACAAAAATCTCCATCTCCACAACAGAACACTCCCACTCTTCAGAAAACATCATCACAACAAAGGTAATCACCCAAGAAATCCAAATGTCCTTCACCCTGTAAACAGACAACCCTCACCAGAAACCGCTCCCCTTCACCCCCTCCTCCCCCACCTCCATGTACTAAACAATAGAAAACCCCACTAAAGAAAACCCCACAACAGAACCCCCCCCCCCCCACAACAGAGTTCCCACCGACAGAAAACCAAATCTGCTACTCCACCTCAACAGAAATCCACTACTCAGCAACACCAAGCCTTGAACTACAGCTCTTATGATCCCACAACAATCTAACCTATCCCTGCACCCCACGGTTACTCCAGACATTCTACTAACTTCAACCCCTCATTCATCAGGAAGCTAAGAATCAACATAAAAGCTTTTCCCGTTTACTCCTCCTATGAAGATTCATCATGCCAGGATGGATTCATTGTGAGTGACCCACATAAAGCTACCTCCAAGAAAGAGAAGACCCCTCCTCTGACTCAGCTAGAGCATGAAATGTGTAACAACAACTCCTCTCATCTGCTCAGGACCATATTTCTATGCCTAAAGCCAAAGGACTACAGATACTAGGTTTTGAGGATGAAGAACCTCAGATACCTTTCAATAAGTTTGTTGCAGTCACAGAAGACTTTGGTGGACACCTGCTGGATGAAATGCAAAAACTGATCATGATTAATCATAGTCACTATGACCATTTGTCACGGGTCAATGACACTTTTGGCACCGGTATGAAGAATCTTTCTGAAAATGTTGAAGCTCTCAGAGAATCTCTGCACAATTTCATGACTACTTCAACCGAAAGAACAAATGAACTCTCAAGTTTTGTGGATGGCATCAACAACGTTCTCTACCTCTGCATCAGACTCTCACTACTCAAGATACCACACTTGCCAAGATCTCTGAGGCAGTGGACATTCTGCAATGGTCTGACACAAAGACCAAAGAGCAACTCCAAGATGTTGAGGAGCTCTGCAAGACTCACCGTGAACAAGCTAAAACTCTTATTGCTGCTGACAAAGAAAGATACCAGAATATGGTTCTACTTGAAGCAAGCACCAAAGACATATCCTCAGCCATTCAAAAGCAACAGGGCTTGATTGAAGGTCTTGCCTCTTTTGTTGGTCCCGGTTAACTGGGTACAGTCTAGAGGGGGGTGAATAGACGGTACTGGTTTTTGACTTTTTCAAGGTAAGTACCAGATTTTAACAGAATAGCCTGTTCTGTAGGCAGAACAGACTGGCAGCGGATGGTGTTCTGGTAGGTTGAGTTAAATACTGAACAGGCTGTAAGCCTCAGAGAAGAAAATGCAGTAAGCCTTCTGTTAACTCATAGGACAGGTTCTGCTAAACACAAAAACCAAGTTTCTGGAGTTAGACAATTCAAAGTAAATGCAAGAATTAAATACAGTAAGTAAATGACACCAGGGATTTTTATAGTGGTTCAAGGAACAACTCGTTCCTCTAATCCACTGTTCCACTAAGCTTGTAAAAGCAACAGTTTACAACGCCTTAGTCCTAGCACTTAAGAAGCTCTCCACATCTTCTTCAAGTCTAGATGTCTCCTGGGATGCACTTCCTGGCTTCCTTTAAGACTGGTCCTTTCACTGAGCTTACTTGAAGTATAGCCACTTCACTACTCCAGCTACATAGATGTCCTTCTCGTTAGAGAAGAGTTCTTGTAAGAACAGGGGTTTTCCAACTTGCTTCGTCACAAGGGATATGTTGATGAAGTGCTTGAAGTGTTGAAGAACAGTTGGAACTTTGCTCTTGTTGGAATGTGAAGATGTGAAATTGTTATCTTTCCAACCGAAGCTTATCTTGTTTGAGATGAAGAAGTTCTGGTCTCAAGAAAGCTTGTTGTTTGAATAGTTTGTCAAGAGTTGTGCAAAAGTTCGAGCAAAGTTATCTTTCCAACTGAAGCTTATCTTGTTTGAGATGAAGAAGTTCTGGTCTCAAGAGTTGTGCAAAAGTTCGAGCAAAGTTATCTTCGAGTAGTATCTTTTATACTTGGGTTGCCTTCCCGTTGGAGGAGGAGGACAACTGCATTAAATGCGCGAACAATTGACTTGACAAGTAGGACCCGGTAAAGTTGGCGAGTTGCTATTTTGGGACAAACATATCCTGGAATGTCGGCCAATCATCAGCCTTTACTCTTCAGCATACGGGGCTCATTAAATGAGCATTTAATGCGTATACTGTTAGACCCCTAGATTTTGATAAACAGTTTCGATGATGCCAAAGCTTTTATTTATCCCTAAACTTTTGTAGCATTTAGCTTAACAAATCAGGTGATGTATTCTGCTCTAACCATTTGTCGAGTAAAGTATTTTGTTGGCTTCCATACCAGAACACCTTTCAGGTATTATGTTGGCCTCAGGCAGAACTGCTCCGGACTAGAGAAAAAGAGTCTATGTTGACCTCAGACAGAACTGCTCCGGACCAAAGAGCAAGGGTCTTTGTTGACTCCGGACAGAACTGCTCTGGACGAGAGAGCGAAGGTCTCTGTTGACTCCAGACAGAACTGCTCCGGACCAGAGAGCGAGGGTCTCTGTTGCCTCCGGACCAGAGCAAATTGACTCTAAATTTGAAATTTTGAAAGTGTCTTGCTCAATTGGTCAATTAACAAATAAGTTAAACTGGAAAAACACAAAATGCAATAAGGTGATATTTCTTTACCTTAAATAGGATTTCTTATAGATCCTACTAGTTGAACTTATTTGTTAATATCACATCAAATAAACACAAAGTATTTCGAGTTACCTATTATTTAACTGGAAAACAAATTGCAATAAGGTGATGAGTTTTTCCATAATAGGATTTGTTATCCTACCAGTTAAATAAATAGGTTAAGTTCGAAATACTAGCTGACCATACAAAACCTTGAGTGACCAAAAGTCAAAAGTAAAATATTTGTGTCAAGTAAATTATACCGGAAATGTCAAAATGCAATAAGGTAATTTTTGCCTTAAAAGGATATTTAAATCCTACCGGTATATATTTAATTTATCACAAACATTTTCAAACGTCACAAAAAGCAAAAGACACATTGATATGAATTTTACATGTGTATAACTGAGGACAAATAAATGAACAATTTTTGTGACTAATAAAATTATACTGGAAATTAAAAATGCAATAAGGTGAATTTATTTACCTTAATAGTATTCAAATCCTACCAGTATAAATTTTATTAATACACAAAAACTGTTAGTATGTCTCGTGATCATCCAGAGCCAATCAAAGAAAAGAAATCCAGCATGGAGGGCATTCAATGCAAAATCGTACAATGACCCAAAGCATGGGACACGCAGTCAAGTTGATATCTATAAAGGAGAACTGCAGCAGCTAGGCAGATAGAGACAAAGAAGTTATCGGCTCCAAAGAAGAAGACGAACAAAAAGTTGTTATCTTCTGAAACAAAGATTCAACGAACGTGATTAAATCATCTGAACCAACGGATGATATTAATCTACCGGAGACGCCTATATATAAAGGCCGAAGCATGAGTTCGAAAATAAGTTCTTGAGTTCAAAAGCAGAAAAATCCTATAAGCATTCAAAGAAAATCTAGCAAAAGAGAAAGTGCTTGATCATAACTTCACTCTCTGCTTTGACTCATCCTTCACTAAGCTCTTAGACTAGATCATCATTTTCATATTTTTAGAGCTTAGTTTTTAGTTGGAGACCAGAATTTTCTTGTAGTTTACAAGGTGTTGTAAAACACTCAAGAGGACAGTTGTTCCCGACCTGAAGTGTGGTTAGATAGGTTAGGAGTACCTTTTGATCCCCACTGGATCAATTGAGAAAAACCTAAAGGATTGAGTAGCTTGGAGTGGTGTTGTACTCCTCGTAAAACATCTTCAATATAGGCCAGAGTTGTCAAGGCTAGATTGGCACTAAGTGTATTGGGCTTAATACTTTAGTGAAATCCATCTGAAATAGGGTGGGACTGGATGTAGAAGGATTACACCACCTCTGAACCAGGATATACTGTGTGTTGATTTACTTTCAGTCAACAGAGCACACACCCAGTACTTCTTCATTAAAGGGATCGTAGTTTGCCAGCAACATCCTAAGCAGTAGTCTTAATTGACTCTACTGCTTATCCTACTGCTTAATAACTTACTTTTTCTTGAGACAACTGTTTCACAAGAGCTTCGGAACATCACTACTAAAAGGTCCGTTTTGCCTATTCTCGGAAATACTTCTTTCATACGCAGCAGGTGGCTTAGCAGTTTCCTGGGTTTACCCAACTTCTTAGACCTTTGCTTATGCAAAACCCCTTATCATCTATAGCTCAGTACATATTCAGAAAGCACTCATCATTCCATATAAGGCCATACAATCATCTCTCCCATTTGTTTTTTGGATGAAAGGTAATTATATTAAACACCCAAAAAATAACATTTTACAATGTATCAAAGCACTCAAAAACACACTACCTAAGCCAGAGTTAACTAGCCTAGATATAAATTTCCCAGCCAACTCACTCAGTAAATACCGGGACAGGCCCACGGATAACAAAATCAAAAATCACTAATCTGAGTGACAAAAGTAATCCCTACTAATTCCAACATCGTCTATCCCCACGCACAAACACGCTCAGCTGACGTCTGAGCAACTTGGCGGTAACCGTAGCCAGCTAAGCGGGTCATCTTCCTCAGAGTTGGGAGTTGGCAGGTTCATACCAACAACCAGCTTGATCGGGTCCTCATCACCAGAAATGGGAAATGGCAAAATCCTAGCTTCCGGTTCGGCAATCTCCGCCTCCGGCACCCCGGCCGAAACAGCCCTGAAGTCTTCCTGAGTCCGAGCTACTGTGTCCATGAGCCCAACTGATCCTCCCAACTCTAATACCACTGCCTCAATCTCCTTTGGTGCATCCTCTTTGGTCTCGCTATAAGCAATTTCGGTAGTAGCAATTTCATCCACAGTAATATCATTTGTTTTCTTTACTTCCTTCTCAGGTAGATTTTTTCCGGTTTCCTCCTTGTCATATAGCTCTTTGCAAATAAATGGGTTGTGCCCATACTTTTTGCAATGAAAACAAAAATTTGGAAACGTTTCATATATCACTGATTGTATGATTACCTTACGGGAAGGTAGTCGTATAGGAAATGAAAGCATGGGCGGTTTCGATGCATCAACTTCGATGAGCACTCTAGCAAAATTATGGTTGCTCCTTTCTTGGGTGATCAAGTCCGTAGTTATTGGCATCCCAACCATAGAAGCTACTTCACTCATGGCCTCTTTATTCCAAAGTTTCATTGGTAGGCGTGGGAATTTGACCAAAATCGGCACTTTAAGGAACTCTTCGTCATCAAAAGTGAAGTCCTCCGACAGAACTTTCAACATGAGTAGTTTTCCAAATACTGTATAGGGTCCCTCTTTAAGCACCTTCATTCTGTCAGCTTCAGTTTGGAATTTAAAAATCACCCAACCCTTATCATGTCTCTTGATTTGGCAGTTGACTCCCCACCTAGATTTCAGTTCATAAATAGCTTTTAGGCCCGGGAAACGACCTGTGAAGTAGCCAACAAGACAATATCCCCACATCTCAACCATGGACGGCAATACTCTATCAGAAAAGTCCAAGGAATTACCTTTAGGAGGAACAAAAGTCAGTTTAATCCCATGAAAAGGGGCTCGGTTGTCCTTAAAGAGTGTAGTCCATGGTTTCTTAATCATTTCACCATCTTTAGGGACCGTCAACGCAGGTTCAGTAACTATTCCAGCATTCTGTGGAGGTTTACTGCCAAAATTACAAGCATCAGGTTGCATAGCCACAATAGGTTGCACACTCACAGTAGGTTGCACACTCACAGGAGGTTCTGCAGAATTCGGATTTCTGCTATCAGCCTGTATGTTGGCAGTAGAAAATTCATACTGGACACACTTCTCATGAGGAATTCCTGCACCTAGGATCGGGGTCATGGATTTTGTAGCTTGAGCACTCGAAGACTCTGTCTCAACAGCATTGTGAACAGCTGCAGTATCATCCTCTTGACCCCCTGCAGTTGTCTGCTTCCCGTTTTTCCCTAACTTGGCCGTGCTCCCAGGTTTCAAATTCTTCACGCTCATAGCTGGGAAGTCCTCTTCCAGAGCTTCCAAAATAGAGAACCGGGAGTTCGATCTGGTGGCTCGCCCCAATGGAACCTCTGCAACTCCCTTTCTATTTTTCCCCATTGCAGATGTGTATCGCAGAGAAGCCGACCCAGAGAGATACCCAAAATCGTCGCACCAGGCTAACAACTCGTTACCTGTTGACGAACAATCCACGGACTCCCAGGGAGGTCGCACCAAGCTAACAACTCGTAAAAAGGCTCGGATTCTCAGAATCGTGCTCGCGAAAAGTAAATCTCAGACCGAAATCGCAGAAGTTTTTTTTTTACAAAAACTCCCTGAAACACTACAATCATCTCTCCCAAACTCTTATTTTCCACTAGCAGTTGCCTCAGCAGTACCCTGCCATCCAGGCAACTGCCAAACTAACTGCTCACTGTTTAAAGTCCAAACATCACTCAAACTAGAAAGTTGCCACACGCTAATCATCAAGAGGCTAAAGACTTCCGCTGTGCATCTATAAATCTCCCAAAAGATTTTAGATCAACTCATCTAGAAGGGAAAAGTTTTCAAAGTCGAAAAAGCTTTAAAAGTCTATTCCCCCCCTCTAGACTTTTACCTCTATCTGGGACCATCAAGTGGTATCAGAGCGGAGTGTTCCTAGAGTCAGTTTATGATTAATTTGAGCTAAAGATCCAAATTCACTTTACTTCCCAAAACACTTTCTAAAAATGGACAAACAACTTGCAAAGAATCTTTTTTTCAACTTGAACAAATTAGATGACTGGAAAACCAAGGATGTCTGGGATGAGCTCACAATGATCCAATCAGATGATGATCAAAGCAATTCAAGTGATGAAGGCAGCTCATCAGAAGATAATGAAGAGGCCCTGACTTGCCTCTTTTGAATGCACCAAGGTGATAGCTCCTCCCACAACTTCCAGCGCCTGGAAAAGATTCCGTTCTAGTGAGGGTTGAGAGCTCACTCTCCCGATTTTTGGCCTAACGGTCGAAAATCGGCTCACTCACGCCGGAAACCACCGTTCACAGCCAAACACCACCGCAAACCACCACCAAACTTCACCCTGGAGCTCGTATATCCTCCATATTACTTCCTCCATATCTTGGTTGAGTAATATCTGGGATATCCCCGCTCCTTCTTCCCCAAAAACGTTCGCAATTTTACTATTCACGAAAAAGGTCAACGCATTTTTCTTCATCATCTACTAGGCCAATTTCGATTTTGAGCTTGGATTAGGGTTCGCCTTGGTGAGGAGATCAACCTTATCAAGTTTGTTTCATCATCAAGGAAGGCCGTACAACAAGCTACTGTTCACAATCGCAGCCATTGGTACGAATTTCTTAGCTCCATCTATTGAACAAATTCAAAGCTTCTCGGTTTAGAAGGGGTTGCTATTTTTAGCTACCCCTTCCATGGTGTGAAGATTGTTTCTTGGCTCATCTTCTAAATAACATCATGTCCAAGTCCACGGCCAAGAAGAAGGAGCCCCAAGCTCCTACAAAGTCGTCCTCGAGGCTCAAAGAAAAGGCAAAAAACAAGGAAACTGAAAATGCACTCTCGGCCATGGACCAAGTTAGTGATTCGGAATTGAGCTTGGACTTTGCTAGTGAATCCGAGGGGGATTCTAGACCAACTCAGCCTGAATTTGCCACTCAACCCCCTGAACCTCAGGTTACTTCTATTCCCCCTCTAAAACAGGGAAATGACATGTTAATTGCTACAAAGGAAATTGTTACCGTTGTCAAAGATTTGGGGCAAGTGGGGGGAATGGTTGATGGGGGAAATAAGGAAATTGTGCTGATTAATAATGTGCCTATAATTGAACATCAAACTCATGAAAAAGGGGATGTTAATGACTTGTATGTTGCTGCCCTTGGGAAGACTATCCCCGTGACACAAACCGAGACCCCAATGCCTAAACCTTTTGCATCTCTATTCAAGGATAATAGGGAGCCTACAAAAGGAATGAAGCTAAGGTTTATTGAACCGGTTGGGGATTTTGTTGACATGCATAAGAGAGTTATGCCATCTATGGTGGAAATTTGGGGGCATTGCCTCGTGGGTTATTTTGCGGGAAGATATCCCGGCTTCAAGCCCATACAAGAACTTGTTTCAAAATGGAGTGCTCCTTGCAAGGTGAGAACCCATGACAAAGGTTGGGTGATTTTCAAGTTCCAAAATGAAGAAGATAGATCTAAAGTTCTTATGGATGGCCCATACACGCTGTTTGGTAAGTCATTATACCTCAAAACACTATCGGAGGATTTCTCCTTTGAAAGTGAAGAATTTCTAAAAGTTCCTATTTGGGTGAAGTTCCCAAATTTCCCTTTGCAAATATGGAACGAAGATGTTATAAGTGAGATTGCTTCGAGAGTAGGGGTGCCCTTAACTACGGATAGGGTCACACAAGAAAGAACCATCTCCAGATATGCAAGGGTCTTAATTGAGGTAGATGCATCTAAGCCGCCACCTCTCATGCTTAAGGTAAGGCTGCCAAGTGGTAGGTTCCACTTTCAAAAGATCATATATGAAACATATCCAAACTATTGTTTCAATTGTAAGGCATACCGCCACCATGCCTTCACATGCAAAATCATAGCCGAGAGGGAGAAGAAGGAAAGAGAAGAAAAGAAAACACAAGAGCAAGGAAAGGATGAACAAGCAAAGGGGGACAAAGGCAAAGACATTAGCAAGGAAGATGATGCAGCGGCTTTACATGTGGGGACATCAAACCACAAGGCCGCGGCTTTGATGGTGGGAACGTCTAAAACCGTACCTTATGCCGCGGCATTAGACACCCCTACCCAACAAGAGGAGCACCCCTTTATAAAGGCAGCAAGGTTGAAAAAGAAAAAGAGGAAGCCAAAGAAAAAGAAACAACCAAGGGAGGATGGGGAGTTATCATCCGAGTATGAAACGGTTCAAGAGCATGATGAAGAGGATGATCAACCAAGGAAGATTCAAGGCTTTAAGGACTTCTATGATAATGAAGTTGTTATTGAGATGGAAGTGGATGAGGCACATATGCCTATCCTTAAGGTAGCTCACATTGATGATGTAACCGAGCCTACTATAAGGCTAAACCACCTTCTCCAAATTGTGGATGTAAAGGAACCGGGGATACACTTTACCAAGCAATGTTTGGAATCAATCCCGGGGGTGAGAAAGAAGAAAAAGGAGTATGTTTTTACACAACTTTTCATGTCAAGTGTGTATAGACATTTCCTTTATGGCTATTTCGAGGACGGACATCTTATGGGCAATGGAAGCAAAGTTATGGACTTGAGAAAATTCAAAAGAAAAACAGTCCGGGTTGTACAAGATATCAAAGAGGCCTACCTAGATGATGTCATAACAAAGATTGATTTCCAAGAAGGAGCAAAGCCGAAGATACACTTGATGCATGGTGATGATGTGAAGGAAGGAATAACAAGATTGGACAACTATTTGGATGTAGAGGAGAGCTTGGCACGCAAAGGACTCACTTTCACCACTTCTTGCCTTAGATCTCTTCCCGGAGTGTTCCCTACGGAGGAAGGGTATGAATTCTCTTCTACTTTTATAATACATGTCTATGACCTTTTTCTTGCTAGGTATAGAGGATGCCAAGAGTACCGGGAATGGAAGCAAAGTCAAAGAGAGAGGAATAGGCCGTATAGAAGGGGTAAGGGAGGTAAGGCCTAATATGTTGTTTTTATGATAGTTACATCTTGGAATGTTAGGGGGCTGAATCAAGCCTCAAAACAAAATACTATACTTAATTTCATAAAGATAAATAAGGTACGCATCTTTTGTCTTCTTGAAACTAAAATGTCTATAACTAGTTTTGCTAATTTTATGCTCTTTAGATTGCCTAATTGGAATTATGTGACAAATTTTGATAAGATTGGGGGTGGCCGTATAGCTCTTATGTGGGACCCTTGTTTTGTGGATGATGATATCATAGAAGTTGATGTTCAACATGTGCATGCTAGATTTAAATGTAAAACAACACAAGTGTGTTTTTATGCATCTTTTGTTTATGTTTTATATACGGTGCTAGAAAGGAGGGTATTATGGAATCATTTGACAAGGCTAAATGCAAATACCCTTGGACCATGGGCTGTTTTGGGGGACTTTAATTGTGTGGGTGCACCAAATGAAAGAAGAGGTTCTGCCCCACCTACGGGTTATTTGATGAAGGATATAAATGAGATGAAAATGCAAACTTATCTAGATGATGCCCCTTCCACAGGTGAATTTTACACTTGGAATAGAGGTGCCATTTGGGCTAAGTTGGATAGAATTCTCATTAATCCTTTGTGGAGTGCCCAAGGTGTAACATGTAATGCTCATTTTTTTGAAATGGAATGTAACTTTGATCATGTAGCTGCCATGCTTAAAATTGGAACTACAATAAAAAGTGGGTCAAAACCTTTTAAGTTCTTTAACATGTGGCTGAAACATGACAATTTTATTGGTATCTAAAAGGAGGTTTGGATGAAAAATGTTGGGGGAATGGCACAATTTAGACTGGCCCGTAAGCTTAAGCTCCTTAAACAGCCCCTAAAACAACTAAATTCAAATGAGTTTAGTCATATATCGGCTAGAGCAAAGGAATCTAAAAAGGAGTACCAAAGAATTTATCAATTGTTTCTTCTAACTCCAAATGATGATGCTCTTAAAGAGGACATGACTTTTGCAAAGAAGAGGGCCTTGTTTCTTAAGGAGGCCGAGGAAGCTTATTTAAAACAAAAAGCTAAGGCTGTCCATTTATTTCAATCCGATAGATGTACTAAGTATTTTCATTCTATTGTAAAAAAGAAACGAGCAAAAAACTCAATTGCCTCTATTCGGTTACAAGATGGGTCCCTTACCCATTCCATGAACCAAGTTGCAAATGAGTTTGTAAGGATTTTAAGGATCTTTTTGGTACATCACAACCATCGTATGACTTTGATCCTAACATTATCACTTCAGGGAATGTAATAGATCAAAGATTTTTTGATGACCTTATTAGACCGGTTTCTGATTTGGAAATCAAAGAAGCTTTGTTTGATATAGGAAATGACAAGGCACCTGGACCAGATGGTTACTCATCAGCTTTTTTCAAAACTAATTGGGGAATAGTTGGTGAGGATGTATGTGCTGCCGTTAGGGAATTCTTTGAGTCGGGGACAATGCTTAAACAAGTTAACCATACTGTTGTAGCTATCATTCCCAAAACTACTCACTCTCCCTCGGTTTCTGATTTTAGACCCATTTCTTGTACAAATGTGACCTATAAGATTATTACCAAAATCCTCGCATCTAGGCTTGAACCTTATCTTCCAAGTGTAATTGATCCATCACAGGGTGCTTTTGTCAATGGTAGACTCATGACTCATAATATTTTCCTTGCACAAGAGCTGGTGAGGGGATACACTAGAAAGAGGGTCACTCCTAGATGCATGATTAAGATTGATCTTAGGAAAGCATATGACACGGTCTCTTGGGAATTCCTTGAAAATGTTTTGAGAAGTATTGGGCTGCCAAATATATTTGTCAACTGGATCATGGAATGTGATACTACCTCTTCATTTTCCATATCCATAAATGGTTCTCTACATGGGTGGTTTGAGGGAAAGAGGGGTTTGAGACAAGGGGATCCTATGTCTCCCATGCCTTTTGTTTTATATTTGGAGTATCTCTCTAGGATGTTAACTGTTAGGACCTCGGATCCTGATTTTAGGTATCATCCTTTATGCTCCAAACTAAAGATTTCACATTTGGCATATGTTGATGACCTAATGCTTTTCTCTAAAGGGGAACTCAAATCTATTAAGATATTGGTGAATTCTTTACATGATTATGGTAGGGTTTCTAGCCTTATGGTCAACCAAGACAAATCCAATATCTTTGTAGGAGGAAACATAACAAACAGGCTACCTGCCATTCTACAGTTGGTGGACTTTCAACAAGGATCCTTTCCGGTAAGGTACCTAGGTATACCATTGGCCCCTCTTAAGATTTCTGTAGCCCAATTCTCTCCTTTGATTGATACGGTTACAGACTATATAAATGCATGGAATACCAAGTCCTTATCATATGCGGGGAAAGTTGAGTTGATAAAGTCTGTCATACAAGGGGTACAATCTTTTTGGCTAGGAATCTTTCCGGTTCCTAAAACTATTTTGGATAGAATTACAAGCCTTTGTCGTATATTTCTTTGGGGGGAAAGCATGCGAAAGTGGCTTGGGAAGATGTATGTTTACCTAAAAAGGAAGGAGGTCTAGGAATTAGGGACACAAAGATTTGGAACAACGCATTACTATCTCGTACTTTATGGAATATCCACTCAAAACAAGACTCTCTTTGGGTGAGGTGGGTTCATGGGGTATACCTAAATGGGGGTTGTGTGTGGACCTTTGTTCCACACAATAGGGACTCACAATTAATGAAGAGATTGGCATTGATACGTGACATGATTGTCTCAAAATTCTCTTCTATAGCCGAGACCACTACATACCTTGAAAAGATGACCTTTAATGGTAAATTATCTTCTTCCAAGGTATATGACCTCCTTAGACTTAAAGCCACACCACATGCGTGGATGTCTTTCATTTGGAAGGCTTACATCCCTCCAAAATTCTCATTTATAATGTGGCTTGCATTTCGGAATAGGCTGCCAACGTATGATAACATGATATATCTTGATGTTGCTAATGTTTGTCCATTCTGTAAGGGTGAACCGGAGACGGTACCAAACCTATATTTTGATTGTACATGTACAGGGCAACTTTGGAATAATGTCAAAGATTGGCTTGGTATTTCAAGACAAATGGCATCCTTGAAGAGCGTGGTGAAGTGGACCCAAAGGGAGTGCAAAGGAGCGCATATTAGAGCCAAAGCAACAAGAATAGCGTTTAGCTACACTATATATTGGATATGGCGAACTTGAAATGCAATTCGTTTTGATGGTGCGGCCTTGAAGTTGGATGAGATGTTTACACATATCAAGTATATGGTGTACAAAGTTCTCTATTCTCTCTATCCATATCATATGATTAATTTTTGAAAGTTTTTGTCACGGCTTGATGGCTGGCTGTTTTGCTACGTTTCTTTTGGCTAGATCTCTGATCTAGAGGTTTGCTAGTATAGCAATTGATGTATAGGATATCCATACTTGGATATGCCTCTAATTTTGCCACGATATACATAACTTTTGGTTACTATATATATTTACATTTCACCAAAAAAAGAAAACTGTAGACTTCATGAAAATCTAATAGTAGCCCAAGCTAAAATGGGTGAAGTGATAAAAATGAATGATTTTCTTGAACTTGAAAATATCAGTTTAAAAGAAAGGCTGAGTTCCCACTCTCTCCCTATTGCTGAGGAAGTTCAACACAACTGTAAGAACACAGGATTAGGATACACACCTTTATCCCAACCATTGAAAGACTCTCTCAAATACTCCCCTATCACATAACACACCACAAGCAACATGATACAAGAAAAACAAACCAACAAAAAAACCCACTCCGAAACTCTGTCAAATAAAAGGAATCAGACCTCTCCCAGATCAAAAACCAAACTTCCTTACAAATCAACTTCCAAAATAACCAACCAAATCAAAGACTTGGTTGGCAACCAATCAAATGGACCAACAACTTACCAAAGAAAAAGTTGATCACTTCCAATACACTTATTCCTTCCCCCACCATAAGGAATAATGTTCACTAATATGTAGTCATTCCTTTTGATTACAATACTCCAAATGGCTATAGACCCATCAGCTCAAATTCAAATGGTCTTAGATGGGCATGGATGCCCAAACACATTCAAAGGAAGATGCCCACTAACTTATGGGCTACTACTCAAAACTGATAGATAAATGAAGGCGCTGGAGCAGCTAAATTTGCAAAATTGATATAAATTATTCAGGCTGCTCCATGCACATGACAGGCAGCAGGGGACTACTGTCAAGTTTCTAAATCTGGAGAAGCACCCAAAATAATATTTGGGAATGAGGAAGAAAAAGGAGAAACCAAAGGAGCTGGAGAACCCAATGAAATATGAACTTTCAATCCATAAACATTTGGGATTAATGTTCAAATCTTATCAAGCACAAGCTAGCTCTGCGAAAACATTTACAAAAAGACAATTCTCCGTGGACATCTGCTTGGTCAGAGATGTCCAAAACAACAAAGCTGTGCTATCTGGTAGAAGATAGAAGAATATGGATATTGTTGATTGATGCATCACAAAAGAAGGAATCTGCCTTGTAACCAAAAGCAGACTCAAACTTGAGTTGGGATTTGCACCACATCATAAGCTATCTCGAGTTCAAAACCATCAACAAGCTACTCATAAAGGGATTCTTCCTGGGCTACTCATCAACTATCAATGATTTCCGCATTCTAAACTCTGGTTAGATAAGAATCAATTCATGCGATCTTTGAAAATTAATCCTCTGCTCATGAAAAGAATAAAGATGAGCCAGTCCAATCAAAGAAGGATACTGGAAAGGCTCCAAGCTGCCTTCCCAGCAAAATTAACAAAAGATGACTGGATTCTGGAACCAGCAGTTGACTCAAACGACAGCCCACTACCACCAGTTAACTCAAAAGGCAGCCAACTGCCAGCAGGCGGCTCAAAAGCAGACTACTGCCAGCAGATGACTCAAATGAGAGACCACTGCCAGCAGTTGACTCAAAATACAGAACATTGCCAGCAGTTGACTCGATCTAAATCAACTCTCCAGACGCTCCAGCTGAATTAAGCACAAGGCTTAATGATCCCAACCCTCATACTCTACCAGAAGACAGTAAAGAAGAAGAGGAGGATGAGCAAGTAACTCAATTAAATCAAACATCTGACACTAGATGGTTGAACCAGCATCCTTCTCAAAATTATTGGTGACATCAACCAAAGGGTTCGTTCAAAAATCATCAATCTAGAGAGAAGCACTTTTCTCATGCTTTATCTCTCAAACAGAACCCAAGAGAACTGAAGAAGCCCTACCAGATTTCAACTGAATACAAGCCAAATAAGAAGAACTAAAACAGTTCAAAAGGTACAATCTATGAAGCTTGTATACAAACCATATCATCAACATGTGATAGGAACAAGAACAAAAAGGGTAACTAAGGAATGCATCTTGTTAAGAATTAGGCAAAGACTGATGGCCAAAGGGTACTGCAAAGAAGAAGGACTAGATTTTGATAAAACCCTTGTCCTATTTTCCAGACTTGAAGCTACAAAGATATTCTTAGCAGATGCTGCCCATAAGCAAATCACAATCTATCAAATGGATGTGAAAAGTGCCTTCCTAAGAACTGTCTACTAGGAAAGAAGGTCTACGTGGAGCATCCTCCTGGATCTGAAATCAATAAAGAGGAAGATCTAAGTGTCAAATTAAAGAAAGTGCTCTATGGAATCAAGCAAACTCCAAGAGCATGGTATGACACTCTCTCTCTAAACATTTAGTGAAAAATGGGTTCACTAAAGACAAAGTAGACAACATGCTATTCAAAGGTGGAGAAAGCCCTCTCATACTGCTTGAATTTGAAAACTCAAAAAACAAGTATTATGTAAGAAATTTTCAACTCTCAAGCAAAGTTGAAATGAGCCTAATGAGAGAGTTGAACTATTTCTTGGGACTTCAAATGAAGCATGACTCCACAAGGTTTCTACATCAACCAAGCTATTGAATTAAACAAGATTCAAAACATCTCAGAAAGAGCTTGAAATGATGATCAAAGTAAAGGAATTACCCTGCACCCAGTCAGGGAGAACTCAACTCTTAAATTGAGGGGGAATTCCTAGACACTTGCTGAGGGGGAACTCTTACACAAATACTCAAGGAAAGTCACCTGCTCAAGAAAACCCTACTCAAAATCCGAGCAGTATGCTCAGCAGAGGACTGACTTCCACCAGCAGTTAACTCAGCAGGTAACTGCCAATCAGCCCACTGCTACATTCTCTAGACACTTACAAGACTTGGGAGACTGCCACATTATCTTGACACAGAAGAAAAAGTACAAACTTTCTTGATCCCCTCAAAGAAGAAAATCCAGAAAAGGAAGCTCCAAACAAGCAAGAATCAACAAAGGGGGAATGTTCAAAAAGCTTCAACAGGATACGCTCAACCAACAGAATTGAGGATTATTCAGATGAAGATAAGTGATGAAAAGGCATTAGCAAACTCTCAAATCACAGGCTAAAACAAGAGCCCACAGGATGTTTGAGCAACAAAGAAATGTTTTCTAAAATGCTACTAATTCTTTCAAGAGTATTCTAGGCTTCAATTGCAAACTAATCAACTTCAATTGACAAAGTCCAGAAACAAGATGACTTGACTGACTCTGAGAATCAGGTGGGATTTGTTCAATAAAAGCAAATCAATATGGCAGAGACCGGTCAACGTTCTGGATAACAGAAGGAGACATTCAAAAGGAGAATTAGTTATGGTTTACCAGAAACTCTAAAAAGAAGGAAAGAGGATGACAAAAAGATGAGAAGTCTCAATCTTGACTCAACAAACTCAGCAGAAGAATCAGAGGAACCTGCTACCACAAAGAAACTAAGAGTCATGATCATTAGCAATGGAGGTCAAGAGGAACAACTAGCTCAAACTGCTGGAGATCAAAAATCAAATACCGATTCATAAAGGTACAATATTGATCCACAAAAACTCAGCAATAGACTCATGCATGGATTGAAAAAGGAATACTACTATTCTGTAGAATCTTAAATTTATTAGGAGCATCGTGCTTGCAGCGTCCTAATAAAATAAAGATTACCTACAAAGATAGTTATCATTCCATTTTTAATGATTACTGTCGAAAATTAGTCATTAACAAGCTAAAACAGTATCCTAGAATTATCCATTTCTGAGCTAAACAGAGCATGCAAAAAGAAGTGTCAGAACCATCCCAAAACAGAAAGAATTTATGGTTACATGCAGCATGGACAAAAGACACCTGGTAATCGAAGATGCTCACTCAACACCTTCATTAACGATATTCGGAGAGTTCATTAAATAAACACCATCTCACCCTCTTATCAAGGCACTTACTGTCTTAAAAGAAGAACCGGCCCCAGGCACATTTAATGAAAAACTTAAACCTACTTCGATTACCACCCACATCAGAATATGAAGAAGCAACACACTTCATTTAAATACCTCTCCTCCTTAGAACTTACCTCACACTCGAAAATTCCTCCTCTCTACTCCAAACAAAACATCCTTCCTTCCAAATGGCTAACTCATCTAAACAAATCTCCCTAGAATTGACTTTCGCACCTCCAGATCAACAAAAATCCGCCACAGCAGAAGAAATTGCTGAAATCGAAGCAATGATCCTATTCAACTCCTACAAAGGAGCTCTGGATAGAGAATTTCAAAGGATGATGAGGTGGATAAACAATAGATTTTCACCACTAAATATTCTTTTCATCACCTACGACTTCGTCCGAAATGAAGAAAGATTTGCTCTTGAATGGATGCAGATGACAAACATTGAGTCTGCTCTCTGCAAAGAAATAATTGTCAGAGTCTACAAAACCAAACTTGAGATGATCAGACAAGAGGTGGCGAGACAGAAGAAAAGAAAGATAGATGCAAGCTTCTGTGTTGGAGAACCATCAAGCAGGAGAAGAACAAATCAAGAGTAGAATAGGGACCAGATATGCTACCAAAAGAGGGGGAAGAAAGAAGTCAAACATTTTTATCTTCTTTTGCCT
The DNA here is from genome assembly GCA_945859875.1 of Cuscuta europaea. NCBI lineage: Eukaryota > Viridiplantae > Streptophyta > Magnoliopsida > Solanales > Convolvulaceae > Cuscuta > Cuscuta europaea. The sequence goes on from CAMAPE010000016.1 coordinate 15,728,897, forward strand.
AAGATAAATGTTTGGCATCATCATAAAAGGGGGAAATTGTTAGACCCCTAGATTTTGATAAACAGTTTTGATGATGCCAAAGCTTTTATTTTTCCCTAATCTTTTGTAGCATTTAGCTTAGCAAATCAAGTGATGTATTCTGCTCTAACCATTTTTCGAGTAAAGTATTTTGTTGGCTTCCGTACCAGAACACCTTTCAGGTATTCTGTTGGCCTCGGACAGAACTGCTCCAGACCAGAGAGCAAGAGTCTCTGTTGACCTCAGACAGAACTGCTCCGGACCAAAGAGAAAGGGTCTCTGTTGACTCCGGACACAACTGCTCTGGACGAGAGAGCGAAGGTCTCTGTTGACTCCAGACAGAACTGCTCCGGACCAGAGAGCGAGGGTCTCTGTTGCCTCCGGACCAGAGCAAATTGACTGTAAATTTGAAACTCTAAAACTATCTTGCTCAATTGGTCAATTTACAAATAAGTTAAACTGAAAAAACACAAAATGCAATAAGGTCATATTTCATTACCTTAAACGGGATTTCTTATAGATCCTACCAGTTGAACTTATTTATTAATATCACATCAAATAAACACAAAGTATTTTGAGTTGCCTATTATTTAACTGGAACAAAAAATGCAATAAGATAATGAGTTTTGCCTTAATAGGATTTGTTACCCTACTAGTTAACTATATAGGTGAAGTTCGAAATACTAGCTGACCATACAAAACCTTGAGTGACCAAAAGTCAAAAGTAAAATGTTTGTGTCAAGTAAATTATACCGGAAAAGTCAAAATGCAATAAGGTAATTTTTACCTTAAAAAGGATATTTAAATCCTACCGGTATGTATTTAATTTATCACAAACATTTTCAAACGTCACAAAAAGCAAAAGACACATTGATATGAATTTTACATACGTATCATTGAGGATAAATAAATGAATAATTTTTGTGACTAATAAAATTATACTGGAAATTAAAAATGCAATAAGGTGAATTTATTTACCTTAATAGGATTTTCAAATCCTACCAGTATAAATTTTATTAACACACAAAAACTGTTAGTATGTCTCGTGATCATCCGGAGCCAATTAAAGAAAAGGAATCCAGCATGGAGGGCATTTAATGCAAAATTGTACAATGACCCTAAGCATGGGACACGCAGTCAAGTTGATATCTGTTAATTCCAGAATACTAACAATCATACAACCATAACAGTGATAAAGAAGCGGATAGAAAGAAATCGACAAGATTGAACGCGAATCTGATATACCGTATGAATCTGCCGCTACTCTCCCTGGAGAAGGAGAGCAGCGGCAACCCTAATATCTCTCTATCTCGCCTCTGTGTCTCTTAGCCTCTCCCGATTAGATTGGTTTCCCGTAAGTTAGCCTCCTTTTATAGGAGAAGTTGGCTAACTTACGGGTTACAAGGAAGCCCACGGGCTGATACACATTTGTGGCCCGTATTACACGTTTAATTAATAACTACACAAATACAAAGATAACTAACTAGATTGAACACCATAAAATATTCCCAACAATCTCCCCCTTGGTGATCAATCGTGTTGAATCAACATTGCAACGCATATATCTTTGTCTTTGTTGTTATTGAGCTTCCTTTGTCTTTAAACTTGACTTCTGAGTAAGGCTATCTGAAGAAATTCTTGCAATCTCCCCTTTGATGTCTTCTTGACAATTTGATCTTTGATGCCGGGGGTTGAGGGACCTTTAGTATCTTGCATGTAGTCCTTGCCTTCCAGAAGTTGCTCTTGATCAGCTTGGATGAAGTCCGGTGACGCCTCTAGAATGAATGTTCTTTGGAGAATAGGAGACGCCCATGGAATTCATCTTCAGGACACTAGTATTTATTTGACCTCTGTCTCCTCCACAATGTAGTCTTTTTGACTATTTGGAATGAATGCATTTGAGGAGAACTTATCGGTGGCACAGCGGAACATAATGATTGTTGATTTGAGAGTGTAGCTGACCATTTGATTTGAGTTGCGGAGATAGGAGAGAGGGTGTTGAATTTTGTGATGGAGGAGTGAAGTGTCCCAGAATGATTTGTTCAGTGTTAACAGCATGTGGACCACTCTCCCCCTCATGACGATCCGATGAATCGGGACGTCATGCTTTTATTCTTTTATTCTACGGAAATAAAAAACAAGAAAAAAAAACAAGCAGAATCTAAAGAAGATAACGTAGCCCCCCGGGGTCGTGAAGACGCCCGTTATCATCACTATAGAGATAAACTCTTTAGCAATGGCCTGAAAATGTTGGTGATTCTTATGTTGCAACAGCAGGACTTCCTTCCAATTATTGGTCTACATCTGTAATAGATGAGCCCTATGGAAGTTCTCGCGGGTCTTTGAAGACCTGCAACTGACTCAAAAAGTGTGTCGGTGTCCTAGAAAATTCAAAAACATTTGGGAGTGAGGTAACTAGACACGACGTGATCAATGAAAGTTCAGTGGCATGGGGCTGAGGCCACTGTAGTCAGTATTACTTGCCTCGTAAGGAGGTAGTAATGAGAGATGCGGTTCCCCGTGAAATATGATTAAACACCTGTCTGTTGGGAGACAAGTGAGTGGTCTAGGGTAGGGTTGTGCATGCGCCGTTTGGACAAAAATGCAGCGACTTCTACCCGGGATCTGAATAAATTCAGTCCTGAACCTATGGGGATAGTCCAGAGTATTTTAGTGGCTAGGAGCAAATGTTTAATTCATAGCAGGCAATTGAGGTAGCAGACTCATCATTGATAATTGTTTTTCTTCTCACTTGAGCCTTCTGCTTCCTAATGCTCATAATGTTCACTCGCTCACTCGCTCACATACGCACTTACGCTCGGCTTTGACCCATGGGTAGGCTTAGTTGGGTTTACTAAGCCATAGGGACATGTTCTCTCATTACTTTCTTCATTTTCTCTCTGTACTCCCCCTCAACTGGAGCACTCGGTATGCTTTATCATTGTTAGGTACCGGGGAGGATTACTTTGAACACTCCCCCTAGAATGTTGCATCCGTTGAGAGATTCCTTGCTTTGTCGGTGTAAGGCGCCAGGAGGAGAAAACTGAAACTCCCCCTCAGAATGTGCAAGGTTTGATTGCTCACAGCTTGTCATACCCGCCATGTGTGTGGAGCAATCTAAACATGTACCACACATGACGGTTTCCTGAGCTCACCATGTAGAATTTCAGCATATTGATGATCACATAATGTTGATGAGTCAGGGGAGGCTTCAGCAGTTGATTGTTGATTGTTGTAAGATGACCGTTGACGCGAGGTTGATTGAATTATCTACGATTTTCAGACCTTTACATTGAAGTTTAGAAAATGTTTGACCTCAGGGTTGACTTTGAAAGAATTTGAACAGATTTGCCAAAGTTTTGACCTGGACATCGGTGATTTACAATGTTTGTCGGAAAACTCACGTTTTGACCCTCAAAGACTGTGAGTGAGGGCGCGTGAGATTGGGTTCTGGGGCATAGCCCGAGAATTAATGTATATCTTTGCGTTAGTTTTCCAACAATAAAAAGTTTGCTCAAATCGGATCACCGAGTCAAAAGTTATGGCCAAAACAGTGCGGTGTCGCAAAAAAAATCTCTAATTTTGAGTTTTTGAGGAATTTCTTCGAAGATGAGGTGCTCGATGTTGAATATCGAGAGAAGGTGGATTTTAAACAAAATTCTAGAGATTGCCTCGAAGAATAATGGCGAAATCCACCTGCAAAACAAACCTCAGAATATCGAAATCTGCAGAATTTCAAAATGTTTGAACATCGAAAACTTTGGAGTTTCGAAAACCTCATAATCTCGAAAACTTGCTGTTTGAAAAACATCAGAACATCGAAAACTCCTGAAACATTTAAAAGCAGGGAATCATTTAGAGATCATATAATGTAAAGCTTCGATGAACTGCAGAGGATGTCAAGATTCGAATTATGAGTTCCAAGAAACTGCAAACTTTGAAAGATTCAAAACATCGTGAAATTTTGAAAATCTCGAAATCTTCAGAATGTCGAGATCCAAAACATCGAGATCCCAAATGTCGAAATCCCAAAACTCGAAATCCTAAATGTCGAAATTCCAAAAATCGAGATTACAAATCTCGAGATCTTGATTTCGAGATTCAAATCTCGAGATCTTGATGTCGAGATTCAAATCTCGAGATCATGATTTCGAGATTGAAATCTCGAGATCTTGATTTCGAGATTCAAATCTCGAGATCATGATTTCGAGATTGAAATCTCGAGATCTTGATTTCGAGATTCAAATCTCGAGATCAAGATGTCGAGATGCAAATCTCGAAATCTTGATTTCGAGATTCAAATCTCGAGATCAAGATGTCGAGATGCAAATCTCGAAATCAAGATTTCGAGATTCAAATCTCGAGATCAAGATGTCGAGATGCAAATCTCGAGATCAAGATGTCGAGATGCAAATCTCGAGATCAAGATGTCGAGAAGAGGAAATCGAGTCCCTAAATGTCAAGGTCCTGCAAAACAAAAACATTGATTTTTGAAAATCTGAAACCTGTTTTGAATAGCCCTGAAAGTCGAGATTCTCCTGTATCAGTTTCAAGACAAAAACGTTTCTGCAGCAGTGAAAAATAAAGATTTCGAGATCTCAATGTAGAGATCTTCGAAATATAAAAATTGCAGAAAACGAAAAAAGAGGTATGCTGCTGGATCGGTTTTGAAAGGCGAATCCAACAGTATGATTTTTACAAAATTTCGTTCACAAACGAGATTACAGGAGCAAATCTCTACATGTAGAAAAACAGAAGAAAAAACAGAGTAGTTCTTCGTTAGATCCAAAAAATCGCAGACAGATCCAACCTGTTTCACGCCTCGGCTCTGATACCAAATGTTAGTCCCAGAATTCTAACAATCATACAACCATAACAGTGATAAAGAAGCAGATAGAAAGAAATCGACAAGATTGAACCCAAATCTGATATACCGTATGAATCTGCCGCTACTCTCCCTGGAGAAGGAGAGCAGCGGCAACCCTAATTTCTCTCTATCTTTACGCCTCTGCTCTCTAAGCCTTTTTCGATCAGTTAGGTTCCCGTAAGTTAGCCTCCTTTTATAGGAGAAGTTGGCTAACTTACGGGTTACAAGGAAGCCCACGGGCTGATACACATTTGTGGCCCGTATTACACGTTTAATTAATAACTACACAAATACAAAGATAACTAACTAGATTGAACAGCATAAAATATTCCCAACAATATGGCTATTCTAATTGTGAAACCCTCAAGTATTTCGGCCATCTCAACCTATATTTATAGGTGAGAGACTCGAACTGTCTAATATAATTAGGAAGCAACTAGGCATGCGTGTGGGCTATTAGAGCACTTAATCAATTGGGCCTAGTTCTCTCTCAGCTAATCTAATTAAATACAAAGACTCAATAAATAAATTACAAATATATTGAACACAATAAATAATATTCCTAACACTAGTCATTTATCTATATTGATTAATGGCAGTCCTCATGTGGTTTTTCAGCCTAAGAGAGGGGTTAAGCAGGGAGATCCCCTCTCTCCTTTTTTATTTATTCTTGCCTCTGAAGCTTTTTCAAGAGGTTTGAATTGGCAGTTGGATAATGGTTTCATTGAACCTTATTGGATGGGCAGATATGGGGTTCCTATTAGTCACATTGGGTATGTTGATGATCTCCTAATTTTTATGAATGGGGGGGCTAGATCTATTCTCAATTTTAAGAAGTTCCTTACCTCTTATCAATGTGTTTCTGGCCAGGTAGTCAATTTTGACAAAAGCTCTTTTGCTATCGGTAAACATGCTCAAGCTAGAACTCAGATCATCAAAGATTTATTGGGAATGCAGAAGGCTAGTCTTCCTTTGAAGTATCTTAGGGCTAATCTTTACAGGGGAATAAATAGGCATCAGTAGTGCAATCATATTATTCATCAGTTTGATTACAAGCTAACTACTTAGAAACAAAAAAAAACTAATCACAAGCTGGGAGACTTATCTTGATAAAACATGTGCTTGGATCTATTCCAATGCATATTTTGGCTGTTGACCTCCTGCCACAGAGAATCAAAAGCATATTAAACAAAAAGATGGCCAATTTCTTTTGGGGATCTACTAATGACAAGCCAAAATATCATTGGCTTAACTGGTCCAGAATGTGCTATCCTAAGGATGAAGGGGGATTAGATATTCGTTCTTTAAAAGACCTTGAAAAAACTTTTTCCCTTAAACTATGGTGGAAATGGAAATCCTTCTCTAGTTTTTGGTCCCAGTTCATTCACATGAAATATCAAAGAAGTGATGACATGATCCCTAAGATTACAGATTCTCCAGTTTGGAAGAGATTATGTAGAATTAATGAATTGGCTCTCACCTTGACAAATTCTTCCCCCACTCAGATTTTGATCTAGAAACCTGCTCAAGATGGACTCTTCTCTTTCAAGTCAGCTTTTAATGTTGTCAGACACTCCCAAGGTTCAGCTTTTTCCTACAAGCATATATGACATAATAATCAGCAACTTAAGGTGAAACTTTTTCAATGGAAGCTCTTTAAAGGTATTTTACCTATAACTCATAATCGAAATAGATTTCAGATGGTGTTAAAACCCTCAATGTGCCCTTGGTGTAGAAATGATAATGACTCCACTGACCATATCTTTTATGGATGCTCAAATGTTAAACCTATTTGGAGTTATTTTAGCAGGATATTGAACATATCTATTCCTTCTAATCTACGCACAGTTCATCATATGCTCTTTGTTTGGTGGTTTGAAGCTGGAAGTAAATCCCTAAATGATGTTTTTAAACATAATCTCCCTGACATTATCACGTGGCATATCTGGAAGGTTTACAATGATCTAATTTGGGGATCTCAACAAAATATTCCTACGAGTTGTGAGATTATTTGGAGAATCAAAATCTATACTCAGATTTGGGTTCAAAGTTTCTTTTCTTCCAAATACGGTCTCATTGATAACATTCTTATAGAAGAAAATATCATCCCTAACAACTTCATTTCGAAGCCGGCTCACAAACCTATTCGTTGGATTAGACCTAAGCACGGTCTAAAACTAAATGTGGATGCAGCATATATACCTGGAAGGGCATCAGGAGAAGCAATTCTGAGAAATGATAAAGGCAGTTTCGTTGGTGGCATTTCTTTTCCCATAAATGCTTGTTCCAGTCTTAATGCGGAGCTAATGGCACTCATCATAAAAACGACTTGGGCAGTTGAGGAAGGTTACGATCGTTTTCAGGTGGAAAGTGATTCGGAGGAGATTGTGGATTATGTTTCAGGAACGAAACGAGATCGCTGGAAAGAGGAAATTGTTGATTTTAGATGGAAGTGTTTTAGGAAAGCGGTCAGGTTTAGGCATGTGATGCGTGAAGGTAATGAACCGGCCCACCTTCTTGCAAGATTCTCTTCAGCCCATTTTATGAAATGGTCTGCTTTAGACTCTCTTCCTGGGCCTCTCAAGAAGGCTATTTGGATTGATTTATTTAATTTACCTACTTTTCAGTTGCTTAATTAATTGTATGTCTTGTTTGGAAGAGGTATTGGTATAGTCCCGCTCTTTTTGTATTTGTTCTATTTTTTCAATAAAATTTGACAAATGTCCCCCCGGCATTTGTCCCATTGATTTTGGTGGTTTGCCTTCCGGGGGTTAAAAAACGTTTTCACCTGAATTCATGAAACCTGAACCAAAATATCCAAAATGTGCCTTGTTTTTCTATTTTCTATACAAAAATCGCTTAATTTTGATAAGAACAATAAGTACAAAAATGGACTTATCAGTAATTCCTAACTCCCCCTCTGTACATATTACATCAGAACCCCTCATTCCTTCCCCCTCCCAAATCTGCATCTGAACACCTAGCCCCCTCCCCTAAAATTACCACACCTTACTCCACACCACCCCAACCCCCCAAAAACAGAACACCACTTCCTCTCCTGATCAGAAAACCCTCTCTCTCCAACAGAATCCCTCCACCACCAGAAATCCAACTCCACAGAAAACCCCAACTAAATCTACATCTCCTTGCAACCAGAAATCACCCACCAGAGATCGATCCCCTTCACCTCCTCCTTCCCCTCAATGCCAGAATACCCCGTCTCACCAGAGAGCCCCGTCTCACCAGAGAACCCCTTCACAACAGAAACCCAAAACTCTTACTCCTTCCCCACCGAAGTCACCTTCCAAAGCTGCCACTCCTCAGCAGCCCTCTCAACACTCTGTGGCGTCCAAGCCCAAGAAGCAACCCCTTTTCCGTGTTATCTCCTCTGATAGCAACAATGATGGTTTCCTTACATCATCTCTTGCTGGACATTTCACCTCAAAGAGAAGGAAGACACCCCCAAGAGAACCCTCTCTGACACCCCCTTCTCTGCACCAACCTACTGGCAGAAAACCTCCCATGCCCAAGGCACAAGGTCTGCAGATGCCAGGCTTTGAGGATTCAGAACCTCAAATCCCATTCAATATATTTGTTGAAGTAGTAGAAGACTTTGGTGGTCAGATGCTAGATGGGATGCAGAAGCTGATATTGGTCAACCAGAGTCATTATGACCATCTATCTCATGTGAATGAAAACTTCAACTCTGGTATGAAGTTAATCTATGAAAGTTTTGCTACTCTGAAGACCTCCTTGAACGAGTTTATGCAATCCTCCACTGCCAGAGCAGATGCTCTCTCAACAGAAGTAGATGGAATCAACAATGTCCTCTACTCTCTGCATCAGACCCTCATAGCTCAAGAAGGGTCTATCAAAAAGATATCTGATGATGTTGGAGATTTGCAATGGTCTCATGACAAAACTCAGGAGCAGCTGAAGGAAATAGAGGACCTCTGCAAGACTCATAAAGAGCAAGCCGCCTCTATAATCAAGAATGACAAGGAAAGGTATCAGAAGATGGTACTCCTTGAGGCAAGCTCTAAGGATATCTCCTCAGCTGTTCGGAAACAACAGAACATGCTTGAAGGTCTTGTCTCTGTCACCCAGACCTTCCCAGAAGCTCTTGAGGAAATAAAGGACACTTAAGCTTCAGAGATCTCTAAATTAGAGCTCCTCCTTGGTGATCTTGTTGAAGCCAAAAAGGGGGAAGAGATTAGGCAAGCATAAGGCCCCAGCTCTAGAGCTCTGACAACCAGGAAGGCTACCTCTGTTGACCCTGCAATCTATTTTGAAAGTGCCAAGCAGAAGAAACTTGTTGCTGGCACCCACAGACCTCCTCCTCCTCTGCCAAAAGGAATCAAGAAGAAAACCTCCAACTTCTCTTACAATGATTGGATGAAAAGTGTGATGTAAAGGCCTGACAGAGTTCAGTTCGAACAGATGAAGAAGCTAATGTCTCCCCTGCAGCAAAAAAATCTTTTCATGGATAATGATGGATTAGTTAAGATAAATCATGGTGGATCCACTCAAGAAGCTAAAGTCTGGTGGAAAATGAAGGTAATCCCAGGCAAGACCATATCAGAAGCCATACGGAACTATCTGGACTGCAAGCTGGAGCCTCACTGATCTAAATACCAGAATCCGAGGAATTTAGCCTCCATCAGAGCCAGAGTTAATGCAGAACTCAAGAGGTTTGATGACGCAGGAGCACAGGTAGAAGAGGAAGGCTCTTAAACTCTCTATCTATTGTATCTTTAAATACTCTGATAAATAAGATACCATCTCTGCCTCTTATTTGAATGGCACTATCCAACTTATGTCTCTTACTGCTTTCTGTTCTTACCTCTTGTCTACTGTTTTGCTCTGATACTTTGTGTTTATCTTGTTTGTTCTCTTACTCTTACTATTTTCCTATGCTAAGTTGCCCACCAAGATTTATAATGAAAGTTTTTAACTTAACTCTTTTTATGGTGAAAGGCAATTCTCTGGAAATAGTTTAAGGGTTTTGGCATCATCAAAAAGGGAGAAATTGTAAGGAATAAATGTATTTAGATTTTGATGATGCTAGGCTAAATAGATTAGAACATTAGAGTGCCCCGTTTAGAAATATTGTATTAGAATTTTTCTATGTAAGTATTAGCATAGTTGACTGGCCAGAAATCCTCATTGGCTCTCTTGATCAGAGTTGCTACCAGAGTTAGTCATCAGAGTTGCTATCAGAGATGCTACCAGATCTAGCCATCAGAGTTGCCATCAGAGACGGACATCAGAGTTGGTCTTCAGACCTGCTGACACTTAGAAGAATTCGAAGGAACTACCAACTGCCGTGATACTAACGGGAAATTCCCTAATGGCTAGGAGTCTCTCAACGGAACATGGTACTGTTCACGCATTAAATACACATTTAATGCGGTGAGATATTTAAAGCTGATGATTGACCATGCGGATATCCTTTCGTCCCCAAAATAGCAAGTCGAAGAACCAACCGGTCAAATCAACAGTACAAGCATTAAATGAAGTTGTCTTCTACACTCCAACGGGAAGACTGCTCCCAGTATATAAGATACACTTTGAAGAACAACGAGACAACTTTTGCTCTCTACACAACATTCAAAAAGTTTTCTTGAGATATCAACTTCATCTTCCTCAACAAGAAAAGCTTACGTTGGAAAGATAATATTTTCCATATCCTTTCTTCCAACAGGAGTAAAGTTCACCCAGTTTTTCAACACTTCTAAAGCCTCATCTACACATCTTTTGTGACGAAGCTACGTTGGAGAAAACAGATTTTCAATCAAACACTTCTTGCAAAAGAAGGGACATCTCAAACTAATTGGAGTAGTGAAGTGGGGATACTTCAAGAGACTCAGTGAAACGAGACCAACTATCAGGAAGCAAGGACTGCATCCCAGGTGGCAACTAAGCTTGAAGAAGACGTGGAGTGCTTCTTAAGTTCTAGGGACTAAGGCGTTGTAACTGTTAACTTACAAGCTTAGTGAAACAGCGGACTAGAGGAACAAGTTGTTCCTTGAACCACTATAAAAATCCCTGGTGTCATTTACTTTACGCATTTACTTTCTGCACTTAAGATTCTAACTGATTAACTCAAAGACTTGGACTCTGTGTTCAGCAGATCTTGTCCTAGTGTTATCAGAAACGCACTTGCCTTAGTGTTCTCCTGAGGCTACCCGGACAGAACTCTTATCTTCTGCCAGGTCCAGTTCTGCCATCAGAACTGGACCCTCTCTGTCACCAGAATCAGACCATCTCTGACAAGTCACTTGTGACTTTGAGAAAAGTTTGAAAAATCCTGAACTATCCATTCACCCCCTAGACTATTCCTAGCTTAAACGGGACCAATAACCTTCTCAAGAAGGATTTTGAGCTCCTCATCAACATCTTCCACAAATGTCTGTGGTGCAAATACACCTCTACAGACGATGTCACAACCTCAAAGGCAAAGGTCATCTATGTTGTGCACCACGAAGTTAACATTTACTGAGGACAAGTGATGGTGAGATAATCCATCATAGAGTTCATCAAAAGAAGAACCACAAGACTGGCCTGTACTCTTGTAAACTAGGGCATGGTTTACTAATCTCCGAGGTGTTGATCGCTCAAGGTCTGACACTAAGGAAAACTTCAACACTTGATCACACAAAGGTAATCTTTGTCACTGCCTCCTCCAACAGAGAAATTGCCATCTAGGCTGAGTTGAAGCGTCAACATCAAACAGAAAGCAGTAGATTACAAAACCTTGAAAACCCCCAACAAGAAGAACCTTCTGCTAAAAGACCTTCTGCTAAGAAGAAGAAAAAATCAAGAAAGGCTGTACCAGTACAGTCCAAAAAGGTTACTGAGAAGATGAAGAGACCCTCTATTGATGTTGTTAAATCTCAAATTCTGAAGAAAAGGAAGGTTGTAAGAACTAAAACGTCTTTTTCTGACAAGGTGGCAGACAAGTAGGAGGAACTTGAAGACTCTCTGTCTTTAGAACCCCTCAAGATGAAAAAGAAAAAGTCCAACCAAGTAATCTTCAACTCTACCTCTCACAGAACTGGAGATGCAGATACTCAGGGGGAACCAGAGAAAACCCCTTCTCCTGAGAAAATAGAACACAACTTGATGATGTCTTCACTAGAACACCAAGTTGATCAACCCACTGAACCTAAAGTTGACTTCAGAACTGCTTTGGACATGCAATTTGAGCGTGTGTTAGAATGGATAAGATGGAGAATGGGTCCTCTCTCGGAAATTATCAGATGCTTTGATTATTATGAGGAAAAAGAAGAAGAGGTACTCAGGTGGGTAGGTACGAATGATGTTTCTCAATGCTTTGACATTGACTACCTTTCATCAGTTCTGCTGAAGAAGAAAAATAACTACAAGGGGAAGGCTATTGTAACATTCCAAAAATTTAAATAAATTAAATAGATAATCATATTGATCAGATAAAATTTTAACAAAAGTGAAATTTTTAGTCACACAAAATTTTGACATAAATAATAAAAGTAAAATTTTAACAAGTATAACTCAAGAGAAAGGAGAGGGAGGGTGTTAATTAACTTTTTGAGCCAAAATTGACCTTTCAATGGAGAGTTATAAAATGATACATATACATCATAATTAGAATATGCCAATTTAATTTCTTTTTCCTTAACATAGGTAGTATTATTAGACATGCATACCCATACTATACAGATAATCGCACATTCATATAAGCAAAACAAGGAAAATTAATAAATGGACTTAATAGCCTAAGATCCGTAACGTACCCGACGACCAAACCGATTGTAACGCATATGTATTTGGACTGAGAAGAGGCTTTGTGCATGTTTGACTTGGAGATAAACTCCAACTACACCGTATTTTACTCAAACGCGTGTGAATAATTGGGAGCAGATCAACTCAATCTCTTGCGACTGAATTACAACCTAGAACCTTCATTCAAATAGTATAAATAGAGAGGGATACGGCCGCAAAGAGCTGCATACCCAGAAAAACTTCAGTCGCATATACATTCATATACTAGTATATACCAGATTACCACCCTTCGTTTTAGCCAAAACCGAGCCATGAAAACACTTCTATAACTTTTTCCTTTGTGAGAAGGATTCAACGGTGAAAGAAACATTGAAAATGATCACGAAACGACGGAGAACGAGCTCGCCAGAGTTTTGCCGGACTCACCTTCGCCGCCGCCGTCAGTCCATTGCTGACCGTCGCCGTCCCAGGAGGAGCCCTATAGCACCACCATTTCACATGCCCATTGAGGTAACTTTTTCCCCTGCATTTAGCTGTCTCGATCTCACGAGAGAGACGATGTCTTCATTCTTACGAGGAAGATGACGTCCGTCCCCACGAGGGAGACGACGTTCGTCCTCACACGGATAATGTTGATAAAAATTGAATAGGTTAAATAGTTATAATTCGAGGAAGGAGACGCTCGTCCCTACGAAGGAGACAACATTCATCCCCTTACGAAGAAGCCTTTGGGCTGAGGTCTGTTTTACCGAGCATTAACTCTTTCAAACGTCCGTGCCTCAGAGGAGACGAAGACCGTCCCCAAAAGGTAGATGACGTTGGTCTTCAAAAATTGAACACTTTAAATTATTATTATTATAAATCGGATATGTTTTTATAATATTAAAATATAATTAATTATTTGGATGTCTTATTATTGATTCAATACATTTCGGATATTGTGATTTAATTATAAAATTCAACTATTGTAATTAATGACTGTTTAGCCCTTTCCCACGTTCGTCCTAAAGATGTTCGTCCCCAAGATGCTGAGCGTTTATCCGTTCTGATGCTCATCCTCAAGACGTTCGTCCTTGAATAGTGGGAGTTTGTCCTTTCCGACGTCCGTCCACAAGACGTCAGTCCGTAAACCGTATAACGTTAATTCCTTTGCGACGTTCATCTAGAAGGCGTTCGTCCTTCAACCACATAACATCTAGCCCTCTCCGACGTTCGTCCCCATGATCGTTCGTCCACTAATTAATGACTGCTTAGCCTTTTCGACATTCATCCTCACAGACGTTCGTCCTAAAGTTAATGGTCATTTAGCCTTTTCGACGTTCGTCCTCATGGACGTTCGTCCTTAAATTAATAGCAGAATTAATTTAATAAGTTTGAATAATAAAATAAAAGAGAAAATTGGATAAATCATTAGAAATTGAATAAGTGACTAATTATATCATCTTAATTAAAAAGGTGAATATTTAGAGACCGGGATTGATGAAGAAAATTAGGAACACGATGTGACACCCTAAAACTTTAAATGTAAATAAAAAAATGAACGAATGAAATAAGATGTGAATTTGTTATTTAAACATACAGACCGGAGTACATTAATGCACACTTCTATTGCATGATGTGCAACGTAACCTTTTATGAGTAAGTAAGTGCTTCGGGGACGAAAAATATTTTTAAGGGGGATAGAATGTGACACCGAAATTTTTTTAATAAAATAAATGATTTTAATAGTAAAATAAAATATTATAAATATGAGAGTTTTAGATAAAATTTCAAAGTTTACGACATTTTAGCCAGATAAAAATATTTCAATAATGGAAGAAAGATTTTTATGATATATATTAAAAGTGGCATTTTAAGATGTTTTGTTTCAAAAGCGTCGATTAGTAAGTGTACAATTATACACTAAATGTCACACCTAAAAACAAATAAATAGGGAGCACTAAATGAGAAATACACAAAAGTTGACTTTTCATAACCCAATTATATCTATACGGAGTACAAAATAATAAAAGTAACAAAATAATGACCTGCACTATACATATATACTTCCTCCGTTCTTAAATAAATGCAACGGTCACCATTTCACACTTGCCGAGACCCAACTTTGATTATTAATATAAATGATTTTGTATTAGTAAAAAAATTAAAAAAATTAGATTATGAAAATTTACAATGAGGCAAGTTTAACAATTTTTTTTTCATAAAATAATATTATTACATTAATAAATAAAACGTAGTCAAAGTAGAACATGTGAATAGTGTAAAAGTCAAAGTGTTGCATTTATTTAAAAACGGAGGTAGTACATAGAATACTAATGCAGACGTGAGATAGTAATACGGTACATTAATACGTAGTACTATACATGTAAACGTATTATGATACGGAGTACTTAACAAATATACTCACACACATTTCTTATGCATGAAACGTAAGTGGAGTCTTCTAAACTGCCTTATATATACCCATGCATCAGTCTGCGATACAAAAGGAAACCCTACATGTGCTGCGGCCTATCTTTCACGAGACCATGGCTTTACTCTGCCATATCTATATATACTTTTGTTTCCATCTACGACCAGAGCTACGATCGACCGCCACTCCTCCATAGACCTTCGGCCGGTGTCAGAAAACAGAGAAAAGAAACAGAGAGGGAGAGGAAGGGTCAGTCGGAGTCTTCGCCGCCGCCTTCACCGGAGAGGAGGAAGTTGCCGTACGTAGTCACTGCGCAGATGGTGACCATTGCCACTCACCACACGGTGCAGATCAGTAGGAGGATGGAGCAGTCCCTTGGCCGAACATGAGCTGCATCGCCAGAGTCTCCTACATCGCTGCGTTTTGCTCACCGGAGGAGGTGTCATCGAAGGTGTCTACGGAGTTACCGTTGCTGAACTGTCGTGCCGTTGAAGGAAAGGGAGGGAGGTCGTCGATGTCTGTTTCCATTCACGGAAGCCGCTACGAGGGTCACCGGTCAGAGTACCGCTAGCCAGGGCCTCGTTGTTCCCTGCGTCAACATGCGACAAGAAGAAGACAACGAGTATGTTTGGCTTCTGTTTCCTTTTTATAATTTGAGCTGGGTTGAATTTTAATGATGAAGGGCTGGCCGGGTCTGGCCAAATAAAATTAGTTGGCTAACTTGGACTATTATACAGATTAGTCATTTGAGAAACAAAATAATCACAACAGTGAGAATTCATAAGGGTAGATGAATTAAACTATAGTTTGAGTAATATATTGATTTATAATTTTAATATTCTTAAAAGGTGAATTTGGAGAAGGTCGATATAGAAGTTTCTGTTAGGACTTATCGCGATTTGAGATAAGTTTCATTGCAACCGAAATTATACCTTTTACCTCGTAATTATTTTGAATATTTTAAGGTACAATTCGAGTAATGTATTTGTGTCTATTAAATTTGAGTAAATGTTATTCCATATGAAGTTGTTTGTACTTGATATATTGGTTGTTATTATTGGATTTTGATACAAGTTATTGAATATGATTTTTGGAAAATTTTCTAATGGTGAATATTTTGGTGGTGTTGTGAGTAAATTGGATTTTGAGAAAATATATAGGAATTTTAGCGTATTTTGAAGGATACGAACTTTTGATTGGAATTTGAGAAAACAAAGGAAAGCTAATATTTTTAATGGTGACGCTAATGTCTATAAGTCATAAAATATTGAGTTTTGAAAAGACACGATAAAAGACTGTTTTCATAATTGGGGCACCGCGGGAGAAATCTGCAGGTGTCGGGTCACCTTCACGTCCGTTAATGGTGAGGGAGGGTTAGGACTACTACCACTTGAATTGAGAGGTTTAAAATAAATTAAATGAGTTTTGGAGGGTTCGGTAACCACCCCGAACAATTGGGCATTAGATCCCTTTTATAAGAGTAGTAGTAGTAGTACCTATTCTCTTAAGGGTCTTTGAACCTAGAACTTAGGGAGTATATCCCATTTGGAGTAGGGAGACGTTGACGTCAGAACTACTTAGACTTCATACTACTTGGAGGGCTTGGAATCCCTTTAGGTGGTGTGCACACTTAAGGTAGAAGTCTAGATTCTAATAGAGGAGATGTGGTACCGAGAGCAGATCGGAGTGACCGTATAAAACCACGGATCACTGGGCTCAAGAATCGAGATAACGCTTGAGCACCGCCCTTCTAAATGAACTAGGAGAATTTGCTATAAAGCTATTTTGAGGTGAATCAAATGTTTTGGTATTTTACTCTTAAAGAGTTGGGTTAAGGAGTCGACTAAATACTTAATCATTTTATTAATTGTGAATTTCTAAAGTACAAATACTTGTGACATTGGTTTGGAAAACATATTTGTGGACATTGATTATGTGTTTTTTTAGGATTGTGATAAAGTGCTTAAGTGAGTTTTGAGATGGATATTTGGAGTTGTGTATATGATATATGCTTTGGAATATTTATGAGAATTTTTATTACATTTTCTAATAATTGGAATTATTATGATTTGGAATATTATTATTTTACATATGAATTAAGTTATGAGAATTTATTATAAATACTGTTTTACTTATGATAGATATGAATGTTTTGAAAAGACTTTTCCTCCCAAATGGTTTTATAAAAACCTATATATGTACCAAACCTGATTATTTTACGGGGTTGGGTGGGACTTACTTAGCATTTCCGGCTAATTTTTGTCTCTTTGCTTTTCTTTCTGTACTTTATTTGTGCAGGAGATAAGACTTGAGTATCTATTTGATGAGGATGTTGATTCAAGAGAGATTCCGCTAGAACGCCTAATTAGTAAATCATTGTAACTTATACTTTCAAGATCTTTAGTGACTAATTATTTTGGAGCTTAAATTGTTTTGGAGGTGATTAGCCTGTGCACTCGGTTAGGTTAGAACCGAGTGTCGCGGTAACGCCCCTATTTCCCTTTGAATTTTCCGTTGCACAACTATGATGTTTTCAAATAAAATTAATAATAATGTATTATTTCAAAGTGTTTTTGGGTGGGAAATTTGGGGGTGTTACAAGTTGGTATCAGAGCAAAAGATTTTTCTAGGGGGAGTTTTCAAAGCAATTTTTTTCAAAAGGGTTTCTACATAACTTTTCAAATATTTTCTTAAGGTCTTAAATTTCCTTAAGTGATACCAACAAGTTGGTATCAGAGAAAAGGGTTTTTTTTCTTGGCGACTTTTCAAAATGTTTTTCCAAAATATTTTCCAAACAATGTTTCAAAAATTTTCTAATTAATTTTGAAGAGTTCCAAAATTTTGTCAAGTGCAGAACTAATGGTTTTATGGGAGATCATTTAAAGCATTTTTCAAAAACTTTGAGAATAATTTTAGAGATTTTTTTTTTAAATTGTTTTCATATATTTTATGAGATTTTTCGAAAGGCATTTTTCAAAAAAAAAAAAACTAGGCCCGCGGTGAGATGTGAGATTTTGACATTTTAGTTAAGTTTGTTGTTCTTTTAATTGATTGAGATATGCTTTTGGTTTTGATATGTTCTTATTGACTTATTTAAGAACGACTTTGGACTTGGAGAAACTTTCAAGGTATGTTTTTGGTTGATTAAGTGAAGCTATTAGGTAGGGTAGTATAATCATGAGTAATACTTAAGATTTCTTTTTCGTAGCTATATTTTTCAAGGAGACGATGACTTCCATGAGTAACAACATTGAGAACAACGACACCGCACTAACGAACACGGATTTGGCTCAAGGTTTGGGACTACTAACTCAACTCATCCAGACTGTCGGGAATGTGCTACTGCAGAATTAGCACCAACATCGTCTCAACAACCGCAATGCTATAGCGAAACTCGTAGCACGACGTGACGTAATCCTTGAGTTATTTAGGCTTTAAAATCTTCGAGGATACAAACTACCCCGCAGATCGACTCACCGACACAATTGCATACTACAAGAGGCGCAGAACTGATGGGACACAACTAATCAGCTCTGCGTTAACAATCTAACTTTTTGCGACACGTTAAGGAAGCCGTGCGAGAAAGATTCAACCTAGAACACGTGAAAGCTGCGAAGTATAAGTAATTCTTACACATAGAGCAAGTAGATATGACCGTCTAAGAATACTACGCCAAATTAATGGAGCTCACACGATTTGCACATACGCCGATTCCTGACGAAAATTAGTAAATCTAAGAAGCGATCTGAATGTTAAGAGTCACAAGACTATCTACGTTTTAGGATGCCAAGCTCTGAACAAGGCCTACGCCAATTCTACGTAATGCACATTTGAGTTTTAATTTTTATTATGTACATTTCAATTTCATCTGATGCACATTTCAGTTTCACCAAATGCACAACAGAGTTTCACATAATACAATCCAACGGTCCAGATTCATTCTCATTTCTCTCCTGAGAGTCCTTTCTCACTATATATATATATATATATATATATATATATATATATATATATATATATATATATAATTTCGTATTATTTTAAAAAGGTTAGGTGAGACTTACTTAGCATTATTGCTAATGTTTGTTTTCTTTTTAGTTTCTTTTGTTCATAACAAGCAGGAGGTGATCATGTTGATTATGATGCTAGAATATTTGAGAGCGCAAATTAGAAGACCATTATATATCTCATTTAGAATAAACGTTGATGCTTGTTAGTTATTCGAACATCTTAATTGTGTTAGCAAATTACATTTTGGTAGATAGCCTTAACATTCAACCATTCAAAGGTTGAATGTGAAGGTGACATGCCCTTTTCCTTAATATTACTAATTCCCGCTGCAAACATTTGAATGTTTACCTAATAAATAAAAGTTCATTTTTATTTCAAATTATTATTTTGGGTGGGAATTTGGGGTGTCACAGCTATCCTCACCTCCTCCGAAGATGAAGTGCCCGTCAAACCTCTGGGAGATCATGAAATGGTTGATTTTGAGGCTTGGCTCCTTGAGAAGAAGGCAAAAGAATCTTTGAATCCGAACCTTCATGGTCATCCAGGAGCAGGAGAGCCATCTACTGCAAATGATCAGGGATTGGCTATGATAAAGCTGATCAAGGAATGGAGGGACTCTCTACTTGAAGATACAGTGCTTGAGGTAATTCCAGTATCTCCTCCTGTAAATACTACATCAGAACACCTAATCCCTTCTCACCCAGATAACCTCACCCAACAACTCATGTTGGATCCCCACCTTCCTTCCCTTCACTTCCCAAACCATCCCCCTCACCTAAACATGCTACACCATATTCCACACCTCCTCAATCTCCACTAAAGACACAACCTTCACCACAACAGAAACCCCCCCGCCCCCCTTCTACAAAGACCCCATCCATATCACCATCTCCATGCAACTAAAAATCACCTAACATACATCGATCTCCTTCACCTCCCCCATCACTCCAACAGAACTTCATCGCTCAACAGAACCCCTCTTTCCATAACACCAGAACTTTTGCCCCTTCTCTGCAACAGAAAACCCCTCCTCACGCTGCCTCTAAGAAGCATTCAACTCAACAATCAATAGCTTCAAATCCTGTTGCTCCCAAGATGATGCCCAAGATTCACATTGTTTCCTCAGACAGAAATGACAGTTTCATTGTTAGCCCCTCTTTTGATGGAGAATTCACTTCAAAGAGGAGGAGGACTCCACCAGAACAGGAGAAGCAGAAGTTCCCTTCAGCACAGCAGACCTACACCAGAAGGCCACTACTGCCTAAGGCTAGAGGTCTGGAAATCCCTGTTTTTGGAGATGAACAACCAGACATTCCTCTCAAAGACTTCATGAATGCAGCTGGTGAATTTGGAGGTCAGGTGATTGACAATCTCCAAAAGCTAATCATGATCTACAAGGGCGCTCACGATCAGCTTTCACTCATCACGGAGCACTACAAAACAGACTTGTCCTGCATCTCTCAGAATGTTGATGCTCTGAAAGCCTCTCTGCTCAAGTTCACCAAAACATCAACAGCAAAGATTGATGCACTCTCCAACTCAGTAGAAAGCATTCATCACACCCTCTACTCTATCCACCAGACTCTTCAGGCTCAGGATGCAGCAATCTCCAAGCTTTCTGACGCTATTGATGATCTACAATGGTCAGACACAAAGACGAAAGAACACCTACAACACATAGAGGAACTCTGCTCTACTCACTCTCAGCAAAATCTGTCACTCATTGTGGTTGATAAGGATCGATACCAGAAGTTGGTACTCCTAGATGCAAACACCAAAGAGGTCTCCTCCTCCATTCAAAAGCAACAAAACTTGCTTGAAGGTCTTGCTTCTATCACTCAGACTCTGCTTGAAGCTATTGAGGGAATTGCTTTAGACCAGGCTACGTAATTTCACAAGATAGGCATGTTACTTGAAGATTTGATTGATGCCAAAAACGGGGAAGAGATACCCGAAGAGGATCATGGTGGTCAAAGCTCCAAAGATCTCACCATCCAAACTAGAACCTCTGTTGATCCTGCTATCTATTATGAACGATCAAAGCAGAAAAAGATAGCAGTCGTCACTTACAGACCTCCCCCCCCCCCCCCCACCTCCAAGAAGTCAAAGAAGAAATCTTCTACATTCTCCTTTTCTGACTGGAGCAAGAGCAGCCTCTCCAGACCATAAAGAGAAAAGTTTGAAGAAGTCAGACGAAGGATGACCCCTCTTCAGCAAGAGAACCTATTCTTAGACTCTGATGGACTTGTACAAGTTCTTCATGGTGGCTCCATTGATGAAGCCGAAGTATGGTGGGTCAAGCAGATCGTCCCAGGCAAAATGTGCAGGAAGGCATATTGAATTATCTGGATTGTAGGCTCACATCTCACTGGTTAGAGTACCAGAAACCGAGTAACTTAGCCTCAATCAGAGCCAAAGTGAATGAGCACCTCAAAAGGATTGTTGCTGCTGTAGCAGAGGTAGAAGAAGAAGAAAATACTTAATCTTTATCCTTATATGAATCTTCCTTCGTGAATGGATTATCTACTCTGCTTATCTAATAAATATCTAACAGATATCCTAACCTTTTTCTCTCTGTTACCTTCTCTGCTCTGTTTATTGTGTTCTGTTACTGTTTTATTTATCTTTGTTTTCTAACTCTTACTACTTTCCTATGCTAAGTTGCCCACCAAGATTTATAATGGAAGTTTTTAACTTAATTCTTTTTATGGTGAAAGGCACTTCTCTGGAAGTAGAATAAGGGTTTTGGCATCATCAAAAAGAGGGAAATTGTAAGGAATAAATTGTATTTAGATTTTGATGGCTCAATTAGGATATTATAGTACCCCCATTAGAAATCTTGTATTAGAATTTTTCTAAGTGTATGTTCTAGATTATTCGACAAAACATAAGACCTCAACTCCTCTGGTGCACTCTCTGGGCAGAGACTCTCAGACTCTGCATGGTCAACAGAACTTCTCAACACTTGGACAAATCCAAGCTTCTCTACCTGAGTCGGTTAAACTACGGGATATTCCCTAACGACTAGGAGCCTCCCCACGGAAAAGCTACAGTACGCGCATTAAATGCTCATTTAATGAGCTTCACACGCTGAGATATTTAAAGTTGATGATTGACCAGGGATCCAGGAGGATAATATTTAATACGCCCCAAGATAATAAGGCGGCCACTGTACTGGAACCAACTGGTCAAATCAACAGGACAAGCATTCAATGAAGTTGTCTTCTACACTCCAATGGGAAGACTACTCTCAGTATATAAGATACTTTTCGAAGTACTGAAAAAAAATGAACGATTCAACTATTCTCTCTAAGTGCATACATTCAAACGCTCAAAGACTACAACTTCTATTCTTCAAGAGCAAAAGGATTTTACGTTGGAAAAGATTATAAACTCAATATCCTTTCTTTCCAACGTGAGAGAATCGTTCATCTAGTTCTTCAACTTTTCAAAAGCCACATCTACACATCTTTTGTGATGAAGCAACGGTGGAGAAACCTTTTTTATACCAAGCACTTCTTGCAAAAGAAGGGACGTCTCAAAGTAACTGGAGTAGCGAAGTGGAGATACTTCAAGGAGACTCAGTGAAATGAGAACAGTCATCAGGAAGCTAGGAAGAGCAACCCGAGTGACAACTAGACTTGAAGAATACGAGGAGTGCTTCTTAAGTGATAGGACTAAGATTGTGTAATCTTATCTTTTACAAGCTTAGTGGAACAGTGGACTAGAGGAACATGTTGTTCCTTGAACCACTATAAAAATCCTTGGTGTCATTTACTTTACGCACTTTACTTTTCTGCATTAAGATTCTGACTGCTTGACTCAAAAGGCTGGGACTCTGTGTTCAACAGATCTCCTTTGTGAGTTAAGAGAAAGGCAGTTGCCTTAGTGTTTTCTGAGGCTACCCGAACAGAGAACCTATCTGCTGCCAAGACCATTTCTATCACCAGAACTAGACGTTCTCTGTCAAGTCTTTAAGACTTAGAGAAAAGTTTGAAAACATGAACAGTCTATTCATCCCCCCCCCCTCTAGACTGTTCCTTGTGTAAATGGGACCAACACAATGCTTCGCTGATATGTAACAAGCTCACAAGCCATCAATTATATTTTTAATGGAAACTAAAAGAAGATGTCAAAAGGAGAAGGAGATTATCCAAGCATATGGTTTTCATAGAAGTCATGGTGTGGATAGCGACGGCTCGAGTGGCGGTATGATCCTGGGATGGCATGATACTATGGAGATCGAGGTCATAAGAGACGGGTCAAATTTCACAGATTGCTTGGTTCGGCTCAGTCCGAGTGATCAGGTATGGAGATTGACGGGATTCTACAATTTCCCGGAAACTAGTCGAGATTTGTGGAATTTGATAGGATATTTAGCAGCCCACAACACTGGTCTGTGGATGACGATAAGTGACTTCAATGATATTCTTTATGATATGGAGAAGAAAGGACATATTCCCCCATCCCCCATGGAGACTTCGTGGTTTTTGGGAAGCGGTTCATAGCAGTGGATTGAAGACTTTCCTTTATCGGGGTATCAGTGGACGTGGGAGAGAGGAAAAGGAACAGGTTTCTGGGTGGAAGAAAAACTTGACAGATTCCTGATCAATGACAATTGGTGGAACATGTTCATGGAGGCACGTGATGTGTCAGTTGAGGCCCCGGCTAGTGACCATATGGCGCTGTGGATGGAGATAGTAGCAACCAAAAATTCAAATAGGAAGAAGAGGTTCAAGTTTGAGAATAACTGAGTGAGGGAGGAGGAATGTCGCATGGTGGTTGCCAATAGTTGGGGGGCAGCGAATCATTTATCAGTGAATGAAAAACTTCTTTTTTGTGGGAATGAACTTCTCAAATGGGATAGGAGTCGTAGAAGAGGGTTTAGACATCGAATATTAGCCTGTAGAAATAGGCTAGCCTGGTTGAGAGACATAGAGGATAGGGCGAGTGTGGCTGAATACTTGAAGGTACAGACTGTCCTCTAAATACTCCTCGAAAAAGAGAACCTTTTCTAGAAACAGCGAGCAAAGGAGTTCTGGCTCAAAGAAGGTGACATTAACTATCGCTTTTTTCACAATGCGGTGCAACCAAGGAGGAGGAGAAACATGATGGTGGGGATTAAAATGGTGGACGGATCGTGGACTTCAGATAGGGGGAAAATGGAGGTGGTCATTATTGATTATTTTTTGTCTCTTTTTCATGCACCAGTCTCGGATCACCCCCTGAGATAAGAGGTAATTTTCCCCAGGTTACAGAAGAACAGAATAGTATGTTGAACAAAGCTATCTTCCCGGAAGAAGTCAGGGTGGCTATTCTTGATATGCATGTGACACTTCGAAAATTTAAATAATATATATATATATATATATATATATATATATATATATATATATAGGTTTTGGTTCAAATAAGAACCTGATCTTAGGAGAGAAATGAGAACGAATCTGGACCGTTAGATTTGCTTTATGTGAAATTCAATGTGCATTAGATGAAATTGTAATGTGCATTAGTGAAATTGAAATGTGCAACACAAAGCATATGATACAATGTCATTAAGTGAAGCTGAATTGTGCAATAGGTGAAATTGAAATGTGCACTAGGTGTAACTGAAATGTGCAGAATAAAAAGTACGATGTGATGTTATTTTTGTACATTTTTTCCGCACATTTCAGTTTCACCTAATGCACAAATGAGTTTAAATTTTTATTCTGCACATTTCAGTATCATGTAATACACATTTCAGTTTCATCAAATGCACATTTCCGTTCCACATAATACAATCCAACGGTCCAGATTCGTTCTTATTTCTCTCCTGGGAGTCCGTTCTTATCGGAACCGCTCCCTATATATATATATATATATATATATATATATATATATATATATATATATATATATATATATATATATATATATATATATATATATATATATATATATATATATATATATATATATATATGATGGATAAGTGTACCCGGGGGGTATCTATCCGAGGGATTACTGCGGGGAATAACTAGAGAGAAGTCAGAGCAAAATTAAGACAGAGAATATATATTGCTGAGAATGCGTTGAGCGTATTGAACCTGAATTACAAATGGGGAGAGGAGTGCTATTTATAGTAGTAATAAATGCCAGATAGGGACACATGTCATCATTCTGGTGGTCGAGGGGTCACCTCAACGGGGTGGCACTGGCACTCGCATGTGGCCGCATTAAATGCGGTGGTTGGACGTGACGTTTGTACTTGGTACGTTGATCCGGCGCATGTCGGTGGGAGATTCTGTCGAGGAGAGATGCCTTCGGGCGTAGATGATGGGCCGAAGGCCCTTCATTCCGGGGGGCCCTAGGTGCCGAGGGCTCTAGATGCCGAGGGCTACTGTTTTTGCCGCTTTCTCCCAGACCCTTTGATTGCTTTAAAGAAACTTTACTGTGAGTTTATGAGCCTTCGGCCAGGGGGGCGAAGGCACCCTAGTGTTCGTTGTGGGCTATCAGGCACTTGGGACGCTGTGATTTGGGCCTGATGCGCTTCCTGGGCCTTTTGGGCCCTCGCTATGGTAGTGGGAGTCTATGGGCCGGGGGTTCCTGGGCCATATACTCCATCAGGAGTCCCTCACTCTTTTTGCCGAAAGGTATTTGAGGGAAAAGGAGTAATTGCGGTTATCCTCTGACGCTGTCTCGCTTGTAGCTTGTAAACCTGTGAGAGATTTTGCGCATGATTCTGCCGGGGGCAGTCCTTCAGTCCCCCATATTTTGGGACATGAAGGATTATGTTGCTGCTTTGGGGAGGTTTTTGACATTCTGCATTTTTGTGACTTTTCCCGAAGGGGTCCTCGAGTCCCCCACTCCTTGAGGCACATTGTAATACTTAAGAATTTGATTATTTAGATTTAGCTAATGTTTCGGGACGAAACATCTTTTAAGGAGGGTAGAATGTGACACTTAAAAAATTTAAATAAAAATAAAAATAATTTTTTTAATCAGATAAAATATTACGAAAATAACATTTTAATTATTAATTGAGTCAGACAAAAATTCAACAGTTGTAAAATTCTAAACAGATAAAATTTCAAAATTTATGACGTTTTAGTCAGATAAAAATATTTCAGTAATAGGAACAACATTTTATTAAACAAGTAAACCAGACAAAAATTAACATTTGTGACATTTTTAGTCTGATAAAAATTGGTCCGATAAAAGAAATAACATTTTATATCAAGTACCAATTATACATATGACATAAGAAGTAAAAGTTATATTTTAATCAAAATACACAAAATACAAACTTGACTTTTCTAATAATACTAATACACTCCTAATGCATAAAATATACCTACGTATTTATCTAAGACCATAATAACTAAACACATGCATTGATACAAAAGATAAGACATACGAAGTACGTAATAAAAGAAAAGAAAGATTTAAACCTTTAAAAGACTTCAATACAGATTAGGAATGTATCAAACCACGTTTTACGCATTAAATAACTCAACCTGCGGGAGTCCCTACGGAAGAAGCCAAATGAGTTCAATTCAAACTCTAACATCTCAGCCTAAAACCCTCATCTTTTCCTATAAATAACAAGCCAAACCTGCGATTTTATTCATTCAAAACTGCGAGCAATACATACATATATACGTATATATATATATACTCTATATTTTCGACCCTTGGTTCTAGCCCGAACCAAACCTTGAAAATACTTCTCAAATCTTCCCCTTCGAGAAAGGAATCCAACGGAGAAAGATTCGTTGAAATCGGTCGTGAAACGAGGGAGAAATCAGTCGCCGGAGTTTCACCGGAGTTGGTTTGACGTGAAAGTAAAGGAGGGGCTGAAGGCCTGAAGCTGCACCGCCGGACGGGCTTGCTGCAACACCGTCTCCCACCAGGTCCAGCGCCGAATCCGTGCCGCTCTTCCGTTGGTAAGTACAGCCCTCTCCCTGCATTTTCCGTTCTCCGGCGACCTGGGGAAGAAGACAACCCAGCAATTGCTGGGTCTGTCTTTTGGGCCTTTTCAGGTTGGGCCAGAAAAAATTATAAATGGGCCAGTTCGGCCCAGTTGCAATAAAAATTAAAAATAAAATAGTAAATGAAATAAATAAAATCTGGAAAAATATAAATTAAATACCTAGTATAAATATACATATTCGGACCAACCAGAATTGGAATATAATATTTGTAGCTATTTTTAATTGATTTAATGGTAATTGGGCCAATTTATACACATTTAGTAAATAATTAACTAAATAACGAAAATAATTATGAAATAAATATTGGAGTAAACTAGGATAAATATATGACTAACTAGGACCTTATGGACCATTTATAATTAATAAAAAATAAGATTTAGTATATTTAGTTGTAATTAAACCGGTTAATAGATATATGAAATTAAAGGAATAATTATGGGAAATAATTATAAAATAGATATCTGGACAACCTAGGTCGAATATAGACCCAAAATATATTTATGGACGGTTACTAATTTATAAAGTCGATTCTTAGTCTATTTATTTAAATTAGGCCATATAAAACTAGTTAAGTAATTAAATAAGGAAATATTAATATTAATGATGAAATAAATAAATCAGTGAGGTTGAAAAATAATATTCTGGACTAAAAATAATGTTTGAATAAAATAAGGAAAATAAATATATTCGGTTATGTAAATAAAGTAATTAGATAATAATTAGAGAAAATTAATGGTGATTATTGAATAAAAATTGGATGTTGTAGTCAATAATATTCGGATATTTTATTTAGGTTTAGAATTCAAATATTGTAATTAATGACGAAATTAATAAGGTATTTGATTAATAAAAGTGATTAACTCGAATAATTAATTAATTAAATTAATAAATTCGAATAAAAGAATAAAAAAGGGGAAAATCGGGTAAAGTAATTACAAATAGAATAAGTGACTAATTTATCATATTTAATTAAAAAGGTGATTATCTAGAGATCGGATTAGAAGAGGATAACTAGGAGCATCAGGACTTAAGGTAAGTTTCTCTGCCAATCCAAAATTGTTTCCTCGTATTATATGCTTATTATGCATTATGTGATTAAGTGTGATTTGTGAATTTTGTGTATGTGATTTTGAGAAGATATTATATATATGGTAGTTAAGAAGTATAAATCAAGTACTTTTGGGGTATTAAATATTTTTAAATACCTTCGAGACTTTTCAGAGAAATTAAGAAGTATAAATCAAGTACTTTTGGGGTATTAAATATTTTTAAATACCTTCAAGACTTTTTAGAGAAATTAAGAAGTATTTTTGAAATATTGTTAAGCAAAGATAAAATTTACATTTTTATAAGAAGATAGCATCTCGGGAGTAATCCGAGGTGTCGGTTTTTCCACATCCGGATAAATGTGGAGGGTGATTAGAGCTACTACTACTAAGAAGTACAGTTTGGATCTATGATCCCTTTTAAGTAAGATTTGGATCTATGATCCCTTTTAAGTAAGATTTGGATCTATGATCCCTTTTAAGAAGAAGTTATAGTAGTAGTCCCTAATCATTCATGAATTTTAGAATTGGGGTGGTTGGGTTCCGACCACTCGGGATGACTTACTACTCGGAGGGCTTGGAATCCCTTTTAGGGGGTGTGCACACTTAAGGTAGTCGTTTCGTTTCCAACAGAGCAGTTGTGGTACCGGCACTTGTTCGGGGTGGCCGTCCGTAACCACGGTCAACCGGGCTCTACCGAAAGGTTAAGCACCGCCCTTCTAAATTACTAGGAAGTTAGAGAAGAAGTGATTTTTTTTGAGAAAATCAAAGAGAAGAGTTATTATGAAGTTTTTAAGAGAAGTTGAGCATTTTTGTAAAGAAGTAGTTTGAGAAAAATCAAAGTGAAAAGAATTTTGATGGTGTGAGTATTTTTATATATTATTATATAAAAATCTATTTTTAGCCAAACCTGAGTATTTTACGGGATTGGGTAGTACTTACTTAGCTCTAAAGCTAATTTTTGTTATTTTTCTTGTCTCTCTCTTCTCCCTTAAATTTTATCAGGTGATGAGTTGGATACCTATGTGGATTGACGGATTGCTCGAGCTTGAGTGCGAATTAGAAGATGCCTTAGTTAAATCTAGTCATAAAACAATCTTTTACTTATTGTTACATTAGTTTTTATTGTTTTACTTTGAGTTGCCTGTGCATTCGGTTAAGAAATGACCGAATGTGGCGGTAACACTCATTTCCCTTTTAGACTTCCGCTGTATTTCTTCAACTCTTTGATGAATGAATAAAGTATTTCTTTTAAATATATCAATGTTTTGGGCGGGAAATTTAGGGGTGTTACAAATTGGTATCAGAGCCTTAGGTTTTCCGAAGGGACTAGAACCCGAGGTAATAGGTCGTAGGGAGGAATTCTGTCACAAAGACGATAACAGTCTAAGCTAGTTGGTGCCTAATTGAGCCTTGCGCTCGTCCAACTAACTGGGAATTTCTCCTTGTGCTGAAATTTCGTTGGTCAAAATCTTTGACGAAAACTATAGTTTCGATGCGGGGATTTTTCAAAATGTTTTTGTAAAATTAGGAGAATTAACATACTAGGAAAAAGACCTTTTAGGACGCGGTGAGAGGGAGAAACCTTTGCGAAGTTATTGAGTTATGAGATGCATGAAATTCGTGCTTATGTGAAGTATGTGGAGAAAGTAAGATTCTTTGTATGTGTTTATCTGTTTAAAGATAGTAGAAAACTTGTATAACGTAGAAGCCTTATGCATGCCTTAGAACTTAGTACACGTTTTCTTTATTAAGAGTCATGCCGCCGAGAAGAGACATCCATGCGACCCCAACTGTCGACGAGCTGGCCCAAACTGTCCAGCGAATGGCGCAGCTCATCGGAGCAGCTCAACCTCAAAACCCTGGGATCGACTACGCAACAAAGGTAGCCGGGCGGAACCCTCCAAAATACTTGGGCGAGGAGGACCACCTTATCTTGGAGGACTGGATCCGCACTTTCGACAAGCTCTTTGATTCACTGAATTGCCCGTCGGAGCAACGGGTGAATATTGCGGTGTATTATCTGCACCAAGAAGCAGACCACTGGTGGGCCGCCAACGGACCAGCACTTCTCGGGCAACCGGGTTTCGATTGGGAGGACTTCATAGTAGCATTGCGGGATCGCTTCTACCCAGATCACGTGAAGGAAGCAAATTACGAAGAATTTGTCAACTTTAAACAAGGTGACCTGACTGTTCAGGAATACCACACGAAATTCGTCCAACTGGCTCGTTTTGCCAAGGACCTGGTGTCGACAGAGGCTAGTATGACCCGCAGGTTTGTTAATGGGCTTAATTTCGGGGCCCAAAAGTTCGTGACAGTAGCGGAGCCGCGGAATTTGAACGAAGCTTATAGAAAGGCTGGTAAGTACTATCTAGTACACCAGAAGGAGAGAGAAGCCCATAAGAGAGATCGGAAGAATGCTGAGGTGGATCAGCAACAAAAGAAGGCCAGAACCGACCGCCCGGAGCAAAGGCAAAACAATCAAGGCGGAGGAAACTTCCAAAATCAGGGGCAGGGGAGAAACCAGCCAACTCAGATGCGACACCATAGATGCAAATTATGCCCAAACAACCATCCCGGGAAGGATTGTGCGGGAAATGCGGTGAGGTGTTGCAACTGTAACCTCTTGGGGCATCGAGCATACGAGTGCAGGAAACCCACGAACCAGGGACAAAACCAGGGAAACAACCAAGCCGAGGGTGGGGTTAATCACGCCAACAACAACCGTGGTAATCCTGGAAACCGCCCAGCGGAGGCCAACCGTAATCCGGGCCAGGGAGGGCAGAACAACACCCAAGGCCGGATTTACATCATGAACCAGGCTCAAGCAAATGCGCACGATGTGGTGTCAGGTACCTTCCTTGTAAACTCCACACCTGCTTTTGTACTATTTGATTCGGGTGCTTCCCACAGTTTTATAGCCTCAAAATTTGTGGAAAAGTCAAAGTTAGAACCTAGCTCTAAACTTAATCTTAATGTAAAAACGGCATCCAACAAAGTTGTAGCGTGTGGGAATGTTTTCTCCAATATTTCCATAGTCATATCCGATACTGAACTACCCGGAGATCTAATCTAGTTTGACTTGGAGGATATCGACGTGGTGTTGGGTATGGACTGACTAGGGAAATATAAAGCCAAAATCCTATGTGATGAACAAAAGGTGGTCTTGAGAGGACCCAATAAGAAACGTATATCCTACAAAACGGTCACATCTAGGCCAGGCGTGAAGCTGGCAACCATGCAACAAGTCAAACGATACGCCCGGAAGGGGTATGAGGTTTTCTTGTGCATGATCAAAGACTTGACGTCCGAGAGTCCAACCATTGACCAAATCCCTGTGGTCAATGAATTTCCGGACGTGTTTCCAGAAGAAATTCCGGGGATGCCGCCAGAGAGGGAAGTTGAGTTTTCAATAGATCTAATGCCAGGAACCGGACCCATCTCAAAAGCACCATACCGAATGGCACCGAAGGAGATGCAAGAGTTAAAAGAACAACTTGAGGAACTGTTGGGGAAGGGTTACATCAAACCAAGTGTCTCACCTTGGGGCGCTCCGGTCTTATTTGTGAAGAAGAAGGATGGGAGTCTGAGACTCTGCATCGATTACAGGGAGCTGAACAACGCGACCATAAAAAACAAGTACATGCTACCTCGCATTGATGACCTGTTCGATCAACTGAAGGGAGCGGGCATATTTTCCAAGATTGATCTTCGATCCGGCTACCATCAGGTGAGGATCGCAGAGAAAGATATACCGAAGACTGCATTTCGTACAAGATATGGGCATTATGAGTTCACCGTGATGCCGTTTGGTTTAACCAACGCACCAGCAGTATTCATGGACTTAATGAACCGTGTATTTCGCCCATACCTTGATACATTTGTGGTAGTGTTTATTGATGATATTTTGGTGTACTCGAAGAACGAGAAGGATCACGAAGAGCATCTGAGGCTCGTCCTGCAGACTTTGAGAGAAAATCAGCTTTATGCCAAACTCTCAAAGTGTGATTTCTGGAAGGACCGGGTCGCATTCTTGGGCCATATCATCACTCAAGAAGGTGTATCCGTGGATCCATCCAAGATCGAAGCAGTGATAGACTGGCCTGCACCCACAACCGTGACAGAGGTCCGGAGCTTTCTAGGTTTGGCAGGCTATTATCGCAGATTCGTGAAGGATTTCTCAAAGATAGCAAAGCCTTTGACTAATCTCACGAAGAAGACCACGAAGTTCATATGGAGTGATGAGTGCAAGAAAGCTTTCCAAGAGCTGAAACAGAGATTAACAACTGCACCTATCTTGACCCTACCATCTGGGACTGAAGGGTTCGAGATTTACACCGATGCTTGTTTAAAGGGATTGGGTTGCGTATTGATGCAAAACGGCAAAGTGGTGGCCTATGCATCAAGGCAACTGAAGACACATGAGGTCAACTATCCGACTCATGACTTAGAACTGGTAGCGGTTATCTTTGCTCTAAAGCTGTGGAGGCACTACCTCTATGGGGTACACTGCAAAGTTTACACCGATCACAAGAGCCTGAAGTACATTTTCACCCAAAAGGAGCTTAACATGAGACAGAGACGCTGGCTAGAACTCGTCAAAGACTACGACTTAGAGATCCAGTACCATGAAGGAAAAGCAAACGTAGTTGCCGACGCGTTGAGCCGAAAATCAACTCACTCCTGCAAAGCAACATGGATACTTCCTGATGAGCTATATCGGGACTTTCAGAAGCTAGGCTTAGAAGTTCGGGATTTCGGAGAGGTAGATCAGGAAACACGGTTACTCACCATGACCGTTACCCCATCTATCTTCGACGAAATTCGTGAAGGGCAGCCTGGAGACATAAAGCTAGACCGAATCCGAGCAGGTATGACTAATGGCGTGAACGGTCCGTTCAAATTGTACGAAGACGGGAGCATTCGACACAAAGGAAGGTGGTGTGTCCCAATGAAATGTGAAGAACTTAAAAGGAAAATTCTGGAGGAAGGGCACAACACGCCCTACTCGGTGCACCCTGGAGGCGACAAACTCTACAAAGACATCAAAAAGAATTTTTGGTGGCCGAACATGAAGATAGAGATAACTGAATTCGTGGCTCGATGTTTGAACTGCCAGAAGGTGAAAGCCGAACATTGCAAGCCCAAGGGACTCGTGCAATCCTTGGAAGTGCCAAAATGGAAGTGGGATTCCATCTCCATGGACTTTGTTGGGGGCTTACCCCTAACCAAGTCTGGTCATGACAAAATTTGGGTTATAGTCGACCGGTTAACAAAGACCGCTCGCTTTATCCCGATGAACGAGACTTGGAGCATGGAGAAGTTAGCCCGAGCCTACATCAAGCACGTGGTTAAGTACCATGGAGTTCCTCAAGACATTGTTTCTGACCGAGATTCCAGATTCCTATCTCAATTCTGGAAGGAGTTGCAAGCTGCTATGGGGACGAAGCTGAAGCTGAGTACTGCATTTCACCCAATGACTGATGGACAAACGGAGCGAACCATCCAAACACTCGAGGACATGCTGAGAGCATGTATGTTAGACCTACAAGGATCGTGGGACGAACACTTAGACTTAATAGAGTTTTCATACAATAATAGCTACCACGCCAGTATCAAAATGGCCCCGTACGAAGCTCTATATGGTCAAAAGTGTAGAAGCCCACTATGCTGGAGTGGCATGGAAGATCAAGTGGTGTTAGGGCCGGATTACCTCCAAGACACCATAGAGAAAGTGAAGATGATTCAAGCAAGGATGAAAGCTGCACAAGATCGTCAGAAGTCTTATGCAGACTTGGGAAGGAAGCCAGCCGAATTCGAAGCAGGAGAGAAAGTCCTACTCAGAGTCTCCCCGACCAAGGGAGTAATGAGATTTGGAAAGAAGGGAAAGCTAAGCCCGAGGTTCATTGGCCCATATGACATCCTCGAGCGAGTGGGAAAAGTTGCATATCGTCTAGCTCTACCCACCGAGTTGGCTAAGGTATAACATACTATAACCGCTCGTTAGTGAATACCTTAGTAAATACCTCTCAAATACTAAAGCGTGTTATGCGTAGGTACACAATGTTTTTCATATCTCCCAATTGAAGAAGTATGTCCGCGACGAATCCCATATTCTTAGCCCCGAGGTAGGAATCGTAACCTTATGATAATTAGATCCAAGTATCACATCTAACCTCGACTTTCTTAGGTGGTCGAGTTGGATGAATCGTTGACTTACGAGGAGAGGCCGATCCAGATTTTGGATACTAAGACTCGTGAGACTAGAAGAAAAGCGGTTAAGATGGTAAAGGTGTTGTGGTCTAACCATTTGGCCGAAAATGCCACATGGGAGACTGAGGAGGATATGCGCAAACGTTATCCGAAGTTATTTGACTAAGGTAAAATATTAGTTACGAGGACGTAACCTCTCTTTAAGGGGGGTAGAATGTAATACTTAAGAATTTGATTATTTAGATTTAGCTAATGTTTCGGACGAAACATCTTTTAAAGAGGGTAGAATGTGACACTTCAAAAATTTAAATAAAAATAAAAATAATTTTTTTAATCAGATAAAATATTACGAAAATAACATTTTAATTATTAATTGAGTCAGACAAAAATTCAACAGTTGTAAAATTCTAAACAGATAAAATTTCAAAATTTATGACGTTTTAGTCAGATAAAAATATTTCAGTAATAGGAACAACATTTTATTAAACAAGTAAACCAGACAAAAATTAACATTTGTGACATTTTTAGTCTGATAAAAATTGGTCCGATAAAAGAAATAACATTTTATATCAAGTACCAATTATACATATGACATAAGAAGTAAAAGTTATATTTTAATCAAAATACACAAAATACAAACTTGACTTTTCTAATAATACTAATACACTCCTAATGCATAAAATATACCTACGTATTTATCTAAGACCATAATAACTAAACACATGCATTGATACAAAAGATAAGACATACGAAGTACGTAATAAAAGAAAAGAAAGATTTAAACCTTTAAAAGACTTCAATACAGATTAGGAATGTATCAAACCACGTTTTACGCATGAAATAACTCAACCTGCGGGAGTCCCAACGGAAGAAGCCAAATGAGTTCAACTCAAACTCTAACATCTCAGCCTAAAACCCTCATCTTTTCCTATAAATAACAAGCCAAACCTGCGATTTTATTCATTCAAAACTGCGAGCAATACATACATATATACGTATATATATATATATATATACTCTATATTTTCGACCCTTGGTTCTAGCCCGAACCAAACCTTGAAAATACTTCTCAAATCTTCCCCTTCGAGAAAGGAATCCAACGGAGAAAGATTCGTTGAAATCGGTCGTGAAACGAGGGAGAAATCAGTCGCCGGAGTTTCACCGGAGTTGGTTTGACGTGAAAGTAAAGGAGGGGCTGAAGGCCTGAAGCTGCACCGCCGGACGGGCTTGCTGCAACACCGTCTCCCACCAGGTCCAGCGCCGAATCCGTGCCGCTCTTCCGTTGGTAAGTACAGCCCTCTCCCTGCATTTTCCGTTCTCCGGCGACCTGGGGAAGAAGACAACCCAGCAATTGCTGGGTCTGTCTTTTGGGCCTTTTCAGGTTGGGCCAGAAAAAATTATAAATGGGCCAGTTCGGCCCAGTTGCAATAAAAATTAAAAATAAAATAGTAAATGAAATAAATAAAATCTGGAAAAATATAAATTAAATACCTAGTATAAATATACATATTCGGACCAACCAGAATTGGAATATAATATTTGTAGCTATTTTTAATTGATTTAATGGTAATTGGGCCAATTTATACACATTTAGTAAATAATTAACTAAATAACGAAAATAATTATGAAATAAATATTGGAGTAAACTAGGATAAATATATGACTAACTAGGACCTTATGGACCATTTATAATTAATAAAAAATAAGATTTAGTATATTTAGTTGTAATTAAACCGGTTAATAGATATATGAAATTAAAGGAATAATTATGGGAAATAATTATAAAATAGATATCTGGACAACCTAGGTCGAATATAGACCCAAAATATATTTATGGACGGTTACTAATTTATAAAGTCGATTCTTAGTCTATTTATTTAAATTAGGCCATATAAAACTAGTTAAGTAATTAAATAAGGAAATATTAATATTAATGATGAAATAAATAAATCAGTGAGGTTGAAAAATAATATTCTGGACTAAAAATAATGTTTGAATAAAATAAGGAAAATAAATATATTCGGTTATGTAAATAAAGTAATTAGATAATAATTAGAGAAAATTAATGGTGATTATTGAATAAAAATTGGATGTTGTAGTCAATAATATTCGGATATTTTATTTAGGTTTAGAATTCAAATATTGTAATTAATGACGAAATTAATAAGGTATTTGATTAATAAAAGTGATTAACTCGAATAATTAATTAATTAAATTAATAAATTCGAATAAAAGAATAAAAAAGGGGAAAATCGGGTAAAGTAATTACAAATAGAATAAGTGACTAATTTATCATATTTAATTAAAAAGGTGATTATCTAGAGATCGGATTAGAAGAGGATAACTAGGAGCATCAGGACTTAAGGTAAGTTTCTCTGCCAATCCAAAATTGTTTCCTCGTATTATATGCTTATTATGCATTATGTGATTAAGTGTGATTTGTGAATTTTGTGTATGTGATTTTGAGAAGATATTATATATATGGTAGTTAAGAAGTATAAATCAAGTACTTTTGGGGTATTAAATATTTTTAAATACCTTCGAGACTTTTCAGAGAAATTAAGAAGTATAAATCAAGTACTTTTGGGGTATTAAATATTTTTAAATACCTTCAAGACTTTTTAGAGAAATTAAGAAGTATTTTTGAATTATTGTTAAGCAAAGATAAAATTTACATTTTTATAAGAAGATAGCATCTCGGGAGTAATCCGAGGTGTCGGTTTTTCCACATCCGGATAAATGTGAAGGGTGATTAGAGTTACTACTACTAAGAAGTACAGTTTGGATCTATGATCCCTTTTAAGTAAGATTTGGATCTATGATCCCTTTTAAGTAAGATTTGGATCTATGATCCCTTTTAAGAAGAAGTTATAGTAGTAGTCCCTAATCATTCAAGAATTTTAGAATTGGGGTGGTTGGGTTCCGACCACTCGGGATGACTTACTACTCGGAGGGCTTGGAATCCCTTTTAGGGGGTGTGCACACTTAAGGTAGCCGTTTCGTTTCCAACAGAGCAGTTGTGGTACCGGCACTTGTTCGGGGTTGCCGTCCGTAACCACGGTCCACCGGGCTCTACCGAAAGGTTAAGCACCGCTCTTCTAAATTACTAGGAAGTTAGAGAAGAAGTGATTTTTTTTGAGGAAATCAAAGAGAAGAGTTATTATGAAGTTTTTAAGAGAAGTTGAGCATTTTTGTAAAGAAGTAGTTTGAGAAAAATCAAAGTGAAAAGAATTTTGATGGTGTGAGTATTTTTATATATTATTATATAAAAATCTATTTTTAGCCAAACCTGAGTATTTTACGGGATTGGGTAGTACTTACTTAGCTCTAAAGCTAATTTTTGTTATTTTTCTTGTCTCTCTCTTCTCCCTTAAATTTTATCAGGTGATGAGTTGGATACCTATGTGGATTGACGGATTGCTCGAGCTTGAGTGCGAATTAGAAGATGCCTTAGTTAAATCTAGTCATAAAACAATCATTTACTTATTGTTACATTAGTTTTTATTGTTTTACTTTGAGTTGCCTGTGCATTCGGTTAAGAGATGACCGAATGTGGCGGTAACACTCATTTCCCTTTTAGACTTCCGCTGTATTTCTTCAACTCTTTGATGAATGAATAAAGTATTTCTTTTAAATATATCAATGTTTTGGGCGGGAAATTTAGGGGTGTTACACACATGTAATGTGGTGAAGAGGAGTAGAATAGTGCATGCTGTCGCGTAGGGCCGAAGGTTGACACTTTTCATTTCATTTTGGGGGGATGCCTCGTTAAAAACCTCACTAGGAAAAACCCTGTGGGAAAAAATCCTAATGAGGGAAAAAGAGTGCACCGAATTCCCCCAATGATGACTCGAAAAGGTGAAACCTTGGTCTGAGATGAAGGACAAAGTTTATGCCGAAGGCTACTCTTGATCTGAGGGCGCGTGGTTTGACCTACAGAAGGCGCTTTGTAGATGTCCCGGGAGATGCCGAAGGGGAGTCCCTCAATCCATGGGGTTGAGGGCGTGATGAATTTAAGTGGTAGTTGATGTGTTGCGGGGGGGTTCTCTAGCTAATGACAAGCTGGGGATGAGGGAACCCGAGGGTCCCGTTGTTGTATGTTGAAGGCTGTCCACCTAAGAGGGGTGTTAAATTCGATGTTCCCGAGGGGTCCCCTTGTTGTGTGGCCGGGGGGACAGTTGATGAAGGTTCCCGAGGGGTTTACCCGTTGTTAAGCCATGGGCTCTTGATCGTGAAAGCCCGAAGGCACTTGTGATGTTGTATGAGGGGTACCGGCCGGGAGCACCTCTGTGTTTCAAAATATAGCCGTTGAAATATGACCATTGGAAGTGGGGTCCACGTGGCGTGTGCTCGTTTGCTCCCGGTGGGCGGGGGTCATTGGTTGGTCAAACCGGCGGTGTGTAATGATGATTTTCGTAACCGGAGGCCCGATTTTGGGCACAAGCCCGGATCTGGGTGCCTTTAAATACCCCAAGGCCAAGGCCATTATCCTTGTGCGATCATACTATAGCAAAGCTCTGGCCAAATATTTCTAGAGAGAGAAAATTCCCTTCGGTCAAACTACCAGCTTCAAGGTCAGTCTTCGATCCACTCTCCGCTACCTTCAGCATACTTTTCTTTCCTTTTCGTTTTGTCGAGTTCAATCTTTCATAGCCTTAGGCTAAGCGCTATAGTTCCTTAGGTAGCCCCCTGTTGTAGAAACCCTCGTCACTTAGCCTTCGAGGATGTCTTCGCAAAGCGACTCACAGAACATCTTGAGGGAGCCTTCGATGGAGGAGGAAAGTATCTCAGACGTGGAGTCCACGAGTGAGCAACCCTCGGCCGGGAATGATGCTGCAATGGCCATAGAGGTACAGAAAGACCTCGTTGCCGAGGCCGAAGCTGAGGACTTCGAATAGGTGATCGAAGACGAGGAGATGGCCCTCGTCGTTCAAGTTGCTGAGCAGGAGGAGCAGAAGGATAGGACGAAGGTTACTGTTGCCGTCCTTCCCCCCCGGAATGCGGGTGAGGCCAGCATCTTCCGGCCCTTGAACCCCACACCTCTCAGGGTAGCTCCCGGGCCGAAGAAGACGAAGAAAACGGGAGCTTCCAAGAAGAAAGGTGCTGCCGACCAAGGAAAACCGGTTGGGATTCCCGAGGGGTATTCCTGGTTGAATACTGTTGCCCTCGCGATAAATTCGAGGGCTGATCGGGCTGAGTGCTACGTGACGCAGTTGCACTTGGGGCCTTCAGCGGATGTGGTTGAGCCGGGTCCGAATGACGTACTCTCCCGGTCTCCCGAGGGGTGCTTCGCAGTTCATATCCTCTCTGTTTCAATGGGCCTCCGCTTCTCGTTGCACCCATTCCTCCTGGAGTATCTCACGTACGTTGGCCTAGCCCCCTGCCAACTTACCCCAAACAGTCATTCGTATATTGCGGCCTTCCTGCGTCTCTGTGAATCCAGGGGGGTTGCCCCCACTCTGGACCTCTTTTTCCATAGCTTCAATCTGTGCCGGGGGGGGGGGGGGGGGGGGGGGCATGCTAACTCCGAAGGCTATGCGAACCTTCAACAGATTGCCCCGTGGAGACTTTTTGACGACGTGCCCTCGTCCCACAAGGGCTGGAGGGACCGGTTTTGTTATGTGAAGATGCCAGATAATCCATTCCCGAGGGAGCTGCGAGATCGTTTCAGGCGACACCCGAAGGTGGGGAGTACTGCCCTCGAGAAGGCCTGGAAGATCATCTCTGCTATCCTCGAGGGGCACAAAAAGCACATGATGGTCAAGGAGCTGACCCTCGACGATGATTTGTATGGGCTAGGCTTCCGCCGCTTTCGTTTCTTAGGGGAGACGGATGCTAAGTACCCTGTCCTTGAACATTTTGTAGGAGGTAGGTCTCTGAAGGCTCTGCCTTTTTGTAGTTAGGATTTTTGCGTAGATTAATTTCTTTTCTGACCCTCCGGTCTCATTTGTTTGCCTTATTTTGCAGGTGCTGAAATGGATCTGAAAAACTTCGCGGGCTTCATGAAGAAGTCAACGAAGGAGCCCAAAAAGAAGGATGCGGGCGTCCAGAAGCCCCTCGATGCACTCCCCAAGAAGGGTGGGGAACCTTCGGCTACTGCCCCTGCTGATGTTGCTGCTAAGAGGAAGCCGGTAGGCAAAGGCCCAGTTCCCGAAGGGAAGAAACCCCGGAGAGGGGATGCTGAGAAGAAAACCCCCCTGGTTGTGGTCGTGGGGGAGGACTCTGCCTCCGGGCTTCATGTTGTGGCGGAGACGACTGCCTCTGGCCTCCCTTCGGCACAGAGGGGAGAGGGGGGCTTACCCCGGGAGGACATACCTTCTTCCCTTCTGAAGGGGACCATGGATCCGATAGAGTTCCTTCGGGGTGCTACTCCCTCGTTCGATAGGGCCACCCTCGGCAGGCTTGAGGACGAAGCCCTCGAGTCCAAGATCCTCCGATCTTCCCTCACTGTGAGTTGTCCCCTTTGTTTCCGGTTTTCTTTAAAGTACTTTGTATGGTGTCCTGATTCCCCTGTTATCTGCAGACTTGTATCGCCCTCGGTGAGCAGGCTCGAAAGCTAGAGGAGTGGCACCTTCAGAAAGCCCTGGATGCTGAGAAGGTGAAAAAGCTGATTCATGACAACCATGACGCTGTGAGGCGGATGGCCCAGCTGGAGGAGGACCTTCGACAAGTGAGGGAGGAGGCCGAAAGAGCCAGAAAGGAGAAAGCCGAAGCTGCCAAGGTTGCTGCTGAGGCCGCACAGAAAGCCGCTGACGAGGCCGAGGCTGAAAAAGCGGAAGCTGTTGTCAAAGCCCGGGAGGACGCTGTTGCCGCCTTTCATGCTGAGGGGTGGAAAGCTGAGGGCGAGGAGGAATGGGTTGACTCGGTTGTTGCGGCCTCGGTGGATGCCTTGGTTAAGGGCCCCGGGATTGAGTGGATGGCCCAGAAGGGCAAGAGTTACTACGAGTGCGGTGAGTATTTCACCCAAGCCCTCGTTTACCGGAGGCTCGCCAGGCACTTCCAAGTTGATCCGGAGAAGTTTGACCCTGCGACATATGGCCTCCCCCTCTGCAACCAGACATTCGTGTTCCCCTCCCCCCGGGCGAAGAGAGGTCGGTTCTACAAGACACAGTCCTAATGGCGGAGGCACCAAGTGATGATGATGAAGGGACCGAGGGGGATGTTTCCTCTAAGCCTGCCGAGGGGGTCTCTGTTGAAATTGTTGATGATGTCGTGGTTGTATGATTTGAACACCTTTTGTATAAACATCTATGTAACTTTCGGCTTCGGCCATGATTGCCAGCAACTTTTACTCCCTGTTTATGAATGAATGCCTGCCTTCGGGCTTTTTATACATAATTTGCTTTTTCTTTGAATGTATGCCTTCGTCTTTTCTTCGTTAATGAATGCCTTCGTACTCTGATGTTTTAGTTGTTACTTGTTTAGGACATAGAGAAATTTTCTTAGTGTTGTTCTTCCACCAAGCCTTCGGTTGTGTGGTCCCTCTGGCTGCATGGGGATTTGACTGAGGGCCAAATATTTAGGACTTAGAAAATTTTTCTAAGTGTAGTTCTTCCACCAGGCCTTCGGTTTTGTGGCCCCTCGGGCTGCATGGGGATTTGACTGAGGGTCAAATATCTAGGACATAGAAAATTTTTCTAAGTGTTGCTTGTCACTTGGCCTTCGACCTACGCCTTCCCTTAGTTGTATTGAATGGCTTGGCCTTCGTTGCATGATGGGTTGGCTGAGGGCCAACCATTTAGGACTTTAGAACATTTTCCATAATTCATGGTGAATAGACCCTTCGATTTGTAGTATCTTGAGTAAGAGATCCCTCGGCGAAGGGTGGTGGTCCCAGAGGCACCCAACTTTTAGAACAATTTCCTTTGGCTCGTAAG
Organism: Cuscuta europaea; assembly: GCA_945859875.1. Classification (NCBI taxonomy): domain Eukaryota; kingdom Viridiplantae; phylum Streptophyta; class Magnoliopsida; order Solanales; family Convolvulaceae; genus Cuscuta; species Cuscuta europaea. Next base: position 15,771,085 of record CAMAPE010000016.1, read on the forward strand.
GGTTTGGAGCTGACGGCGAACTTCTATGACGGCGATCTCTTCGGTGGCGGCAGAGCCGCCACCACAACTGAATGCTTGGGCACGGAAATCATTTGCAGAGGTTGTGGGAGGACAAGGACCTCTCTCGGCTAAAACACCTTCTAGGCATAAAGGGATGCCTGCGATTTCTTTCACTGAAGGGGACATCAAGCTTCTAGCGGATCAGCATAATCGTGCTTTGATTGGTTATTTTTATAAAGGCAAGCCATCCCTTACTATTTTGCGCAAATCGTTTGAAATAATTGGTTTCAAAGGGAGTTTCAATCTGGGAGTTTTAGATAATAAGCATGTTCTTATTCGTTTCAATTTGGAGGAAGATTTTCTACGTTGTTGGACACGACAAGCTTGGATTATTCAAGGCCATACTATGAGAGTCACAAGGTGGACCCCGGAGTTTCGACCTAATGTCGAATCTCCTTTGGTTCCGGTTTGGATTGCTATGGAAGGGCTGCCATTACATTTGCAGGATAAAAGGGCATTGCTGGAAATTGCTAAACTTGTAGGTAAGCCTCTATCAATTGATTCAGCTACTGCAAATTTATCTAGGCCTTCTGTTGCGAGGGTCTATGTCGAAATTGATCTTACTAAGGAAATGCCTCAGAAGATATGGATCAATTGTGGGTCGTATGGCTTTTCTCAAAGTGTTATCTATGAGAATTGCCCTGAATATTGTACCTCATGTTTACACTTAGGGCATTCTAAATCTAAATGCCCCAAGAGGACTGCGGAGCAACCTAAAATGCTAGCATTACAAAAGGATAAATGGGTGCAGAAAGTAATTTCAACCAAGGAAATTACTCAGGACAGGAAGTACACTACAGAGGAAAAAGGGAAAGCTAAGATTACAGAGGTTAATCTTTCAAATACACAATCTACATCAAAGCTACAGATTGAGCAGATTGATTTAGTTCCAGAGATGGTCTCTCTAGAGATTCCAACTGCAAGGGAAAAGGAAGAAATTAAATCTCTCATACAGATGGAAATATCTGGTATTTGCAATTCATCTCCTGGGGACATTGCAATGATCCAAGATGATTTCCATATGCTGCATTTGAACAAACAAATAGATAAGGATCTGTCAATTCTCAATAAAGGGTATCATTCAGAAGGTGATCACAATAATAAGATGTCTTCAGATAGCATTGAAAACTTAGATCCTTTTATATTAAAATCAGTGGAGGCCATGGTTATCAGATTAGAAGCAGCAGAGGCAGAAAATCTTACCAATTCAGCAGAGGCAAACAACCTGTCTAAATCTGGAAATGCTATGCAATCATCTCAAATTCCTGAGTCACAACAACCTGTTTTAAACTACACACAATCAGAAGAGGAGGAGGAGGGTTTTACTAAAGTTGAAAGGAAAAATGTTAGGAGAAAATCACCTACTGATCCAGCATTTAGGAGGGCAACAAGAAGTGCAGCTAGGGGTGAGGGGGCTGATATCCAAACAGTCCAATGAATTTCTTAATTTGGAATGCTAGGGGTCTGGAATCCTCCAGTTCCAGATTAAGTTCCCTAGTTCAACAATGGAGGTTGGTTCTTGTGGTGGTTATTGAGCCTATGGTGGACATGCTTAAAATTAGTCATTACAAATTTGTTATAGGTTTCGATGAAGCAGCTTGTTCTTTTGGTACTAAAGTATGGATTTTTTGGAATTCTAATTCTGTTCAGATTACTCAGATCCAATGGCATAATCAATTTGCTCATTTTAAAGTTACAGGCAGTTTATATAATGGTTGGTTTACTGGAATTTACGGTCAGCATAATTATATTACAAGAAGAGATATGTGGTCATCTCTTAAGTCTATTTCTGGTAATATGGTCGAACCTTGGATCTTGGGGGGGGGGGGGTTTAATGAAATTACTAAACATTGTGAGCATAAGGACAATTTTTTACCAATACTTCGAGGGGTTAATGATTTTGCAGAATGTATATCAGCATGTGAGTTGATTGATCTGCCAGTTTCAGGACCTAAATACACATGGACTGGTGTTAGATCAAACGGTAGAGTTTGGAGAAGATTAGATAGGGTGTTGTTTAATCAAAAAATGCATTGATTGTTTTGATCATATACAGGTCTCCCTACTCAATAAAACTTCTTCTGACCACAATCCCCTTCTTATTCAGTGTGCTAATAAAGGTCAAACTGGACCAAAGCCTTTTAGATTCCAGAATATGTGGTTCTCTAATGCTTTGTTTATGGATTTTGTTAAGAAGAGCTGGAACACTTATGAATATGGAGGAGGGATGAGGGGCCTGGTATCTAAGCTACAGTATCTTAAAAAGGAACTCAAGGTGTGGAACAAGGAAGTTTTTGGCAATATTTTTGATGATATAAAACATTGTGAAAATGAGGTTCTGCTGGCAGAAAAAGCTTATGAAGAAAAACCTGGAGATGATACTAAGGAAGATTGGGCTCATAAAAGGTGTTTGCTTCTTATTAAACTTAAGTTTGAAAGAAAATTTTGGAAACAGAAAGCTCACATTAAATGGATTAAGGAAGGGGATTGCAATTCCAAATTCTTTCATTCTTTTGTTAAAACTAGAAACAGAAAGCAGTCTATTACCTCAATCAAAGATGGTGCTGGAAACACTATTTCTTCCCATGATCAGATAGGAGAAGTTGCAGTTGATTTTTTTAAGGGCTTGTATTCTGTTCAGAGCAATGTAGCACATAATGAGATTCTGAACCATATTTCTTCCCTCATTACTCAGGAAGATAATTACAATCTCACCCACCTGCCAAGTCATGATGAAGTTAAGAAAGTGGTTTGGGATTTAAATCAAAATAGTGTGCCTGGACCAGATGGGTATAATGGAAATTTTTTTAAGAAATGTTGGGATATTGTTGGCAAAGATGTGACTAGTGCAGTTCAAGAGTTCTTCTTGGGCATTCCTATCCCAAAGGGAATGTCTAGCTCTTTTATTGTCTTAATCCCTAAGACTGATAACCCTAATTCCTTTGCTGAATTTAGACCTATTTGTCTGTCTAATTTCATTGGCAAAGTCTGCAGTAAGGTTCTTGCTTCCAGACTTGGTATTATTCTTCCTAAGATTATCTCTAAGGAGCAGGCTGGGTTTATGGCTACTAGAGATATGGCAGATCAAATCTTGATTGCTCAAGAAATGGTGCACAGTATAGACAAAAAGGTCAGAGGGTCCAACATGGTGATTAAGCTTGATATGGCTAAGGCTTTTGATAGGTTATCTTGGGCCTATCTTAATGAAGTTCTTTTCAGATTTGGGTTTTCCTCTCAATTCATTCATTTGGTAATGAATAATCTTAAGTCCACTTACTTATGTGTTCTTGTTAATGGCAGTCCTCAAGGATTTTTGAACCTACTAGAGGGGTTAAACAAGGTGATCCCCTTTCTCCTTTCTTGTTTATTATTGCATCTGAAGGCTTCTCAAGAGGGCTTAACTGGATTATGGAGAAAGGCTGTATTAAACCCTATTGGATGGGCAGTTTTGGGTACCCCTTTTCACATCTGGGTTTTGCTGATGATCTATTGGTATTTCTTAATGGGGATTCTAGATCATTTCTTAATTTTAAACACTTTTTAGAGTGCTATCAAGAAGCTTCTGGTCAGCTTGTGAATTTAGACAAGAGTTCATTTATTTGTGGAAAAACCTCTCCATCCAGGCAGGTTAGAATTAAAAATCTTATGGGTATGAAGATGTCTTCCTTACCCATGAAATATCTGGGAGCTAATTTACATAAAGGGATGAACAGGTTTCAATTTTGTGGTCAGATTATCAAGCAATTTGAAAATAAGTTAACCCCTTGGAAGCAGAAACATCTGTCACAAGGTGGTAGGCTTATTTTAATCAAACATGTTCTTAATTCTATTCCACTTCATATGCTAGCTGTGGATTTGCTTCCTAAGAAAGTGGTTAAGATATTGAATAATAAAATGGCTTCATTCTTTTGGGGTTCTTCTGATATTAAAAAGAAGCATCATTGGATCAGTTGGAAAAATCTTTGCAGACCTACTACTGAAGGTGGATTGGGTATAAGATCCCTAAGTGATATTGAAAAAGTTTTCTCTATTAAACTTTGGTGGAAGTGGAAAACTAGCAATTCTATTTGGGCAAATTTTGTTAGAGACAGATATAATAGAAGTGGATGTATGATACCTAAGGTCTCAGATTCAGCAATATGGAGAAGAATCTGTGAAATCAATGATTATGCTTCATCTTTATGCTCAGATAGACCTTCTGGTTACCTTACCTGGAATGCAGAAGATAGTGGTAAGTTTTCTTTTAAAACAACATATGAAGAGGTTAGGGAGCAGACTTACAATGATTTCTCTTTTCAGCATATATGGCATCCAAGACAGGAATTAAGAATTAAAATCTTTCAGTGGAATGTTTTAAGGAAGATTCTTCCTTTCACAGATAATTTGGGCAATTTCAATATGATGTTAAATCCATCAATATGTCCTCTTTACAAGAATCACTCTGATACTCAGAATCATGTGTTGTTACAATGTTCAGTGGCAAAACCAATTTGGCAGTATTTCATGGGAATATTGGGTATTCCTTTCTTTAATACCCAGATTTTTCAAGTTTATAGAGATTGGTGGATTAAGGCTGGTAACAGGAGTCTGACTGACATATTTAGACATAATTTAGCTGGAATTATCAGTTGGCATATTTGGAAGGTTTACGCAAATCAGATTTGGGGAGACGGGGGTCCTATCCCTAAGTCGGAAATCATCATTCTACAGATAAAGTTTTACACTCAAGACTGGGTGAGAAGTTTTTCTGGTTTAAAAGTTCGAACAATAGGCACAGTCTTGTTTGAGGATGGTCTCATTCCAAGGACTTTCAGATTGGCTGGCCCTGGGTTTCAAATTATTCGTTGGAGGAAGCCTAAGAACAACAATAAATTGAATATAGATGCGAAATACTTATCTGGGAATGCTTCAGGGGGAGCGATTATGCGTGATTCAACTGGGAAGATGCTTGGGGCCACTGCGTTTCCTCTTCAAGCCTCTTCGTCCTTAGATGCTGAGATTCAGGCTATTGGGGTTGCAGTGCGTTGGGCGGTGGCAGAAGGTTTTGAAAATTTTCTGGTGGAATCCGACTGCTACCTGGCGTTGGAGTATATCTCTGGAAGGGAGACGAGGAGATGGCTTGGTCTAATTCAGGAAATCACGCAGATAGGTTTTAGGAAAGATCTGGCTTTTGGGCATACTTATCGGGAGGGGAACTGGGCTGCGCATTTTTTGGCTGACCTCCAGGCCCGGCAGATGATTTCTTTCAATAGTCCGGCCCAATTACCGACTTTGGCAAAAAGAGCTTATTTGATGGATTTTTTTGGTATTCCCTCTTTCCGGTATTAAATTCTTTTTAGATTTTCTTTGCTTTGTTGTCTGGCTTATCTGAGAGTTTTGGTTTGGTCCCCTCTCAGTTGTATCTTTTCTCTATTTAATAATATCTGGCAACTGTCCCCTGGCTTTTGCCCCACTGATTTTGGTGGTTTGCCTTCCGGGGTAAAAAAAAAAAAAAAAAAGCCTTCGGCTTTTAGTAGATCCCAAAGTGTGTAACCCCGACATGAGATGCCTTCGATCAATGCTTGGGAGCATTCCCTTCGGTGCTTAATGAGATGCCGGGGGTAATTGTTGCTTGGATTTAGAAAATTCTGCAGAACATTTACATCGTAGTAGATGCCTTCGGTATTCCTTGAAATGTTGTTGCTTGGAGTTAGCAAATTTCCACCTATCCATAGGATCAAGCCTTGGTATTGGATGATGGCGGAGGCAGCCTGCTGTGAACTTGATGGTGTACATTCCAATGTCGAGGGACCTCGGTCCCGTTGGGGCGTTTGAGCTTGTAGGTTCCCGGTTTGATGACGGCTGCAACGATGTATGGGCCCTCAAATTTGGGTGCCATTTTACCGCCTTCGGTTGGTTGGCTTGCTTCTCTTCGTCGTAGGACATAATCCCCCACTTGGAATTCTCGAGAGCGGACTTTGGCGTCGATGTAGCTTTTGGTTTGCCTTCGGTAGTTTTCCGCTCGTATGAAGGCTTGCTCTCGGCGTTCCGAGATGAGGTGAAGGTCAAGGGCCATGTCGGCGTCGTTGACTTCGGGATCATATTGGGCTACCCTTCGAGTAGGAAGGGTCACTTCAGTGGGAGCTTTAGCTTCAAACCCATAGCACAGGGAGAAGGGTGTTTCACCTGTTGCTCGCCGAGGGGTGGTGCGATAAGCCCATAGGATATTGTGGAGTTCTTCTACCCAGCCTCCCCCTTCGGCCTCCAGCTTCTTTTTGAGGCCCTCAAGTAATGTCCGGTTGGCATTCTCCACTTGACCGTTGCCTTGGGGGTAATCAACGGGGGAGAAGGTGTGCTTGATGTCCAATGCCTCTAGGAGGGCACAGAAGGGGGCTGCCTCAAATTGGGTCCCATTGTCGGAGATGATTTGTTGGGGGACACCAAACCTTGTGAGAATGTTCTTTAGGACTAAGTGGCGGCACCTGGCCTCAGTAATGTTGGCTAGGGGCTCAGCCTCCACCCACTTGGTGAAGTAGTCAATGGCAACGATGATGTACCAGTTGTTGGAGGTACCCCTCGGCAGAGGGCCCACAAGGTCTATGCCCCATCTAGCGAAGGATATGGATGTGCTGATGGGGCATAGTTGACCGCTGGCCTCCCGAGGGCCTTCTGGAAGTGTTCACATGCGTTACACCTTCGGGCGAGATCCGCACAATCTCGGGCCATTGTAGGCCAGAAGTAGCCCTAGATTATGAGCCTTCGGGACATGGAGAAGGGTCCCTGATGAGCCGAACAAATGCCATTGTGCACTTCCTCCATTGCCACTTCGGCTTCACCTTGATGAAGGCACCGGAGCAGCGTACCATTGTAAGATCGTTTGTAGAGCCTTCCATCCTCGATGGTGTAACTGGGAGCCCTCAGCTTTGTTAACTTGGCGCGGGACTCATCCTCTGGTAGTTGCCCAGTGGTGATGAAGGCGATGATGTCTGAGATCCAGTCCTCTTGCCTTTGCTGAATTTGCATGACGGGGCTGGTGTGTATGCTTGAGAGGCTGAGCTCTTCTATCCTTGCAGTTTTGGAGAGGTGCTCGGGAGATTCATCCGAGAGTTTTGATAAAATATCGTCCTCAGAATTTTGAGCCCTCGGTATTTGGGTGAGAGAGTGTGCCTCAAATACCTTGAGCAATTCTTTAGCCGCCTCCTTGTACTGTTTCATCCTCCCTTCCTTGGCCTCATACTCCTCGGAGATTTGGCCCACGACAAGCTTGGAGTCACACTTGACGTGGATCATTCTGGCCTTCATATTTGCTGCCAACCGAAGGCCACAGAGGAGGGCCTCATATTCTGCTTCGTTGTTGGAGAAACGGATGGCATAATAAGCCCGGAAGCCTTCGGGAGTAATGAGAACTACTCCTCCTCCGCATGCTTTGGTGGCTGAGGAGCCATTGGTATAAAGGGTCCACCACTTGTTGGTCCCATTTGTAATGGGAACAGTCTAGAGGGGGGGTGAATAGACTGTTCAGGAATTTAAACTTTTCTCTAAGTCAAAACTGACTTATCAGAGATAGTTGAAATCTGGTGACAGAGAAGGTCTAGTTCTGATGGCAGAACTGGACCTGGCAGCGGATAAGGTTCTGTCCGGGTAGCCTCAGACAACACTAAGGCAAATGCCTTTCTGATAACTCTTGAGGAAGATCTGCTGAACACAGAGTTCAACCTTTTGAGTTATGCAGTCAAGTTCTTAAGTGCAGAAATGAAATAAGTAAAGTAAGTGACACCGGGGATTTTTATAGTGGTTCAAGGAACAACTTGTTCCTCTAGTCCACTGTTCCACTAAGCTTGTAAAAACGACAGTTTACAACGCCTTAGTCCCTAGAACTTAAGAAGCTCTCCACATCTTCTTCAAGCCTAGTTGCCACCCGGGATGCAGTCCTGCTTCCTGATGGCTGGTCTCGTTTCACTGAGTCCCTAGGAAGTATCATCACTTTACTTTACTCCAGTTAGTTTGAGACGTCCCTTCTTTTTCAAGAAGTGTTTGAATCAAGATCAGTTTTCTCCAACGTTGCTTCTTCACAAAGGATGTGTAGATGAAGTTTTCGAAGTGTTGAAGAATTGAGGAACTTTGCGACTTGCTAGTTGGATGAGGGATAAGAGAGTATATCTTCCAACTTTAGCTTTTCTTGTTGAGGTGAGTAAGTCTTTTATCTCAAGAAAGCTTGGAGGTAATTGATTTAGAGTAGAATGATCTTGAGCAAGTTAGTCAGGCAATTGTTGTAGCAAAGTTGTCCTCGTAGTTCTTCAGAGTGTATCTTATATACTGGGAGCAGTCTTCCCGTTGGAGTGTAGAAGACAGCTTCATTAAATGCTTGTACTGTTGACTTGACCGGTTGGACCTTCGACTTGCTATTTTGGGGACGCGAAGATACTCGCATGGTCAATCATCAGCTTTAAATATATCTTCGTACGTACAGCATTAATTGAGCATTTAATGCGTGTACAGTACCATGTTTCCGTTGAAAGGTTCGTAGCCGTTAGGGGATTTCCCGTTAGTTTAACGACCGTTGGTAAGTGTCTTTGAGTTCTGCAAGGTGCGAGCTTGTCTGATGAGGTTTTCTGATCAGAACTCTGATGGCAGCTTCTGATGCCAACTCTGGTATCCAATTCTGATGGCTTCTCTGGAGAGCAACTCTGAGAGCATCTCTGGTAGGAGTTCTGATACGGAAGACCACAAGAGTGTTTCTGGCAGTCGACTATTCTAGTACTTACAAAGACAAATTCTAATACAAAATTTCTATTGGGGTACTTTCAAATACTAATCAACCTAGCATCATCAAAATCTAATTACAAATATTCCTTACAATTTCCCCCTTTTTGATGATGCCAAAACCCTTTAACTATTTCCAGAGAAGTGCCTTTCAATTCACCATAAGAATAAAGTTAAACAACTTCTATTAAAATCTTAGTGGGCAGCTTAGCATAGGAAAATAGTAAGAGTACAGTACAATCAGATAGCAATAAAAGGACAAAAAGAACTAGAGCAAGCACAAGGAATTCACAGAAAGTAAGTAAGAACAGATAATTTTAAGATGCCATGCAAACTAGAGGCAGGGATGGAATCTTATTATCAGATGGTTAACTACACAATCAGAGATAGATAAAATTAGGATTCATCTTCATCTACCTGAGGTCCTGCTTTGTCAATCCTTTCAAGTTCTGCATTGACCTTTGCTCTAATGGAGGCTAAGTCCCTTGGATTCTGATAGTCTGCCCAATGAGGTGCAAGCTTGCAATCTAAGTAGTTTCTGATTGCTTCTGAGATGTTCTTGCCAGATAGAACTCTCATCTGCCACCAGTTCTCAGCTTCTTGAATTGATCCACCATGATTGATTTGGACGAGTCCATCACTGTCCATAAACAAATTCTCTTGTTGCAGTGGAGTCATCAGTTTCTTCATCTGTGTAAATTGGGCTCTGTCAGGCTTAGACATCCCACTCTTCATCCATTCATTGAAGGTAAAGTTGGAGGACTTCTTCTTGGAACTTCTGGGAGGTGGAGGAGGAGGTCTGATGCCTGCATTAGCTTGCTTTTTCTTCTTTGCAGCTTCGAAATAAGGAGCAGGATCAACCGAAGATGAGGGTCCTCTGATGGATAAGGTTCTGGAGCTTGGACCTTCTTCTTCTCTGGTGTCTTCCCCCTTTTTGGCATCAACAAGATCGCCAAGGAGGAGCTCAATCTTCGAAAATTCTGATGCTTGGGCATCTCTGATCTCATCCAGAGCTTCTGGCAGAGTTTGGGTAACAGAAGCCAGACCTTCAATCAGGCTCTAATGCCTTTCCATGGTAGATTGGATACTCTGTGTACTTGCTTCAAGGAGTACCAACTTCTGGTAACACTCCTTGTCTTTGTGAAGAATATCTAAGGCCTGCGCTTTGTGTTCTGTACACAAATTTCCTATCTCCAGGAAGCGCTCTGAGGCTTGGTCAGCATTCCATTGCAGAATGTCAATGGCTTCAGCTATCTCCTGTAGTTTCTGATTCTGACCATTCATAGATTGAGAGTGAAAGTAGAGGACAGAGTTAATTTCATCTACTTCTCTGGAGATGGTGTCAATCTTCTGGTTGGATGAGCTCATGAAGATGTGCAGGGACTCTGTCAGAGTGTCAAGCTTTTCTGACAGCTGCTGAAGGCCCTGATTGAGATGGATGTTGGTGTGTGTCAGATGCTCATAGTGTTTGTCATTGATGACGATGAGCTTGTTCATATTGTCTAGCATCTGACCACCAAATTCTTCTGCAGACTGCAAAAATTGGTTGAAGTCCATCTGTGGGGCTTCTGGAGCAAATCCAGGCATCTCCAAACCTCTTCCCTTGGGGAATGGAGCAGTATTGCCAATGGGTTCAGCAGGTTGGTCCCTAGGAGGGGTCTTCCTCCTCTTAGAAGTGAAATCATCCGCAAGAGAGGATGTGAGGAACCCATCATTGTCAGCATCTGAGGACAGAATGCGAATAAGAACCTCTCTCTTGGGTGTTGAGGCTACAGAGAGCTAAGGAGACAGTGGGGGTGTAGCAGCTCTGGTGATTGAAAGGGGTTGCTGTTGTGGAGGTGAACTCTGATGAGAGGGGGTTTTCTGATGGGGGGAGTTCTGATGGTGAGAATTCTGAGAAGAGGGGTTCTGAGGAGAGGCAGATTTTAGAGGTTTGGGGGAGGGTGGTGGTGAGGGTGACCGGTTTATAGGAGGGGAGGGTTGCTTGGAGGGTGATGAAGACTTAGATTTGGTCTTCTGAGGTGAAGGAATTCTGATGGGGGTGGTGGGGGAGAGGAGGTTTTCTGAGGAGATGGGGTTTTCTGTTTGAGTGGGGTTGAAGGTTTTGAAGGTGATATAGGAGGTGATGATTGAGTAAAGGGAGATTTGGGAGGGGAAGGTGGGGGTGTAGGGATTACCTCAAGAACAGTCTCTGAGAACATGGATTCTCTCCATTCCTTGACCAGCTTTTCCATGGTCAGAGGAACATCATTATCTGTGGAGGGTTCTCCTTCCTCATGGGCACTGTGGCGAAACTTGATGAGAGATTCCTTTCTCTTCTTCTCCATTAGCCAAGTATCAAACTCTTCCATCTCATGCTCCTCCAGAGCTTTGACATGCCTTTCAGGAGATAGGGCAGTCATAGGAGCTTTACCTTGGTGTTTTTCTTTCTTCTTCTGTAGGACAGAGATGAGAAAGGCAAGGTTGAAGCACTGAGACACATCTTCTGTGCCTACCCAGTGCAAGACAACAGCTTCTTCTGCTTCATAACAGTCAAAATACTGTATGATCTTCTGAAGAGGTCCCATTCTCCATCTTCTCCAGGTCAGAACCCTTTCAAACTGCTTTGCAAGAATGGTGTTGTAATCAGTCTCTGGTACTCCGTCAGAGATGTGTTGGGGTTCTGATAAATCTGCAGTGAGTTTCTGGTCCGGTGCAGAGGAGGGTTGGGCAACAGGTTCAGATTCTCCCTGAGTTTCTGATTCCCTTGCAGGTGAAGTTGTTTTCTTCTTCTTTTTCTTTAACGGTTTCAGACCAGAGTTGTCAGAGTCCTCACTCTGAACAACTTGCTTTCTTCTCCTTTTCAACTTCTACTTCTTTGCAGGAGAGTTTCTGACAAGTTTTGAAGGAGCCAACTTTGATGCACCCATTTCTGGTGCATCCATTTCTGATGGAATGCATCTATCATTTTTCTTTTTCTTTCTTACATCCTTTGCAATCTGGGATTGCTCAGGTTGTTCAGAAGTCACAGAGGGCTTCTTGATGTTCTTCTTGGCAGCAGGTTTCAGTTTGATAGCCTGTTGTTCCCTTTTCTTCTCCAGCCTTTCTTCTCTCTTCAGTTCAGCAGAGATGGCTATGTTCAGTTTGGGAGATGCAGTTAGGAACAGGGTTTTGGAGTGATCAACTGGGGAAGGGTCCCTGAGTTGAACTCCATGGGCAGTGAGGATGGCCGACAGAAGGAGGTCATGGCCCATCTTTGTTGAGAAGAGGCCAGTTTTCTGATCCTTCTTCTTGATAAATTCAGTCAGAGAACCGAAGATTACCTCACCCCAGTTGATGTTCATCCCATGATGAACAGCAAAGATAGCTTTGCAGTTGGCCTTTTTGATTTCATCAGTTGAGCCAGTTTTGCACCATAAGCTCCTGTGCAGAATAACAACCAGCTTTTCGAAGTCCTTCTTCAGTAGGAACTTCTTCATGTAAAGTCTATCCAGATTGGCGGCCTCAGGGCGGCAGTAGGTCTGGGCAAATGCTTCTACTGAGACCTCCACTGACTCTAGGTCAATGAGAGTGGGAGTCTCAGGGTCTTGAGAGTCCATTTGGACTCCAAAGAATTCATTCAGAGCATCGGCATTGAGCGAGATGCTCTTTCCCTGCACCTTGGAGTGAACTCCGTTTTTTGTGATGGTGGCGTTCAGATAGAATTCAGCCACATCCCTGGTGCTGAACTCTTCATAAGGGTGAGCAACAACCTTGCTCAGCTGGGATTCATTCATCCCTTGGATGATTTTCGCCATCCTCTTCTGATTCTCTGCTAGAAGAGGTAGTGCAGATAAATCAACCTTCATCCTGGTAACCACATTGGCCACAATGGTCTTGGCTTCCTCTTTGATGAGATCGTTGATGTTGATGAAGTTCATTTTCAGAAGGATTTCTGAGAGATTCAGGATATTGGAGGATTTTTGAAGCTAGTACGTTTAGAGAGAGAAATGACAGTAGCGGTTTAGGTTGAAGGAGATGGATATAAATGGTTTTGGATTAGTGGACGTTTGGGATAATTTATGGTTTCGAGGTATCATTTAAAGAAATGAGGGTGGAAAACGTTTCCGTTAACGACATAATTAATTAGGGGTATTCTGGTAAAAGACCTGTTCAAGTTAAAGGTCTTGCCCGTTCCTAAAAAAAAACATAAGTCCACAAGGATCTCTGAAGGACTTCAGAAAAGGATCCCTGTATCAGAGAAGGAGGTTCTCTGATGAAGGGTGCTCTGATGATCAGAAAAGGGGTATTCTGGTGTAGGGTTTTCTGATCCAGACAACAGTTCTGGTCCACAGCACTTCTGGTTCATGCATCTCTAGGAAGATCATCCATCATCCCCAGTTCTTCTCTTAGTTTGTTGAACCTTGCCTCTGGTAAAGGCTTGGTTTAGATATCCGCTAGCTGATCTTCTGTAGGTACATGCTCCATACAAATATGCTTCTTTTCCACATGATCTCTGATGAAATGATGTCTGATCTCAATGTGCTTTGTCCTGGAATGAAGTACATGATTCTGAGTGATTGCAATGGCACTGGTGTTGTCACAGAGCAGTTTGATCTCCTTTGCTTGAATGCCATAATCCTTCAGCTGTTGCTTCATCCAGGGTAACTGAACACAGCAACTCCCAGCTGCAATGTACTCAGCTTCTGCTGTACTTGTTGAGATTGAATTCTGCTTGTTGCTAAACCAGGAAACAAGCTTTCCTCCTAGCATTTGGCAATGACCAGAGGTTCTTTTCCTGTCTAATCTGCAACCTGCAAAATCTGAGTCAGAGTAACCAATTAGTTCAAAGTTACCTCCCTTTGGATACCATAGGCCTGCATTTGGATTTCCTTTGATATATCTGATGATTCTCTTTGCAGCACTAAGATGGCTCTCCTTGGGCTTTGACTGGTATCTGGCACAGATTCCAACAGAGAATGAGATGTCTTATCTGCTTGCAGTCAGATACAGCAGCGATCCTATGATTTCTCTGTATATTGTTGCATCGACATCCTTTCCTTCATCATCTGGACCAATTCCTTGTGAGGTGTTCATGGGAATCTTCACTAAGGATTTGCCTTCCACTCCAAACTTCTTGATCAGGTCTCTGGTATACTTCCCTTGATTGATAAAGATTCCTTCTGGAACTTGTTTGACTTGTAGTCCTAGGAAGTAGCTGAGTTCTCCCATCATACTCATTTCAAATTGACTCTGCATCACTTGAGAAAATTTCTTGCACAGTTCTGGATTAGTACTACCAAATATAATATCATCAACATATATTTGTACTAACAGAATATGATTAGCAATAGAGATTTGAAATAGAGTTTTGTCAACCTTTCCTTTAGTAAACCCATGGTTCACTAGGAAGAGAGACAATGTGTCATACCATGCTCTGGGAGCTTGCTTAAGACCATATAGGGCCTTTTTAAGCTTGTAGACACAAGAGGAGTGAGTAGGAATGACAAAACCTGGTGGTTGTTCCACATAAACTTCTTCTTCAAGATCTCCATTCAGAAATGCACTTTTGACATCCATCTGGTAGACCTTGATGTTATTCTAGGCAGCATAGGCTAGAAATATTATGATGGCTTCCAGTCTGGCAACTGGTGCAAAAGTCTCATCAAAATCTATTCCTTCTTCTTGGCAATAACCTTTAGCTACCCGCCTTGCTTTATTCCTTACAATGTTGCCATCTTCATCAGTTTTGTTCTTGAATACCCATTTTGTGCCAATGACATTCTGATGCTTTGGCTTAGGAACAAGTTCCCATACTTTGTTCCTTTCAAATTGAGTGAGCTTCTTGCATAGCATTGATCCAATCCGAGTCTGCAAGAGCTTCTTCCACAGTCATGGGTTCCATTTGAGATATGTAGCAGGCAAGCATTGCTTCTCTCCTTGTTGTAGCAGATCTGGTTTGTACTCCACTTCTGATCTGTCCTATCACCTGGTTTGGGGGATGATCCCTTAACCAAGTTAGGTCAGGTTCTGATAAGTGTTGTCTTGGTCTCTCTTGCTCTTCTTCAGGTTCTTCATCACTATCCTTGTCTTGTAGGATGGGATTCTGGAGGTGGATTAGTATGGCAGAATTGTTGACCACTTCTGATGTGGTTACTTCTGGCGTTTCTTCTAGATTCAATTTCTCCAAGTTCTCTGTTATGTCCTCAACAACGTTGAGATCATCAAACTTGACATGAATCGATTCTTCAACAAGTAGAGTTCTTTTGTTGAGTATTCTGTAGGCTTTGTTGGTGCTGGAGTAGCCTAAGAATGTTCCTTCATCAGCCTTTTCTTGGAACACTTTGAGATGTTCCTTTCCATTATTGAGTATATAGCATTTGCCTCCAAATGCATGAAAGTAGCTGATGTTAGGTTTCCTTCCCTTCCAGAGCTCATAGGGGGTCTTCTGATGAGTTTTGTGAATCGTGCTCCGGTTCTGGGTGTAGCATGCAGTGTTGATAGCTTCAGCCCAGTATCTGTAAGGCAGACCTGATTCAGCAATCATGGTCCTTGCAGCTTCCTTGAGTGTTCTATTTCTTCTTTCTGCAACTCCATTCTGTTGAGGAGTTCTTGCTGCAGAGAGTTGATGCATTGTTCCATTTTGATCACAGAACTCTTGTATGACTTTGTTGACGAACTCTGTTCCTCTATCTGATCTGATAGATTTGACTTTCTGGTTCTGCTCATTCTAAAGTAGTTTCAACAGAGATGGTAGTTTCTGCAGAGTTTCATTTTTCTTCTTCAGAAAGATTGTCCAGGTGAATCTTGAGTAGTCATCCACCATGACTAAGGTATATCTTTTTCGACCAACACTTGGAGTTTCTACTGGTCCAAATAAATCCATGTGAATCAGATTTAAAGGACTAGTAGAGAGGTTTCCAGCAATGGGTTTGAAGGAGTTCTTCACTTGCTTTCCTTTCTGGCATGCACTGCACAGACTCTCCTTCTTGTACACAATGTTGGGGATGCCATCAACAATGTGATCCCTTGCTAGTTTGTTGATTGTTTTGAAATTCAGGTGACTCAGCTTCTTGTGCCATTCCCAGCTGAGTTTTGAATCTCCTTTAGCTAAAAGACAGATTCCAAACTTTGCAGTAGACCAATCAACAACATAGATGTTTCTTTTCCTGGTAGCAGTCAGTACCACTTCCATAGTTGTCTCATGCTTGACTGAACAACCTTCTTTGGAGAATTCAACTGTGTAGCCTTTATCACAGAATTGGCTAGCACTAAGCAGGTTGAATTTCAGGCCTTTGACATAAGAGACATCTTCAATGATTATCTGGTTTCTGATCAGCTTCCCTTTTCCTTTAGTTTGGCCATCTTTATCATTACCACCAAAGGTAACTCGGGGCCCTTTGATTTTCTGGAACTCTGTAAGTCAACTCTTGTCACCTGTCATGTGACTGGACCATCCACTATCAATGTACCAATCTTGTTCATAGATAGCTCCAGCACACAATTCCTACAACAATTAAAAGGAAGATTTAGGTACCCAAGCAATGTTGGGTCCTAGGGGGTCATGCAGTCTTGGCAGCCGGTACCACTTTGGTCTCATCAGGTGAAACCTTGATGGGTGGTACCCATTGTCCACCTGGTAGTCATAGTAAACGGAAGTGTGATTCACTTTGGGCAGATGCTTGTGAGGATCATGCTTCCGGTTTACATACTCCTGCATAGCCTTTTTGGTTGGGTAGAAGTCCCATATACTATCAAGAGCAGAGGAATGATTAGCTTTGGGCTTCTTAGGTTGACCAGCCAGCCTTTTCTGCCTGAAGTTAACCTTCTCTTGATATTTGCCTCTCTGGTGGTCATTTCTGGCACGGTTATCATGAGGTTGTCTGTCAATAAATGGTCTTTTTTTTTGTTATCCTGAAAACCCTTTCTGTTGTTAGGTTTTCTGCCAGGTTCATTATTTTTCAAAAAGGGTTTCTGTTGAACCTTTATCTTCCCTTTTTCTGGTCTGACTTCCTCATGAACAATCTTGGTGCCAGATAGACCAGCTTGACAAATGGGGCTAGAAATCAGTGGCACTATGACCTTATCTGCCTTAGCAACACTAGTGCTAGGCATTACAGAAGGCTCACCTCATTCTGTTGAGCCATATCCAAGGCCAAAACCAGCGCCAATTTGTTGATCAAGTACAAACCTTTCCATTGACGCTTGGGCCTTCTGGTAGGTTTTATACTTAATCTCAAGAGGCTCTATCTCCCTTATTCTCTTTAGAAGAGAAACATTTTCAGCTTCCAGTTGATCTCTCTCCTTAATCAGAAGATTGATTTTGATCTCAACCTCCTTTCTTAAGTCAAGGATTTCAACCTTAAGCTTACTTTTTTCTTCTTTAACAGAGGAATAAATGGCTTTGATGGCTTGAAACTCTTCCCAAAATTCTGGCATTGAATCAGAATCAAAGTCTTTGCCTACCGAGGAAAAACTAGAGTTAGAAGTAGACGATACCTCATCATCGGATTGACCCATAAGGCATAGGTCTTAGGTCTCTGTATCCAGGCAACAGAATGCCTCATCGGATTCTGATTCTGAGCTGGACTCTGTCTTAGAGAGGGGGTCCTTCTCTGGTTGTTCAGTGATGAGTGCCTTCCTTCTTCTGTGCTCATACTTCTTCTCTCCTTCCTGGCCTTGCCTTTTGGAGACTATAGGATGTGGACAGTTGACTTTGAAGTGACCTGGTTGTCGGCAGTTGTAGCAGAGAAGCTCTCCACTACTTTCTGATGCTTTGGGTTTCTGGTGCGGCTTTCTGCTTGAGGATGGACTTCTGCTGTCCTTTGGCTTCAGGAATTTCCTGAACTTCCTGGCAAAAGCAGCCATATATTCGTCAGTTAAAAGAATAGAAGGGTCAAAGTTATTTACCTGAGATGTGCTGGCTGTGAGGGCAGCAGTTGTTCTGTCCTCAACTTCTTCTTTTTCTTCTTCATTCATCTCGAACTCATAAGATTTGAGATCAGAAATGAGCTTCTCTGTGTTGTAGGTTCTGAGATCTTTGCTATCTCTCATGGCAGTGACCTTCATCTTCCAGGGTGAAGGTAAGCCTCTGAGAACCTTCAGATTGATCTCCTTGGGAGTGAGCTCCTTCCCAAGTTCTGATATCTCAGCAGTGAGTGTGAGTAGGCGTGCATACATCTCAGATATGCACTCTTTGGGTAGAAGTTTGATGTCTTCAAACTTCTTCATGGCAATGGTCAGTTTGTTGTCTTTTTCCTGCTCATCACCAGCTCCTATCAGGGTGAGTGTATCCCAGATTTCCTTGGCAGAGTTGCACTTCTTGATTCTTGTGAAGTATTTGTCATCTATGGACTTGTAGAGGATGTCCTTGGCAATGTTATCAAGGTTGTACTTCCTCCTTTCTTCATTTGACCACTCATGTCGCAGTTTGGTGATCATCTGAGGTAGACCACCACCAGCAATGTATTCAGGATTGATCTTAGTAAACTCTGTGAAAGCACCAGCATCAAGGACTTCCCACATTTCATCATGGAGTGCGCAAAGGTGAGCTTTCATGCGAATCCTCCAGTCATCAAACTTTGTCACTGAGAACATAAGATTCTTTGAAAGAGTGTTATCCATAATATAAGATTAAAGAGGCTAAAACAAGTGGATCTCTTGTTTAGTAAGTAACCTAAAAGATTACAAGAACAAGGAGGCTCTGATACCACTTGTTGGTCCCGTTTGTAATGGGAACAGTCTAGAGGGGGGTGAATAGACTGTTCAGTAATTTAAACTTTTCTCTAAGTCAAAACTGACTTATCAGAGATAGTTGAAATCTGGTGACAGAGAAGGTCAAGTTCTGATGGCAGAACTGGACCTGGCAGCGGATAAGGTTCTGTCCGGGTAGCCTCAGACAACACTAAGGCAAATGCCTTTCTGATAACTCTTGAGGAAGATCTGCTGAACACAGAGTCCAACCTTTTGAGTTATGCAGTCAAGTTCTTAAGTGCAGAAATGAAATAAGTAAAGTAAGTGACACTGGGGATTTTTATAGTGGTTCAAGGAACAACTTGTTCCTCTAGTCCACTGTTCCACTAAGCTTGTAAAAACGACAGTTTACAACGCCTTAGTCCCTAGAACTTAAGAAGCTCTCCACGTCTTCTTCAAGCCTAGTTGCCACCCGGGATGCAGTCCTGCTTCCTGATGGCTGGTCTCGTTTCACTGAGTCTCTAGGAAGTATCACCACTTCACTTGACTCCAGTTAGTTTGAGACGTCCCTTCTTTTTCAAGAAGTGTTTGAATCAAGATCAGTTTTCTCCAACGTTGCTTCTTCACAAAGGATGTGTAGATGAAGTTTTCGAAGTGTTGAAGAACTGAGGAACTTTGCGACTTGCTAGTTGGATGAGGGATAAGAGAGTATATCTTCCAACTTTAGCTTTTCTTGTTGAGGTGAGTAAGTCTTTTATCTCAAGAAAGCTTGGAGGTAATTGATTTAGAGTAGAATGATCTTGAGCAAGTTAGTCAGGCAATTGTTGTAGCAAAGTTGTCCTCATAGTTCTTCAGAGTGTATCTTATATACTGGGAGCAGTCTTCCCGTTGGAGTGTAGAAGACAGCTTCATTAAATGCTTGTACTGTTGACTTGACCGGTTAGATCCTTCGACTTTCTATTTTGGGGGCGCGAAGATACTCGCATGGTCAATCATCAGCTTTAAATATATCTTCGTACGTACAGCATTAATTGAGCATTTAATGTGTGTACAGTACCATGTTTCCGTTGAAAGGTTCATAGCCGTTAGGGGATTTCCCGTTAGTTTAACGACCGTTGGTAAGTGTCTTTGAGTTCTGCAAGGTGCGAGCTTGTCTGATGAGGTTTTCTGATCAGAACTCTGATGGCAGCTTCTGATGCCAACTCTGGTATCCAATTCTGATGGCTTCTCTGGAGAGCAACTCTGAGAGCATCTCTGGTAGGAGTTCTGATACGGAAGACCACAAGAGTGTTTCTGGCAGTCGACTATTCTAGTACTTACAAAGACAAATTCTAATACAAAATTTCTATTGGGGTACTTTCAAATACTAATCAACCTAGCATCATCAAAATCTAATTACATATATTCCTTACACCACTCGTCCGAAGATGTCGAGGGCTCCTCATCCACCGCTGATCTGGCCGTGCACTCCGTCACGAAGTCTGCCAGGGCTTGGCCCTTTATGGCAGGCCTCGGACGGATGTCGACATTGTATTGGCTGAGGAAGATAGCCCATTTTATCATTCAGGAGGAGCTGGTGGGACTCCTCATCAGGGCGCCGAGGGGTTGATGCGTAAGGACCTTGACCGGATGGGCCTGGAAGTAATGGCCAAGCTTCTTCATAGTCCAAACAATAGCTAGCACCGTTTTCTCCACAGGGGAATACCGGAGTTCCACTTCCCTGAGGGTCTTGCTAACATAGAAGATGGCATGTTGGACGACATCTTCTTCCCGGATGAGTACTGAGCTGATGGCTGTCGGGCTAACACCAAGGTAAAGGTACAGGGTCTCCCCTACCTTGGGTTTGGAGAGCACAAGGGGTGAAGATAAATAGTGTTTTAGTTCGTTGAAGGCCTCCTGGCATTCTGAAGTCCATTGGAAGCCAGCGGTCTTCCTCATGATCTGGAAGAAGGGTAAAGACTTCTCCGCCAATTTGGATAGGAAGCGGTTGAGGGCTGTCAGGCGGCCCGTCAACCGTTGGACCTCCTTCACGTTGCGTGGGGGCTCCATGTTGATGATGGCCTGGATTTTTCGGGGTTGGCCTCGATACCCCTTCGCCTCACCATGTAGCCTAGGAATTTGCCTCCTTATACGCCGAAGGTGCATTTCTTCGGGTTTAGCCGAAGGTTGAACTTTTGCAGGATGGCGAAGATCTCCTGGAGGTCGTCAGCATGGCTTGATTACCATTTGCTTTTGAAAATCATGTCGTCAACGTAGGCCTCCATGGTGCGCCCTAGGACGGCCTAAAATACTCTGTCCACCATCCGGGTGTAAGTGGCGCCTGAGTTCTTTAGGCCGAAGGCCATCACAAGGTAGCAGAATATGCCATCGGGAGTCATGAAGGCTGTTTTTCGGTGTCTTCCTCGTGCATGAAAATTTGGTGATACCCTCAGAAGTCATCGAGGAAGGACATGATCTCGCACCCCGCGGTCTCATCCACCAGCTGATCAATATTTGGCAAGGGGAAGGGCTCCATGGGGCACGCCCTATTTAGATCAGTGTAGTCTACGCACATGCGAAAGGTGTGCGGCTTTTGTGCGAGGACTACGTTAGCCAGCCATGAGGGGTATTTTACCTCCTTGATGTGCTTGATGGTGAGGAGCATGGCGACTCCTTCTTCACAAAATCCCTCCTCTCGGACGAGAGGGGTCTTCTTCGTTGTTGTACAGGTTTGACCGAAGGGTCCACCGAGAGGCGGTGGGTGATGACCCCTCGGCTGATTCCGGGCATATCCTCCGGCCCCCATGCAAAAACAAAATGGAGTAGGCGCGGAGGGCTTCAGTTATGCTGGTCTTTAGGTCTTCGGGGAGCTTGGCTCCAATCTTCACAACCCTCTCCGGCTTGGCCGGATCGAGTGCGAAGTCTTCTACTTCCTCTGCGGGCTCAGCCCTCGGCCTTTTCTCTTCTTCCTCCACGGTTCCGGTGATGGTGTCAACGCGGAACTCGGTCTTACTAACCTTCTTTGTCACTTGAAGGTAGCAAGCGCGAGCAAGTTTTTGATTCCCCCTTGAGTACCCGATGCCTCCTTCGGCAGGAAACTTGAGGCACAGATGCCTCACGGAGATGATGGCTTCGAGGTCCTCAAGGGCTGGTCTGCCGAGAATGATGTTATGAGCGCAGTCAATGTTGACGATGACGAACTCTACTTCGAGCTTGGCTCTATGGAGCCCGTCGCCGAATAGTACTGGTAGGGTAATGACCCCCTTCAGAATCAATAGTGTCTCCGGTGAAGCCGGCGAGAGGGGTCTTGATGGGCCGAAGGGACCCCCTCTCCAGATGCAGCTCTCTGAATGTGCTGAGGTACATTACATTGACGGAGCTTCCCGTGTCAATGTAAGTTCGATGGATGATGGTGTCATTGATCTCCGTACGGATGACGAGGGCATCCCTGTGCGGAGAGGAAGCCGGGGGGAGATCGGCGTTGGTGAAGGTGATGGGTTCCTCCCTCAGCCGCTTCACCGGGGGCATATGAGTGACTTCCCCCACGTATAGCGATTGAGCCCACTTCTTCCGCTGGCTCGTGGAGTCCCCTCCTGTATTACCTTCAGTGATCATATGGTTGTGGCGCTTTTTCTCCTGGTACTGGTTGTACTCCTCCTCCTTATCGAGGTTTCCAATCTCCCTTTTCTTACCCTTCGGGTCGCCGAGGGGGTGGTGTTTGGGTTGACCCAAGCGTTTGCTTTCTTAGGGGGGCCCTGGTAGTGAGGGGTCCCCTGAGGCGGAGGGCCTCAGATGAATTGGGACAGGTGGCCTTCCTGTATCAACCTTTCAATGGCCGTCTTCAGCTGATGGAAGTCGTCGGTGCTGTGCCCTTGGTTGCGGTGGAACCGACAATAAGGATAATTGGGGTTGATGGCGTATACCTCCAGGGGTGCGCGAGAGTCGCGCTCCACAAGGCCCCTCTCCTCGGCGAAGTCTAGGATGACACTGACGATGTGCGTCCAGGGAGTCTGAGGGTGCTCCAAAAGAATGGGCCGAGCCCAAGCCTTCGGGTTTCCCTTGTAACCTCCCCCGGGCTTGGTTTGGCCATGTCGGGGGCGATCACTGGGGGTGCCGAAACCTTGGATTGATTATGGGGAGCCCCCGGCCCCCGGTTACCTTTGTCATCTGGCCGAGGGCGTTGCTGATCGGGGTTGTGATGGCACTTTTCCACCTCCTCGGCCTCGGCGTACCGGTCCCCCCGCTGCATGGCCCTTATGTAATCGCGGGGAGGTTCGATGATGAGGCTCCTTGAAAACTTCCCGGGGCGAAGGACTATTTGAAGGAGGGCGAGGAGGGTCCCATCGTCAGCGCCATCAACTTTGCCCGCCTCCGTCCTCCAGCGCTCCAAGAAGTCCCGAAGGGTCTCCTCCTTTCTTTGCCTTACTGTTAGTAAGTGGGAGAAGTGTTTCTTCGACCGGCGCCTCCCTGCGAACTGCGTCAGGAAGCGTTGGGCGAGTTCTTTCCATGAATCAATGCAGCCTTTAGGCAATCGGTTGAACCATTCGTACGTTGGTCCCTCTAAGGTGGAAAGGAACCAACGGCACAAATATTCGTCCGATGCCCCCACCATCATCATGCTGTTTTGGTAGCGGCTGTAATGTTCCTGAGGGTCTGTCTTTCCTTCGTAGGGCCTGATGGGCTGCCCCCGGTATTTTTCCGGAATTCGGGCCGCCAATACCTTTGGGGTAAACGGCGTCCTAGTCCGGAGTTGGATGATGGATTCCCCCGGAGCCTTCGGCTATCTTCTTTTACATTTCCTCCATTTTGGCCAACATGGCCTCATATTTGGGATCCGCATGGGGGGTGGTGACGGTGGTATGTGCCCAATGGGCCTCCATCTCATCAAGTCGGCGCTGGAGGGCCGCAATGATTTTGTCCCTGTGATCCTTCGGCAGGGCCTCCGCCCACTGTGAACGAACATGGGCCGAGTGGGCCTTATTGATTTGATGCCTCGCGTCATCGACATGAAGTGGTGTCTTGCCTTTGTCCTGAGGAGGACGTCTTTCGTTTGCCCTGAAGACGGATCCGCCACTTTCCTGAGTTCTTTGGAACGCCTTCCCCCCGAGGCGGTCTTGGACCCCTCGGCGGTCTTGCGCCCCTCCGAGTCTCTCGAGGGCGGAGGTCCGGGGCTCTTCTTTACCACGCTGGTCCCGGGATTGAACCTCCTGGGAAGCGGTGTGTTGAGCCACGACCCCTTCGTCGTTCCCCACCTGAGGGGTAGGGTTCACAAAGGGGGGGTGTTGGTCCCGGTTACTGGATACAGTCTAGAGGGGGGGTGAATAGACTGTATTGGTTTTTAGCTTTTTAAACTAAGTACCAGATTTACAGAATAGCCTGTTCTGTTGGAAGAACAGACTGGCAGCGGATGGGGTTCTGGTAGGGAGTTCTGTTAGCCTCAGAGAAGCAATAGGCAGTAGGCCTTCTGTTAACTCGTAGAACAAGTTCTGCTGAACACAGATACCAAGTCCAAGGAGTTATACAGTTC
Organism: Cuscuta europaea; assembly: GCA_945859875.1. Lineage (NCBI taxonomy): Eukaryota > Viridiplantae > Streptophyta > Magnoliopsida > Solanales > Convolvulaceae > Cuscuta > Cuscuta europaea. The sequence continues at coordinate 15,795,044 of CAMAPE010000016.1, forward strand.
TAACTAAATGCAATTATTAAAAGCAGTAAGTAAACGACACCAGGGATTTTTATAGTGGTTCAAGGAACAACTCGTTCCTCTAATCCACTGTTCCACTAAGCTGTAAAAACTGTCGTTTATAAAGCCTTAGTCCTAGTACTTAAGAAGCACTCCACGTCTTCTTCAAGCCTAGATGTGTCCTGGGATGCACTGCCTGGCTTCCTTTAACACTGGTCCTTTCACTGAGTTTCCTTGAAGTATCACCACTTCACTACTCCAGTTATTTGGACGTCCTTCTTGTAGCAAGAAGAGTTTCTGTTGAAACTGGGGTTCCTCCAACTAGCTTCGTTACAAAAGATTTGTATGTGATGAGCTTGAAGAGTTGAAGAACACTTGGAACTTTGCTTGAGTTGGAAAGAGTATTTTTCCAACTTCTGCCTTCTCTTGTAGAGGATAATGAGTTTGAATCTCAAGGAGGCTTTTTGCTTTTCAGAGTTTGAATATCTTGCTTGTGGTTAGCAAAAGTTGCAATGTAATCTTGGCAAAGTTATAGCAAAACTTATCCGGTTGTTCTTCGTAGTGTATCTTTTATACTGAGGTTGTCTTCCCGTTGGAGGAGTAGGAGGACAACTGCATTTAATGCGCGATCAGTTGACTTGACTAGTAGAGCCCGATAAAGTTGGCGGGTTACTATTTTGGGATAAAGTATTCCTGACATTGCGGCCAATCATCTGCAATTACTCTACGTAGCATGGGGTGCATTAAATGAGCATTTAATGCATGCACTGTAGCTTTTCCGTTTCATACTCCTAGCCGTTGAAGAAATCTTTTAGTTGACTTCCCGGTTCTTTGAAAATCTTCTAAGTGTCAGACCTTCTGGTGTCTTTGTCTGAGAGTAGAACAGAGGAGGCGTGGAGCACTTCTGTTGGGAGTATCCAACAGAGACCCAGAAGGGTTTCTGTCAGAGTCAAGACTAACAGAGATCCTGAGGACTTCTGTTCTGGAGCAGAGAACCAAAGGTCCTCTGTTTCAATAATGCCTTAAGAGGCACTTCTGCTCTTGAAGCCCTTCTGCTCTTGAAGCCTTTCTGCTCTTGAAGGTCTTCTGTCAAGTCGAATACTTTTAAGAATTTTACAAAGGAAAATTCTAATACATAATTTCTAAAGGGGTACTCTAAAGTCCTAATTAATCTAGCATCATCAAAATCTAATTACAATTATTCCTTACAATTTCCCCCTTTTTGATGATGCCAAAACCCTTTAACTATTTCCAGAGAAGTGCCTTCACCATAAAAAAAATATTAAGTTTATAAACTTCCATTAAAATTTTGGTGGGCAACTTGGCATAGGAAAATAGTAAGAGTACGATACATTCAGATAGCAGAATATAACAGAAATAAACAAACACAAGCAGAAGGCAAAAAAGACAAGAATTTGAGGAAAAGCACTTTAAAGTAAGAAGGCAGAGATGTGATTTTATTAGATAGGTTTTACAGAGTTTAAACCTTACACATTCTCCAGATTAGCTGCCTGTAGAGCTTCTTCCTCTAGTCTTTGAAGCCTGAGCAGTTCTTCATTTATTTCATCTCTGATTTTGAACAGATTGCCAGACCTTTGATAAGATGCCCATATTGGAGAAAGCTTACAGTCCAAATAGTTGAGGACACCTTCATGTATGGTCTTTCCTGGGACAATGTTCTTCTTGTACCATTCTTCTGCTTCTTCAAGTGATCCTCCATACCTAACTCTGACAACACCATCTTTGTCCAGATAGAGGTGCTGTTGTTGGGTAGGAGTCATTTTAGCTTTCATCTCTTCAAATTGAGCTCTGTCAATGTTCTGAGAGCCACCCAATCTCCACTCAGTGAAGTTGAAAACTTTCTTCTTCTTGGTGCTCTTCTTTACTGGAGATGGGGGTATAGGTATGCCTGCTGCTCTCTTCTTTTGTAGGGCAGCTTCAAAATAGGGAGCCGGATCTACTGCAGGCTCACCAGAGGAGGGGGCTCTGGTAGGAGTTCTGTGAGACCTATGCCTGGTCTGTTGAGGGTCCTCTTCCCCCTTTTTGGCATCATTCAGATCTTCAATCATTAGACTGATCTTCTGGAATTCTGAGGCCTGGGTTGAGGCTATCTGCTCCAGGGCCTCTGGTAGTGTCTGGGTGACAGAGGTAAGGCCTTCAATCAGACCCTGCTGCTTCTGTATTGCAGAGAAGATGTCCTTGTTATTGGCTTCAAGGAGCACCATCTTCTGATAACGATCTCTGTCAGTGGACAGAAGTGCATGAGCCTGTTCTTGATGCACTCTGCACATTGCCTCAATGGAGGTCAAGTGCCTTTCTGTCCTGGCATCAGATTCTTTCAGAGCTTCAAGATGCTCTGAGATATTGTGAATAGCATGGCCTTGACTCAGGAGAGTCTGCTGGAAGATAGAAAGAGTGTTGTGGATGCCTACCACTTCTGTTGACAGGGCATCAGTTCTGGCAGTTGATGAGGCTATGAAGTTGTTGAGAGTTCCTGTGAGGTTCTCAAAAGGATCAGAGATAAACTGCATACCTGAGTTGAGATTGTCATTCACATGAGCAAGGTGCCCATAGTGTTTGTCATTGACCTCAATCAGTTTGTTCAAGCCTTGGAGGATCTGTCCTCCAAATTCTTCAGCAGATTCAACAAATTTGTTGAAGGGAACGTTGTTCTGTTGTCCATCTGGTTGAGGCATCTCCAGACCTCTTCCCTTAGGCAAAGGATGATGCTCTTGGACAGATGAAAGAGATTAAGTTGGCCATCTGGTTGAGGCATCTCCAGACAGCCTGTTCATGTTCCAGTTGAGTCAGAGGAGGGGTCTTCTGTCTCTTGGATGTGGCTTGATAAGACTTGCTGACCATGAATCCATCCATGTCAGATGAGTCTTCATAAGAGGAGTATATAGGTATGGTGTTCCTGATGACCTTTTTCTTCGTTCTGAAGGAGGGATTGGGGGCAGTAGAATGCTTAGAATTCCCTTGAGGTGCAGAGATGGGGGAGACAGTTTTAGGGTCAGAATCCCTGAGAAACCATACAGGTTTAAGGTTTTCTGCAGGTTGTTGTGGAGGTGAAGATTCTGGAGGAGGAGATTGATGATCAGATTCAGAGGATGAGGAGGAGGTCTGTTGGGGAGAGGGGATCTGGTGCTGGGGTGAAGGGTGAACATGTGAGGCATTTTGTTGAGGGGGGGGGGGGATGGTGGAGGGGAGGGTGAACGGTTTCTGAAGGGAACAATTGCTCTGCAGGGAGATGCAATTTTCTATTTGGGTGAATGAGGAGGGGTGGGGGTTTTCTGTTTAGGAGATAAAGGTTCAGGGAGTTCTGGTGGAGGGGTTCTGGTGCTGGAAGGAGGTGAGGGAATGAGGGGTTCTGTTGGGATATTAACAGAGGGGGTTGGAGATATTACTTCAATGATGTTCTCCTTGAGCAAAGAAGTCCTCCACTCCTTGATATGCTCCATCATTGCTTGACCTTCTGTCTTGGGTACAGAGGGCTCTCCTGGGTTGAGATGGGGTTGCACAGAATCTGTTGCCATCTTGGTGAATAGTCATTCCTCGAATGCTTCAATTTCTTCCTCTTCCAAAGGTTTGACAGCCTCTTCTGAAGGTGAGGAGATGAGAATGGCCTTCCCTTTGTAGCTTGCCTTCTTCTTCTCAAGAACAGAGTGAAGGAAGTTGAGGGCAAAGCACTTTGAGACATCATCAGTCCCAACCCAGCTCAGAATGGCTTCCTCTTCTGGCTCATAATGGTCAAAATATTGGATGATTTTGGAGAGGGGTCCCATTCTCCACCTTCTCCATTCGAGAACCCGGGTAAACTGTCTGTCTAACAAGGACAGATACCCATCTTTGACAGGACTAGGGTGTTCTGTTGAAGTAGACACCCTGTTCTGTTCAGGAGATGCAGCAGAGGTGGGGATCTCTGGTTCCCCCTGAGTGTCTGCCACTCCTTCAGATTCAGAAACCACAGGTTTAGAAACCTTCTTCTTTGGTTTGGTGGTCCTTTTCCTCTTCTGTCCGGCCTTAGGGGGGGGGGGCAACAGGTGCTTCCCCTTCAGTCTTCTTCTTCTTCTTTTTCTTCTTCTCAGCAGAAGGGGCTACAGAGAGAGGTTTCTGTATCTTCTCTCCCTGTTGTCTCTTAGCCTCAAGTTGAAGATGTCTCTTCATTTCAGCCTTTATGGCTTTCTCCCTATTTGGAGAAGCAGTTAAGAAGATTACCTTGGTGTGATCCAAGGTTGAAGCCTTCCTCAAGTGTATTCCTTGTTTGAGAAGCACTTCTGAAACCAGTAGCCCATGTCCTAACTTCCCAGAGTAGAGGCTAGTTTTTGGGTTCTTCTTCTTGATGACTTCAATCAGGGACTTCACCATGACTTGTCCCCAATTGATGTTCACTCCATGATGCACTGCATACAGGGCCTTGGCATTGGCAGTTGTGACATCATCTGTGGAGGAGTACTTGCACCATAAACATTTGTGGAAAATGTTTATGAGCAGCTCAAATTTCCTCTTGAGCAAGTTCTTCTTGATGTTGATCTTCTCTACTTCTTCCCCTTTTCTGCAGAACTTCTTCTTGAATTCTGTCAGAGGGATGTCAGTATCCTCCAAGTCGAGTAGAGAGTCCCTTCCTTCCTTTTGCTGAATGTTGAAGATGTTGTTGATGACGTCAGCATCAATCAACACCTTTTCTCCTTGGACGACGGAGGAGATGACTTCATCCTTGAAGGATGCGTTGAGATAGAACTCAACAGTGTCCACGTTGTTGTAGGCTTCATAACCATGGGAGATGATCTTGCTCAGTTGGCATTTAGATAGACCATCAACAATGGCGGTCATCCGCTCCTTTTTCTCTGCAAACCTGGGTAGTACTTCCAGTTCGCATCTCAGGCCAGTCAAGACATTCTTCAGGAGGGTTGCCTTTTGTTCCTTTGAGAGATCGGAGAAGCTCAAGAAGGCCATGGAGTTTACTGCGGTTAGAAAATTTCTGAGAGATAAGAGTTCAAAAGCTTGAGAGTTATGAGAGCAGTAACGGTTTAGGTTTGCGAAGGGGGTTTTATGGATATGGGTTAGTGGACGTTTGAGATAATTTACGGTTCCAAGATACCAATAAATGTAAAAAGGGGCGCAGTAAATAAACGGGGGCGCAGTAAATTTTATACAGCTTGATACCGTTTTAAGGGTAAAAAGGGTAAAAGACCTTTAATAATTAACTAGGTCACCCGGTTTACAAGTTTTTCAAAGTCCACCACCTTCTGTTTGACAAGAGAGGGTCTTTCAGTAAGAAAAGGGGGGTATCTGTTGCTGAGGTGTTCTGCCAGGGTAGGGACCAGAGGAGGTTGACAGAGGGGGGTTAACAGAAGGGGTTCTGCTACAAGAATTCTGTCAACAGCAAAGAAGCAACAGAGAACCTTCCTTTTCATCTTTCCCTTGGAATCTCATCCATCATTCCCAATTCCTCTCTCAGTTTGTTGAACCTAGCCTCAGGGAGAGGCTTTGTCAAGATATCTGCAAGCTGGTCTTCTGTTGGCACATGTTCCATGCAGATGTGCTTCTTCTCCACATGATCTCTGATGAAGTGATGTCTGATCTCAATGTGCTTTGTTCTGGAGTGAAGAACTGGATTCTGAGTGATAGCAATGGCACTGGTGTTGTCACACAACAGTTTGATCTCCTTTGCTTGAATTCCATAGTCCTTCAGTTGTTGCTTCATCCAGAGTAGCTGAGCACAGCAACTCCCAGCTGCAATATACTCAGCTTCAGCTGTACTTGTTGAGATGGAGTTCTGCTTCTTGCTAAACCAGGAAACAAGCCTTCCTCCTAGCAATTGGCAGTGACCAGAGGTGCTTTTTCTGTCTAGTCTGCAACCTGCAAAATCTGAGTCAGAATAACCAATTAGCTCAAAGTTACCTCCCTTTGGATACCATAGGCCTGCATTTGGATTTCCTTTGATGTATCTGATGATTCTCTTTGCAGCACTTAAATGGCTTTCCTTGGGCTTTGATTGGTATCTGGCACAGATTCCAACAGAGAATGAGATGTCTGGTCTGCTTGCAGTTAGATACAACAGAGATCATATGATTCCTCTATATGTTGTTGCATCTACATCCTTTCCTTCATCATCTGGACCAATTCCTTGTGACGTGTTCATGGGAATCTTCACTGATGATTTGCCTTCCACTCCAAACTTCTTGATTAGATCTCTGGTGTACTTCCCTTGATTGATAAAGATCCCTTCTGGAACTTGTTTGACTTGGAGTCCTAGGAAGTAACTGAGTTCTCCCATCATACTCATTTCAAATTGACTCTGCATCACTTGAGAAAATTTCTTGCACAGTTCTGGATTAGTACTACCAAATATAATGTCATCAACATATATTTGTACTAACAGGATATGATTAGCAACAGAGATTTGAAATAGAGTTTTGTCAACCTTTCCTTTAGTAAACCCATGGTTCACTAGGAAAAGGGACAATGTGTCATACCAGGCTCTGGGAGCTTGCTTAAGACCATAGAGGGCCTTTTTAAGCTTGTAGACACAAGAAGATTGAGTAGGAATGACAAATTCTGGTGGTTGTTCCACATAAACTTCTTCTTCAAGATCTCCATTCAGAAATGCACTCTTGACATCCATCTGGTAGACCTTGATGTTGTTGTAGGCAGCATAGGCTAGAAAGATTTTGATGGCTTCAAGTCTGGCAACTGGTGCAAAAGTCTCATCAAAATCTATTCCTTCTTCTTGACAATATCCTTTAGCTACTAGCCTTGCTTTGTTCCTTACAATGTTGCCATCTTCATCTGCTTTGTTCTTGAATACCCATTTGGTTCCAATGACATTCTGGTGTTTTGGCCTAGGAACAAGTTCCCATACTTTGTTCCTTTCAAACTGAGTGAGCTCTTCTTGCATAGCATTGATCCAATCTGAGTCTGCAAGAGCTTCTTCAACTGTCATAGGTTCCATCTGTGATATATAGCAGGCAAGCATTGCTTCTCTTCTTGATGTGGATCTGGTTTGAACTTCACTTCTGATTTGACCAATCACTTGGTTAGGAGGATGATCTCTTAACCATGTTAGGTCTGGTTCTGTCAGCTGCTGTCTTGGTCTCTCTGGTTCCTCATCTTCAGAGTCTTCATCTTCATTCAACAGAAGGGGGTTTGGGGCAGGTGTTGGAAATGCAGGATTGTCTGCCACCTCTTCTGTTGGTTCTGGTGTTCTGTCTTCTATGCTGACTTCCTTGAGAATCTCTGTTACCTCTTTAACAGAGGTGCTTTCATCAAACTTCACATGTATGGATTCTTCAACATGTAGGGTCCTTCTGTTGAGTACTCTATAGGTTTTACTGGTGTTTGAATAGCCTATAAAGACTCCTTCATCAGCCTTTTCTTGAAATACTTTCAGATGCTCCTTTCCATTGTTGAGGATGTAGCACTTGCATCCAAATACATGAAAGTAGCTGATGTTAGGTTTTCTTCCCTTCCAGAGTTCATAAGGGGTCTTCTGGTGATTCTTGTTGATCATGCTTCTGTTCTGAGTATAACATGCAGTGTTGATTGCTTCAGCCCAATATCTCATAGGCAATCCAGATTCTGCAATCATTGTTCTTGCAGCTTCTTTTAAAGTTTTGTTCCTTCTTTCTACTACGCCATTCTGTTGAGGGGTTCTGGCGGCAGAAAGTTGATGAAAAGTTCCATTCTGATCACAGAAGTCCTTTATGACTTGGTTGACAAATTCAGTTCCTCTGTCTGATCTGATTGTCTTCACTTTCAAGTTCTTCTCAGTCTGAAGTTGCTTTAACAGAGATGGCAACTTCTGAAGAGTTTCATTTTTCTTTGATAGAAAAACAGTCCATGTATATCTGGAGTAGTCATCAACCATGACTAAGGTATATTTCTTGCCACCAACGCTTGGAGTCTCAACAGGTCCAAATAAATCCATGTGAATCAGATTTAGAGGACTTGTAGAAAGATCTCCAGCAATGGGTTTGAAGGAATTCTTCACTTGTTTGCCTTTCTGACATGCACTGCAGAGGGTCTCCTTCTTGTACACAATGTCTGGTATTCCTTCTACAATGTGTTCTCTGGCCAGTTTGTTGATTGTTTTGAAATTCAAATGGTTGAGCTTTTTGTGCCAATCCCAGCTCAGTTTTGAATCTCCTTTGGCTATCAGGCAAACTCCATCTTTTGCAGTGTTCCAATCAACTACATAGATGTTCTTCTTCCTTGATGCTGTAAGAACCACTTCCTTTGTTGTCTCATGCTTCACATAGCAGAAGTCCTTTGTGAATTCAACAGTGTAACCTTTGTCACAGAATTGACTAGCACTCAGCAAGTTGAACTTCAGTCATTTGACATATGAGATATCATCAATGATTATCTGGTTCCTGATCAGCTTTCCTCTTCCTTTTGTTTGACCTTCTTTGTCATTACCTCCAAAGGTAACTCTAGGTCCTTTGCATTTCTTGAACTCTGTTAGGCAACTTCTGTCACCTGTCATGTGCCTGGAGCATCCACTATCAATAAACCATTCTTGTTCAGAGATGGCTCCAGCACACAGTTCCTGCAAGATCAAAAGAAAGATTTAGGTACCCAAGCAATGCTGGGTCCTGGGGGGTCATGGAGTCTGGGTAGTTGGTACCATTTTGGTCTCATCAAGTGAAACCTTGGTGGGTGGTACCCATTGTCCACCTGGTAGTTATAGTAAACTGAAGTGTGATTCACTTTGGGCAGATGCTTGTGAGGGTCATGCTTCCTGTTTACATACTTTTGCATAGCTTTCTTTGTTGGAAAGAAGTCCCATATACTATCAAGAGCAGAGGGACGGTTAACCTTGGGCTTCTGAAGTTGACCAGTCAACCTCTTCTGCCTGAAGTTAACTCTCTCTTGATATTTGCCCTTCTGGTGATCATTTCTGGCACGATTGACATGAGGTTGTCTGTCAATAAATGGTCTTTTATTTTTGTTATCTTGAAAACCTTTTCTGTTGTTAGGTTTTCTGCCAGGTTCATTATTTTTCAAAAAGGGTTTCTGTTGAACCTTTATCTTACCCTTTTCTGGTCTGACTTCCTCATGAACAACCTTGGTGCCAGATACACCAGCTTGACAGATGGGGCTAGAAATCAGTGGCTCTATGACCTTATCTGCCTTAGCAACTCTGGTGCTAGGCATTACAGAAGGCTCACCTGATTCTGTTGAGCCATAACCAAGACCAAAACCAGTGCCAATCTGTTGATCAAGCACAATCTTTTCCATGGAAGACTGGGCCTTCTGGTAAGCTTTGTACTTAATCTCAAGAGGCTCTATTTCTCTTATTCTCTTAAGAAGAGAAACATTTTCAGTTTCCAGTTGATCTCTTTCCTCAATTAGAAGATTGATTTTGATCTCAACCTCCTTCTTTTAAGTCAAGAATTTCAGCTTTCAACTTACTGTTTTCTTCTGTTACAGAAGAATAAGTGGCTTGTATGGCCTTAAACTCTTCCCAAAATTCTGACATTGAATCAGAATCAAAAGCTAAGCCTACCGAAGAAAAACTAGATTCAGAAGTAGAGGTTACCTCATCATCAGAATGATCCATCAGGCAAAGGTCTTCTGTCTCAGTATCCAGGCAACATAAGGCCTCATCAGAATCTGACTCAGAACTGGATTCTGTTTCTGACAGAGGGTCTTTCTTCAGTTGTTCTGTCACAAGTGCCTTTCTTCTTCTGGAGTTGTCCTCGTACTTCTTCTTTTCTCCATCCTGTCCTTGCTTCTTGGACACTCTAGGATGGGGACAATCAGCCTTGAAGTGACCAGGTTGTCTGCAGTTGTAACAGAGAAGCTCTCCACTGCTTTCTGTTGATTTGACCTTCTGGTATGGCTTTCTGTTGAAAGATGGACTCCTTCCATCTTTGGGATTCTTCATAAACTTTTTGAATCTCCTGGCAAAGGCAGCCATATATTCATCAGATAAAAGTACTGAAGGGTCAAAATCATTTACCTTAGATGTGCTGGCAGTGAGGGCTGTAGTGGTCCTCTCTTCTGGTACATCTTCCTTCTCTTCAATCATTTCAAACTCATGAGCTTTGAGATCTGAAATGAGCTTATCAGTGGGATAAGTCTTTACATCCTTGCTGGCTTGGACAGCAACTACCTTCATCTTCCATGCTGAGGGCAGTCCCCTCAACACCTTCAGGTTGATCTCCTTTGTGGTGAGTTCCTTGCCAAGCTCAGAGATCTCTCCAGTGAGAGTGAGGAGCCTGTCATACATCTTGGAGATGCTTTCACCAGGGAGAAGTTTGAAGTCATCAAACTTCTTGTTGGCTATGGTTAGTTTGTTGTCCTTCTCTTGCTCATCACCAGCTCCAATGAGCTCAAGAGTATCCCAGATTTCCTTAGCAGTCTTGCACTTCTTGATTCTGTTGAAATACCTATCATCAATGGACTTGTAGAGGATGTCCTTGGCAATATTGTCTAGGTTGTACTTTCTCCTCTCTTCAGTGGTCCATTCTGACTTGGCTTTACTAATCATCTGGGGTCTGGTGTTGTCTATGGCATGTTCAGGATTGACCTTCTGGAAGCTAGTGAAGGGGCCAATGTCAAGAACTTCCCACATTTCATCATGCAGGGCACAGAGATGTGCTTTCATCCGGATCCTCCAGTCGTCAAACTTAAGATCTGAAAACATAAGATTCTTGGACAAGGAGTGATCCATTATATCAGATAGAAGTGAGGTTAAACAGAAAAACAAGTGGATCTTTGTTCAACAAATAACCTAAGAGATTATTAGAACAAGGAGGCTCTGATACCACTTGTTGGTCCCGGTTATACTGGATACAGTCTAGAGGGGGGGGTGAATAGACTGTATTGGTTTTTAGCTTTTTAAACTAAGTACCAGATTTACAGAATAACCTGTTCTGTTGGAAGAACAGACTGGCAGCGGATGGGGTTCTGGTAGGGAGTTCTGTTAGCCTCAGAGAAGCAATAGGCAGTAGGCCTTCTGTTAACTCGTAGAACAAGTTCTGCTGAACACAGATACCAAGTCCAAGGAGTTATACAGTTCTAACTAAATGCAATTATTAAAAGCAGTAAGTAAACGACACCAGGGATTTTTATAGTGGTTCAAGGAACAACTCGTTCCTCTAATCCACTGTTCCACTAAGCTGTAAAAACTGCCGTTTACAAAGCCTTAGTCCTAGTACTTAAGAAGCACTCCACGTCTTCTTCAAGCCTATATGTGTCCTGTGATGCACTGCCTGGCTTCCTTTAACACTGGTCCTTTCACTGAGTTTCCTTGAAGTATCACCACTTCACTATTCCAGTTATTTGGACGTCCTTCTTGTAGCAAGAAGAGTTTCTGTTGAAACTGGGGTTCCTCCAACTAGCTTCGTTACAAAAGATTTGTATGTGATGAGCTTGAAGAGTTGAAGAACACTTGGAACTTTGCTTGAGTTGGAAAGAGTATTTTTCCAACTTCTGCCTTCTCTTGTAGAGGATAATGAGTTTGAATCTCAAGGAGGCTTTTTGCTTTTCAGAGTTTGAATATCTTGCTTGTGGTTAGCAAAAGTTGCAATGTAATCTTGGCAAAGTTATAGCAAAAATTATCCGGTTGTTCTTCGTAGTGTATCTTTTATACTGAGGTTGTCTTCCCGTTGGAGGAGTAGGAGGACAACTGCATTTAATGCGCGATCAGTTGACTTGACTAGTAGAGCCCGATAAAGTTGGCGGGTTACTATTTTGGGATAAAGTATTCCTGACATTGCGGCCAATCATCTGCAATTACTCTACGTAGCATGGGGTGCATTAAATGAGCATTTAATGCATACACTGTAGCTTTTCCGTTTCATACTCCTAGTCGTTGAAGGAATCTTTTAGTTGACTTCCCGGTTCTTTGAAAATCTTCTAAGTGTCAGACCTTCTGGTGTCTTTGTCTGAGAGTAGAACAGAGGAGGCCTGGAGCACTTCTGTTGGGAGTATCCAACAGAGACCCAGAAGGGTTTCTGTCAGAGTCAAGACTAACATAGATCCTGAGGACTTCTGTTTCAATAATGCCTTAAGAGGCACTTCTGCTCTTGAAGCCCTTCTGCTCTTGAAGCCCTTCTGCTCTTGAAGGTCTTCTGTCAAGTCGAATACTTCTAAGAATTTTACAAAGGAAAATTCTAATACATAATTTCTAAAGGGGTACTCTAAAGTCCTAATTAATCTAGCATCATCAAAATCTAATTACAATTATTCCTTACAGGGTGGTCGTGGGAGAAGAACAACGTTCTCCCCGATTTGCGGTTGGAGGGGCACCAGAGTGCCGAAGGCGCCTGGGTTTTGAGTGAGTGTCTGGATGAAGGCAGAGAATGCCGACTGTAAGTCGATAGTGAGAACCAGAGGGCTCACTTGATTTTCGCTCCGGTCCCTCCTTCGGGTTTCGATGCCGAGGCGGCCATCGAAAGCGTTTTGTTGGAGCTGAAGGCGCAGGTCAACAGCAGTCTATTCCAACTCAGTGATGACCCCGCCCTCGGGATCCTTGTTAGAGGCTCTGGGGCGTTGACTTCACCGAGGGCCAGGTTGTTATCCTCAAGGTTCTTGGACTGAGCACAGGTGGTTCTTCCAATTTTAGTAGGTGTTTTTAGCTGAAGGGGAGGGTTTCTTACTTGATTGTTCGACCTCTCAACGAGAGCACCAAATGATGGATAAGTGTACCCGGGGGGTAACTATCTGAGGGGTTACTGTGGGGAATAACTAGAAAGAAGTCAGAGCAAAAGTAAGAGAGCGAATATATATTGCTGAGAATGCGTTGAGCGCATTGAACCTGAATTACAAATGGGGAAAGGAGTGCTATTTATAGTAGTAATAAATGCCAAATAGGGACACGTGTCATCATTCTGGTGGTCGAGGGGTCACCTCAACGGGGTGGCACTGGCACTCGCATGTGGCCGCATTAAATGCGGTGGTTGGACGTGACGTTTATACTTGGTACGTTGATCCGGCGCATGTGGGTGGAAGATTCTGTCGAGGAGATGCCTTCGGCCGTAGATGATGGGCCGAAGCCCTTCATTCCGGGGGCCCCTAGGTGCCGAGGGCTCTAGATGCCGAGGGCTATTGTTTTTGCCGCTTTCTCCCAGACCCTTTGAGTGTTTTAAAGAAACTGTACTGTGAGTTTATGAGCCTTCGGCCAGGGGGCGAAGGCACCCTAGTGTTCGTTGTGGGTTATCTGGCACTTGGGACGCTGTGATTTGGGCCTGCTGCGCACAGGGGATTGTCATATTAAGCTACCTAATACAAGGTATATTTTACATGCTGCAAAATTGTATGGACATTGATCTTCATATTTGCATACTCATACTTTATACATAAGAGAAAATTGCAGTGCATGGATGTAAAGAGACAACCCTAGCTGCGTTATAGCCATCATAAATAAATCTTTGAATAATTGAAATAGACACCAGAGACAATTTTCTGGATTGTGACAATTTTCTGGATTGTGCAGGTCCGTAACAAACATCGTCTACCTTTTCCAGTAAGGTCTCCTGTACTACTGTTTGCTTAGTATGTGATTCAGCAATGATGAGCATTGCAGAAATGCCCATTTTCGAGACCTGGAAGGTAGTATATGAGATTCTTCTCCAGTGTCTCGCTGAAATTTATCCAAGAATCAGGTTGTTGCACCGGGAATCTCGTGTTCCTGTAGCAAACTGGATTTGAAAATTCATGACATTTGACTTCCCCACATTCTGTAGGAACCTGTGGGATGAAAGAGAATAATGTTTATTAATGGACTATATAAGGAATTATAACATTATAAAATCTAATCAAAGTACAAGTGAATGAAAATTTCTACCGAAGCAATCAATTATGGGGGAGGGTCATTCAAGAAGTAAACTGGGTGGAAAAAATTGAATTAAAAAGTCTATTGGAAACCTAGTTACCGACAGTATACCAGCAAAAATCATATTTTAGAACCTGAACTGCCTACCCTCTCAACTTTTAATTTGACCCACAGAGCATACCATATGCTAATTTAATCCTCAGTTACCCCTTTTTTGTATCTCAATAGTGCGTCTCATCATCACATGGCATCGCAGCCATTTTACTGTTCCACATCAGAGACCAGAATAAATTACGCCATAACCCTAAACATACACTATTATGAGGATTACTCAGGTTGTGATGGCAAAAATATTTTTTTGATTAGCTTTATAGTGTCCCTGATATGGATTATATACTTATCTTAATGTTTGCTTTGAGTCCATGATATCACAAGTTTTTCAACGTCATGTGCTGCAAAAGAGTTACGATGAGATCATTAACAAATAACAAGAAGGGTCCAGTGGGATTTACTAAATTAACCAGCTACAGTGAGAAATGCTCATAGGTCAATTTAAGTTGAAGGGATCAATAATGAAAACATGCCATCATCATGTTATTATAAATGATCTTTAAAAAATATATACCACCTAAGCATAGAGATATGGAGCTGTAAAACGAGGTTTTTTGTCAAACAACATGCAGGCATTCTTTACAGGTTTGAAAACTGTAACCATTAAAATGTTAACGGCGTTGCTGTTTTTTGTAAATAGCAACCGTAAATACAAGAAGCAGATTTTTTTCTTAAATGAACAATAATGTTAATTCGGCCTGTTTGAAATTTTGCAAACACAATAAAAAGGCAGAGCATACGCAACAACTTTTCTGTTTGTTAAAGTTTTAGATTAAGTTATGTAAAATGTAATTAGTGCATATGAAGGGAGGTAAACATTACAAGAAGTAGATGAATTTAGAGGTTGATGTGATGAGAATACCTCACGGCTTGTGCAAGAAAAGTTGGAAGTGGGGGAAACATATTCAACTTGCTCTTTTCGGAAGAAAATCTAATAATCTTCTTGGACGGTAGCTGGCAGTTGATGGAGGTTTGATAACCGTAAAACCTTTGTTGAGTAGGTGGGTGCAATTTCAAGAGGCGGGTGATCAACGTCGTTAATTTGGAATGCTCCCGTCGAAGGAAAGTGTTAGAATTGGATGGGAAAAGAACTGTGTTAACTAAGTTTGGCTTTTATTATATATACATGCGAGCTGAAAGTAGACAAATCAACAACATATTACCAAATGACTATATGAAGTTTTGTGAGGAGAAGAAGGGAAATGTGAGTAAGTGATTAGTCTGAAGTGTATTAGCATTCAATATTCTTTGAAAATCTATAGAAGAAAAACACACTTATATTCGTTATATTCAATATTCTTTTATATTCAATATGTAAGAGAGCATACTCATAAAGTATATGTGGATGAAAATTTAACTGCCAATTTTCCTATGACCTCTACACCAAAAAAAACTTGAAATCTGCAGTTCTAAATCACAAAAACATCAACGGTGTGTTATTAATATGACTACATAGACAATATAAGTTAATGCATACATATTACAATGCGGTAGATTTACATATTTCAAGTTGACAAGAACGCACAACAGGATCCCAAGAAATCATCTGTCAGTCGGTCATAAACACACAATTAATAATAACTCTTAATTTTTCCCCAAAAAACCAACACCAGGAATCATCTTAAAAGTTAATGGTCTATTAGCCAGAAAAGGGAACTGGAAAAATACTTCGGTCACATACATCATTTTCTACTCATTCAATTACACATATAGAGATACATGATCAAGGTTTATAATGTTAGAAGTACGTAGTAACCTCAGATGTTGGCCATTGTGATTGGGATGTGTACTCGAGCATTGTGAAAAGGTTACATATGATATCTCTGTTTAAATAATACTACTATATAAGAGCACAACTTAGTTAGATTTTAGGAATTGAAAAGAGGACTATGAGAAATGCGCTTCAGTAGAAATAATTTGATCTATAGGATACTGAAAATTTAAAAAGTGAGAAGTAATATTTAAAGAGAAGATGTCCATTTGTGTTAGAAGTACCCACAAAATAAATCTCCTTAAGAATTTCTATGGTAGTGACATTTTTTTTTAAATTTGAATTGTCTAGGACAATTTTTACAGTTTTTTTGTGTTATTATTTAAACGACATTTCAATGATTATTTTGTATTTGTCATGAATGGCTCTTTGAATGTGAAATATTTACAAGCACCTATGATGTCATTTTATGATCATTTTTTTCATATAAAGGAAGAATGAAAGATATGTTAAAAGTAGATAGTTGAAGTAAATGCTATGAACTTTATTTGAGGTTTTTTAGCAAACACTTTGTAAGCATGAAGTGAGATTTTTTTAAATAACAAGAAACCCAAGTTTGTTGAATCATGAAAGTATTCATCATTAGCAATAATCAATGACTATACTCCATAAACAGCAGTTAACCTCAAGCAAGATAACCATTAAGTGCTTTGGCGTAGACTTTTCCCCCCCATAAAATGAAGCATAAGTCTGTATTATTTCGTTTGAAACTTCCCATAAAAGTGGAGCAGTCATTGTTTCACTACTAAAGCAGAGCATACACATTTTGATTTTGTATTTGTAAAAGTTGTCGATGAAATTTAAGGGAACCAAAGTAGATAACATGCAATTAGTGTGGATCATAGGAGTTATGCAATACAAGAAATAGATTAATTTAGAAGTTAGGTGTACGAATACCTCTTCGTTGTGGCAGAATAAGATGTGAAGGGGAAGAAACTGATCTTCTTCGTTTGGAAGTCAATCTCATAACGTTCATGAAGGGGTTGGGGCCGGTTGATGGCGGTTTTGAACAGTCGTTCGCTGCGCAAGAGGCCCTTAAACGAAGACGTTTATTTTGAATCTTTCCGTCTCAATAAAAGGTTAAAGTTGGACGGAAAAAGCACCATGCTAACCAAACTTTGCCTTTATTATTTAAACAAAGATATAAGTTTTAGGAGTCAGGTAAAATGTTAATAATTAAGTGAAACAAATAAAAATTTAACATCAACAACATTGTTAATCAGAAAAAAAATGTTTCAATAATAAAAGTGACATTTTTATAATAATTATGTTGATCAGATAGGACATTGACTTAAGTAACAAAAGTGACACTTTTGTGACAAGTGATTGTGTTTTCGTCTACATATTTATTGTGTTTTCACCAAGTGATAATTATACATATGATATAAATACTAAAAATGACATTTTAACATTTTAATTCAAAGATACAGGGTACTGATATATGTACCAAAGTACTCAAAAATACAATTACACAAATTGACAAAAATAGCAATATTAAAAGAGTTGTAATAAAACACTCCATAATTATTTATATATTGACAAGGTACTTGGTAAAATGCGTGAGTAGTCCAACCAACATTATTTGCAGTGCTCTTAAAGAGATGAAAATATATTTGCATGCCATGTATATTAAATAACCCACATGGGATGCCATATACATAATGCATGTAAGAACCTTAGCACACCCAGAATCTTATCAACGCTACAACCACATTAATTATTTATAGCTCCATAATTTACCTTAGCACACCCAGAACATTCCTATCCCTTATATATAATTATGTAAAGTAATTGCTCCAAATAGGAGCAAAACATTAAAATTGTGCACAAATAGGACCGTTCCATTTATATTTCCAAAAAAGGAGTTTCAATTCCAGATTTACCCCTGATTTAGTCCTCCGTATTTTTCTGCTCTGCCCATCCGTCAACAACCGTCTTTGTGCTCTCTTATCTCTTAAGAAGTACAGAGTATTAACAAGACCTTCACTCTCATCTACACCTCACAACTACCAAGCCCACCAAAACATTCATCTCCGTATTTCTCTTGTTCACCTCCATTGAATCAAGATATAATCAAAATTTCTCACATCCCTGACTATTTTAAGATTATTTAGACATTGATTGGTCAAATTTCTCTCTTTTAATTTCTCCTCCGGCAAAAGGAGAAATGAGAAATCTTGTAGTTATATTGAATATGAGAGGTTTCTATTCTTCTCCTTCTCTTCCTCCTTTTTCTTTTTCTCATTCTCCTTCTTCATCCTCTTCCACCTCTATTTTCTTCTTATTTTGAACTTTTTCTCATTTTCTACTAATTATTTTATTTACTTGTGAGATTCTAAATAAAAAAACTGTTTTAAATCAGAAACTTTTGGATTCTAACACGTGAACTGTCGGTGCTTTCTAGTTTTCTTTTGTTTTGAATATTTTGTTAATTTCGTTTAACTGTTTTAAAACTTTTCAAACTAATAATTTAAATCTTAAAATGCTTTGTTATTATTCAAAAAGCATTTTACAAATAAGGTCAATACGTTGCCAAAAAAATAACGTCAATAGTGGCATCTTTACATGTGTGAAGTGCTATGTTTTTTCTATCTATTTGGTAAAATGTCATCTTAACGGAATTCGCACAAAAACATATGATGGAGATCGTATTGCCATCTTCACAATTTCATGGCATTATAAACATGAATTTTCTTATTGTCATCGAGATAAACTTTAGTGCCATATATATGACATTATTGTCTCAAACTAACCCTTAATATTGTCATCGTGATGATTTTTATTGCCATATAGATGACATTATTGTCTCAGAATAACCCTTTATATTGTCATCGTGATGAACTTTATTGCCATATAGATGATATTATTGTCTCAAACTGACCCTTTATATTGTCATCGTGATGAACTTTATTGTCATATAGATGACATTATTGTGTCAAATTAACACTTTATATGGACACACCATGGAATTATTAGTATTGAATTTGAAGTAGAATACTTATGATCTTTAGTTTTATTAGTTTATCAAATTTTAAATTATTCAGTTTTAGAATACAATTTTGTATTTAGTAATCTCATTATTTTACATGAAAATGACATGATTTTTCTCTTCGAAAGTGACAACTTTTATGTGAAAGTGCCATATTTTACATCTATAAATACCATCTTTTTACGTAGTATTATTTAGTTTCATTTTTAATACGTAAGTGCTATTTATGTTTTTTTTTTACCTAAATGGCGTACAGAGCATTTCGTATTTTCATTATATATGTAAAGATGATAATGAAACTATCGTGAAATGGTCATTGACTTGTTGACTCAGACAAGGATGTTAGTTGAACCGCTAGAATAGTCGGTAGTGGCAGCGCTAGAGGAGGCATGACAATGATGGGAGTTCGCAGTGGATGAGGACTCGCCGGATGGCGGAGGTGATGAAGGAGATGACGACGGAAATGGAAAACAAGGCGGCGATAGTTAGGGTGGCGATGGTTATTGCTGCTGCAAATCAACCGGGGTGGCATCGCCGGAGATGGCAGCAGTCGCCCACCAGATCTAGTGTCGTTTGATGTCCAAGTACAGCCCCTGTGTTGAATGGTTTTTTTTTAAGAGATAATTCCGGGTAGTTCAATTCCGGAGATGGCAGCCGTCGCCCCTGGTGCAGTTTTTTATTTTATTATTATTATATTTTTTTATTGCACTCCGTATAATACTAGTATTAATTATTATAAAGAAATTGTTTTCAATTCTTCATTAAGGGTAGTTCGGGCAACGAGCTTCTTTTAACTCCTAGGAACATCGAAAGTCCCACTTTTACACTTTAAACATGATTTACTCCTAATTGGAGAATTTTCTCAATTATGTACTATGTACTCCTTCCGTCCAAAAATGATAGTCCTGTATTTTCTTTTTGGGATGTCCCAAAATGATGATCCTGTTTCTCTTTTTGAAAACAAAGATGTGGTCCATATCATTTCACTTTATTATACTCAAATCTCAACCACAACTTTTACCTTTTTAACCACTTTATTAAAACCTGTGTCCAAAAGAAATGAGACTATCAAAAGAAATGAGTATATAGCGGTATTACGTCGCCATTGCTGCACAAAAACTAACCAAGGAAGCTTAGCTTCCCGTCGTTTCACACGTGAGAGACTGCGACCACGTGAAGGAATGATGGAGTGCAAGACTCTCATCATTTGAATCGCCTCCGCCAAACACTGAAGAAACGGAAGCAAGCACCGGATCGGAGAAGCCACACACCGTATCAACTAGGAGGGAAGCTCCAGACCGGCCAACGTCTTTGGCAGAACAGAGATGCTACTTCATGTCGCCGGAAGGACTGTCCCCTTCGTTATCATCGTCGCTGGAGGAAGATTAGCACACTGTACTGCCGCTGCAGAAAGACGAGAAGCCGGTGACAGAAGATCAAGCGAGGTGCTGCGTCCGCACCGGAGGGAAAAAGAAGTCACCGAACCAGGTCGTCTCCATGACGTCGTCGCTCGCCTGTAAACACCACCACCACCGTCGGAGAAGAAGACCCAGTTGTACGCCGGACTGGTTCACGACGGAAGAAGAGGAGAAGCCGGAGCACTCTGCCACCGGACCTGACTGCTGCCGCTGTATGTCGCAACAACCCACTGAACCAGTCACCGGAGGAGGAGCTCGCCGGAGAGTTTTTCAGTCTCCGTCTCTGCGCGTCGGAGGAGACCAGTCCATCGAACCACCTTTTTCCGCCGTCAGGAAGAACACCGCAAGATCTAGCCGCTGCACAGGCTCCTTGGTTGCGCCGGAGAAGACGACTGACACATCGTCTATCTTACTATGTACGTTAGATACTGCTGCATGGGTCGAACAAGGACGATGGCAAAGGAGTACGACTGTATGAACACTCGGCCAAATTTCACTTTTCAAGTTAAAGACATCTAAATTTGACCGATTACATGTTTATATAGAGAAAGTATTGATAATATGAAAATAATATGAAAATGTTCTTTGTTAAAAACAATATCATAAAAGTATAAAATTATTAAATTTTGCATAAATATATTAGCTTAAATAATTAGTCAAAGTTAGAGACCGTTGATTTGAAAAGTCAAGTTTGACTAAGTAAATTGGGACGGAGGTAGTATTTTATACTCCATAAATTTAGTTGGCTGGTTTATTTTATTATAGTAATAATTTATGGATTAGGCCGAAATATTAATGAAAATACATTATTTTGAGGATACTAAAAAGTGATATTTAACTATGAAAATTTGACACTTCAGGAATAGTTAGAGAATTGAATTTTTGGGTAGATGGCATTGCTTTTAATTGGGACAATAATTATATAAGTATAAAAATAAGCTGATTAAAGTAATTAATAAAACAAAGTAGATATTTCAGTTGGGCCGAGTAATTAAACAGATTGAACTAAAGGGATTATTTTGGATTAATAAAGTATTATTCTAATAAATGAATAAAGGTGCTTATTCATGAAAGAATGAAATTAAATCATAATTGGTTAATAATTCGCAAAGGACTAAAACAGTTATATTAATTCTAGAATTTTAATATTCTAGAAGGTGAATTTTGGAAAAGATCAAGCTAGTAGCTCCAATTAGGATTTGTCGTGATTTGAGGTAAGTACTATGTCAACCAAATTTCATGCTTTTCCCATATAAATTTATTTGTGACTAGTTATTTGAGATCATTTGAGTGTACGATAGTTAATGAGATTTCATGTAGCAATTTTGATTGTGAATTACATATATTTGAGATTTGAGTATTTTATATTGGGTGGTATTTTGAGCATTTGAATTTACATATGAATTGTTCTTGGATTGAGATTTGAGATTTGAGCTATTTATGAAATATTCTACATTTGGACTATTTTGTAAATCTATAACGCATGGTATATTTGAGTATGATTTGTTGGAGTTAATAATTCACATTGTGAATAGTTTTGTGGAATTTGAATTTCATATCGGCCATTTTGATTGAGATTGAATTATGATTTTGTGAGCTCGGAGAAAAGTGGATATGGTGAGTGGTAATGGCTATAAGCCTAATTCTACCAAGGATCTCCCAAAAGTGGAGTGTCCCAGCTTAATTGTAGTAGTCGGTAGAAAATTCCCGACTACTCAGACTTTTCACTACCTTGAGGGCTTGGAATCCCTTTTAGGGGGTGTGCACACTTAAGGTAGGAGTTCGGCTTCCATTGGTTTTGAGGCTTCGAGGTGAATTTCATTGGACTTGAGGTGATTTGGATTATTTGATTAGACTTGATTGATCTTGAGGTGAATTGGATTTGATTGGATTTGAGATTACATTGGATTTGAGATTATATTGAGTTTGAGGTGAATTGAATGGAATTGAATTTGAGATTGGTTGAATCATTATATTAGTTGTGAATTTATAAAGTGCAAATACTCGTGATATTGATTTGGAAAATATATTCGTGAATACTGTCTATGAGTTTTTGGAAGGATTTCGATAAAGTGTTTGTGTAAGTTTTGAGATGAAATTTGGAGTTTTACGTATGATTTATGTTTTGGAATATTTATGAGGATTTTTGATGAATTATGTATAGTTAGTATTTCAGAACTATAATGTTGAAAATATTAATCTATATTTGAAATATTGTTATTTTTGACATGAAGTGTTTTAAAAAGTTTCCTCCCAAAGGTTTTACAAAAATGTATATATGTATCAAACATGATTATTTTACAGGGTTGGGTGGGCCTTACTTAGCATTTCAATCTAATTTTTGTTTCTTTGTGTTTTTCTTTCTGTACCTTAGCTTATTTGAGCAGGATTGAGGATCATGTTGAAGTTGATTTCGAGAGCTTCCGCTAGACCACATAGACTAAAGTTGACTGAGTAATTTATTGTAGTCCTAATTTTAAAGAATTGTAGTTGAATAATTAATCATGGAAAATTTTAATTATTGGTGGTGGATAGCTTGTCCACTCGGTTATGTGAGAACTGAGTGTGGCGATAACGCCCCTATTCCCCTTTGAATTTTCCGCTGCACATTTCTGATGTTTTCAAATAAATCATTATTTAAAGGTATTTTTGGGTGGGAATTTTGGGGGTGTTACAATGCACCCGGAGAAGGCGTCAGGCTCAGATGGGATGAACATAGCATTTTTCAGGCGTATTGGGATATATAGTTGTGTTGAGGTTCATTCCTTCAACCCGCAGGCCCAACAAAGGAGGGTGAACAAGTAGATGGCGAAAAAGCAGGGAAAATGGCTCAACAAAGGAGTATTTATTCACTGGACTATTACAAGCCGAAGGGACGAACGTACAATACTAAGCTATGTGCTGATACTAATGCTAGAGTGCTAAATTGCGAACCCTTTACAATGAAATAAATGCTACTATTTATAGTGCCAACGGGTGGTTGGACATGTTGACGTGGCAGACTGTGGACGGCATGATCCCTAACCACCAAATCTTCTGCATTAAATGCGCTTACTGCCAGAATCCTGGTTTCCCACCCTTGGGTGGGGACATTTATCCCCAAGGGCTTGGCTGCTATCTCCTGCTGGGGACATTTGTCCCCATGCACTTGAACTATCCTTGATCTATTCTTGAGCCGCCCTTGGTACCTTATCGAGGGGTGGGGACGTTCGTCCCCGTGTACCTCGTAGGGACCCTGGGCCTAGATGCCTGCTGATGGTGAAACACGTACGTCTCCTGGCCCTTGGGCCTTGGTACTGGCTGGTGATGGAGTACATGCGTATCCTGGCCCATGGGCTTGGTACCTGCTGGTAGTGGGGTACGTATGTCCCCTGTCCCTTGGTGCTTGGCCTTCTTCTTGGGCCCTTAGTAAGACGTTCATAAGTGATCTTTAAGGGTTGATGGGCCGGCCCTTATTGGACCATTAACCCAATACAAGTCCCTCACTTCTGATGTTCCAAGCGTGCGCGAGACATAAAGAAGTAATTCGCTTCCGCCGTACTGCCTCGAACTGCCATTCTCACTTCTGATGTGACGGTTGCTTCTCTGGTCGCCGTTCACGGGGCTCTAGGCGGCAGTTATGCAGGCCGGTTCAACTTCCGATGTAAAAGTAATCATTTTTTTTCATGCCCGTCTTTGCGCGACACGTGTCTCTGGGTACGCTCCTCGCCACGTATCATTTGTGGATTGGTTAATGGGGAGGCGTATCCTCCTATAAATACCATGAATGATGAAGAAATTAGGGTTTCCAATCCTCCGTCAACCTTCATCGAGAGTTCTGGCGTTCTTCTGCAAGTGCTTCTCGGCTTCCTAGCTCGTCTTCGTCTCCAGTCATCTTAAGGTAATTCTTTGGTTTTATCCTCTCTCCCAATTTCTCGCAACTTTTTCCCATGGCCTGCTCTATGGAGATATCCTCTGAGTCAGATCTTGGTTCCGGCTCTCCCACCGCGCCTCCACCGGTTCTTCTTCTGCGACGGACTCTAGGCCCCATTCCTCCGAGGGGGCAAGTAGCTCCGGTCATTCCAGCGCCTCCACGGTGGTGGGACAGATAGCAGCGGATGGGGTCGTCCCTATAGGCGCAGAAGGGGGCACTGGCGTAGATGTTGCTCCCAAAGATGTCCCAATGGTGGCGGCCCAACCAGATGCGGGGGCGAAGCGTCCCACCGACTATGATTCCAACGAAGAGGTTGAGGAAGGGGACGATTTGCAGGTGTTCGTTATACGCGTTCCCTTGGACGTCTCCCGCCATATCGTGCTTATTCATAATGTTTCTGGGATCCATCAGTCCTTCTCGCGTAGAGCTTTGAAAGAACTACAGACCCTACTTCCCCCACCGTTCGTCTACAGCCTGAGAGGTGCAGATAATCTGTTCATGAGACGTCCGGGGATGATCATGGTACACATGGATTCCATCAAGGCCGGACTGCGTTTCCCCCTTCACCAGCTTTACCTTGACTTCTTCCGTTGTTACGGGTTGTCCCGGTCCAATTCATGCTGAATTCCTATCGGCTCGTTTCCGCTTTTATCGTCTGTTGCCGGTCGGAGGGGTTTGCCCCAAGCTTTGACCTCTTCCACAACTTTTTTCAGGTCGTTCCCCAAAATTCCGACGGGGTCCTGAGTGTGGCCGCACGTCCCCACCTGAAGTTATTTAAAGGGTCCCCAACTTCTATCCACGATTGGAAGAACCGCTTCTTCTTTCTCCGTTATGCGGACGAGCGGCTTCCCATACGGTGGAATGGGTATCCTTCGAAGATAAAACAATCGGAGATGTCCACGGAGTTGAATGACGCCGTCGAGAAGTTGAAGCGGGACGACGTGAATAAGTTGAAAGAATTTCTGACCCTCCAGGCACTTTCTGATGCAGGAATAGGTACCGCCCATGATTCCTGCATTAGCATTCATACATGTCTATCTTGCGGGCCCGGGCGGTCCAGACCCTGAGGTGAGTGCCTTCGATATTTGCACCGCCCGGTTCTAATACTTCTTGTTTCTTGTTACAGGTCCTCCTCCTACCCCAGGGCAGATGCAGAGCCAAACTATGCTGGATCATCGTGAGGCCAGGGCCGCAAAACTACGAGCGGCCCAAGAGAAGGCCCGAGGGGCCAATCAGTCCTCTAAAGCCACCTCCTCTGCCGCATCTCAGGCCGATAGGCGCGTTGAAGTCGCCGAGCAGCAACTCATCGCTGCTGTGACCGTGCAGAGCTTGTTAGGAAATTGATGTAACGTACCTCGAAAGTACGGCAGCGGAAGTTTAAAATTTTCCCAAACAGATCTTCCCTGATTATGCCAAAATAACGAATATGATAATAATAACAGATCTGAGTTAGAACTTACAGATCTCCCAGCCTAGCGGTAATAATCCTTGACCTTTGGTATCCACGTGATTTCTCCTTTCCGAAAGAACGGTTAGATCTCCCTAAGAGAAAGGCTAGGAAATCTCTTCGCAGGGAAATAAACTGGTAATACTGAATCTGAAAACTTGTCTCTTTAATTATGAAGGATGATGATGTATTTATACTAGTTCTAAACTTGTTTCCCAATCACAATGAAAGTCTTTCTCATTAATGAGTTCTAGTCCTAACAGGACTAATGCGTATTAATGATTTAATCAATTAAATAAAACAAATAATAAACTATAATAATATTAAGGAAGGAGAGGGGCTGCACACGCCACCTCCGTTCTCTTATTATTATTTATTTATTATTCATTTCTTTTAATTCAAAATCAAAAGAAAAAGCCATCTTTATTTAATTAAAAATACATCTTAATTAAGTATAATAAATCTAATTTATTTTACTTAATTAATTCTATCAAATAGAACTCTCCTTCAACTTCATGAATTAAATATGTTTAATCTAATTAATATTTAATCTATTTCCAGTATTACGAATTAAATATTATTTAATCCAATTAATATTTAATTCCTTCTAACAATTCAATCGGAAGGTATAATCACTTGTTGTGTGACCCATAGGGCCTTATATTTTAAGCACTAATCAAATTAAGGTCTCAGCGAATCCCTAGACGATTCTCCAGACAAACTTAATATATAAGGACGTTTGCAAGGACTATTCAAACTCTCTGTAATATAGAGCTCATAGCGATACGGTCCTTTCATTCAGCGAATATTTAACTAAGTCTAGAACATGATATAGTGTCTATCCCAATAACTCAGTCTCTGTCTCTCAATCTTTCTAGATGATCCATAACGATCATATTCGATATCCAAAACGAATATATATTTGCATTGGCCAATGACTTTATGATCCATCTAGATATGAGAAGTAGAATGTTCTCTCTTAATCTATTATGAGGAATGAATCCTTTCTTGGCTCAACTACTACTCCATGTGCTTCGTGATGCACCCAACACATGTCGTATCTACCCCAATTGGAGTGCAAGCGTTGGTCATGGTCAAAGTACATCACTCTGCACATGTAGTACGTATTGACCTCAAGTTGGAGGACTATTACACTACTCTATACGCCGATAATCCCATAGATACATGAATAGAACTTATCAAATGGTTTCTCGGTGGGCATTCCAATATTCTCTAAAATATCTATGTGACCATCATGAATTACAGAAACTCATAGTCGTGAGATCAACTATACTTTCTAAAAGTATGATGCAGTCCACATACCAATCTTATCGCATATCATCAATATCCCATTCTTGATGATCATTGATTGGGGCTATTTTAGGACCTTATGTTATATCATATAAGCTCGCACTTACTTATTGACAACATAAATCCAAGGGAACACAATTATGAATAAAACATTGACAATCGAAAACAATCATTCATAAAGTGTAATACCGTGTATATGTCAAATATAAAAACTAAATGTGATCAAGTACATATGTCTTTAAAAAAATGATTGTCGCTAGGACATATATACTAACAATCTCCCACTTGGCCTAGTGCCAATCACCAATGCGTCTAACACCTAGATTCTCAAAATGTCTAGTATGTTTCTCGCAGCTCAAAGGTTTGGTGAAGGGATCAGCCAAATTGTCCTCAGTGGAAACACGTTCTATTGCAACCTCTCCTCTTGCTATCTGCTCTCGAATCACATGATAGCGCCTCGGCACATCTCCATTCCTCTTGTCGCATCTTGGTTCCTTTGCTTGTGCAACAACACCAGTATTGTCACAATAAATGGTTATTGGATGACTATCATTTGGAACAACCCCTAATTCTTTGAGGAATTCACGTATCCATACGGCCACTTTAGCTGCTTCTGATGCAGCAATGTACTCGGCTTATGTTGTCGAATCAGCTGTAGTGTCTTGCTTGGAACTCTTCCAGTCTACTGCTGCTCCATTGAGATTAAAAACATATCCTGATTGTGACTTATAGTCATCCTTATCTGTCATGAAACTAGCGTCAGAGTAACCAGATGCTATTAGTTTCTCTTGTCCACCATAAACCAAGAAATATTCTTTAGTTCGTCTAAGATACTTAAGAATAGTCTTAACATCACTCCAATGCTGTTCTCCTGGATTATTTTGATATCGACCAACAATACTAAGCGCATAAGCCACATCTGGCCTAGTAAAGATCATAACATACATGATTGAACCAATTGCAGAAGCATATGGAATCCCTCTCATGCGTTTGATCTCATCATCAGTTGAAGGACTATCCTTCTTTGATAACGATATGCCATGACCCATCGGGAGGAATCCTTTCTTAGATTCTTCCATTTTAAATCGATGTAGTATTTTGTCAATATACGTGGATTGTGAAAGACCCAACATCCTGTTAACTCTGTCTCTATAGATCTTAATCCCAAGGATATAACAGGCTTCACCTAGATCTTTCATCATGAAGATATTGGATAACCATTCTTTCATGGACTTCAATAAGGGGATATCATTCCCTATGATCAGAATGTCATCAACATATATGACCATAAAGACCACGCTATCCTTGCTGCGTTTTGTATACACACACGCATCCTCATTGCTTCTGATGAAGCCAAACGATTTGACTGCTTCATCAAAACGGATATTCCAACTCCTTGAGGCTTGCTTTAGCCCATATATGGATTTCTCCAATTTACATACTGATTTGGGATTAGACTTGGATATAAAACCTTCAGGTTGTACCATGTACACCTCCTCCTTGTGGTTTCCATTAAGGAAAGCAGTTTTGACATCCATTTGCCAAATCTCATAATCATAGTATGCTGCTATCGCAAGCAAAATTCGAATGGACTTGAGTTTTGCAACTGGCGAATAGGTGTCACTATAGTCAATTCCCTCTCTTTGACTATAACCTTTAGCCACTAGCCTAGCTTTGTATGTTTGGACCTTGCCTTCGGCATCAATTTTCTTCTTGAAAACCCATTTGCATCCAATGGGTCTAACCCCAACAGGCAAGTCAACCAAGTTCCATACTTGATTAATATACATCAGGTCCATTTCAGATTTCATGTCCTCTCTCCACCTCTCTGAATCAATATCTAATATTGCTTCAGTGTAAGTCTTAGGTTCATCCTTGTCAGGAATTTCAACATCATCATGATCCTCCATGAGGAAGCCAAATCTAGTTGGTTCATGACGAATCCTAGTAGACCTACGAAGTTGAACATTTTGCGATTGTTCAGGCTGCTCATTCTGATTCTGAAGAGGTTCTCTTTCATTGGACTGTCCAATGCTCGGAGAATTTTCTGTTGCTACACTTTTAAGTGTTTCCAGAGAAGGAGAAGTAGGTGCAGAAGGAATGACAACCATGTCATTTCTTTCATGCCTAATAGGAACCACTTGTTGGTGCGAGGTGCTTCCTATATTACTCCCACTATCTGAAGGATATCCTCCTAGAGACATACTTCCGCTTAATCCTCCCACTGAATCCTTGTTTTGACCATCTAACAAGTCTTCATCCTCTATGTTATTTTCTGATTCTTGAATTTCTTCTAGTACTATCTTCTCACGATTGAATTCCTTGAAGACCAAGTCTTCTTCTAGGAATCGTGCCTGTCTGGAAATAATGATTTTATGTTCCTCGGGATGATAGAAATAGTATCCCCTAGTTTCTTTAAGATACCCCACAAAATAACATCTCTCACTTCTAGCTCCTAACTTATCAGTGTGAAATTTCTTTACATAAGCAGGGCAACCCCACACTTTAATATGTGAAAGAACAAGCTTCTTATTACACCATAACTCATATGGTATCTTTTGCAGTGATTTAGATGGAACTCTATTCAGAATGTATATCGACGTTTGCAATGCATACCCCCAAAGAGATGTTGGAAGAGACGTGGAATTCATCATGGACCTAACCATGTCTAACAAGGTTCTATTTCTCCTTTTAGAAACACCATTCAATTGAGGTGTTCTTGGAGGAGTCCATTGTGACTGAATTCCCTGACCTTTTGACGAGCACTTTGTCACGGTGCGTCAAAATAATTTCAATACTAAACATTTATACATAGTATAGCGTAGTAGAGTTCGTATCCACATGGAAAGGAATGATTCTCTTTTTATGAAATTAGTAATTAAAAAGGGGGGTTTTGGTTTTGAGTGATTTAATTCAATTAAGAAACTAAGATGAACAACCTAATACGTGTTTAATTTAAGAATAAAAGGGACTTGGCTTTGCTACTTTCCACTTGTTGATATATTTAGTCGATCCTTGTTATATCTATAACTTATCCCCTCTCGAATACTCAATCGAGGAGTATCTCCAATTCATCGAGGGTAGTTATTAACAACGACCGTTCATTAATAACCCTTACTATTAATCAAATATAGAACAACGCCGTATACCGATATAATAGTAGCATTCAATCTTTTTAACTCCTTGATGAAATCAATTGAGATTGATAACCTTAACACAACGGTTCCGGTTTAACCAACAAAATTGATCCCTCTTAAGTTTATTAACCACGACCGTGCATTAATAAACCGAAGTTACTTACTTATGAAACCACCAACGATTAACCATCGGTTCGTTGATCGTTTCTAGTAGTAATTAATGTCGGAACGTTAACTAATCGTCACTTAGCAACCCTCCAACATTAATATAGAATGAGATTAAGGGAAGAATTAATAATCAAGAGAAGAAGTTAAGAAAATAACTCACAACTTTAATAATCAACAAGCTTCAAGAGAAAAACCAAGAATGGAAGTTTAGCTCCTCATTTGGAGACTAAACATAGCTAGAAAAATATAAAGAAATGCTATTCTAAACTGAGCTTAAGAGTATGGAAGAAGGAATGAACAAAAGTGAAGGAAAATGGGGCTATTTATAGGTGTTTTACAACACCTTTGGCCGGGTACCCGACCGGGTTTAG
The DNA here is from genome assembly GCA_945859875.1 of Cuscuta europaea. Taxonomy (NCBI): domain Eukaryota; kingdom Viridiplantae; phylum Streptophyta; class Magnoliopsida; order Solanales; family Convolvulaceae; genus Cuscuta; species Cuscuta europaea. The sequence continues at coordinate 15,825,463 of CAMAPE010000016.1, forward strand.
TGCTTACCTGACCGGGTACCGGTCAAAATCAGATTATCTCCCATTTTTTGTGTTTCAGCATGTTAAAATGTCCCGGGTCAACTCAGACCCGACCGGGTCAAGTAGGGGGCCCGACCGGGTTTGACTCAAAAATCAGATATTCCTTATTCGGGCGATCCTTGGCACGTTCTGGTGTTCCGGGTCACATCCGACCCGACTGGGTCAAGTAAGGGACCCGACCGGGTGAGTGCACTTTCCAGGGATTTTCGGTTGTTGAATCAGACCCGACCGGGTGAAGTCTCCAACCCGGTCGGGTATTTGCTCCTGGACAGTAAAACCTCATTTTTCTTCATTTCTAAGTCATCCTTTTCAACAACATAATTCCTAATTCTACTTTACAACTTACAAATGAAGATTAAAATACAATTACAACTAAAATCACACAAATGTTTACAAACTAAATAAAACGATAAACAATACACATCAATCAACATAAAAATATACATTTATGCACTACTAATTAGTGCATATCAAATACCCCCACACTTAAACCTTTACTCGTCTCGAGTAAATCAAATCTAATCCAAGAAATCCTTTTACAAATGACAATATCAAAGCAAAACATCCAAGAGCGTTTCTACCACAATATAAAGCATCCCCAACAGTAATTAAAGTAGAACGGGGTCTTCAACTTCATCTTTATCTCCATTTTTCTTTTAAGCTTATCACCTTCAGGATCCTGCAAAAATAGATATTTCTCTCATTCTCTCGTTTTGCCTAGGTGCCCTTTCAGGTTTTCATCCCAGCTTCCCACATTTTTCTTTTTATTCTCACAACCTCACTCTTTATTTTATTGCTTTAATTTTTGCCTGAGTTGCCCTTTGTGGGTTTTCAACTCAACAAGCTTTTTTTTTGTTTTTTTTAGAAAGAAATAAGGATGAAGAGTATGAATGTGAGCATACCAGAAACATTCTCCCCCCGTGCTAGTTCATGGCACTGTCCCTAGTGCCTGCCCGCATCGCCGCCATCATAGAATCCTCCATAGCCATGATAGCCCCCGTAAGGTGTATCCTCATCCATGTGCTCGCTTCCATCACCGGGACTTGGACCACCAAAATAACCCCATTCAGTGGGATTATACCAAGAGGGTGCAGGAGGAGGAGTGGTCATAGATGCAAAATCACCCTGATGTGCTATGTAGGAGTAGATAGGGCCATAAGTCATCCTCATGTCTTCTTGGTCTCTTTGTCGGTTCTCCTCATACCGCTGCCAGTCTCTTAGTCTCTGCTCCTCTATCCTCTCGAACCTCTGTTGTTGTTCAATTCTATATAGTCCAACATCTTCGCGAAGGTTGGTATAGTTGAGGTTGAGGGCAGCCATGCTATTGAGCAGTTCTTGCTCAAATGGTGAAAATTGGTGAGCATTGGGTTGTGTCTGGGGTTGTGGTTGGGGTTGTTCGGGTATGAGGGGTGGAGGTTCAAGTGCGGCTTGATCATGGTGAGGTGCCTGTTGTTGATAATGGGGTGGGATTCTACCGGGGAGACAGTAATGATGCCCATCACCGATTTGGTGATTCAACAGGTCAAAGGGGAGTTCAAGTGGGGGTAATCTAAAAAAGATGTCTTCGGGTGGGTCGATTAACCAGTTGTAGAAGTTAACCCCCCCGGGTGTTGTGTGAGAGAATTTTACATCTTTGGTATTCTCCATAAGCCATTTTGTGCAGACAAGCTGTTTTGTGGTAATGGGGCCGGGGTCTACAAAACCATATAGTGTGGCCAAGTGTGTGATTAAGCCTCCCATCACAATTTGCCCTGTGGAAGTTGCCACTTTGTTGAAGTGAGTCCACAGAATAGTGGCAACATCCACCTGATCCGGGCCTGGTAAAACAGCTTGTGAGAGAACACAAACATCCCATATTCTTGTGTGATGGTTATTTGGTCTTCCGAGAAAACAATTTGATAAAAATTTCAAGAATATTCGGAAGACCGGATGTTGTACATGATTCACACTAAGATGACGAAAATCAACATCTACCTGGCCTGTCATCCTTTGCCATAATTCTACACCCACAAAAGTATCATAGTCGCGTTCTTCATCAAACAAGGGAAGGCCAAAGTGTTGGGTGAACTCTCGTTTGGTCAATGAGCGATCCTCATTTAGCAAACGAAAGTTGATTGTGCTTTCAGCATGATCATCAAAATTTGTGGTTTGCACAAATGAACTAAAGAACTCATATACCAAGTGTGGGTAGGTAACATATTTCATTTCAAATATCCTAAGCATTCCAGCATTTGTGAACAGTTCACGCATAACAGTATCAAGCATGAATGTCAATAGCGTAGCAAGGCAAATGAAACGAGATTGTTTTACCTCCCGTTTGGTTTGTTCCATGAAGCGTTGTTTTTTATCCTCCGAGACGAAGTCCACACTTTCAAGAAGATGCCTTTGATTTTTTTGGAGCCATGAAGAAAATGCTTTTTGTAGAGTGATTTTCGGAATTTTGGTTGGGTGAAGCTTGGATGGTTTTTATGGGTATGGTTTTGAAGAGGATGATGAGGAGAGGAAGAATATGGTATTAGTTAATGGTTTGTGGGTTTAGTTCGGACCTTGAGTGCTCAAAAATGGTGATTTTCGAGCTTGGGGTAGGGTTTTGTGGGTTGGGTTGATTTGGAAGGTTTTGGGGATTTTTATGGGTATAGAAATGAAGAAGGAAGTGAGGAGATGAAGAAAATGGAGTTAATTGATGGATTTGGTGTGAAAATGGTGAGGTTTTGGAGCTTTTGACGTTCAACAATGGAGGGTTTGGGAGAGGATTTGAAATTGGGGGAGAAGGAAATGGGGAAGAAAGGTAGGATGCCCGCACCCTTATCTGGCGTTTGCCCGACCGCCCGGCCGGGTGGGGTATTTTACCCGGTCGGGCGTAAGCTGTTCATCGCAGGCAGAAACTTTTTATTGGGTTGCCCGGCCGGGTATAGGGGTCTACCCGGTCGGGCATTTGATTATTTCTTGATCCGCTCTTGTCTCGCCCGGACGATCGGTCGGGTGCTTTGTTCTTGATCCAATCCCAGTCCATTTTTTTTTGATTTTTTTTTTCATTTTTTTTACACACACTCAACATAAAAAAATAGAAACAACGACATACCGTGCATGGGTTGCCTCCCAAGAAGCGCTTTATTTAACGTCGTGGCTCGACGATATCTTCTGTTGTTCCTCATTCGTAGACCGGTTCAGAGAGGTCTATGACTTCCACGTTTTTGGGTTGAAAACCCTCAAAGAAGGGTTTTAATCTTTGTCCGTTCACTTTCAGCACCTCTCCAGTCTCCAGGTCCTGAATTTTCACCGCCCCGTGTGGATATGTTTTGAGCACTTTGTATGGTCCGGTCCAACGGGATCTCAGCTTTCCCGGAAATAGACGAAGGCATGATTGGAATAGGAGGACTTTTTCATCAAGTTTAAAGTCTTTTCGTATGATCATTTCATCATGCCACTCCTTCGTCTTTCTCTTGTATATTTCCACATTGTCATAAGAATCCAGACGAAGTTCTTCCAATTCTTGTAATTGGAGCTTCCTATGTACACCGGCCTCGTCAAGATTGAGGTTGAATTCTTTAACCGCCCAATAGGACTTGTGTTCGAGCTCTACGGGAAGATGGCATGCTTTCCCAAACACAAGTCTATAAGGGGACATACCGATTGGAGTTTTGTAGGCAGTTCGGTATGCCCATAGCGCATCATCAATGTGTATACTCCAATCCTTGCGGTTCGGGTTTACTGTTTTCTGGAGTATAGATTTCAACTCCCTATTTGAGGTTTCCGCTTGGCCATTGGTTTGAGGGTGGTAGGCTGTAGAAATCTTATGAGTCACGCCATATTTTTTCAGTAGGGGTCCCACAATTTTATTACAGAAATGGGTGCCTCGATCGCTTATTAAAATTTGAGGGACCCCGAATCTTGAAAAGATGTGTGTTTTTAGAAAACTAGCCACCACCTTGGCATCATCAGTTTTTGTTGCTTTGGCCTCCACCCATTTAGAGACGTAATCTACTGCAAGAAGGATGTATATGTTACCTTGGGAATTTGGGAAAGGGCCCATGAAGTCGATACCCCATGCATCGAAAATCTCACAGAAAAGCATGGGGTTTTGTGGCATCTCCTTCCTCCTGGAAAAGTTGCCCGCTCTTGGCAATTGTCACAAGATTGACAAAAGCCGTGTGCATCCCGAAATAGACTCGGCCACCAAAAACCGCTTTCAAGTATCTTCATTGCCGTTCGTTTCGGACCGAAATGTCCTCCACAAGCATAAGAGTGACAAAACTCTATGATGTGGGCTATCTCATATTCAGGGATGCATCTTCGGATTATTTGATCCTTACAATGCTTCCACAAATATGGGTCATCCCACACATAGAGTCTTGAATCCATTCTTAATTTTTCTTTTTGAGATTTTGACAGTTGTGGAGGAAATTGGCCGGAAACGAGGAAGTTCAAGATATTTGCGTACCATGGTTGTGTGACTTTGATGGAGAAGAAAGTTTCGTCCGGGAATTCTCCTTTGATGAGATTTGTGTGGAGGTCTTCGATGTCTTTGTGAGGAATGAGGCGGCTTAAATGATCGGCCACCAAGTTCTCCGCTCCTTTCTTGTCTTTAATTTCCATATCAAACTCACTCAATAGAAGGACCCATCGAATGAGTCTTGGTTTGGCTTCCTTCTTTGTCATAAGGAATCGGAGAGCGGCATGGTCGGTGTAGACAATAACTTTCGTTCCAAGAAGGTAGGAACAAAACTTTTCCAAAGCAAAGACTACTGCTAGCATTTCCTTCTCGGTGGTGGAATAGTTCTTTTGGGCTTCGTTGAGGGTTGATGAGGCGTAGTAGATGACATGAGAGGCTCTTCTGACTTTTTGGCCTAAAACAACCCCCACCGCATAGTCACTTGCGTCGCACATGATCTCAAAAGGAAGAGACCAGTCAGGAGCCTATATGATTGGGGCAGTCACCAATCTTGCTTTCAAAGTGTCAAAAGCCTCTTTGCATTCATCATTTAGATCAAATTCCACCTCCTTTTGTAAAAGTTTGCATAGAGGAGATGAAAATTTTGAGAAATCCTTGATGAATCTCCTGTATAAACCGGCGTGACCGAGGAAAGAGCGGATGTCCCGTACATTTGTGCGGTACGGGAGCGTTTGAATCACATCAATCTTTGCTTTGTCCACCTCGATCCCCTTTGATGAGATCACATGCCCAAGAACAATCCCTTGTTCTACCATGAAGTGGCATTTTTCAGAGTTCAGCATAAGGTTAGATTCAATGCAACTTTTTAGCACAAGAGTGAGGTGATAGAGGCAAGAGTCAAAAGAGTCCCCATGGATTGTGAAATCATCCATAAAGACCTCCATGAATACCTCCACAAATTCTGAAAATATGCTCATCATGCACCTTTGAAAGGTACCCGGTGCGTTGCATAATCCAAAGGGCATTCGTCGGTAGGCAAAAGTGCCAAATGGACATGTGAAGGTTGTTTTCTCTTGGTCCTCCGGGGCTATTGGTATTTGGAAATACCCGGAGTAACCATCTAGAAAACAATAGAACTTGTGCCCTGCTAACCTCTCTAGCATTTGATCAATGAAAGGCAATGGAAAGAAGTCTTTTCTAGTTACCGAATTGAGTCTTCGGTAGTCAATGCAAACTCGCCACCCGTTTTGAACTCGGGTGGGCACCATCTCGCCATCCTTGTTTTCAAAGACCGTTACTCCGGTCTTCTTTGGCACCACTTGAGTAGGACTCACCCACTTGCTATCGGAAATGGGAAATATGATTCCCATTTGAAGCAATTTGATCACCTCCTTTTTCACCACCTCCATCATGGGTGGGTTCAATCTTCGTTGCGGTTGTCTCACCGCTTTGGCCTCGTCTTCGAGCAAGATCTTGTGCATGCATGTGGATGGACTAATGCATTTGATGTCGGCAATAGACCATCCAATGGCCAATTTATATTCCTTGAGGACCGCGATCAATCTTTCTTCTTGTTCTTGGGACAGGGCATTTGAAATAATCACCGGTAGGGTGTGATTTTCACCCAAGAACACATGCTTCATATTTTCAGGGAGTGGTTTTAATTCCATCTCCGGTGCCTGCAAAACAGATGGTAGCGGCTTCTCGCTTGGAATGGTTAGTGGGAGGGCTTTAGAGCCCGGTGGCAAAAGTGGGAGTTGATTTAACTCTGCCACTATAACCTTCATGTTATTTGACATAGAGTATTCCAATGTAAAATCCTCTATGTCGTTTTCAATTGAGCTTAGTACCTCATCCTTTCCCTCAATTTCAAATACATCTTGGACCCAAGTATCGCAAGTGTCAATCGCAAAAAGAGAGTGATTATCAGTGGGGTATTTCATGGAGTCGTAGATATTAAATTCGACTTTTTCACCATCGAACTCCATGGTTAACACTCCACTAAAAACGTCAATTTTTGCCTTGGCCGTTTTCCAAAAAGGTCTGCCTAGTAATATTGGGACTGCATTTTTATCGTTCTCCATTTCAAGAACGTAAAAATCAGTGGGAAAGATTAAATTATCCACCATAACGAGAACATCCTCTACCACACCTTTTGGGTAGGCATTGGATCTATCAGCAAGTTGAATAACGACCCCCGTCTCATGTAAAGGTCCTAGTTCTAGGGACTTATATAGAGAATATGGGAAGACATTGATTGATGCACCCAAATCTAACATAACCCTAGAAGAACTAGAATTTCCAAGTTTACATGGTATAGTGAACATTCCGGGATCACTATACTTTTTAGGCAGTTTCTTTTGAAAAACGGCCGACACTCTTTCACTTACTTGGATTTTATGCTTGACATTCAACTTGTGTTTCCTTTTAATTGTGAAAAGTTCTTTTAAAAACTTTGCAAACCTATGAACACCTTTTATTAAATTGAGAAGAGGGATAATTACCTCACATTTACCTCATATTTACCTCACTTTCTTTGAGGTGTGATCTCCTCCTCTTTTTCCACTTCATTTTGAGGGTTTGTGCTTGGCATCAAGATCTCCTCCTCCTCTTCTCCCACATGACTCTTTGCTTTTGCCTTAGCCATAACCAATTCTTTTCCACTTCTCAAAGTGACCGCATGAGCTTGTTGCCTTGGATTCGGCTCCGTTTGAGATGGGAGTTTTGCCGAATCCCGAGCTTCTAGCCTACTCACGGCATTTGAGTTTTGGCTCATTTGTCTTTCCAAGTTGTGGATTCTATACTTTGTTGTTTCTTGAAATTGGGCCACACTTTGTTGCATCGTAGTCATATTCATGGCTAGTGCTCGGATCATGTCTTCGGTGGACATGTTTGAGTTCGATGTTTGGCCTTGTTGTTCAAATTGTTGAGGAGGAGGGTTTGACTGTTGAGGGGGTTGAGAGTTTCCGTACCTTAGATTTGGATGATCCCTCCACCCTGGATTGTAGGTGTTGCCGTGAGGATTGTACCTCCTTTGGCCTTGGAACCCCAAAGCATTGACTTGCTCGGAGTTCTCCTCTTGTAGAGTTGGGCAAGAATCTGTGGGATGCTCTTGTGTTGAACAGATGCCGCAGACCTTGACTTCTTGGGTTTTTGGATTTAAGAGGAAATCTTTTACCAAAGAAGTCAAGCCGGCTACTTGACTCTCCAACGAGTTGTTGGATTCCGCCGCCATGACTCTCTTTGTTGACCGCCGATCATAGTGTCTACAATTTTCGGCCAACTCCGAGATAAGATTCCTAGCTTGAGAGGGAGTTTTATTGACTATTCCTCCTCCACATGCAGCATTGATCATCCGTCTATCATCATCGCAAAGACCATCATAAAAGTAAATGCTGAGGTCTTGCTCCGAGTAGCCGTGATACGGGCAGCTCGCACAGAGTTTCTTGAATCGTTCCCAGAATTCGTAGAACGATTCATCATCTTTTTGCTCCACATTGCTGATTTGTTTCTTTAGAGATGAGGAGATTGAGGCGGGATAATACCTTTCGAGGAAGCTCTTCTTCATGGCCGCCCAAGTGTCTATGCTTCTCGAGGGAAGATAGAATAGCCAATCTTTGGCGGTGTCTTTGAGGGAGAATGTGAAAGCCCTCAACTTAATTTGCTCCTCGGTAACACCGTTCGGGCACATGCTTGTGCAAACCATGTGGAACTCCGAAAGATGTTTATTCGGATCCTCTCATCTTAGCCCGTGGAAAGATAGAAGTAGATGTATGAGTCCGGATTTTAAATCAAATGTAGCACCCGCATCAAGAGTTGGGAAGGTGATACATAAGGGTTGTTGATTTAGATTGGGAGCTGTGAGCTCCCTCAGCGTTCTTGTTTCAAGAGCCATTGATATTGGCTCCTCGGACTCGCTAGATTGAGAACTAGCACTTGAGGAATCCACCGAGTCGGTACTTGAGAATTTACTTTTTAACTGCTCGAGAGCTTTTTCTATTTCGGGGTTTGTTTGGTAGGTGAGTTGGTTTATGGATCGGGTTTTTACCATATACTCAAACAAAGCTCAGCAAAATAGAAAACTTTATATATATATTTTTTTATTTTTCTTGAAATAAAATAAAAAGAAAAATTAATTGCCTTTCCCAAGCAACGGTGCCAAATTTGACGAGCACTTTGTCACGGTGCGTCAAAATAATTTCAATACTAAACACTTATACGTAGTATAGCGTAGTAGAGTTCGTATCCACAGAGAAAGGAATGATTCTCTTTTTATAAAATTAGTAATTAAAAAGGGGGGTTTTGGTTTTGAGTGATTTAATTCAATTAAGAAACTAAGATGAACAACCTAATACGTGTTTAATTTAAGAATAAAAGGGACTTGGCTTTGCTACTTTCCACTTGTTGATATATTTAGTCGATCCTTGTTATATCTATAACTTATCCCCTCTCGAATACTCAATCGAGGAGTATCTCCAATTCATCGAGGGTAGTTATTAACAACGACCGTTCATTAATAACCCTTACTATTAATCAAATATAGAACAACGCCGTATACCGATATAATAGTAGCATTCAATCTTTTTAACTCCTTGATGAAATCAATTGAGATTGATAACCTTAACACAACGGTTTCGGTTTAACCAACAAAATTGATCCCTCTTAAGTTTATTAACCACGACCGTGCATTAATAAACCGAAGTTACTTACTTATGAAACCACCAACGATTAACCATCGGTTCGTTGATCGTTTCTAGTAGTAATTAATGTCGGAACGTTAACTAATCGTCACTTAGCAACCCTCCAACATTAATATAGAATGAGATTAAGGGAAGAATTAATAATCAAGAGAAGAAGTTAAGAAAATAACTCACAACTTTAATAATCAACAAGCTTCAAGAGCAAAACCAAGAATGGAAGTTTAGCTCCTCATTTGGAGACTAAACATAGCTAGAAAAATATAAAGAAATGCTATTCTAAACTGAGGTTAAGAGTATGGAAGAAGGAATGAATAAAAGTGAAGGAAAATGGGGCTATTTATAGGTGTTTTACAACACCTTTGGCCGGGTACCCGACCGGGTTTAGTGCTTACCCGACCGGGGTACCGGTCAAAATCAGATTATCTCCCATGTTTTTGTGTTTCAGCATGTTAAAATGTCCCGGGTCAAGTCAGACCCGACCGGGTCAAGTAGGGGGCCCGACCGGGTTTGACTCAAAAATCAGATATTCCTTATTCGGGCGATGCTTGGCACGTTCTGGTGTTCCGGGTCACATCCGACCCGACCGGGTCAAGTAGGGGACCCGACCGGGTGAGTGCACTTTCCATGGATTTTCGGTTGTTGAATCAGACTCGATCGGGTGAAGTCTCCAACCCGGTCGGGTATTTGCTCCTGGACAGTAAAACCTCCTTTTTCTTCACTTCTAAGTCATCCTTTTCAACAACATAATTCCTAATTCTACTTTACAACTTACAAATGAAGATTAAAATACAATTACAACTAAAATCACACAAATGTTTACAAACTAAATAAAACGATAAACAATACACATCAATCAACATAAAATTATACATTTATGCACTACTAATTAGTGCATATCACCTTTTAAGTAATCAAGAAACTCCTTACTCAAGTATTCCCCTCCACGATCAGATCGTAGAGTCTTGATACTCTTGTCAAGTTGCTTCTCTACTTCAGCCTTATACTCCATGAATTTCTCAAAAGCTTCTGATTTGTGTTTCATAAGATACACAAATCCAAACCTAGAGAAATCGTCAGTAAACGTGATGAAGTAAGAAAAACCTCCTCTAGCTTGAGTTGGGAATGGTCCACACACATCTGTGTGAACCAATTCAAGCACTTCTTTGGCCCGTAGTCCTTTTCCAAGAAAAGGTTTACTCGTCATTTTAGCTGATAGACACGAATCGCAATTACCATATGATTCAAAATCAAATGGTGTTAAGTAATTTAATTTACTTAACCTTGCTATTCTGGCTTCATTAATATGACCAAGCCTACAATGCCAAAGATATGTGGTATTTTTCATATTACTTAACCTTGGTCTTTTATTTTGTACATTTAATATGTCATGTCTACAATAAAGAACATATAAACCATTCATAAGATGAGCATTTCCATACACAATACCATTTTGTGAAAAACAACAAGTGTTATTAGCAAAATGAAAGGAAAAACCCTCGATGTCTAACATAGGAATGGAAATTATGTTCTTTGTTATAGAAGGAACAAAATAACAATTATTTAGTTCTAATCTATAACCATTGGGTAAATCTAATATATAAGTCCCTACACGTTCAGCAGCAACTTTTGCTCCATTTCCTACACGTAGGTCAATCTCACCCAGCCTAACTGCTCTACTGTCATTTAGACCTTGCACACTATTGCAAATGTGTGGGCCACAAGCCGTATCTAATACCCAACAGTGAGAGTTAGTTGTAGACATATTAATATCAATGACAAAAATGACTAAGTTAGAAACACTCGGTGCTTTGGCTAGATTAGTCCTGTACATCTCACAAGCTCTCTTCCAATGTCCTATCTCTTTGCAGTAGAGACATGCATCATTTGGTACCTCAACAATGTGATTCTTCTGGATGTCATTGTCAAACATGGTTAATTCAGAAGAGCTAACATCGGATCTCGGGTACACATGTATCAAATGCATGTTCAATATTTTCTTGCCTAAGAACGAAACACATATTTTGTTCCAAGTCTAGAAAGTTTGGTTCAGTCAGATTATTTGTATCCAAGATACTTCTCAATGATAAATTCAACATTCCTAAAAGCCTAGAGAAGTTCAAATAGAACGAGAATTAAAATTCACTTAATAATTCTTATGATCACATTTAGTTAACTAAATAATATAGACTTTTAATTATTTAGCTCCCACTATTTTTCATGTTCTTTGACCCCAATAAAAAGAACATAGACTGTTTTTACAATCATAGTGGCCAAGATCCACATTCATATTATTATAGTCCCCGCTTGGGCTGATCACTACAATAATATAATGGGTAAGTCCCTAAACCAATTGCATCAAAGCAACTTTTGGTTGATCAATTTTCAAATTGATCGACATCCCTAAATTAACACTGACGCTTGGGCGACTCGAGCTAATTTATGTAAGTCAAAACCATCACACGATCACAAATATATGTATCTATAAATTAGTTCTATATTTTGTCGAATGGAATAAACACTTGGGTGATATATTCTTCAACGAAAAATTATTTCTACTAGTTTAATTATGATGGGTGATGTCGTTATCCTAGATAAGACTTAAATTTTAATTTATGCGGAACGTTTAGCGGAGTATTAAATTACTTTATTTAATCAAGATGCTAGATCATATTATCAAATAATATGTTAACGAGATCTAACTCAAACATATAAAATTAAAGCATGCAATATAAATCTAATTTATAAACAGATACAATAGGCAAATAGCTAATTAAGCATGCTAAAAACAGTAATAGTCGGTTAAATAAATTTTGTTAAAATTAAATTGATTTAATCTCAAAGATAGTTAATGAAAACAATTTTAACATCTAACTATCACTCCGTATTTGAAATAAGGCATTTTAATCATTATTAAAAAGTATCAAAGACTCTGGATGCATCACAACAACGTATCATGACTTTTGAACTTAATTAATCAAATTACATTAAGCCTTAAAGTCTTTATAACAAATGCAACTAACTACTAGAGTCTTTGGCTGATAGAACTACCCTCAAAGTGAAATTCCAAATCTCCTTCTAATTCTACAGAGTATTAGGAATACCATCCTAAAGCAAATAAAAAAAAACAGAAAGATCAAATCTCAACTCTTCGTGGAGTAATCCGCCGAAGAAAAACGGAACGCTTATGGAAGAGTAGTCTTCTACCCATCCGACCAGATAGCAACGCGATTTCATCCGCCGGCTTGGTAGATCGTTCGTAAAAACGATAGATCATAGATTTTAAATCAACTTCAGATTTTAATTTCAAAATTAAAATCTTTAAGTTTGTTCAGAAATCGTTTGATTTCCGAAAACAATCCACGGCAAAAAGTATTATTCAAAGAAATACATATTTTGAATTACGAATATATCTATAAAAATTCGTATAATGTCATTAGAATCAGTTTGGCTGTTATACCACTGTTAGTAAATTGATGTAACGTACCTCGAAAGTACGACATCGGAAGTTTAAAATTTTCTCAAACAGATCTTTCATGATTATGACAAAATAACGAATATGATAATAATAACAGATCTGAGTTAGAACTTACAGATCTCCAGCCTAGCGGTGATAATCCTTGACCTTTGGTATCCACGCGATTTCTCCTTTCCGAAAAAACGGTTAGATCTCCCTAAGAGAAAGGCTAGGAAATCTCTTCGCAGGGAAATAAACTGGTAATACTGAATCTGAAAACTGGTCTCTTTAATTATGAAGGATGATGATGTATTTATACTAGTTCTAAACTAGTTTCCCAATCACAATGAAAGTCTTTCTCATTAATGAGTTCTAGTCCTAACAGGACTAATGCTTATTAATGATTTAATCAATTAAATAAAACAAATAATAAACTATAATAATATTAAGGAAGGAGAGGGGCTGCACACGCCACCTCCTTTCTCTTATTATTATTTATTTATTATTCATTTCTTTTAATTCAAAATCAAAAGAAAAAGACATCTTTATTTAATTAAAAATACATCTTAATTAAGTATAATAAATCTAATTTATTTTACTTAATTAATTCTATCAAATAGAACTCTCCTTCAACTTCATGAATTAAATATGTTTAATCTAATTAATATTTAATCTATTTCCAGTATTACGAATTAAATATTATTTAATCCAATTAATATTTAATTCCTTCTAACAATTCAATCGGAAGGTATAATCACTTGTTGTGTGACCCATAGGGCCTTATATATTAATCACTAATTAAATTAAGGTCTCAACGAATCCCTAGACGATTCTCCAGACAAAATTAATATATAAGGACGTTTGCAAGAACTATTCAAACTCCCTGTAATATAGAGCTCATAGCGATACGGTCCTTTCATTCAACGAATATTCAACTAAGTCTAGAACATGATATAGTGTCTATCCCAATAACTCAGTCTCTGTCTCTCAATCTTTCTAGATGATCCATAACGATCATATTCGATATCCAAAACGAATATATCTTTGCATTGGCCAATGACTTTATGATCCATCTAGATATGAGAAGTAGAATGTTCTCTCTTAATCTATTATGAGGAATGAATCCTTTCTTGGCTCAACTACTACTCCATGTGCTTCGTGATGCACCCACCACATGCCATATCTACCCCGATTGGAGTGCAAGCGTTGGTCATGGTCAAAGTACATCACTCCGCACATGTAGTACGTATTGACCTCAAGTCGGAGGACTATTACACTACTCTATACGCCGATAATCCCATAGACACATGAATAAAACTTATCAAATGGTTTCTCGGTGGATATGCCAATATTCTCTAAAATATCTATGTGACCATCATGAATTACAGGAACTCATAGTCGTGAGATCGACTATACTTTCTAAAAGTATGATGCAGTCCACATACCAATCTTATCGCATATCATCAATATCCCATTCTTGATGATCATTGATTGGGGCTATTTTAGGACCTTATGTTATATCATATAAGCTCCCACTTACTTATTGACAACATAAATCTAAGGGAACACAATTATGAATAAAACATTGACAATCGAAAACAATCATTCATAAAGTGTAATACCGTGTATATATCAAATATAAAAACTAAATGTGTTCAAGTACATATGTCTTTAAAAAAATGATTGTCGCTAGGACATATATACTAACTGAGCTCTGTAGCCCAACATGTTGTGACCGTCCCGATTTTGGATGTGGACCCGTTCGGTGTTGCCCCTCCTATAGGTGGGGTGAAGGATAAGGGGAAAAAGCTGAAGAGGCAACGTGTTGAGCCTTCCGGTCCCAAGGCCCCTAGCACCGTGTTGCCTCCTCCGGGACGTCCGGTTCCAGAAGTTTGGAGGGATATGGCCCTTCAAGCTAGGGCAGAGCTACCAAACTGTTCCTCATGCGAGGCTATGAATCATGCCCTGCTCCTTCCCTTTGAGGTACGATGTTAACCCTTTCTGCTTTTTTTTAACTATCCGTCTTTTCTAACTCCATGTCCTTCCATTTGCAGGTTGGGTTGAACTTGTTGCAGGCAGAGACCGCTCGGGAGCAAGACACTGTCGAGGCCAAGAGAAGAGCTGATGAAACTCTAAGGGCAGAGCGGGAGGCAATGCGGGCAAGAGAGGCAGCTGCCTCGGCTGAGAAGGAGAGACTTCAGGCCGATCTGGATCAGGCTCAGAAGGAGAAGCAAGATCTTCTGGATAAGGTTGCCCTGGATGAAAAGCACGGAATCTCCTTCTCCCTTGCCGCTGCTCCTGCTTCGATTCCTGAGGGTGGGGCCGCCCCTTCTGACGCTCTTACCCTGGTCCTTGACATAGATGAATTCAAGAAGACTCCCCACTTCCTGAAGGCCGCCCATGACTATTGCAGGGGGGCGTGGGGGAGGTCTTTGAGGCCGAGCTGCAGACCGTACCATCCAAAGGGCGTCTCAAGCATGTGGTGGATCTTGTGGAGAAGACTTCGCTCGGCTCTGAATGGCTGCTTGACCTTGCAGAGGATAGCTTTGCGAAGGGATATTATTTGGGCGTGAAGGGCCTCAAACAGATCCTCCCCCAGGTTGGCTCCCCCCCCCCCCTTCAACGTCGAAGACTATACGAAGGAGGAGGAGCTCCGGCAAGTTGGGCCAAGATCGACCAGGATCTGAGACGGGCCGAAGCCGTTCAGAGGGGAGAGATTCCTGACCCCGACCCCCGAGATTTCTCTCGACGAGGGGGATGAAGAGCCGCAGTCCTCCGCCCAGAATTCTCCCGCTCATGTCTTCCTTGAGTGATCCCTCCCCTGCTTTCACTTTTTGCTTATTTGTATGTTCCGGCCAGTAGAGCCGAAGAGTAAAAAATTCCCTTTTGTTCAAAGTTGTCCAATGATTATGATTTAACCTTTCCTTGTCTACTCGTATCTTTTTTGTCTATTTGAGCTCTTTAAGGTGGGGACGTTCGTCTCCTCGAGTGCAAGGAAGGGGTCCCTAATACGTGTCCTTTAACGGCGGGGGTATCGAAGCGTCCTTCCTGCCGCACGATATACCAAACATGTCTTGCCACGTGTCCTCCCTGGATTTGGGGAGAATCGGTGGTGAAGCCTAAAAGTACCCCATCCTCGAGGTGGTGCTATTGTGCCTCCTTCCCTAGCTATTATTTTGCTGGATTGCTTTCTCTCTCTAAACTTCTTGGTTCTTTTGTAAGTTCCTTGTTCTTCTTCCGTTCTTTTCCATGACTTGTATTGTCCCCATGCCATCTCCCCGTGGCCGCCCCGAGGGGCCACCTGATGATGGTTGTAACTCTGGGGATGACCTTTCGGTCTATAAATGGGGGATTCCCCCTCAGCCTCCCCATTATTCTCTGAACTTCCACCTCGTCCAGCGTCAACGCCAGCGTCTGCTTTCCCTTGAAAGAGATTTGATTCCTCGGCTGTTCCCCCCTCCCACGAGGTTGGGACGCACGGTCCATCCGTCATCCCATGTGGCATTTATCTGGTCACGTGGTTGTCCACCTGGACTCTGTGTCCGCATGCCTCCTCTTCCCGCTGCTGCCTTTCCATGTTTCCCTTTTTAGAGGCTTGGGCATCGCCCTGGCGCAGCTCGTCCCAAACTCCCACCGGACCATAGCTGGTTTTATTATCTGTTGCCACGATGCGGGGGCGGATCCTTCCGTGAAGTTGTTCGTTCCTGCACTTCTTCCGACTCTCCCCCAATGGTCAGACAGGCTACCTCAACCTTGTGGCCCGCCCATGGAGGGTTCTTTTTGCTTATAACCCCCCAAACCCGAACGGCTGGGAGGAGAGATTCTTTTTCACCGAGGTTGGCTCTCCCCTTCCTTTCTCTAACCGGTGGAACGCCTATCGGGTCAAGTTTGAGCCTCCAACCCTGAGTTCTGCCGAGCTAGAACAGACCGCCCGGATTGCCGGCCTAGGGGTTCAAAACTTGCGGCTACTTGTGAACGATGCCAATCTGAACAAGGCTGGCATAGGTATGTCTGCATCACATCCCGGGTTTTGTCCCTACGATCATGATTTTTTCTTGGCTCTGACCCTTGCGTTTCCTTTATGCAGGCCTTTTTACCAAATCTCCCGTCATGGTTTCTCGTGGCGGCATCCCTCCTATCTTCGATCGAGCCGATGTGGGTAAGGGGAAACAGATTGTGGGCGATGATCCGAGTCAGAAGAGGCCCAAGCTTGAAGGCCTTGTTGGGGACGAGTGGCTTCCCAAAAAGCCCCGTCGTTAGGAGGGGTCTTCCAAGGCTGTGGTGGTTCTTGATGGGTCGGACGATGAAGTCGCCTCCCCTACCAAGAAACGTTCTGTTAGTCCGGAGGCTAATGTGACGTGTGTCCCCCCTCCGCCTGGTTCCGAACACCCTTCCTCTGATATTATCGAGTTCTCCGGGCTGGCTGGGTCCTCGTGCGGAGTCGAAGAAGCTGTTTGGTCAGACGACCTCTTCCATTTGGTGTTCCTTGGGGTTGAGAGTTCCCCGTGACTTTGCTGCTCATGAGAACCCGGTGGATCTTCATGAATGCGGCCTTAGCACTCTCAACAAGGTTGCCATCTATTTCAGCAAGGCACGGTTTGCCTATGAGGCGCAAGACCGTGCTTCTACCAAGTTGCGTTGTGACACCGAGGCCCTTGTGAAGAAAGCTAAGGAGCGTCTGGCCAAGATGAAGCAGGAGTTGGATACCGCCCTCTCGCTTGCCAAGGAGAGTGCCTCTTTCCAAGAGATGGCCAAGAAGTAAGCCGAGGAGCTACAGCTGCTTCGTGCCAAGATGGACGCCGTGGAGAAGACCGATCTGCAACTTCATCAGGTTGGCGTGGAGGGGTCCGTTCCTGTTTTTGAGGCCGATGTTTCCAAGATCAAGAGTGCTGGATACATCGAGTTTCAAAAATCCAAGGCCTATGTTGATGCTGTGGACGTCCGTGCGAAGAGGTGCCTTGCCCAGAACCTCGGGAAGTACCTGGCCAAGAGCCCTGATGCGCTACAGGACGACATCAAGCTGATATCGGAGACCCCTGCAGGCCAGGCTTTCCTTGATGATCTTGTTGATGATTCTTTCACCAAGGGGATGATCGGCCTTTTGGCAGGCAATCTCCCGGTTCTTGAGTGTTACCTCCCTGCCCCTTTCGACCCTGAAGCTGCCGGGTTCAATGCGTCGTTCGCTGAGGCTTATGACGGAACTTTGAAGCTTCTCCAGGAGAAAACACAGGGGGAAGGGGAGGGTAAGGATGGCCCTTCTTCGTAGGTGAGGGAGTTTGTCAGGTTCTGCGGCCCTGTTGACCTTCTGAACTCAATTAGCCCCTACCTAATCATCCCGCCATAAACAATCCCTCTGGCCGGATCCTGGTGATACTTGTATAGGTCGGGGTGCATTTCTTAATTTAGGTAATAAATCATGACTGCTTTCACTATGTTGTACTTCTGATTTCACTTTGAACTCGTGTATGATATGTACTTTCCGGCCGGTTGAGCCGATGAATAAAATGTAGCACCTTATTGCTATGCACATCCTTCCTCTCTTTTCTCTTCTTTTCTTTCTTCTCTTTTCTTTCCCTTTCTTCCTCCTCTTTTCTTTTCTCTCTTCTCTTCTCTTTCCTTTTGTGATCCTTCTCTGAATTCTTTTAGTTGATCCTTCTTTGGATTTCTTTGATTTCTTCGTTCCATCATCCGCTCGTTGTACCCGCTCGTTTAGATAGGTCCTTGGATCCTGAGCCGAGCGTAGCCAACATTGTCGGTGAGGAACGACCTTCTCCTCTTTGGGGATTCCCCTTTTTCCGCAGCTCAGAGGTTTAACACTCCTTCCGAGGGGCTCATAATGTACTGAGGATACAAAATATACACAATGATTTTATCGTGGAAACCCGGGGAGGGAAAACTACGGGACTTTTTAGGCTAATGTCCAAACCCGCTTATTCTTATTAATCCCTTATCATCATTACATTGTACAAGCTTCGACTTCTCTTCCTCCCCCCCACCCTTCTTCTTTTTTTGGGAGGATTTACTAATAAAATCTCTTCAGGTGTTCCACGTTCCATATACCGGCAGGGCATCCCTCCAAAGTATGCAAGAGGAACGTTTTTGCTGCCGCTCGTCTTTCGTAGACTCGGTATGACCCTTCTCACTTCTTGGCCATCTCGCCACCTTCGAGTGGTTTTCTCTTTTCTCGTTTTCGTAGTACCATATCTCCGACCTTGATCTCCCTGACCCTAACTGCTTTGTTGAAATACCTTTCGGTTGCACGATGGTACTCCTCCATGTGCCGTGCGGCTAGGTCCCTCCTTTCTTCAATGAAGTGCATCTTGGCCCTTAGATTTTCCTCATTCTATTCCGGGTGGAAGTGCAACGTCCGGTGTGTGGGGACAAGCACTTCGGTGGGGACTTTGGCCTGGAATCCGTATGTCAGGGCGAATGGAGTTTCTCCGGTTGCTTTCCTCAGAGTTGTTCTGTACGTCCACAAAACGTAATTCACCTGCTCCGGCCAGGTTGAGGAATAATCTTCCAGTTTCTTCTTGATACCGTCCATAATGGCCCGGTTCATGTTCTCTACCTGACCGTTTGCCTGTGGGTATGCCACCGAAGCCCTAGAGTGTCTGATGCCCCACTTGGCTAGGTATGCTTCAAACCCTTTACCGACGAACTGTCGGCCGTTATCAGTGATACTTTGTTCCGGGATGCCGAAACGGCATAAGACGTTTTTCCAGACAAAACGCTGGCATTGGAACTCTGTGATATTCTTCACAGGTTCGGCTTCTACCCATTTGGTGAAGTAATCAATAGCCACAATATTAAACTTTTTGCCACCGGTCGTCCTGGGAAGGGGTCTCAAAAAATCTATCCCCCATCTCGCAAAGGGGAAGGCAACAGTCATTAGGGTATAGAAACTAGCCGGTCTTCCAGGTATGGGTGCGTACTGCTGGCACACTGTGCATTTCTAGGTATGGTTGAAGCAATCTCACTGGATGGTTGGCCGGTAGTACCCCTGCAAGATGATCTTCTTTGCTAACGTTTGAGGTCCCTGGTGGCTGGAGCAGATGGCTTCGTGGATTTCTTCCATGATTGTTGCAGCTAGGTCCGGCGGTAAGCTTCTGAGATAGGGTCCACTGAACGTCTTCTTGTACAATTCTTCATTGATAAGTTCAAAACTCGCAGCTCGTCTTTTTATCTATGGGACCCTTCCAGAAGTTCGTCCGTCTTTATCAAGAGGAAGAGTTCCATCCTTAAGATAATCGGCTACCTCCTTCACCCAGCCAGGATCTGCAAAAGAAATAACATGTACCTGGATGGTCTCCATCGCTGGTTGGAGGAGCACTTCCTGCTTAGAAAACCCCCGATGTGCCTGGGGACGAGCGTCGCCTGATCCTCGGATAGAGGGTTGCCTAATTTGGATAGGATATCAGCTTCGACATTCTCTACCCGAGGTACCAGGTTGATGATCACCTGCTCAAATTGTGCAGACTGCTCCTTTTCCAGTTCTTTATAAGCCTTCATCCGCTCCTCCCGGTTTTCTGCTGTATCATTCATCTGCGTCACCACCAGCGGGCTATCCATCCGTACTTTCAGATGAGCTGCTCCGAGGGCCTTTGCATATTTCAGACCTGCGATAAGCGCCTCGTACTCAGCCTCGTTGTTGGTGACCTTAAAGTCAAACCTTAAGGAGTAATAAGCTTTGAAACCCTCGGGGGAAGTGATTACTGCACCCCCCACATCCTTTTGCACTTGTCGCCTCGTTGGTGTACATCTCCCACCAGTTGTCAAAATCATTGTTGCCAGTTTTCCCATACGCCTTGTGTGCCGTACATTCGGCAATGAAGTCTGCCAACACTTGCCCCTTGATCATCGACCTTAGCTTGAAATCCACATTCCACTGTTCGATCATCAGGGACCATTTGGTAATCCTCCCACTCACCATTGAATTCCTGAGGATGGTGGCCAAGGGTTGAGTGGTGAACACCGTCACTGGGTGTGCCTAGAAGTATGGTGCCAAGCTATCCTCTTCTTTCAACAGGACAGAACTCACCGCGAGGTCAGCCACAACCAAATACATGTATAACTGCTCCCCGGGGTCCGCCTTTGTGAGGACGAGCGGAGAGGAGAGGTACGTCTTGAAATCTTCAAAAGCTACCTGGCATTCCGGGGTCCACTCAAAGGGGCTCCCTTCTTCATGATCTGGAAAAAGGGGATGGCCCGGTCAGCCAGTTTCGACATGAACCTGCTCAGGGCCGCTAGGCGCCCGGTGAGCCTCTGTACGTCCTTCAAGTTTCTGGGTGCCTCCATATCCATGATGGCCTTTACCTTCTCTGGGTTAGGTTCAATTCCCCGTTCACTCATCATATAACCAAGGAATTTTCCCCCTTTAATGGCAAAGGCGCACTTCTTCGGGTTCAGCCTCATGTTTGCTCCTTCCATGATGGTGAAGATCCTCTCCATATCCCGGACATGGTTCTCCTTCTTCTTGCTCTTGATCAGGATATCATCCACGTAGGCCTCCATGAGCTTCCCAAGGACTTCCTTGAATAATATCCTGATCATCCTCTGGAAAGTCGTCATTGCATTCCTCAGGCCGAACGGCATGACAATATAACATTATATCCCGTCTGATGTGACAAATGCAGTTTTCTCAGCATCGGCCAGGTGCATGAACACTTGGTGATACCCCCTGAAGGCATCCATAAAGCTGAGCAGCTCACACCTCGTGATTTCATCCACCAGAAGATTGATCCTCGGCACTGGATAGGGATCCATTAGGCAAGCTTTGTTGAGATCAGAATAGTCGATGCACATCCGCCATGTGGGCCCCTTGGGTGCTAGGACAACGTTGGACAGCCACTTCACGTGCATAACAGGCCGAATGTGGCGTATGCTAAGCAGGGTAGTGACCTCCACCTTGATAAAATCCCTCCGTTCGACCGCCATGTATCTTTTCTTCTGTTGTACCGGTCTGGCATCTGGCCGAACGGCTAGTCTATGGCAAATAATTTCAGGGTCAATCCCTGGCATATCCTCCAGCCCCCTCGCAAACAAGATTTTGAACTTCCGCAGGACCAAGATCACACCTTCTCGGATCTCTGGCTCCAAACCAGCCCCAATAGATACCTTCCGCACGGAAGGATCATCCAGCTCCACCTCTTCTAATAACGTCGGCGGCTCCGGCCAAGATATGGCATCCTCCCGCCGGGCGGTCTCAGCAATGCTATTGATCCTCATGTCCTACTCGGTCATCTTCTTTACGGCCTCCTTGTAGCAGGCCCTTGTCGTGTCTGGGTCCGTGCGGGCCACTCCCACCCCCGTCTTTGTGGGGAACTTGATGCAGGAATGCTGTACGGAGCAAATGGCTTCCAGGTCTTCCAACCCTGGCCTCCCCAAAATGGCGTTGTGGGTGCATTTCAGCCTTACCACTACAAACGTCATGGGGAACGCCGCCCGATGCTCGCCGTCCCCAATCTCCACCGGAAGGAGAATTGTTCCTTCAGCGTCAATGCTGTGACCGGTGAAACCGGCCAAGGGAGTCTGCAGGGGGCTCAGATCGGCCCTGCTCTGATGCATCTTCTCAAAAACGTCATAGTACAGGACATTGACACTGCTGCCGGTGTCGACCAGGACTCGTCGGATTGTCCATTCCCGTATATCCATTCTGATCACTAGCTTGTCCCTGTGGGGCCCTGGTGATGGTGGTAAATCCACCAGCCCAAACAGAATGGGCTCGGCCTTATGTTTTTGCGGGAGGTGCGGAGATGGAGTTGATTCGGAGGGTCCTTTCGAATTTCTTCCTTTCTGCTCGGGTATCCCCTGTTTCCGCTCCCCCGAAAATCATCTTGATTTCCATCTTCTTTTTGGAGCCAACCGGTCCGAGAGATGCTTCAGGTCATTTATCACTGTGGCGGAAGTCCATGTCTTTAACTTCAGCCTCACGCCGATCATCCCGGCGCCAGCTGAAGGGCCTCCTATGATGTTGTGGTTGACCTTGGGGTGATGCCCCCGTAGTGAACTCCCCAAGGTACCCCCTCTTGATGAGCTTCTGGATGGCGTACTTCAGACTTTGGTAGTCATCGGTTCGGTGCCCTGGCTTGCGATGATATTCGCAGTAGGCCTCCTTGTCCCGGCCCATCGTCTGCCCCTTGGTGGGTATTGGTTCCTTGAGCAGTCCTTTATCCTTGATGGCCCCAAAAATCTGGCTGATGGGGTATGCCAAGGGAGCATTACCGGCATCCATGTGATGTTCCTCCCTAGAGCATTACCGTGTGGCCCAAGGGACATAACCGCCGGTCATCTTCTTGTTTGGAGTTGGGGCCTCTGCCGGCCCGGGACCCACTCGGTCCGATATTTTCCGTATCGCGGGGGTTGCCATCTCACCCCACTGGGCAATCTCCTCCTCGATCGCAACGAACTTTTGTGCCCTGGCAAGTACTTCTGCATAATTATCTCCAATGTTTCTCTTCAGGTCCAAGTAGAGATCTCCGGTTGCCAGTGCATTGGTGAAGAGGGTGATGCCGGTGCTCTCCGGAAGGTCTTCAACCTTAAGGGTTTCGTCCTTCCACCTGATGAGGAAGGTAGACAGGGATTCCCCCTTGACCTGACGGACGTTCGTCAGCCAGGTAAAGTGCTTCTTTGGTGTGGTGCTGGAGGCGAACTGCGCAATGAACTGCCGGGAAAGCTGTTTGAAACTGTCAATGGATCCGGGCCTGAGTTGCCCGAACCATTCCTGTGTTGGTCCTCTGAGCGTGCTGAAAAACAACTTGCAGATGGCCTCATCTGAAGCTCCCAGCATAGAAAGAGTTCCCTGGAAGGTGAGCAAATGAGCCTTGGGGTCCCCGGCCCCGTTGTAAGTCACACCCCCGGAGGGCCGAACGTCCCTCGGAATTTCAATTGCCATTTTCGTGGCAGAGAAAGGGGAAGACAGAACAACCCTGGGCTGAGCCGGGCTGGCCTCCGTCCGTCGGTTCAGTTCATTAATCTGCCTCTGCATCTCCATGAGCATGGCATCCCGTGGATCGGGAATAATGAGCGCTGGGTTCACTAATGACAAGGTATTTCCCCCTGGCATGACCCCGAAGTTGTGCAGTCCATGGACGACGCAGGCCTCCTGCTTCATGCCATCCATCAGGGGAGTGTGTTCCCTTGCAGCCTGATCATTACGGGGCATCATCAGGGTGTGGTCCCGGTTCGTGCGTCGTTGTCTTCCTCCGACGAACCTGGTTCCCCCATTGCCACCCATGTCCGGAGAATGGACGTTCCTGACGATCCTGGTATGGACCGATTGGCGGGAATCATTGTTCTCACCTGTCAGCTCGTCGTGTCACACCCCGGACCTACCCGGATACGTCAACAACCCACCGTATAGTACGAATAGTCAACTGAAGTCACACTCATCCATACTATACAAGGCGTCTTTGAATACCATTCACACATAGCACATCCATAAACAAACATAATGTAAAACATTCATTTAAAACAGCGGAAGCATTTGATACAAGTGTTCAAGCCACACTTGGCATAATTAGGCATACAAGCCCCCAAAATAATTATTCAGAAAATAATATCCATGAGCATTAACATAAGTGTTTTAAAACAGAACGGGAGAAGCACGAACCACGTCTTCTTCCCTTGATCTCCCCAGAGCACGGGCGATGGTAGCAGCTCAACTCCTACATGAAACTGTGAGGTGGCCTCCCCCGTGAAGGGGAGGTCAGTACTTGGAAGCATTTGACAAGTACAATGACAACTATACCGAGTATAATCAACGCTTTAACTTCTAAGACCCTCAAAATAGGGTGATATCATGATATAAATAATAATTTATATTTCCCACTTATTATCTCTTTAATAAGTAAATTCATTTATTTGTCGGCACACGGCCCTTCTTATATATTCTTTTTCATTTATCATTTATACAACCCAACCCATGGGTCTTATTATTTCTACGGGATTTGCTACCGCTGTCCGAGACCTCACGAGGCCCTCGGTTCGGACTTCAACATCCCGCCCCTGGACTCATACCCATCATCCCGTAGGAAGGTAAGGCCCTTCGGGGTCCTATCTTATGTGTTACTGCTGTCGAAGCCTAGTTAGGTCTCCGATTCGGATTCCACCCTAACTCGTGATCACGATGCAAGTCCATGCTATCCAACCCCGCTCTCTAGAGTCGGGAAGGGCCATGGTCCTTACTTATTACCATAATTTAACCGGTTATCCCCAAGGACTACCGAACACACCCGTAGGCCAATCCTATATCTAAGATCAATTTATTATTCACTTTATCCTGGGCATCCTTTAAGGCCTACCCCTAGTATAACTTAAAGTCCATACTATCCACCTTAAAGTATCTCTTAAGACTACTTAAGGATTAACAATTCACAATCCAACTTTAGGATCAATTCTAGCATAATTATTTATCCAATTCCCCACTAGTATCCAAGTTCTCAACTCATAGTCATATAGACAATTCCAAACTGATTTTCCATTGAAAATATCATTTATATCCATATAAAAAATATGACTTTTAATCACTCATATATTCTTATATGAAGTAAAAGCATATTTCAACATAAGTTTCATAGTTAATTCCATTTTCAAGTCAACATATTCATAAAACACGATCATACACAATTTACTCTTAAATTTGTACATCACGCTCCTTTTCCTTATAGACAATAGTCTTCTCATTCTTAGTGTAAGGAATAAATGTAATTAGATTTTGATGATGCTAGGTTAATTAGAATTTGAAAGTACCCCTATAGAAATTTTGTATTAGAAATTTCTTTGTAAGTATTATCATAGTCGACGTGCCAGAAACCCTCTTTGTCTTCTTGAGCAGAACATCTACCAGAGTTGCTCCCAGAGTTGCTCTCCAGAGAAACTACCAGAGTTGGGTACCGGAGTTGGCATCAGAGGCAGACATCAGAGTTCGAACCAGAAAGCCTCATCAGACTTGCTGTTACATAGCAGAATTCGAAGGCACTTTCCAATGGCCGTGAAACTAACGGGAAATTCCCTAACGGCTAGGAGCCATTCGACGGAAATATGGTACTGTACACGCATTAAATGCTCAATTAATGATGTACGTACGAAGATATATTTAAAGCTGATGATTGACCATGCGGGTATCTTTTTGCCCCCAAAATAGCAAGTCAAAGGTCCAACCGGTCAAATCAACAGTACAAGCATTTAATGAAGCTGTCTTCTACACTCCAACGGGAAGACTGCTCCCTATATATAAGATACACTTCGAAGAACTACAAAAAAAAGAACTTCTCTACACTTCAGCATACAAGCTTTCTTGAGATTCAAAAATTCATTCACTTCAACAAGAAAGCTTACGTTGGAAAGATATCAACCTCTTATCCTCTTGTCCAACAAAGAGCAAAGTTCCTCCAGTTCTTCAACACTTCGAAAGCCTCACTTACACATCCTTTGTGAAGAAGCTACGTTGGAGAAATCTGTTTTTACATCAAATACTTCTTGAAAAAGAAGGGACGTCTCAAACTAACTGAAGTAAGTGAAGTGGAGATACTTCCAAGAGACTCAGTGAAATGAGACCAGCCATCAGGAAGCAGGACTCCATCCCTGTGATACCTTGAAAATTTGAAATAAAAATAAATAAATAAATAAATCAGATAAGTTATATCTGATAAATCAAATGAAAGTAATATAAAAATATTTTTTATTATACTTGGTGTATAAAAATATATGCATGCTACATGCAATAAAATTAAACACTTATGTGGCATCGAAAAAATAAAATAAAAAATAAAATAGAAAAAAATCAGATAAAATATAGATGACGGAATATATAAATAAATAAATAAATAAAAATAGTAAGAATATTAAAAATTACTAATAATAGCATCAAATTAATAAATGAAAATATCAGATCATAAAACAATGACACATGCTAGGATCACCTACCAAATAATGTATATACATTATATACATATTTTTACATATATAATTATATATATTTATATGTAAAAATTAAAATAAAAGAAAATAAAATAAAATAAAATTAAACATTAGCATAAATGGGAATCAAATCATGAATCAATACACATGCCATGTTCATCAACTACCAACCTATCATATACGTTATTATTATTATTATTATTATTCATACAATTATCAAATAAATAAAATAAACCATAAGGACCATCTAGACCTATAAATACACCCTCTTAGCCATCCCAAACACTGCAAATCGGAGAGATAGAAGCTATATATATACATATACATATATATACATAATCTCGCCGGAAAATTTATATCTATATTATTTTACGTATCAAACTTCGTAAAAACGATAGAGGAGGGTCGTGAGAGGTCTAGGAATACTCCCCAATAAATTCCAGACCGATTCGTAGTCACCGGAGCATCCTAGAGCTCACCGGAGTTACAAGTCGTGGAAGCGGGTCTTCAGCAAAAGCGGATATTTTACCGTAGATAGGGGTGGCGGAGCTTCGTCTTGCCGTCAGGATCATTTTGCAACTTGAATCGTTGAAATCCGTTACCTGTAAGTCAAGTTATAGCTCGCCGAAGGTTTTGTAATTCCGGTCGCCGGAAACCCGACCTGGAGAAGAGCTGGGAAGAAGACAACCCAGTCTTCTTGGGCCGGGTCGTGTATTTGGGCCGGTTCGGCCCAGTTTCAATAAAAATTAAAAATAAAATAGTAAATGAAATAAATAAAATCTGGAAAAAATATAAATTAAATACCTAGTACACATATACATATTCGGACCAACCAGAATTGAAAGATAATATTTTTAGCTATTTTTAATTGATTTAATTGTAATTGGGCCAATTTGTACATATTTAGTAAATAATTAACTAAATGACGAAATAAATTACGAAATAATTATTGGAGTAAACTAGATTAAATATATGACTAACTAGGACATTTGGGACCATTTGTAATTAATAAAAATTATGATTAGTATATTTAATTGTAATTAAACCGGTTAATAGAGATATGGAATTAAATGAATAAATAAGGGAAATAATTCTAAAATAAATATCTGGACAACCTAGGTCAAATATAGACACCAAATATAGTTATGAACTATTATAAATTTATAAAGTCGATTATTAAGCTATTTAATTTAATTGGGCCATATAAAACTAGTTAAGTAATTAAATAAGAAAATTGATTAATAATGGTGAAATAAATAAAATCACTAAGATGGGAAATAATATTATGGACTAAAAATGAGGTTTGGAATAAAATAAAGAAAATAAAATAAAGTTGGGATAGCTAGTATAAATGAATGACTATATTTGGACTTAATAAATAAATCATTTAATTAGTGGACTAATTAAATTAGTGTGATTAAATTAATAATTATCATCCTTAATTGTTACTTTTTGGACTCCACATAAATTATTAAACTACATGAACTCATAAAAATTAGTTGATTAATACAAACTAATTAATTAAGTAATATGTACTTGATAATTTAGTTAATCGACTCCATTAGACTAGTTTAACGAAATCAATTAGTTTAATGGATAAATTAATTAAATTATGGACGTATTAATATTTTTGGACTTTATATTAAAAATATAAAATTAAAACGAAATTAGAATTTGATTGATTGCCTTACTTGAATTAGATTAATGTAGTTAACTATATATATATAATTAAACTTATTTAGTTGATGAAATTAATTAAATTAATTTAGTTAGCCAAATAAATAAACTGGAGGATTGAATTAGTTATGGTAATTGGATTAGTTAGTATAAATAAACTATTAAACTAATTAAAGTTATTATTGAGAATAGATTATCATTAATGATTAATATTTTGAATTATTGCTTACGGAAAATTATTATTCAAAGGTTTATTAAATAAATTATATAAATTATGTAAACTGAAATTGAACTGAAATTGATTATTTAAATTCGAAATATTGAAACTATTATGTAATTAATTTAATTAGACTAGTTAACTAATTAACCAAATAAGTTAAAGTAAATTATGGAGGGGATTAGTATGATTAAAGAAAATAATAAGGTTGGATTGAAAAATTAACATGTAAATAAGATTTATGGATCTAACTTAAAAGTTGTATTTAAAGAAGGAACAATGAAGTTAAAATAACTAAAGGTTGAATAAATAGGAAATAACAAAAATAATAGAATAGTTATTGATTTAGAGTTTTGATATATATTAGAAGGAGAATTCAAGTGAAGACCAAGCTAGAGATTTTATTAAGAGGATTATCGCAATTTAAGGTAAGTTCTATCTCAACCAAAAATGTTTTATCTCGTATTTATATGTATGCAATATTTGAACTATGTGGACTATTTATGAATTGGAAACTATTTGTTTGACATGGAATGAATATTTTGAATGTATGGATATTGGTGGATTATTATCTATTATGGATTATTAAATGTATATTCTTTTTATTAAAGAATATTGGTGGATTGATATTTATTACAAAGTATATTTTTGGAAAGTGTGACAATAATGACTTTGGGAAAAACTTAAAGTTTTTCGTAATATATTTTTACGTCTCGAGAGAAACACGAGGCGTGGGTGATTAGGACTACTACTACTTTTGGTGAAATTTATTTGGGTCGGTAACCAGTCCGGCAATGACATGCTCCGGTAGACATCCCGGGCTTTTATTTGAGGACCAAAGGTCCTTTGGTGGTTGTAGTAGTAGTTACCTAATTTATCCCTGGACAATGTCCCTTGTGAGTAGATGGTAGAAAACATTCTGCCTACTTGGATTTCTTACTACTCGGAGGGCTTGGAATCCCTTTTAGAGGGTGTGCACACTTAAGGTAGAAATTCAGCTTCCAAATTGGTGGTCGGTGGGAGCCGGAATTCCGGGATGAGTCGTAAATAACAACGACCCGTTGGGCTCGAGGAATCTTGAGTTTCGCCCACTCTTAAAAGAAATCTAAAGTATTACTTTTGGAGGAATTGAGGAATGACATTATCTATTGAAGAAATTATTTTGAGACATGAAGTTATTTTGGAGATATGAGAGGGTATTTTCTATATATATACCTATACCAAACCTATTTTCCAAATTATATTATTTTACGGGTTCGGGTGGAATCTTACTTAGCTCTAAAGCTAATTTTTGTGTCTTTTGTCTTCTTCTCTTTTCTCTATTGTACAGATGATTATGATTATGAAGATTGATGTACTTGCTGCCCGAGTGTTCCGCTAGTTGCACACGTTTGATTAATTATCGTTGTTTAAATTTGTAATTCATAAACTTTGTCCTAAGACCCATTTCATTGTTATTTGAACTTATGGTGGATAGCCTGTGCACTCAATCATGTATAGGTTGAGTGTGGCGGTGATGCACCTGTTTTTCCCTTAAAGACTTCCGCTGTATTCTAAATATGTTTAATAATAAAGATGGTTTCATTTAAAAATGTGATTTTATTTGGGTGGAAAAAATGGGGGTGTTACAAGTTAGTATCAGAGAACTTAGGTTCTCCGAAGGGATTAGAACACGAGGTAATAGGTCGTACGGAGAAGTTCTGTCACCAAGACGATAACAGTCTAAGCTAGTTGGTTCTTAATTGAGCCTTGCGCTCGTCCAACTAACTGGGAATTTCTCCTTGTGTTGAAACTTCGTCGTTCGAAATCCTTGAAGGAAACTTTTGAAATTGTACCTCCAAATGGGAAATTTTCAAATATTTTTTTAAACTAGAAGAAATAATATAGCTAGGAAATGGCCTATTAGGAACGTGGAGAGGACCTTGTGAGTAATTCTTTTCGTTGCATGTATGTGATCATTGTGCTAATTGTGGGCCCATATGAGAAATGGGAACCCTAAATGTTGAAAGGAATGCCTCATAAGGCAAAATTCCAAAGTGGCCAAGGTATGTACAAACATTATGTGCAAAAGTGGTGTTATGTGAACTGTGAATCCTGTGTATAATAGTATGGTACGATTTTCATATTATCATGTTGTATAGCCTATGGAATCCTTAGTTGAAATAGGATCCTTAAGAGAAAAATAGGGAAATTATTACACGAATATATTGTGTTATTAAGAAGAGAGCCTGATAATACACCCACCAATGCTGAGCTGGCACAAAGCGTCCAACAACTGGCGCAGTTCATGCACACATTGGGTGCTACTGTACTCCAGAATCACCAAAATCAGAACAATGGAAATGATGCTGCTAAACGAGTAGCATCTCGCAACCCACCGAGTTTTCATGGGCAAGAAGATCCTCGTATCCTCGAGGATTGGATCCGACTCTTTGACAAACTCTTTGACGCGGTGAACTGTCCAGAAGAGCAAAAAGTTGACATTGCTGTTTATTACTTACAAAAAGAGGGGGATAACTGGTGGGTCTCATCAGGCCCAGCTCTACGACAACAACCCAATTTCAATTGGGAAGCTTTCAAGATTGCCATGAGGAAACGTTTTTATCCTGCACACGTCCAGGCCACCATGCATGAGGAATTCATACATTTGAAACAACTGGACATGAGTGTCTAGGAATATCACACTAAATTCCTGGACCTCGCGCCATTTGCAAAGACAATAGTGCCTGATGAGAGCACCAAAATCGAGAAGTTTATTCGTGGATTAAACTTTGATACACAAAAAACCGTCACTGTTTTGGGTTGCCAAACTCCGACGGATGCCTATGATAGAGCTGCAGTTCACTATCGTGTTCAGCAGTTACAAAGAGAGAGAAACCAGAAAATGAAGAGGTACGGAGATGAGGAGAGAGGTCGGGGAGAAAAGAGGTTTAGGGCGAACCCACCTGCACAACAACAAGAACGGAGGGAGAGGAGAGATGACCAAAGCGGAAGAAATTTCCTTGGTCAAAACCAGCAAAACGATCGGAGAGCTGCTCCTAGAGATAGGCACTTCTACTGCAAGAAGTGCGGGAGAGATCACCCTGCGGTTAACTGCGATGGGAGCCTAACCAAATGTTTCAATTGCGGGAAGCTAAGGCACCGATCCTTCGAGTGTCTGTCAAAGACCAATGGGGCACCATTGAACCAGGTGCAATATCATGATGGAAACCGAACCAGGCTTAATGGCGGGCAAAACAACAACAATGTCGTCGCCATCAACAACAACCGCAACCCTCGAGGAGGAGGGGAGAATAATCACGGTCACGGTAATGGAGATAACCAAGGAAATGGCGGGAACAATGGCAATGGCGGAAATAACGGCAACCGTCCGAACCAAGGGCGAATCATGGTAATGAACCAAGCCCAAGCCAATGCCAATGATGTGGTCTCAGGTACATTCCTTGTAAATTCTGAGTCTGCTTATGTTCTATTTGATTCCGGTGCTTCTCACAGTTTCATATCTTCTAATTTCGTTAAGAGATTAAAGATTGAACCAACAGCTAGAATAGACTTGAATGTAAGAACTGCCTCAGATAAAATTGTAACTTGTGGAAATGTATATTCCAACATTTCCGTACTCATATGTGAGTCCAACCTACCCGGAGACTTAATCCAATTTGACTTAGAAGATATAGATGTAGTACTGGGCATGGACTGGTTGGGGAAGTACAAAGCTAGGATTCTATGTGATGAACAGAAGGTGATCTTGAAGGGTCAAAATGGGAAGAGAATGTCTTACAAAGCAATCACAACCAAGCCCAGTTTGAAGCTGATGACTATGCAACAATTACGACAACATATTCGAAAGGGGTATGAAACCTACTTGTGTTTGATGAAAGAGGTGAATATAGAAGAGCCAAACATTAACCAAATTGCTGTAGTCAACGAATTTCCGGACGTATTTCCGGAAGAGATTCCGGGAATGCCGCCCGAGAGAGAAGTTGAATTCTCAATTGAGTTGATGCCCGGAACTGCACCAATTTCAAAAGCACCTTACCGGATGGCACCAAAAGAAATGAAAGAGCTGAAGGAGCAACTGGAGGAGCTATTAGAGAAGGGTTACATAAGGCCGAGTGTCTCACCTTGGGGCGCTCCGGTCTTATTTGTCAAAAAGAAAGATGGGAGTCTAAGGCTATGTATCGATTACCGGGAGTTGAATCAAGCAACTATCAAGAACAAATATCCATTACCCCGGATTGATGACTTGTTTGATCAATTAAAAGGGGCTAGCACGTTCTCTAAGATAGACTTGCGCTCTGGCTACCATCAAGTGAGAATAGCCGAGAAAGATGTACCAAAGACAGCATTCCGCACGAGGTATGGACATTATGAGTTCACTGTGATGCCGTTTGGTTTAACTAATGCACCGGCGGTATTCATGGATCTAATGAACCGTGTATTCCGACCTTACCTTGATACCTTTGTAGTGGTATTCATTGATGATATCCTCGTATTTTCAAAAACCCCGGAGGATCACGAGAAACACTTGAGACTCACATTGCAAACTTTGAGAGAGAACCAGTTGTATGCCAAACTCTCAAAGTGCAACTTCTGGCAGGATCGGGTAGCGTTCTTGGGTCACATTATCACCCAAGAGGGCGTATCCGTAGATCCATCCAAGATTAAGGCGGTGATTGAGTGGCGTGCACCTACCTCGGTCACAGATGTAAGAAGTTTCTTAGGTTTAGCCGGTTACTATCGGAGATTTGTTAAAGATTTCTCCAAGATAGCAAGACCGTTAACCAACCTGACGAAGAAGACAACCAAGTTCTATTGGGATGAAGATTGTGAAGCGGCATTTCAAGAGTTGAAGAAAAGACTCACAACCGCGCCGGTCTTGACATTACCGTCAGGGACAGAGGGGTTCGATATCTATAGTGATGCATCTAAGAAGGGGTTGGGGTGTGTGCTTATGCAGAATAGGAAAGTGGTGGCTTATGCATCAAGACAATTGAAGGTGCATGAAGTTAACTATCCTACTCATGACTTGGAGTTAGCTGCAGTAGTGTTTGCACTGAAAATCTGGAGACATTACCTATACGAAGCACAATGTAAGATATACACTGACCACAAAAGCTTGAAGTACATATTCACTCAAAAAGAGCTTAACATGAGGCAAAGAAGATGGCTCGAACTTCTAAGTGATTACGACCTGGAAATCCAATACCATGAGGGAAAAGCTAATGTGGTGGCAGATGCTCTGAGCCGGAAATCTGAGCACTCATGCCGAGCAACATGGATATTACCAGAAGAACTGTTCCGAGACTTTCAAAGATTGAACTTGGAAGTAAAACAATATGGCGAAGTAGATAGTGAAATACAGTTATGTACTATGACCGTTACACCATCTATCTTCGAGGAGATCAAGAATGGGCAACCGGGAGATGTGAAGCTCGAGAGAATCAAGGAAAGAATGAAAGATGGGGTCAATGGACCATTCAGGACACATGAAGATGGGAGCATCCGATACAAGGGAAGGTGGTGTGTTCCTCTGAAGTGTGCAGATATTAAAAGACAAATCATGGAGGAGGGACACAACACTCCCTACTCAGTACATCCCGGGGGAGACAAACTATACAAAGACCTCAAAAAGAACTTTTGGTGGCCGGGAATGAAGAGAGAAGTAGCTGAATTCGTATCCCGATGTTTGAATTGCCAAAAAGTCAAAGCAGAGAGATGTAAGCCCAAGGGACTTGTGCAACCCTTGGAAGTACCTAAATGAAAGTGGGATTCCATCTCGATGGATTTTGTTGGAGGGTTACCCTTAACTAAATCCGGAAGAGATAAGATTTGGGTAATCGTTGACCGATTAACCAAAACTGCAAGATTTATTCCCATGAATGAAACTTGGAGCATGGACAAGCTGGCCAAAGCCTATGTCAAATACGTGGTCAAACACCACGGAGTACCTCAAGACATCATATCGGATCGAGATTCACGATTCTTATCTCAATTCTGGAAGGAATTACAAACGGCTATGGGGACAAAATTGAAGTTAAGTACTGCTTTTCATCCAACCACGGATGGGCAGACCGAAAGAACAATCCAAACGTTAGAAGACATGTTGAGGGCATGTGTTCTTGATTTGCAAGGATCATGGGATGAGCACCTAGACTTAATAGAGTTTTCGTACAATAACAGTTACCATGCTAGCATCGGAATGGCCCCGTATGAAGCTCTATATGGTCAAAAGTGTAGAAGTCCCTTATGTTGGGGTGACATTGTCGATCAGGTGGTTCTAGGACCACAATACTTGCAAGATACCATAGAGAAAGTCAAAGTCATCCAAGAGAGGATGAAGGCTGCCCAAGACTGACAGAAATCATATGCCGATCTAGGGAGGAAGCCAGCTGAATTCGAGATAGGGGAGAAAGTTCTACTCAAAGTCTCTCCTACAAGGGGAGTAATGAGGTTCGGGAAGAAAGGGAAACTAAGCCCGAGGTTCATCGGACCCTACGACATCCTAGAGAAGGTGGGAAAAGTGGCATATCGATTAGCTCTACCCACAGAGTTGGATAAGGTAACAAACGATTTTAAAACAAGATACTTTTCAACGATTAGATTTCATCCTTAACATACAGAGTTGTGCTAGGTACATAACGTCTTTCACGTATCACAATTAAAGAAGTACGTTCGAGATGAGTCACATATCATCAATCCTGAGGTAAGAGACCCTAAACTTAACATGAACCAAAGTAAACTGGAAATAATATAAGTTAACCCTTATATTATTAGGTGATTGAAATGGATGAGGCGTTATCCTACGAAGAAAAACCCGTAGAGATCCTTGATACTAAAACCCGAGAGACGAGGAAGAAGAAAGTTAAGATGGTAAAAGTACTTTGGTCAAACCATTTGACCGAGAATGCAACATGGGAGACAGAAGAGGATATGCGTAAACGGTATCCTGAACTGTTCAACTAAGGTAAATATTGGGTTACGAGGACGTAACCTTTCTTTTAGGGGGGCAGGATGTAACATCTTATAAACACTTAATACTTCATCTTCATACTTAATTCTCGTCTTAGTTTATGCTTCGAGGACGAAGCATTCTTTAAGGAGGGTAGAATGTGATACCTTGAAAATTTGAAATAAAAATAAATAAATAAATAAATCAGATAAGTTATATCTGATAAATCAAATGAAAGTAATATAAAAATATTTTTTATTATACTTGGTGTATAAAAATATATGCATGCTACATGCAATAAAATTAAACACTTATGTGGCATCGAAAAAATAAAATAAAAAATAAAATAGAAAAAAATCAGATAAAATATAGATGACGGAATATATAAATAAATAAATAAATAAAAATAGTAAGAATATTAAAAATTACTAATAATAGCATCAAATTAATAAATGAAAATATCAGATCATAAAACAATGACACATGCTAGGATCACCTACCAAATAACGTATATACATTATATACATATTTTTACATATATAATTATATATATTTATATGTAAAAATTAAAATAAAATAAAATAAAATAAAATTAAACATCAGCATAAATGGGAATCAAATAATGAATCAATACACATGCCATGTTCATCAACTACCAACCTATCATATACATTATTATTATTATTATTATTATTATTATTATTATTATTATTATTATTATTATTATTATTATTATTATTATTATTCATACAATTATCAAATAAATAAAATAAACCATAAGGACCATCTAGACCTATAAATACACCCTCTTAGCCATCCCAAACACTGCAAATCGGAGAGATAGAAGCTATATATATATACATATACATATATATACATAATCTCGCCGGAAAATTTATATCTATATTATTTTACGTATCAAACTTCGTAAAAACGATAGAGGAGGGTCGTGAGAGGTCTAGGAATACTCCCCAATAAATTCCAGACCGATTCGTAGTCACCGGAGCATCCTAGAGCTCGTCGGAGTTACAAGTCGTGGAAGCGGGTCTTCAGCAAAAGCGGATATTTTGCCGTAGATAGGGGTGGCGGAGCTTTGTCTTGCCGTCAGGATCATTTTGCAACTTGAATCGTTGAAATCCGTTACCTGTAAGTCAAGTTATAGCTCGCCGAAGTTTTTGTAATTCCGGTCGCCGGAAACCCGACCTGGAGAAGAGCTGGGAAGAAGACAACCCAGTCTTCTTGGGCCGGGTCGTGTATTTGGGCCGGTTCGGCCCAGTTTCAATAAAAATTAAAAATAAAATAGTAAATGAAATAAATAAAATCTGGAAAAAATATAAATTAAATACCTAGTATACATATACATATTCGGACCAACCAGAATTGAAAGATAATATTTTTAGCTATTTTTAATTGATTTAATTGTAATTGGGCCAATTTGTACATATTTAGTAAATAATTAACTAAATGACGAAATAAATTACGAAATAATTATTGGAGTAAACTAGATTAAATATATGACTAACTAGGACATTTGGGACCATTTGTAATTAATAAAAATTATGATTAGTATATTTAATTGTAATTAAACCGGTTAATAGAGATATGGAATTAAATGAATAAATAAGGGAAATAATTCTAAAATAAATATCTGGACAACCTAGGTCAAATATAGACACCAAATATAGTTATGAACTATTATAAATTTATAAAGTCGATTATTAAGCTATTTAATTTAATTGGGCCATATAAAACTAGTTAAGTAATTAAATAAGAAAATTGATTAATAATGGTGAAATAAATAAAATCACTAAGATGGGAAATAATATTATGGACTAAAAATGAGGTTTGGAATAAAATAAAGAAAAGAAAATAAAGTTGGGATAGCTAGTATAAATGAATGACTATATTTGGACTTAATAAATAAATCATTTAATTAGTGGACTAATTAAATTAGTGTGATTAAATTAATAATTATCATCCTTAATTGTTACTTTTTGGACTCCACATAAATTATTAAACTATATGAACTCATAAAAATTAGTTGATTAATACAAACTAATTAATTAAGTAATATGTACTTGATAATTTAGTTAATCGACTCCATTAGACTAGTTTAACGAAATCAATTAGTTTAATGGATAAATTAATTAAATTATGGACGTATTAATATTTTTGGACTTTATATTAAAAATATAAAATTAAAACGAAATTAGAATTTGATTGATTGCCTTAATTGAATTAGATTAATGTAGTTAACTATATATATATAATTAAACTTATTTAGTTGATGAAATTAATTAAATTAATTTAGTTAGCCAAATAAATAAACTGGAGGATTGAATTAGTTATGGTAATTGGATTAGTTAGTATAAATAAACTATTAAACTAATTAAAGTTATTATTGAGAATAGATTATCATTAATGATTAATATTTTGAATTATTGCTTACGGAAAATTATTATTCAAAGGTTTATTAAATAAATTATATAAATTATGTAAACTGAAATTGAACTGAAATTGATTATTTAAATTCGAAATATTGAAACTATTATGTAATTAATTTAATTAGACTAGTTAACTAATTAACCAAATAAGTTAAAGTAAATTATGGAGGGGATTAGTATGATTAAAGAAAATAATAAGGTTGGATTGAAAAATTAACATGTAAATAAGATTTATGGATCTAACTTAAAAGTTGTATTTAAAGAAGGAACAATGAAGTTAAAATAACTAAAGGTTGAATAAATAGGAAATAACAAAAATAATAGAATAGTTATTGATTTAGAATTTTGATATATATTAGAAGGAGAATTCAAGTGAAGACCAAGCTAGAGATTTTATTAAGAGGATTATCGCAATTTAAGGTAAGTTCTATGTCAACCAAAAATGTTTTATCTCGTATTTATATGTATGCAATATTTGAACTATGTGGACTATTTATGAATTGGAAACTATTTGTTTGACATGGAATGAATATTTTGAATGTATGGATATTGGTGGATTATTATCTATTATGGATTATTAAATGTATATTCTTTTTATTAAAGAATATTGGTGGATTGATATTTATTACAAAGTATATTTTTGGAAAGTGTGACAAGAATGACTTTGGGAAAAAC
Organism: Cuscuta europaea; assembly: GCA_945859875.1. Taxonomy (NCBI): domain Eukaryota; kingdom Viridiplantae; phylum Streptophyta; class Magnoliopsida; order Solanales; family Convolvulaceae; genus Cuscuta; species Cuscuta europaea. The sequence continues at coordinate 15,863,931 of CAMAPE010000016.1, forward strand.
TTAAAGTTTTTCATAATATATTTTTACGTCTCGAGAGAAACACGAGGCGTGGGTGATTAGGACTACTACTAATTTTGGTGAAATTTATTTGGGTCGGTAACCAGTCCGGCAATGACATGCTCCGGTAGACATCCCGGGCTTTTATTTGAGGACCAAAGGTCCTTTGGTGGTTGTAGTAGTAGTTACCTAATTTATCCCTGGACAATGTCCCTTGTGAGTAGGTGGTAGAAAACATCCTGCCTACTTGGATTTGTTACTACTCGGAGGGCTTGGAATCCCTTTTAGAGGGTGTGCACACTTAAGGTAGAAATTCAGCTTCCAAATTGGTGGTCGGTGGGAGCCGGAATTCCAGGATGAGTCGTAAATAACAACGACCCGTTGGGCTCGAGGAATCTTGAGTTTCGCCCACTCTTAAAAGAAATCTAAAGTATTACTTTTGGAGGAATTGAGGAATGACATTATCTATTGAAGAAATTATTTTGAGACATGAAGTTATTTTGGAGATATGAGAGGGTATTTTCTATATATATACCTATACCAAACCTATTTTCCAAATTATATTATTTTACGGGTTCGGGTGGAATATTACTTAGCTCTAAAGCTAATTTTTGTGTCTTTTGTCTTCTTCTCTTTTCTCTATTGTACAGATGATTATGATTATGAAGATTGATGTACTTGCTGCCTGAGTGTTCCGCTAGTTGCACACGTTTGATTAATTATCGTTGTTTAAATTTGTAATTCATAAACTTTGTCCTAAGAACCATTTCATTGTTATTTGAACTTATGGTGGATAGCCTGTGCACTCAATCATGTATAGGTTGAGTGTGGCGGTGATGCACCTGTTTTTCCCTTAAAGACTTCCGTTGTATTCTAAATATGTTTAATAGTAAAGATGGTTTCATTTAAAAATGTGATTTTATTTGGGTGGGAAAAATGGGGGTGTTACAATCCCGGGTGGCAACTAGGCTTGAAGAAGATGCGGAGTGCTTCTTAAGTGCTAAGGACTAAGGCATTGTAACTGTTAACTTACAAGCTTAGTGGAACAGTGGACTAGTGGAACACGTTGTTCCTTGAACCACTATAAAAATCCCCGGTGTCACTTACTTTATGCATTTACTTTCTGCACTTTAGACTTTGACTGCATAACTCAAAAGGTTGGACTCTGTGTCTAGCAGATCTTCCTTGAGAGTTATCAGAAATGCATTTGCCTTAGTGTTTTTCCTGAGGCTACCCGGACAGAAACCAATCCGTTGCCAGGTCTAGCTCTGCCATCAGAACTTGACCTTCTCTGTCACCAGATTTCGACCTTCTCTGATAAGTCAGTATTGACTTAGAGATTTTTTTTGAAAATCCTGAACAGTCTATTCACCCCCCCCCCCCCCCCTCTAGACTGTTCCTAATATAAAAGGGACCAACAAGTGGTATCAGAGCCTCCTCGTTCTTGTAATCTTGTAGGTTATTTGCTGAACAGAGATCCACTTGTTTTAGCCTTTTAATCTCTTATTATGGATAACACTTTGTCAAATAATTTGATGTTCTCAGTTACCAAGTTTGATGACTGGAAGATACGCATGAAAGCCCATCTCTGCGCACTACACGATGAAATGTGGGAAGTCCTAGATGCAGATCCTTTCACTGAGTTCACCAAAGTAAATCCTGAGTATTCTGCTGACAGTGGTCAACCCCAAATGATCACTCAGCTTCACCATGAGTGGTCTAATGAAGAAAGAAGGAAGTACAATCTTGATAACATAGCCAAGGACATTTTGTACAAGGCCATTGATGACAAATACTTCACAAGGATCAAGAAGTGCACATCTGCCAAAGCTATCTGGGATACTCTTACCCTGATAGGAGCTCGGGATGAGCAGGAGAAATACAACAAGCTCACAATTGCCATGAAGAAGTTTGAAGACTTCAAACTTCTCCCCAAGGAATGCATAGCTCAGATGTATGCACGCGTGCTCACCCTTACTGCTGAGATTTCAGAACTTGGGAAGGAACTGACTCCCAAGGAAGTCAACTTGAAGGTGCTCAGAGGTCTACCTTCACCCTGGAAGATGAAGGTTACTGCCATGAGAGACAACAAAGATCTCAGGACCTACAGCACTGAGAAACTCATCTCTGATCTCAAATCTTATGAGTTTGAGATGAATGAAGAAGAGAAAGAAGAAGTTGAGGACAGAACAACTACTGCCCTCACAGCCAGTACCTGACAGGTAAATAACTTTGACCCTTCCTTACTTTTAACTGACGAATATATGGCTGCCTTTGCCAAGAAGTTCAGGAAATTCATGAAGCCCAAGGATGGCAGAAGTCCATCCTCTAGCAGAAAGCCATTCTAGAAATCCAAACCATCAAAAAGTAGTGGAGAGCTTCTCTGCTACAACTGCAGACAACCAGGGCACTTCAAGGCCAACTGTCCACACCCAATAGTCTCCAAAAGGCAAGCCCAAGAAGGAGAGAAGAAGTATGAGCATAGAAGGAGAAAGGCACTCATCACAGAGCAACCAGAAAAGGACCCCCTCTCTGAGACAGAGTCCAGCTCAGAATCAGAGTCCGATGAGGCATTCTATTGCCTAGATACAGAAACTGAAGATCTATGCCTTATGGGTCAATCTGATAATGAGGTAACCTTTACTTCTTCATCTAGTTTTTCTTCGGTAGGCAAAGTTTTTTATTCTGATTCAATGTCAGAATTTTGGGAAGAGTTTCAAGCCATCCAAGCCACTTATTCCTCTGTCAAAGAAGAAAACAGTAAGCTTAAGGTTGAAATTCTTGACTTAGGAAAGGAGGTTGAAACCAAGATCAACCTTCTGATTAAGGAGAGAGATCAGCTGGAAGCTGAAAATGCTTTTCTTCTCAAGAGAATAAGAGAAATAGAGCCTCTTGAGATTAAGTACAAAGCTTACCAGAAGGCCCAGTCTTCCATGGAAAAGATTGTACTTGATCAACAAATTGGCATTGGTTTTGGTCTTGGTTATGGCTCAACAGAATTAGGTGAGCCTTCCATAATGCCTAGCACCAGAGTTGCTACGGCAGATAAGGTCATAGTGCCACTGATTTCTAGCCCCATTTGCCAAGCTAGTGTATCTGGTACTAAGGTAAGACCAGATAAGCAAAAGATAAAGGTTCAACCCAAACAAAATTTGAAAAATAATGAACCTGACAGAAAACGTAACAACAAGGAAAGCTCTCAAAATAACAGAAATCAAAGACAGAATTTGACCCGACATTCTCATGACTACCCCACCAGAAATGACCACCAGAAAGGCAAATATCAAGAGAAGGTAAACTTCAGGCAGAAGAGGTTGGCTGGTCAACCTCAGAAGCCCAAAGTTAACCGCCCCTCTGCTCTTGATAGTATATGGGACTTTTACCCAACCAAAAAGGCTATGCAGAAGTACGTAAACAGGAAGCATGATCCTCACAAACATCTGCCTAAAGTGAATAACACCTCCGTTTACTATGACTACCAGGTGGACAATGGGTACCACCCACCAAGGTTTCACTTGATGAGACCAAAGTGGTACCGGCTGCCAAGACTGCATAACCCCCTAGGACCCAACATTGCTTGGGTACCTAAATCTTTCGTTTATTGATGCAGGAACTGTGTGTTGGAGCAATCTCTGAGCAAGACTGGTATATTGATAGTGGATGCTCCAGGCACATGACAGGTGACAAGAGTTGCCTTACAAAGTTCCAGAAAATCAAAGGGCCTAGAGTTACTGTGTGAGATATGCCCAGATACACCAGTCGAATAATCTAAGAATATTGATAAGAATTTAAACAGTAGAAGAGAAATTCAACATCAACTTATACCGTGTATATAAAATGATGATTCGATGAAGAACAATACATGGTACTCGAACAGGCTAGAGAGAGAATTCTAATCTACTGGCTCTACAGAGAATAATATTCAGAATAGAATGTGTAGAGACTTCAAGAACAGATTCGGCCATCCCTACCTGTATTTATAGGAGAGATGTTCGAACTGCCTAATACAATTAGGAAACAATATGGGCCGTGCGTGTGGGCTATGTAGAGCATTTAAATCAGGCCTAATTCTCTCTCAACTAATCTAATTAAATACAAAGACTCATTAATTAAATTACAATTAATTTGAACACAATAAAATAATATTCTAACATTCTCCCCCTTTGTGTTCAAATGTCGATGAAGCGCGGGTTATCTTTGAGTCTTGTACAATGACTTCCTTTAGCCTAGGATGACTTCATAATGTCTCAGGGTACTTCTGAAATCAAGTCTAACTCCTACGGCTTCGTGAAAATATGCAATAAGAGCAATCTGTACTGGGTCATCTGGATCTTCAGAATTTTGTAGCTTCAGAGCAGCTTCTCCCAGATGGTCTTCAATGATTCTCGGTGTACCATCACAATACATGTGAATTTCGTTCATGAGAAGGACTCGCTTGATGCATTTGTAGTCTTTGTAGATTAGTCTTATCTCTGATTGTGTGACGATGGTGCCTTCTTGAAAATTCTCGACCCAAGAAGCTCTATTTCATGGTGCAGACATGTTCACTTTCGGAAAGTTATTTTCTATGGCCATTTGCAGATCGAAGAGTGAATAGTATTTGACTTGTCGCATCATGAATCTCTTGAGTGCATTAAGGCCTAGATCTTTGTCTTTTTGATAAAGTTCTCTGAAGTTGACGTATCTGTACTCGTAGAATAATTGGATCAAATCTCTGAAGTAGTATAGGTTAGCTTCAGATGCTCTTTGAATTATGCCATTTTGTCATTCAAACTCATAAATTGGATAGAACGTATCTTTTCCAATATTATGTATCTCAATAGCTCGAATAGCTATGATCATTGAATCAGAATGCTTGACTAATCTTTTGCGGTGTCCATAAAGATCATTCTGATCAGCAGACATGTTTCGTAGTATCCATATATGTCCAGAAGTAGCAGTTCCTTCTAAATGTTCAACTCCTCTGAGTTCTAGCTCGTCAATCTTCTTGATTCTTTTCTCACTTCTCCAAATTATGGGTCTCAGATCTTCTTGATATGGCACAATTATCTTGACGTTTTCCCAAGGTGTCTCTAAATTGTCTTCTGTATTGAATTTCTTTGGGTGCGTCTTGATCAGATCCTTGACTAAGTGAAAATCAGGAAGTGGATCATCGTAGAATTCTCCTTGAGCTATTTCTTCAGAGTCTAGTCCCATCAAGTTTTCAGCAGCAATCTTCTTGACTTCTCGTATGAAATTCAGATGGCTGAGAGCTTCTTCTTTGTTCATCTTTTGAAGTTCGTCCTTCTCATTATCTTCTATCCAGTCGAGTAATATCAGATCAACAGCTTTCTCTTTTAGATCTCTTTCTTTTCTTTTTGAACCTTGTTTCTTGGATGACGATGGTAGATCTGCTGGAATTGGGATAGAAGCGGTCTTAGAAGAATATGTAGCTCTCTCAGCATGTGGGACCTGTGGATCATTTGGGACAAAAATCGTAGCAGTGGGTAACATAACACCGGAGTCACAAAGACTTACCGTTTTCATCATACTAGAGACTAGCTCGTTCTGATGGCCTGAAGACAATGGTGATTCATATGTTGCATTGTCAGGACTTCCTTCCAATCCCTGGTCAACATCCATGAAGGATGAGCCTATAGAAGTTCTCGAGAGGACACAAAGTCCTGGCTCAGTGTTTATGGGTTCGGAAGGGTGATAAACGGTTAAGGCTAGTGAGTCATTAGGTGCGGTAGAGGTTGAGGGTTTAGGCTGAGAAGATGTAGATGGTTCAGAGCTAGTGGAGGATGGAATGATGGATTGGCATGTGGTTTTCTCACAAGCACGTTTCCTTTTCTCCCCCTCATGATGATCCGAATCATCGGTGTCAACATGCTTACGCTTAGGCAAGCGTTCTTGATCACGGCAGGTGGTAGTAGGGATGAATGGAGGGGTGAGGGCTAGGATGTTTCGTACTTGAATTAGGTGAGGTGGGAGGATGGGTTCGGATAGGAGTCTATTAAGGAAGTACTCGGATAAATCAAGAATGTTCATTTGTTTTGGGTCAGGGTGAGAGGTAGATGGTGTGGATATGATGGAGGTGGATGTGATGGTGGATGGAAGAGTTCCTATGCAGGGAGTTGGGTGTGATCCTTGGTCTGCTACGCCTGTTGGGACTACAGGACGTAGGTCTTGTAAGAGTGAAAGCTTGAAGTCTAGAAGTTCAGATCTTAGATCCTCCCTAGTTAAACTAGCAAAGAAAGAAAAACCTGACCTAAAAGAAGTATCAGTTCTCACAGCATCACTAAGAATAGCGGTGCCATGGCCTGCTGGGGAGATCAGTGTGGCAGGACTTCCAACCATCATTGGCGTACCTCTGGTTGTTATGACAGGTGGCAATGAGCCTGTATTAGTGTGTGCAGATGTAGAAGGTTGTGCCTTAGAAAATGATAAAACTTCTGGGAATGTGGACACATGACCTAACGTGCATTGGGTAGCAGTGAGGGGCGGTTCACTGATGGGTTTCCCTTGTGGGATTGAAACAACCATCTGTTGGGAGACAGTTGAGTGGTATAGGCTTGGCTCATTTTGCGCTATTGAACTCAATGTAGCGACTTCTACTCGGGAACTGACAACGTCAGAACCTGTACCTATGGGCTGAGTTCGGTGTATTTCAGTGACTGGTGGTGATGTAACAATTAAAGAACTAGAGGAGGAGACATCAGCTCTCTTGGACTGAGTCTCACCTGCCCTCTTCTTTGGTTTAGTCACTCTCGGACCCTTACTTCCACTCGGCTTTGAAGTCCCTTGGGTAGACACAGTGGGGTTTGACTGCGTCGTAGGGATAGAAGAGATACTAACCTTGTATTCAGTGACATGCGGATCATTTGGAGCAGCAAGGTTGAGAAGAGCATCATGAATTTGCATGAGCTGCATCTCAGGAGTGTTCTCAGAGTTCTTGAAGTGAATGAGTTGAGGAATGACTTGCAGCTCTGTTGGTGGCCTTTGTGGAATGTGGGCATCTTCTCTCATGAAGTGGTCGATCAGAATTGAGAACCAACGTACATAGGGGATGTACTTGGTCTTCTTGTTTGATGCCCTTGTGCTCAGTTGCTCTAAGATTTCGAGCCATATCAGCTGCGGCCAGTCATCATTCTTTGAAAACATCACACCGTGGACCAGCTTTAGAATATGAATGTTGCATTGGTCATGTCCTGTTTGCTTGGATGAGAGGCACTTGTTTAGAATGGCAAAGAGAGTTTTCCACGGCCTTGGTAGTTTGCTGCTGATGAATTGAGAAGATGAGGTCAATGGAGGTAGATGGCCTATTTTCAGCACGTCAGAGAAGATTGTGGGCGGCTCAGGGAAGGGGTCGTATTCAGATGATATGGGTAGGTGAAGGAGGGTACGGAAGGTGTTTTGGGTGATGATGATGGTGGAGTTGGCTAGTGTGGCTTGGAGAGTGGGTGTGGGATTGTCAGTGGTATGCATGGTACACCAGAGCTGTCTCAGGTAGATTTTCGGGGCTTTGACAGACAATGTAAGTGCTGGCCACAATGAATGTCCTTTGAGTATGGAGATCATTACTTTGTCTTGGCATTTGAGTACGGTGGGGTCCAGCAGGTAATTGTTGTCTTTAATGTCGATCCAACTTTCCTTAGGATACACTTCCTCCTCAGATAAGAAAGCCATTTCGCCTGAATTGCACAGAGTAAAACAAAGATTAGTCAAAGAATGGGCTTTTGGTTTCGGGTAGAGGGATTTCAGAGGGGTCCAACTTTCGGATAAGGTTCTCGGATGGGAGTTAGGATTATGATTTTGGGAGCCCTTGATGGAAGATTTCGGATGATAAGAATTCGGATTGGCTTGGTGTGTGATTTCGGAAAAGAATTCAGATCAGGGGATCTCAGTTGATTTAGGAAATTCGGATGAAAGGATTTTGAGTATTTCGGAGGCCCGGTTTGGAAGGGATTTCGGAAGGGAATCTCGGGTACCTGACTTTGGCATTTCGGATGCCCGAATTTTAAATGATTTCGGGGGTGGGATCTCGGATGAAATTGGGGGTCAGGCTTTTGGAATTTCGGAGGCTATCTCGGGAAGAGGATTTCGGAGGCCCGGATTTTAGAGATTTCGAGTAGGAGGATGAAGGTGAAGGATATGGTTGATGGTGATTGTGATTTCTAGTGATAAAGGGATGGATGCCGGAAAGGGAATGGTTCGCTGGTGAGAATGTTGCAGACGACGGCGAGGTGGGATTCCGGTGGTCTAGCCGGTTCCTCGTCGTCGTTTCCATAAGTGAATCCCTGCAAAAAGATGTCAACTAACTATACGAGCAAACACAAAAAAAATAAAAGTAAACAACCTTAAGAATTTTGGAGAAGATAACCGGTGAGGAAGATGATGAACAGTGATGGCCTTTGAGTGCTTTTAGAGAGAAGGTGCGTGAGAGGAGATAATGAAGTAAAATCAATCGTTTTCTATCTTAAGTACCCGTGGAAAAAAAGAAAAACGGAAACTCTTTATGGATTTTTCTGATAAAAGGAAACTGACTTAATTTAACTGACTAAAGTTCCAAAACTGACTCAATTTTTTTTTTGTGATTTTCTATTTTATGAACAAAATTGCGGATACTAAAAGAAATTAAAATTACTCCCCCTCAACTGAAGCACTCAGACCAGACTAATTTTGCTCCCCCCCTCAATGTTTGCACATTTTAGGGAAACAGACTGACAGACCAAGAAACTGACTCAAAAATTAAAATTGACACGACACAAAAAAAAAATAAAAGTAAAAATAAAAAAAAAACTCCCCCTATACTTGTGCACGATATTTAAAATTCCAAATTCAGCATTCCCAGTTTTGAGACCAAGAACTGAAATCTTTTCTCGTCCAGAGCTTTAGTGAATAAATCAGCCAACTGTAGTTCAGTGCACACAAAGTATAGGTCCACATGATCTTTCTCAATATGATCTTTGATGAAGTGGAATCTCAAGTCAATGTGCTTAGTGCGAGAATGATGAACCGGGTTGCATGAGATAGATCGCACTTTTTAAGTCACTGTAAATCGGAATGTGGTCAAAGTAGAATCCAAAGTCACGCAGTTGAGTCCTCATCCATAGAACTTGTGAACAACAGCTAGCAACAGCAACATATTCAGCCTCTGCTGTAGATGTAGACACGCAATTTTGCTTCTTTGATGACCAACAGACCAGCTTTTCTCCAAGAAATTGAGCACTACCAGAAGTACTCTTTCTATCCATTTTACATCCAGCAAAATCCGCATCAGTGAATGCAATCAGATTAAATGCAGTCTCCTTAGGATACCAGAGTCCTAGAGTAGGAGTTCCTTTCAGATAACGTAGAATTCTTTTCACAGCAAGCAGATGGGATTCCTTTGGATTTGCTTGAAAGCGAGCACAGAGACAAGTAGCAAACATAATATCAGGTCGAATTGAGGTCAGATACAGTAACGAACCAATCATTCCCCTATAAGTGGTAACATCAACAGGCTTTCCCGATGGGTCAATATCAAGCTTACAAGCAGGAGTCATCGGTGTTTTCACAGGGGTGCTGTTCTCTTGACCGTATCTCTTTAGCAAATCATGAATGTACTTGGACTGATGAATGAAAATTCCGTCAGGCAATTGTTTAACTTGTAGTCCAAGAAAGAAATTCATTTCGCTCATCATGCTCATTTCGAACTTAGATTGCATCAGACTTCCAAATGCAGTGCATAGTGCTGGATCAGTGGAACCAAAAATGATGTCGTCAACATAGATCTGAACCAAGATGATGTCAGACCCATGACGCTTGATAAAGAGAGTAGTATCAATTGTTCCTTTATAAAAGCCAGAATCAACCAGGAAATCAGACAATTCCTCATACCAAGCTCTCGGGGCTTGTTTGAGTCAATACAATGCTTTTTCCAGACGATAAACGTGATCTGGATATTTCTTACTGATGAAGCCTTCTGGTTGATCGACATAAACTTCTTTTTTCAAGATCCCGTTCAAGAATGCTGTTTTGACATCCATTTGATAGATGGTGAAGTTCTTGTGTGCCGCATAAGCCATTAACAGTCGAATGGCTTCAATGCGTGCTACTGGAGCGAACGTCTCATTGTAATCAATACCTTCTTGTTGATTGTAGCCTTTCGCTACTAATCGGGCCTTGTTGCGAATCACAATCCCGTCTTCATCCTTCTTGTTCTTAAATATCCACTTAGTGCCTATGATTGATTTTCCAGGGGGCCGAGGCACAAGTGACCAGACTTTCAGTCTCTCAAATTGATTGATTTCTTCTTGCATGGCGATTATCCAATCAGGATCAGCTAACGCTTCGGTGACATGAGTAGGCTCAGTTTGACTAAGAAAACAAGAAAACAGACATTCATTCTCGGTGGCAGATCGTGTGCACACTCCACTTGAAGGATTTCCAAGTATGAGATCAGGTGGATGAGCACGAGTCCATTTTCTAACATGAGGAAGTGGCTGAGCATTATTGTTGGGTTGCTGATTAACATAAGGGTTATCAGCATGAGGAACAGATGAAGATGTAGGATCAGTGGGCGGAGGTGTTGAAGTTTCAATCTCAGCTGTGGTTGCAGAAGTTGATGAAGTTGATGCGTGTGTAGGAGTTGCAGTTGTAGATATTGTAGTAGCGGGTGGAGAAGATGGATCGTGTGGTTGTGGATTCTCGTAAATTTGGTCAAACACGTGGTCGAGATCCACGGAGTTGGAATCAGATGAGGGAGATGGGGCGGGTAGTTGTGCTAGAACACCAGTGATATCGGGTTCTGAACTGATGTGTCCAGAAGCATGTTCTTCTTTCTCGTCAAAGGTCACATTGATGCTTTCAATGACCTTTTTGTCTCTGATGTACACTCTGTAAGCTTTGGATGACGAAGAATAGCCAATGAACAAGCCTTCTATTGCTTTTGGATCAAACTTACCTCGTTCGTCCCTATCATTCATGATGAAGCACTTGCATCCAAACACCCTCAGAAAAGAAACACTGGGAATTCGGTGGTTGATCAGCTCATATGGTGTCTTTCCAAACCTTTTGTGAATAGAGGTCCTGTTCTGAGTGAAGCAAGCAGTGTTGATAGCTTCAGCCCAGAGAGAATGTGGAAGTTTGGAATGGATCAACATGGTTCTTGCCGCTTCAACAAGAGTTCTATTCTCTTTCAACCACCCCGTTCTGTTGTGGAGTCTTTGCTGCAGAGAATTGCTGAATGATGCCTAGAGTCTCATAGAATTCACTGAGTTTCTGATTCTTGAACTCAGTGCCGTTGTCAGATCGTATGAAGAGAAGTTTTGCTTGTAGAAGATTCTGTGTTGTTTGGATGAAGGTGATGATGATGTCAGCTGTCTCGTCTTTGGAACGAAGGAACCGGATCCATGTGTATCGTGAATAGTCATCTACTATTACTAGTACGTACTTCTCCCCATTGATACTTTGTGTTCGCATGGGCCCACAAAGATCCATGTGAAGCAATTCAATAGGACGTGTAGTAGATGCTGTCATTTTCGCCTTGTGAGAAGCTCTTTTCATTTTTCCAAGTGCGCAAGAATCGCACAGATGTTCACATTTGCTTTATAGTGCTGGTAGACCAGTAACAAGCTTCTTTGATGACAATGTGTGCAGATCACGGTAGTTCAGATGAGACATCCTCTTATGCCACAGTTGATTTAGTTCAGAGGACGCCCTTGACAGCACGCAGACATCTGTATTGGGAAACACTGATTTCAGCACAATGGTGTAGAGACCAGATTTGCGTCTACACCTCAGAATGGTGTCTCCTTGTTCATCCTTCACACAACACTTGTTAGCCCGGAATATGACTTTCATCCCCTTGTCGGAGAATTGTCCGATGCTAAACAAGTTGTGTGTCAACCCGGCAACATATGAGACGTCTTTAATAGTGACCCTGCTGTTGCAGATATCTCCAAATCCAAGAATAGGAGCAGAGTCTATGTTTCCAAATCTAACTTTCCCACCAAACTTGTCAACAAAGTTGCTCAACAGCTCTTTCTTCCCAGTCATGTGTATGGAGCAACCTGAATCTAAGTACCACACATGACTGACCTGCAAAATTAAGCAACCTTAGATACCCATTTAAGGACGGGTCCATTCTTTTTATGTGAAGAAAGAATTGAATCAGTTTTAATTGTACCACTTTTAGGAACCCAGACTTGCTTGACTTTATGAAATTTATTTGAATAGTTCTGGAATTGTGAGTGGGATTCTTCAGAATTAGTGAAAACTTTCTCTTTTTCCAATCTTTTGAGATGTTTTACAGAATACACCTTGAGAGGATAATTCAGAAATTTACCATTCACAGAAGAGAAAGTAACACAATCATTATTAGCATTCACATCACACACATCATGTTTTGAAAAAGGAGAAGGACTAAATTGATCATGCTTAAAACAATCACTTGAAATAGAATTCACACAACTAGAGTGAGAAGAGGAAAGCTTTGGAGAACTAAAATAAGCATAAACAATGGAACTAGATGGAGAATGAGAACGAAAACAATTTCTAAATCTATTACAAGACTTTTCCATAAAATTAAAGATTTTAGAAATCTTCTTTGTCTGCTCAGGTCTTGTATCATCGCTTGACTTCTTCTTTGGAACCCAGGTCATCCTTCCTGCATTGGATTTTGAGAAAACGTTTCCTGTTTGTGGAGCAGAAAATAAGTTCCTTTTCTTTTCAAAATTGTTTTTCTTTCCATGAACATAAGAAAAGGATGTCTTAGAAGTTTTTGAGCTTTGAGGGGATCCATCAGACAATTCAGAAATTTTCTTTAACAGACTTTCTTTTTCAGCTTTAAATTTTTCACGTTCCTCTTCAAAAGATGAGTGAAGGTCGGCTAATTTCTTAATTAGAGGAGGAACATAGGGTTCAGAAACTTTTGAGGTTGAGGCTTCTTCCTCACTGGACACGTTATGATTCTCAGGAGGAGAATGGGTAAGATAGTCATTTGACAAAGGAATTTCTCTAGTGGCATAGCTGTTATTGAGAGCAGTATAATAAAAACTAATCTCAGCTTTAGCCCTATTTTTCCTTTTCTCCTCTTCTTCCTCAATAGTTTCAGAAGCACTAGTGAATTTCATGAGTTTAGTTAACCCTTATTTCATGTATCTTATGTTGTAAAGCTGAATGCAATCGACCTAATTCAAATTTTCAGGATTTCGAAAGCCTAATCCTTCTCTAGGGTTGTAAAACTGAGTATCCTTGGTTTTACTATTCAAAAGATGAATTGTCTGTTCGGTTTGACCATTTTTGGCTAAGATATCCTCTAACTCCTTTATCTTAGAGTAAAGTTGACCTCGTTCTTTGTTAATCAGATCATAGCGAATAACAGCTTTAGAACGTTGTCGTTTATTCTCATCACGTTCCTTAGTTAAGTCACTAATAGTTTGCTTAAGCTTAGTTACTTCTGACTCTAACTGAGAAACTCTATCACGTGAATCTTTTAAGCGTGCAGTTTCAAATGCTCCTTCCAACACTTGTTTTTCCAGAACTTTTTGATTATTAGCAAGTCTGTCTTCAAGTTCCTTTATTTTGTTTTTCTCTCTTTTAAGAGAAGTGATTAACTCTTTCATCTTGTCATTTTGTTGAGAAATTAATGATTTTAAGTTACTTACCTCATTCTCAGCAGATGTAGAGCCATTGTCTTCTTCTTCAGAGTCATCACTTTCAGTTCCAGATTCAGTTACCCTTACCATCAGTGCCAAATTCTCTGGCTCACTATCTTCAGAATCTTCGAGCCAGCTATCATGTTCAGCCATCAGGACAACTCCTTGCTCCTTTTGCTTAGCAAGTTGAGCCTTCTGCATATAGTAATTAAAGTCCTTCTTCTTGGCAGATCGGCATTCTTTAGCAAAGTGTCATGGCTTTCCACATTTGAAACACTTCATTGAGTCACTGCTGACAGCCTTATCAGATGGTCTGCTGACTCTTTCTGAGTAGTTTGAGGAAGAAGTTCTTTGTTTGTTGTTTGTTGCAGGATTTCTGAATTTGGTGAACTTCTTGTTTATTTTCCTCGTCATGTTTGTCAGCAAAGCTAGCTCTTTCTTTAGATCATTAATCTCCGGGTCAGAATCAGACATATTCTTCTCTTCATCGGATGAGTCATCTTCAAAGGTAATTTTAGGAGCCTTATCTTTCTTCTTTTTCTCAGATGTAAGGAGAACAAGTGTGTCAACAATGTTCTTTCCTTTTGAAGAATTGACTTTTTCACGAATATCCTCAGAGAATTCACCTAGGCAGTCATAGAGGTTATGGATGGTCAGCTCATCTAGGTCTTTGTTTTGTCTGATTCGTTTAACTGTTTTCTTCCATTCGGGCTTCAGAGACCTTAGGAAGCGAAGGTTAACTTCCATATTGGTTTTGCGGATACTGATTTTCTTCATCTCGTTAAGGACCATTAGAAACCGTTGATATGTGTCCTCCAGCTCTTCATCAGGTCTGGCAGCAAAGGAGTCATAAGTGGTCAGGGTGTGTGCTCGTTTGGACTTAATTGCAACATCAGTGCCTTGCATAATTTGATGAATTTCATCCCACAAATCCTTAGCAGTGGTAAGGCTATCAATATTCATAAAAAAGTCATTGTGAATGGCTTGTAACAGGTAAGTGGCAGCAAGTAGATCAGCCTTTGCTCTCAGCTTCTCGGGTTCAGTGTAATCATCTTCAGATTTCAGTTCTTTACCTGCTGGTGTGGCAGGATTATTTGTGTCGACAGCTAGAACATCAACCCAAACTTCAAGTGGTCCTTTATTAAGAGAGTCAATAATATTCTTTCCGTTGTCTCGGTTTCGAATGAAATTGAGGAAACGGACTTTCCAGACAGCAAATTCTCCTCTCCTAAGCAGAGGAGGTCTTGAATCACTTCCAAGAGTGTAAGCTTTCATGACTGTTGTTTGATCTTAAGGCGAGAACTGTTCTGATAAAATTAAAGCTTCGGTACTGCTTTAAGAAGATCTCGGAAGAAGATTTAGGATGTCCGAATTTAGAAACTCGGATATTGAATTCGGTTGTCCGAAATTATAATTTCGGGTGAACTGTTTTCGCGTGTCCGAAATTGTGATTTCGGATATGCTAATTTCGGATGTCCGAGATTGTAATTTCGGAAAGGGGGATTTTGGGTTTCCGAATTTAGAAACTCGGATGCAATTTCGGATGACCTGATAATTTTAAGATTTCGGAGCAGCTAAAGATTTCGGATATGCGAAATCTTAAGGATTTCGGATATGCGAGATTATGGTAACTCAAATCTCACTGGGATACTTCTTCCGTAGCTTTCCAAGTTCCAGTTGCCTTCTAAAACAGTAAGTTTCCAAGAACAAATCTAACAATTAATCTGACCAAAAATTATGATTTTGATCAAATTAATTCCAGAAAAATTCAAATAATCTCAAGAACAGAATTGCGCCGAGGCTCTGATACCAATTGTGTGAGATATGCTCAGATACAACTGTCGAATAATCTACGAATATTGATAAGAATTTAAACAGTAGAAGAGAAATTCAACATCAACTTATACCGTGTATATATTATGATGATTCGATGAAGAACACTACATGGTACTCGAACAGGCTAGAGAGAGAATTCTAATCTGTTGGCTCTACAGAGAATAATATTCAGAATAGAATGTGTAGAGACTTCAAGAACAGATTCGACCATCCCTACCTGTATTTATAGGAGAGATGTTCGAACTGCCTAATACAATTAGGAAACAATATGGGTCGTGCGTGTGGGCTATGTAGAGCATTTAAATCAGGCCTAATTCTCTCTCAGCTAATCTAATTAAATACAAAGACTCATTAATTAAATTACAATTAATTTGAACACAATAAAATAATATTCTAACAGTTACCTTTGGTGGTAATGATAAAGAAGGGCAAACTAAAGGAAGAGGGAAGTTGATCAAGAACCAGATAATCATTGATGATGTCTCGTATGTCAAAGGCCTAAAATTCAACTTGCGGAGTGCTAGCCAGTTCTGTGACAAAGGCTACACTGTTGAATTCTCCAAAGAAGGCTGCTCTGTCAAGCATGAGACAACTATGGAAGTGGTTATGACAGCTACCAGGAAAAGAAACATATATGTTGTTGATTGGTCTACTGCAAAAGAAGGAATTTGGCTGATAGCCAAAGGAGATTCAAAACTTAGTTGGGAATGGCACAAGAAGCTGAATCACTTGAATTTCAAAACAATCAACAAACTAGCAAGGGATCACATTGTTGATGGTCTGCCCAACATTGTGTACAAGAAGGAGAACCTGTGCAGTGCATGCCAGAAAGGAAAGCAAGTGAAAAACTCCTTCAAACCCATTGCTAGAGATCTTTCTACAAGTCCTTTAAATCTGATCCACATGGATTTGTTTGGACCGGTTGAAACTCCAAGTGTTGGTGGCAAAAGATATATTTTAGTCATGGTGGATGACTATTCGAGATACCCTTGGACAATCTTTCTGAAGAAGAAAAATGAGACTCTACAGAAACTACCATCTCTGTTGAAGCTCCTACAGAATGAGCAGAATCAGAAAGTCAAGACTATCAGATCAGACAAGGGAACAGAGTTCGTCAACAAGGTCATAAAGGATTTCTGTGACCAGAATGGAACCATGCACCAACTCTCTGCTGCCAGAACTCCTCAACAAAATGGAGTTGCAGAAAGAATCTGGTCTACCTCTCAGATATTGGGCTGAAGCAATCAACACTGCATGCTATACTCAGAATCGGAGCATGATTCACAAGACCCATCAGAAGACCCCCAATGAGCTATGGAAAGGAAGAAAACCAAACATCAGCTACTTTCATGCATTTGGATGTAAATTCTATGTACTCAACAATGGAAAGGAACATCTAAAAGTGTTCCAAGAAAAAGCTGATGAATGCATGTTCTTAGGCTATTCAAGCACAAGCAAAGCCTATAGAATACTTAACAAAAGGACTCTACTTGTTGAAGAATCGATTCATGTCAAGTTTGATGATCTCAACTCTGTTGAGAGCATAATCGAGAACTTAGAGAAAGTGAATCTTGAAGAATCACCAGAAGTGGTTACACCAGAGATAGTCGCACCAGAGTTGGTCACCAACTCTGTCAACCAAATTCATCTCCAGAATCCTATTTTTGCAAGACAAAGATAGTGATGAAGACTCAGAAAATGAACAAGAATGACCTAGACAACCATTATGAGAACCTGATTTGACATGGTTAAGGGATCATCCTCCTAACCAAGTGATTGGTCAAATCAGAAGTGGTGTACAAACCAGATCTGCTACAACAAGAATAGAAGCAATGTGTGTCTGTTACATATCTTAAATGGAACCCATGACTGTAGAAGAAGCTCTAGCAGACTCAGACTGGATCAATGCAATGCAAGAAGAGCTCACTCAGTTTGAAAGGAACAAAGTGTGGGAACTTGTTCCTAGGCCAAAGCACCAGAATGTAATTGGAACCAAATGGGTATTCAAGAACAAAGCTGATAAAGATGGCAACATTGTAAGGAATAAAGCAAGGCTGGTAGCCAAGGGATACTGTCAAGAAGAAGGGATAGATTTTGATGAGACTTTTGCACCAGTTGCCACACTAGAAGCCATCAGAATATTCCTAGCCTATGCTGCCTTCAACAACATCAAGGTCTACCAGATGGATGTCAAAAGTGCGTTTCTGAATGGAGATCTTGAAGAAGAAGTTTATGTGGAACAACCACCAGGTTTTGTCATTCCTACTGAATCTTGTTGTGTCTACAAGCTTACAAAGGCCCTCTATGGTCTTAAGCAAGCTCCCAGAGCATGGTATGACACATTGTCCCTCTTCCTAGTGAACCATGGGTTTACTAAGGGAAAGGTTGACAAAACTCTATTTCAAATCTTTGTTGCTAATCATATGCTGTTAGTACAAATATATGTTGGCGATATTATATTTGGAAGTACAAATGCAGAATTATGCATGAAATTTTCACAAGTTATGCAGAGTCAGTTTGAAATGAGTATGATGGGAGAACTGAGCTACTTCCTAGGACTGCAAGTCAAACAAGTTCCAGAAGGAATCTTTATCAACCAAGGGAAGTACACCAGAGACCTAATCAAGAGGTTTGGAGTAGAAAGCAAATCCTCAGTGAAGATTCCCATGAACACTTCTCAAGGAATTGGACCAGATGATGAAGGCAAAGATGTTGATGCAACAACCTACAGAGGAATAATTGGATCTCTTCTGTATCTAACTGCAAGCAGACTAGATATATCATTCTCTGTTGGAATCTGTGCCAGATACCAATCAAAGCCCAAGGAGAGCCATTTAAGTGCTGCAAAGAGAATCAGCAGATACATCAAAGGAAATCCAAATGCAGGACTATGGTATCCCAAGGGAGGTAACTTTGAACTGATTGGTTACTCTGACTCAGACTTTGCAGGTTGCAGGTTAGACAGAAAGAGCACCTCTGGTCACTGCCAATTGCTAGGTAGGAGACTTGTCTCCTGGTTTAGCAAGAAGCAGAATTCAATCTCAACCAGTACAGCAGAAGCTGAGTGTATTGCTGCTGGAAGCTGTTGTGCCCAACTTCTGTGGATGAAGCAACAACTCAAGGATTATGGAATTCATGCAAAGGAGATCAAGCTGTTTTGTGACAACACCAGTGCCATTGCAATCACTCGGAACCCAGTGCTTCATTCCAGGACAAAGCAAATTGAGATCAGACATCATTTCATCAGAGATCATGTAGAAAAGAAGCATATCTGTATGGAGCATGTACTTACAGAAGATCAGCTAGCGGATATCCTGACCAAGCCTTTACCTGAGGCAAGGTTTAACAAGCTAAGGGAGGAACTGGGAAAGATGGACGATCTTCCTAGAGATGTATGAACCAGATTTACCATGGACCAGAACTGCTATATCTGGACCAGAGAACCTTCCATCAGAGTATCTATGTCTCTGATCACCAGAGTACATCTCATCAGAGAACCCCACCCTCTGATACAGAATCTCCTATCAGAAGTTCATCAGAACTGGTCGTGGACTTAGTTATTTTTCGAGGTACGGGCAAGACCTAATTACTTGAACAGGTCTTTTACCATATTACCCATGATTATTATTCCCTTAACGGAAACATTTTTCCGCCCGCATTTCTTTAAATGCTACCTCGAAACCACAAATAATCCCAAATGTCCACTAACCCAAAGCCTTTTATACCAACCTTCTTCAACCTAAACCGCTACTGCACTTCATCTCTCTAAAATTACTTTTGCCCTCAAGCTTTCAAACGCTCCCGGAACTCTCACTCTCCAGAATCCTTCAAGCCTATCACTCCCTGAAAATGAACTTCATCAACGTCAACGACCTTACTAAGGAGGAAGTGAAAACCCTCATCGCCAACATTGTTACGGGAATGAAGGTTGACATGTCAGCACTCCCTCTGCTGGTTGAGAACCAGAAAAGGATGACAAAAATCGTCCAGGGGATGAACGACTCACAACTGGCCAAAGTTGTTGCTCACCCCTACGAGCACTTTAGCACAAAAGATGTGGCTGAGTTCTACCTCAACGCCACTATCACCAGAACCGCCGTCCACTCAAAGGTGCAGGGAAAAAGTATCACCCTGACCTCAGACATATTGAATGAGTTCTTTGGGGTAGAATTAGATGCTCAAGATGAGGAAACCACCACTCTCATTGACCTGGAGTCTGTGGATGTTTCCATTGACGGATTTGTATAGACTTACTGTCTCCTTGAGGCCGCCGGACTGGACAAACTGTATATGAAGAAATTCCTTCTGAAGAAGGACTATGAGAAGCTTGTCAGCATATTGTACAGATGCTTATGGTGCAAGTCCAGTTCAACTGACGAAATGAATAAAGCCAATGCCAAAGCAATCTTTGCAGTGCATCATGGCATGAACATCAACTGGGGTGAGGTAATTTTTGGTTCTCTAACTGAGTTTATAAAAAAGAAGGACAAAGACACTGGCCTGTTCTCAACAAAGATGGGCCATGGTCTCCTCATCTCTGCCATCCTTACTGCTCAAGGAGTTCAACTCAGGGACCCTTCCCCAGTTGACCACTCCAAAACCATCTTCCTTACAGCCTCTCCTGAATTGAATATTGCTATCTCTGCTGAGCTAAAGAGGGAAGAAAGACTGGAGAAGGAAAGACAACAGCTGGTTGTGAAGCCTAAACCTGCTCCTAGGAAAATCATCAAGAGATCCACTCAGATGCCCTCTCAACCAGAACAGAAAAGGACTGAGAAGGAAATCAGAACCAAGAAGGTTCATGAAAAGAAGGCCACATCAGAGGAGGATGCACCAGAGGTGGTTGCATCAGCGTTGGCCTCTTCAAAGCCAATCAGAAAATCACCTCCTAAGAAGCAGAAGATGAAAAGGAGAAGGAAATTGGTTGTTCAGAGTGAGGACTCTGACAAATCTGGCCCTCAACCAATGAAGAAGAAGAAGAAGAAGAAAGAAAATTCACCTGCTAAGGGATCAGAAACTCAGGGGGAACCTGAACCAGATGCTCAACCCTCATCTGTCCCAGCAATGCCCATCATGGACTCACCGTCAGAACCTCAAGCAATCCCTGTTAGAATTCCAGAAACTGACTACAATGCTGCCCTTGATAGACAATTTGAAAGGGTTCTAGCATGGAGAAGATGGAGGATGGGGCCACTTCAACAGATCATACAGTACTTTGACTCCTATGAAGCAGAGGAAGCTGCAGTTCTTCACTGGGTAGGCACAGAAGATGTGTCTCAATGCTTTGACCTTGCATTTCTCATATCTGTCTTACTGAGAAAGAAGCAAAGATATCAAGGTAAAGCACCTCTGATATCATGTTCACCTGAGAAGCATGTGAAGGCCTTAGAAGAAGATGAAATGGCTGACTTTGAAGCCTGGCTGATAGAGAAGAAAAGGAAGAAATCTCTGATCAAATTTCGCCCAAGTGCACATAGAGAAGGAGAACCCTCCACTGCTAATGATCTTCCATTGGCCATGGAGAAGCTGATTAAAGAGTGGAAAGACTCACAGTTTGAGGAAACTGTCATGGAGGTAATTCCTAATTCCCCTTCTGTTCATAACTCCATAGAACTCCCTCCTCCCTCACCCAAATCTCTTCCACTTGTTATAATCTCTCCTGTCAACACTCCACCAAAATCTGCCTCTCCCCCTCATTCAACTTCTCAACACCCAAGCCAAATCTCCATCCCCACCCAAACAGAAAACCCCTTCCCCTCCACAGTCACCCAAACAACCTACCCCACAAAAGCCTAAATCTCCCTCACCTTGTAAACAAGCAACTCCTACCAGACACCGCTCACCTTCACCTCCACCACCTCCACCACCGCAACCCATTCCTCACCAGAGCTCCTCACATCAGAAAACCTCCCACCAGAGATCCCCCATTCATCAGAGCTCCCCTCACCAGAAAACCCCTACTCCTCATTGCTCACCCCCTCAACAGCAATCCAAGCCCATCTCCAGAGCTGCTAACCCACAAAGTTCCCCTTAACACTCTGTGGCATCCAAGCCAAAGAAAGAGCATATCATCAAGGTTCTTTCTTCAGAAGATGATAATGGTGGATTCCTTACATCATCTGTCGCTGCTGATCTTACTTCCAAGAGGAGGAAGGCACCTCCCAGAGATAACTCCCCTAAACCCACTAACACAAACCCTTCATTACCCAAGGGTAGAGGTTTGGAGATGCCAGGGTTTACACCTGTAGAGCCTCAGATTACATTCACTCAGTTTATTGCATCCGCTGAAGAATTTGGTGATCAGATGCTAGAAAATATGAATCACCTTATCCGCATTAATGACAAGCACTTTGAGCATCTGACCCACACCAACATCAACCTCAACCAGGGTTTACAGTAGATATCAGAGAAGGTTGACTCTCTGACAGAGACCCTGCATGCATTCATGAACTCCTCCAATAACAAGATTGATGCAGTATCCAAGGAAGTAGATGGAATCAACTCTGTCCTCTATTTCCACTCTTAATCTCTCAACGATCAGAACGAGAAACTTAAGGAGATCACTTAAGCCATAGAAATTCTACAATGGAATGATGATCAATCCTCAGAACGTTTTATGCAGATAGGGATTCTCTGGAAAGAGCACAAGGAACAAGCCTCTAATATTCTGAAGAATGACAAGGAGCGATACCAGAAGATGGTACTCCTTGAAGCCAGCACTCAGAGCATTCAATCAACAATGGAAAGACAACAGAGTTTGATTGAGGGACTCGCCTCTGTTACTCAGACGTTGCCTGAAGCCCTTGAGGAAATCAGAGATGCGCAAGCCTCAGAGTTCTCAAAAACTGAACTTCTCCTTGGCGATCTTGTTGATGCCAAAAAGGGGGAAGAGACCAGAGAAGAAGAAGGCCCAAGCACCAGAACCTTACCCTTCAGAAACTCTTCATCTGTTGATCCTGCTCCTTACTTTTAAGCTGCAAAGAAGAAGACCTTCTCTCCCACCTCCTAAGAGCTCCAGGAAGAAATCTTCAAGCTTCTCATTCAATGAATGGATGAAAAGTGGGATGTCAAGGCCAGACAGAGCTCAGTTCACTCAGATGAAGAAGCTCATGACTCCATTACAACAAGAGAACCTATTCATGGACAGTGATGGACTTGTCCAGATCAACCATGGTGGCTCTTTACAAGAAGCTGAAGTCTGGTGGCAAATGAAGGTCATTCCAGGAAAGAACATATCAGAAGCAGTGAGAAACTATTTGGACTGCAAGTTAGAACCTCACTGGGCAGAATGCCAGCATTCGAGGAATCTAGCCTCCATCAGAGCCAAAGTCAACGCAGAGCTCAAGAGAATTGATGAAGCTGATGCACAGGTAGGAGAAGAAGATTCTTAAATTCTTCTATCTCTTGTATTTGTATTCTCTGAATAATAAGATACCGACTCCGCCTCTACTTTGCATGGCATCTTCAATTATCTGTTCATACTTGCTTTCTGTGTTTATATTTGTTTCCTGCTCTGTTACCTTGTTCTTTATCATTTGTTATCTGATTGTACTGTACTCTTGCTATTCTCCTATGCTAAGTTGCCCACCAAGATTTTAATGAAAGTTTTAAACTTTAACCCTTTTATGGTGAAGGCACTTCTCTGGAAATAGTTAAAGGGTTTTGGCATCATCAAAAAGGGGGAAATTGTAAGGAATACATGTAATTAGATTTTGATGATGCTAGGTTAATTAGAATTTGAATGTACCTCTATAGAAATTTTGTATTAGAAATTTCTTTGTAAGTATTAGCATAGTCGACGTGCCAGAAACCCTCTTTGTCTTCTTGATCAGAACATCTACCAGAGTTGCTCCCAGAGTTGCTCTCCAGAGAAGCTACCAGAGTTGGGTACCAGAGTTGGCATCAGAGGCAGACATCAGAGTTCGGACCAGAAAGCCTCATCATACTTTTTGTTACTTAGCAGAATTCGAAGGCACTTTCCAACGGCCGTGAAACTAACGGGAAATTCCCTAACGGCTAGGAGCCATTCGACGGAAACATGGTACTGTACACGCATTAAATGCTCAATTAATGGTGTACGTACGAAGATATATTTAAAGCTGATGATTAACCATGCGGGTATCTTTTCGCCCCCAAAATAGCAAGTCGAAGGTCCAACCGGTCAAATCATTAGTACAAGCATTTAATGAAGCTGTCTTCTACACTCCAACGGGAAGACTGCTCCCAGTATATAAGATACACTTCGAAGAACTACAAAAAAAGAACTTCTGCTCTACACTTCAGCATACAAGCTTTCTTGAGATTCAAAAATTGATTCACTTCAACAAGAAAAGCTTACGTTGGAAAAATATCAACCTCTTATCCTCTTGTCCAACAAAGAGCAAAGTTCCTCCAGTTCTTCAACACTTCGAAAGCCTCACTTACACATCCTTTGTGAAGAAGCTACGTTGGAGAAATATGTTTTTACATCAAATACTTCATGAAAAAGAAGGGACGTCTCAAACTAACTGGAGTAAGTGAAGTGGAGATACTTCCAAGAGACTCAGTGAAACGAGACCAACCATCAGGAAGCAGGACTCCATCCCGGGTGGCAACTAGGCTTGAAGAAGACGAGGAGTGCTTCTTAAGTGCTAGGGACTAAGGCATTGTAACTGTTAACTTACAAGCTTAGTGGAACAGTGGACTAGAGGAACACGTTGTTCCTTGAACCACTATAAAAATCCCCGGTGTCACTTACTTTACGCATTTACTTTCTGCACTTTAGACTTTGACTGCATAACTCAAAAGGTTAGACTTTGTGTCCAGCAGATCTTCCTTGAGAGTTATCAGAAAGGCATTTGCCTTAGTGTTTTTCCTTAGGCTACCTGGACAGAAACCAATCCGCTGCCAGGTCTAGCTCTGCCATCAGAACATGACCTTCTCTGTCACCAGATTTCAGTCTTCTCTGATAAGTCAGTATTGACTTAGAGAAAAGTTTTTGAAAATCCTGAACAATCTATTCACCCCCCCTCTAGACTGTT
Organism: Cuscuta europaea; assembly: GCA_945859875.1. Lineage (NCBI taxonomy): Eukaryota > Viridiplantae > Streptophyta > Magnoliopsida > Solanales > Convolvulaceae > Cuscuta > Cuscuta europaea. The sequence continues at coordinate 15,888,406 of CAMAPE010000016.1, forward strand.
CCTAATATAAATGGGACCAACACTTAGGCATTATTAATCATTAATAATCCATAAAACACGTTTAATTACCTTAGGTAATCTCATGAAATTAACTCACTAATTATAAGCAATATAGCCAGTCATCCTCACCTTATGAAGTGCTGAAATAGTTGCCTTTGATAAGCCCTTCGATCAATCCTCGTTCTAAACCGATAAGAAGCTAAAAGTGGACTGCCTGGACAAAAGCTGGCCGGCTTTGGCAAAAGCCGGGCGATGTTCGTCTGTCTGCATCACGAACATCTTCTTCTTGGCGGTTTCCGGTGATTTTAACTCCTATCGATTCCATGATTCTTCTAGATTAAATACCAACACTTTTTATCATTTTTCTACACTTCTAAACGTGTAGATCTCATGGTTTAATCCTCCATATGATTTCTAAAAATCATACAAAATAAAACTAGTTAAAGAGCTATTTGAGTTCTTACCTTTCTTCTAGCTTAGCTTCTCTTGGGTTTTCTTCTTCCTAGCTTCCTCCAACTATGGATTGATGTTTGTGAAAGTCAACCTTAGAGCTCTCCCTCTTTCTCTTGTGGTTGTGCTTGTGCGTATGAGGCTAGAGCAAGGATGATAGGAATGATATCTCTCCTATCAATTAAGCCTCCAAATGACATGTGCATGGGTCATAGTGTGTAGGTTTTGTCCCTAGGAGGTTTCCTCCTTGACTTGTCCGCACCACCCATCCCCAATTTCCCCACTTCTAATTATTTAGAGTCTCAAAGGTGTGTAGGAAAAATCTTACTTAGGTGTAGAAAGTTCCTCCCAATTATTCCCGCTATTTTTGGCAGGTTGGGTCAAAATAGCATTCGGGTTGTCCATACATTTTCCCCAACTTCGGTTGGCATTTATTTGGGCTTCTATGATTATTGTGATGACCCAACTAATTATTTGGTAGCCCATTCTCAATATAATGGGTTCGATAAATAATTTAATTTATCACACATTAATTAAATATAAAATTCCCTTACACGAAATTAATCGCTAAAAATTCAAATACATACTGAATTTTAAATTCAAGTACATCCGGGTGCGGTGTCACACACCGAGCGTCTGCATTGAATGAAGAGGAGAGAACGATGTTCGCCCTGTGTCAGCGGAATGCACGCGTTCTGCCTCCCGTTTGTCCGCCAAGCGGCAGATGGTGTCTGCTATTTCCCTCAAGGCATTCGGGTCCCGTCGGACTTCTTGGGGAATCAAGTCAGTGAGCACCCCGAAATCCCCACGAGACCAGAGACTGCTGGACTGGGCCCCCGTCGCCTGGTTGCGGCTTCTCCTGCTATGGGCCAGTCGCGAAGAGAGGTCTTGAGAGTTTCCTGCATTGTTAGCTGCCATTTTACTTGTCTTTTGGTCAATCTTGGAATGAGTTTTTAGTGGAGAGCTTTGTTTGAAAGGAACTTTTTGACCAGTTTCCCACAAACAGCGCCAGTGTTGAGGTTTCGAGTGGAGGGTGAACAAGTAGATGGCGAACAAGCAGGGAAAATGGCCCAACAGAGTATTTATTCACTGGACTATTACAAGCCGAAGGACCGAACGTACAATACTAAGCTATATGCTGATACTAATGCTAGAGTGCTAGAGTGTTAAATTATGAACCCTTTACAGTAAAATAAATGCTACTATTTATACTGCCAACAGGTGGTTGGACATGTTGACATGGCAGGCTGTGGACGGCATGATCCCCAACCACCAGATCTTCTGCATTAAATGCGCTTCCCGCCAGAATCCTGGTTTCCCGCCCTTGGGTGGGGACGTTCGTCCCCAAGGGTTTGGCTGCTATCTCCTGCTGGAATCCCGATCTCCTGTCAATGGGAGAGGGGACGTTCGTCCCCATGCACTTGAGCTATCCTTGATATATTCTTGAGCCGCCCTAGGTACCCTATCGAGGGGTGGGGACGTTCGTCCCCGTGTACCTCATAGGGACCTTGGGCCTGGATGCCTGCTGACGGTGGAACACGTACGTCTCCTGGTCCTTGGGCCTTGGTACTGGCTGGTGATGGAGTGTCACACCCCGGACGTAGCCGGACACGTCAACAACCCGTCGTACAGTACGAATAGTCAACCGCAGTCCAACTCATCCATACTATACAAGGCGTCTTGAATACCATTCACACATAGTACATCCATAAACAAACATAATGTAAAACATTTATTTAAAGCAGCGGAAACATTTAATATAAGTGTTTATGTCACACCTTGGCAAACATGGGCATACAAGCCCTCAAATATTTATTCAAAAATAATATCCATGAACATTGTTATAATTGTTTTGAAACAGAAACGGAGGAAGCACGAACCACGTCTTCTCTCCTAGAATCTTCCCGAAGCCACAGACAATGGTAGCAAGCTCAGCTCCTACCTGAAATTGTGAGGTGGCCTCCCCCGTGAAGGGGATGTCAGTACTTGGAAGCATTTGACAAGTATAATGACAACTATACTAAGTATAATCAATGTTTCAATTTCAAAGACCCTCAATCTAGGGTGATATTATATTATAGGCCATAACCCTCGGTTACCCCTTTTATAAAATAATGTACTTACTTTATATAAAGTCAAGTAATCGGCCCGTGGGCACATATTCATTTAGAATTCACCATTTTAATTCCCCGTGACTACTAGTCACGCCAACCCCATAGGGTTCCCTCGAGTCCCGATTGTATAGCAAGGGCTCGGCCCAACTACATTTCTATACAACCCTTCAACTCAATTTAACACATTAAAATTGTATGGCAAGGGCTCGGCCCAACTACGTTTCCATACTAACCACAACTTCGTGGCAAGGGCTCGGCCCAACTACGTTTCCACGAAGATCACAAATACATGGCAAGGGCTCGGCCCAACTACATTTTCATGCAATCCTAGAGTCCGACTCTAATTCATTTTCATAGTCCAATTCTTAAGCAAATCTTATGCCTAGAATCAATCCACTTGGGTAGCCTTTAGGCTTACCCCTAACACCCCCTTGAGTTCATACAATTCAACCTTAAAGCATCTCTTAAGACTACTTAAGGCCAATCTATTCACAATCTCATCCCTTAGGATTAATTCCATTATATTATTCTCCCGACTAGTATTTTAATATGAGTAGGTTAGTCTTAGAACATATCAAGTTCTTAATTCAAATTGACATTTCTTTTCAATTGATTTTCCAATCCAAATATAATTTGATCCCAATATCAAAAATATCACTTTTATCCATTCATGAATTTCATACATGAAGTAAAAGTATATTTTATCACAATATTTACATAGTTAATTCCATTATCATGCCAATCCTTTCATGTCACATAATCATACACAATTTATTCTAAATTTGTATATCATGCTTCATTTACTCATAACAATAGTATTTTCATTTAAGCATTATTACTCATTAATAATCCATGAAAATCACTTTTAATACCTTAGGTAATCTTATGAAATTAACTCACTAATTATAAGCAATATAGTCAGCCATCCTCACCTTATGGAGTGCGGAAATAGTTGCTCTTGCTAAGCCCTTCGATAAATCCCCGTTCTAAATCGATAGAAAGATAAAACTGGACTGCCTGGACAAAAGCCGGGCGGCTTTCATCAAAGCCGGGCGGTGTTCGTCCCTCTGCAATTTCGAGCAGCTCCTTTTAAGTGGCGGTTTCCGGCGATTTCGACTCCTATCGATTCACCAACTATACTAAGTTAATTACCACCACTTTGTATCAATATTCTACACTTTTAAACGTGTAGAACTTGTGGTTTAATCCACCATATGATCTCTAAAAAAAATCATAACCCAAAGGACTAGTTAAAAGAATAATCATGGAGTTCTTACCTCGACTCAAGCTTCACTCCTCGGATTTTCTAGCCCTTTTCTTCCTCTGAGGTTGATGTTTGTAAGAGTTATCCTAGATCTCTCTCTCCCTCTTGTTTGGCCGAGTGGTTGCAAAGGATAGAGGAAATATCTCAATGCAATCAATCCCAAAAATGATAGAGGATGGGGTCATGGGTGTATTTTCTTCTGGGAGGCTTCCTCCTCTTTAGGTCCGCACAACCCATCTCCTCTTGTCCCCTTCCAGCTTCCAATTGATCAATTAGAGCACAAAAAACGTGGGGTGGCCCCCACTCGTGTGGGAGGTTATCCCATTATGCCTCGGTGTGTACAACCGGTCCCGAAAGTTGTATTTCTCGGACTGTTCAAGTTATATTTTATTTTATCGGGGCAAATAAAATATATCACACGTTCCTAATAGTTATAGGCCTTTAGAATAGATGTACATTCCCCAATATTAATTTGGGAGGCTCCGAAATTCATTTCGGGCTGTTATCCGCTAAGTTACCGATACCGGTAATTAGGCCTCGTTTGACCCACCGGTCAACTCCATGCCTTTCCTATGGCCCAAATAAAATATCCACCACCATATAGATGTCATCTAGACCAAGATGAATATAATATGTGGTTCTGGAATTATCGGGCGGTCCCCGTTCCCGCCGTGGGCCCCATATGCAATTTACTATTCACGTAAAAGAAATAATAAAATTTAACAATTACGTAAATTCATAAATCATCCTTCAAGGTTTATTACATAATTTACTAAAAGTAAACATGCTTGGGGACGGTGTCACAAGTTCACCCCCCCTTAACAAGAATTTCGTCCCTGAAATTCACAATGATTATTCAAACAGGAAAGCATAATGTTCCCTCATTAGGGCTTCAGTTTCCCAAGTTTACTCTTCAACTCGGTCACTTTTCCAAAGGATTTTAACCATTGGAACTTTCTTGCTCCTCAACTTCTTGACTTGCCTGTCAAGTATCTTCACCGGTTGCACGACATAAATCAAGTCTTCCCGTACTTCCACAGGTGGTTTCTCTAACACATGAGACGGATCCGGAATATACTTCTTAAGCATAGACACATGGAATACATTTATGTATTTTCTCCAATTCCGGAGTCAACTGTAATCGGTATGCTACGGCCCCAATTCTTTCAAGAATCACAAATGGCCCTATGTAGCGTGAGTTAAGTTTCCCTCGGCTCTGAAATCGGATGATTCCTTTCCAAGGTGAAACCTTCAAAAATACCTCCTCTCCAACCTTAAACTCTAAGGCTCTTTGGCGCTTATCGGCATAGCTCTTCTTTCCATCCTGTGTCGCCATAAGTCTCTCACGAATTATCTTCACCTTTGACTTGGTGATCTCCACCAGTTCCGTGCTCTCGAGTTTGGCCATGCCAACCTCATCCCAACACAAAGGTGTACGACATCTCCTCTCATACAATGCCTCGTATGGAGGCATGCCTATACTTGCCTGATAACTGTTGTTATAGGCAAACTCCACAAGTGCCAAATGGTTGTCCCAACTCCCTTGGAACTCCAATGCACAAGCTCTCAGCATATCCTCTAATATCTGTATAACCCGCTCGGATTGCCCATCCGTTTGTGGATGAAAAGATGTACTGAATTTGAACTTTGTCCCCATAGATTCTTGGAACTTCGGCCAAAATCGTGATGTGAATCGCGGATCTCTGTCGGATACAATGGTTATCGGAACCCCATGTAGCCTCACGATCTCATCCACATACAACTTGGCTAACCTCTCCAGTGCATAGGTGGTGTTGATAGGTAAAAAATGTGCACTCTTCGTAAGCCTATCAACCACAACCCATACAGCATCATAGTTTTTAACCGTCCATGGCAGTCCCACCACGAAATCCATAGTCACGTGTTCCCACTTCCATTCAGGAATGGAAAGTGGCTGTAATAACCCCGCTGGATGCTGATGTTCTGCCTTAACTTGCTGACAAGTAAGACACCTACTGATGTACTCGGCTATTTCCCTCTTCATACCAGACCACCAGTATCTTTCTTTCAAATCACGGTACATTTTCGTGCCTCCCGGATGCATGGCATACGCCGATGAATGAACCTCCTCTAAAATGGACTTTCGGAGCTCATCATCCGACGGTACACACACTCGGTCACGAAATAATAAGAGACCATCGTCTCTTTCCCTGAAATCCTCAACCGATCCTGCTAGCATGCGTCCACGGACCTTCATGAGCTCTTCGTCAGTTTCTTGACCCTTCTTGATTTCATCAAGTAATGTAGGTCTCACCTCGAATCTAGCTAACAAGGCACCATCGCTAGATACCTCCAATTGGGCTCTCAATGCCCTCAAACTAGTCAACAATGCCCCAGACGAACTCTTTCGGCTCAAGGCATCCGCTACCACGTTGGCTTTACCGGGTTGGTACTCGATAACTAGATGGTAGTCTTTTATCAACTCCATCCACCGTCTCTGTCTCATGTTTAACTCTTTCTGAGTAAACACGTACTTCAGGCTTTTGTGGTCAGTGTATATATGACATGTTTCCCCGTAGAGATAATGTCTCCAAATCTTCAATGCAAATACCACTGCCCCCAGCTCTAAGCCATGAGTAGGATAATTTACCTCATGCTTCTTCAACTGTCATGAAGCATAGGCAATCACCCTCCCATTCTGCATCAAGACAGATCCATGCCCTTGGATGCTCGTGTCGCTATAGACATCGTACTCCATACTCTTTTTGGGTAATGCAAGTACCGATGCCTCGGTCAATCTTTTCTTCAATTCAAGGAATCCCTTCTCACATTGATCATTCCATACAAACTTAGCACCCTTTCGAGTGAGCTTCGTCAATGGTGATGCCAAAACTGAGAATTTCTCCACGAATTTTCTATAGTATCCTGCCAATCCAAGGAAACTACGTATTTCCTTGACGTTCTTTGGCCTCTCCCATTCGGTAATGGCTTCAATCTTCTTGTTATCAACTGTTATCCCTGATCCCGAAACTACATGCCCGAGAAAGCCAATCTCCCTTAGCCAAAATTCACATTTGGAAAACTTGGCATAGAGTTGCTTCTCCCGTAGCGTCTCAAGAACAAGTACCAAGTGCTCCTCATGCTCTTCTTCACTCTTTGAGTAAATCAAGATGTCATCTATGAACACAATCACAAACCGGTCCAAGTATTTATGAAATACTCGGTTCATCAAGTCCATAAATGCCGCCGGGGCGTTGGTTAGCCAGAACGACATAACTAGGAACTCGAAATGACCATACCTTGTGCGGAATGCACTCTTCGGTATGTCATCCTCCTTTATCTTCAGTTGGTGGTACCCCGACCTCAAGTCAATCTTCGAAAACATCGTCGCTCCTCGGAGCTGATCAAACAAGTCATCAATCCTAGGCAAGGGATATGTATTCTTGATTGTGACCTTGTTCAATCGACGATAGTCAATGCACATTTGAAGTGTTCCATCTTTCTTTTTCACGAAAAGGACTGGTGCTCCCCATGGGGAGTGGCTCGGCCTTATGAAACCGTTATCCAAAAGCTCTTGCAATTGGGTCTTCAACTCGTTAAGTTCTGCAGGTGCCATCCTGTATGACGGTATAGAGATTGGTTTGGTGCCGGGCTTGTTGGGCCCGGATCTGTCAAGCGAATCGGCCCATTACATTAGAATTGAGTTTACTGGACGGATCGGCCCACGTGACCTTAAGGAGTCCACAGAATCCGGCTTGGTCAAATGACATGACGAAGTGGATAAGAGCGCCTAAGAAGTTGAGGAGAAAATGGAGGAACAGATCCCGATTTAGTAGGGGAAGGCTACCATTTCGCCGGGTAGTTCGTCCGCATGGGGGAAAGAGTTGGAAATTCTATTTTAAATAGACTGGTAGTAGAAGAGAGAGAGCACTCACTTAACAATCTATGCACTTGTAATACCATTTTCTCGAATCATACATCCAGATTAATATACTTTCATTCATTAGCTTTCGGTTCTTATATTGTGTTTCTTGTACGATCCCTACATACATATAATTTTAGATTGGTTTAATTCTTGCTTAAACAATTTGGCGCCCACCGTGGGGCATTGTGCAAGGAAAGATCATCAACCATGACCGGAAGCAGCCCTTTGTTAGAGGAAATCCACGCTCAAATGGAGGCAGTTCGAACGGAGTTTCGCCGGGAATTGGCGGAAAGAATGGCACACCTCCAACGGGAGAACGATCTATTACGATCCCAAGTTCAGTCAGCAGTCTCAATCGCATCCAACTCTAGGGGCAATCGAAGGAACGATCTCATGCCCATAATCACGAGGCTAGATTTGGAATCCGTTCCGACGGCAACGGACACGCCCACCATAGCTTCCGAGCCCATATCTCTCACGTTGGGCCTCTCACCGGCCGGGGAATCACAAACCACCGTCATCTCTCAGGTGATACCGTACACGCCTCTCATCCCTGAAACGACCCCTATCCCGAGCATTCCGACCTGTTTCTTCCCAGAGTCGTTGCGCCTAGGATCAAGAAGGATGGGGTTGCAGGCAGCCACTCAAAGCCTACCCATGACGTCAGGCGTGCCATCCCCGACGGAGCCATATGTCACTCATTACCAAAGCAGAACCCGTGACGAACCCGGACCGTCTGGTCTCATGCAGGGAGGGACCCGGAGTATATTCGACGAATTGCCACCTGTATTTCAGGCACAACGGCATCATGGACCAACCGCGTCAGCAGGGCAGAATCGTGGAGGACGTCGCCCAGAGGTCATAATCATTCCGTCGCCAACCCGTCCCGAAGCAGCCCCGATGGCAGGATTGACAGTCTCGGCGCCGGAATCCACTCAGCCAGTCCAGGTGGATCCGATAGCAAGGATTATGGAGCAACTCCGACAGATGCTGGATAAGATCAATGGATTGCCCGGAGTACCCCTTCCGTTGGATCGGGCCTCAAAGACATGTTATGCGGACTCGCCCTTCAGCAGACAGATTACAGATGTCGAAGTGCCACGCAAATTCAACGTTCCCTCCATGAAAATGTTCGACGGCACATCTGATCCGGTGGAACATGTCGCCCAATACAAACAGCGAATGCTTGCAGTATCACTCCGACCGGATCAAAGGGAAGCATGCATGTGTCGCGGCTTCGGGGCAACATTAGCCGGCCCAGCGCTCAAATGGTTTGTCAATCTGCCTAATGAGGGTATCGAGTCATTTGCAGAATTGGTCGATTCGTTCAATCATCAGTTCGCGAGTAGTCGAATACTTGAAAAACAGACTAGCGACCTCTACAGAATCATACAGCGACGTGGCGAATCGTTACGGGATTACCTACACCGTTTTAACAAAGAAAAAGTTTCCATTCCACGGTGCGATATACCAACAACAGTTGAAGCGTTTCGGAGAGGCCTATCCGACGACTCAGAATTGTACCGGGAATTGACGAAATACCCGTGTAGAACCTTTGAAGACGTCCAGGCTAAAACCTTGGCCTTCATCAGGCTGGAAGAAGATCAGCAGACGCGACATCGGCATGATGCGTATGACGGAGGACAGCGTAAATCAAGCACGTCCAAAAAACACGATTACAGGACCGGAAAACCCTATGTCAGAACCGAGGATAGATCGGTCTCGTCGATAGTAAATTGGCTCGATGATCCAGATTTACCACCTGTCATCGATGACTATTGTTTCAATGTTGCCACTCCGGGCCTCATTCACTCTCTGGAAAAATTAGGGGAAAAGGTCAGATGGCCTCGAAGAACAGACAAACCAGCAGGCCGTCGAGATCCAAGTAAACGATGTGATTTCCACGGCGATATCGGACACAACACGGAAGATTGCGTCGCATTAAGGAAGGAGGTGGCCTATTTGCTGAAAAACGGTTATCTGACGGAGATCATGTCTGAACGCACCAAATCACTGCTAGGACGGAATGACAAAGCGTCACCGAATGAGTCTAGGCCGCCTTCACCCTCTGCGCCATGTAAGGTAATCAACTTTATTAATGGTGGATCTGATTTATGTGGACTAACATACTCTGCAGCAAAAAGACACGCCCGGGACTACACCCGAGACAAGTCGTTGCAGGTTTATAGGATCGGAAAACGTCAAGAGGAATGGAGGAATGCATCAATCACGTTTGACGAAACGGACATTTATGATCCGATACAATCTCATCACGATACATTGGTGGTCTCCCTTAGAGTGGCAAACTACGAAGTCAAACGAATCCTCATGGACAACGGAAGCACCGCGAATATTACCACCATAAAAACGTTGGAAGAATTGGGGGCCAAGGAGGAAGATATAACAGGTTCCGGGTCAAGCTTAGTCGGATTCAATGGGGAGCCAAGCAGAACCATAGGTAATATTTCTTTACCTGTATATACCCATGGTCTAAACATGCAGGTCAAATTCGACGTGGTCGAAAGCATACCAGCGTACAACATGATCCTGGGAACTCCCTGGTTGCATCAAATGGGAGCAATTCCATCGACTTATCATCAAATAATCAAGTTCCCAACACCGTGGGGAGTACAAAGCATCAAGGGGGATCGACAGTCAGCCAAGTCTTGCTACCAAACAGCGATGAAGCCAACTGCGGACCAAACTGCCTCCAGGACCGCATAGCAATTAAAGGGTGGCCCCGCTCTGGTGGAAGATGACGACAAAACAGAAGAAGTTGCCATCGACCCAGAACATCCAGAAAGGGTCATCCGCATCGGGAAGGACATACCAAAGCACCTCAAAGACGAACTGATAAACTTCCTCAAAGAACATAAGGACGTGTTTGCATGGAGCCACGACGACATGACAGGTATTGATCCTAATATCATAACTCACATGTTAAACGCCAGCCCGTTACACAAACCCGTCAGACAAAAAAGAAGACGCTTTGCAAAAGAAAGGAACGCCGTTATAAACCAGGAAGTTGACACGCTGCTCCGAACCGGCAAGGTAAAGGAGGTAAAGTATCCCGATTGGTTAGCTAATGTTGTCGTTGTTCAGAAAAAGAAAGGGCAGGAAGAAGGCAAGCCAGTCAAATGGAGAGTCTGTGTGGACTTCACTGATCTGAACAAAGCGTGTCCCAAGGATTCATTTCCAATGCCACACATTGACGCTTTGGCTGACGCTACGGCCGGGCACGAAATATTATCCTTCATGGACGCATTCAGTGGATACCATCAAATACAGCTTCACCCTGATGACCAAGAGAGCACAGCCTTCATCACTGAAACAGGTACATATTGTTATATTGTTATGCCTTTTGGACTAAAAAATGCAGGCGCGACGTTTCAGAGACTAGTCACCTTAATGTTCAAAGATCTAATGGGGGACACTATGGAAGTTTACATCGACGACATGATCGTCAAATCAAAGAAAAAAGAGGATCATATCTATCATCTGACGGAACCCTTCAGAAGACTGAAAAAGTACAATCTGAAGATCAATCCAGCGAAATGTACTTTCGGAGTGACGTCAGGAGAATTTTTAGGATATATCGTCAGTGAACGAGGAATAGAGGCGAGCCCGGAACAAATACGAGCAATTATTGACATTGAACCTCCAAAATCCGTCAAAGATATCCAGAGGTTGACAGGACGAATTGCGGCTTTGAATCGTTTCATTTCAAAATCGTCAGACAGGTGCCATTTGTTTTATGACGTCTTGAGAAAAAACAAAAAATTCGAGTGGACAGATCGACACGAACAGGCGCTTCAACAATTAAAAGAATATATGATGTCACCACCATTGCTCGCAAAGCCTAAAAATGACGAAGAGCTACAACTCTATCTGGCCGTTTCAGAGCACGCCGTCAGCGCAGTACTGACAAAAGAGGAGCAGGGGAAGCAAACTCCAGTCTATTACGTAAGTAAATCCCTAAATGGACCGGAATCCAGGTATGCTTTACTTGAGAAATTAGTTTTAGCTTTGATCGTTGCTTCGATTAAATTACGTCCTTATTTTGAATCACATACCATTTGTGTTAGAACTAACTATCCCATGAAGTCAATCATGAGGAAACCGGAATTGACAGGTCGCATGGCTAAATGGTCGATTCAACTTGGAGCCTATGACATAAGATTCGAACCGAGGACAGCCTTGAAATCACAGTCACTTGCAGATTTTGTAGCAGACTTCAGTCCAAAGCTCCAAGAGGAAGCAGAAAAAGAGATTTGCACTCTGATCGATGGATTCCCAAAGCAAAAATGGACATTGCACACTGACGGAGCGTCAAACCAAAACGGCGCAGGTCTGGGCGTGATACTGAAGTCACCACAGGGGGACACCATGCTCAAAGCAGTACACTGTGATTTCACCGCTACGAACAACGAGGCAGAATACGAGGCGCTAATCGTCGGACTCACATTGGCAAGGGACTTGGGCGTCAAAATCTTGGAGGTAAAATGTGATTCTTTACTGATAATCAATCAAACTAACGGTGTGTATGCAGCAAAGGACCCCAAGATGACATCTTTTTTGCAAATTGTCCGAGAATTGATAGCGGCATTCGACGAAATAACCCTTGAACAAATCCCACGAGAAGAAAACACACAAGCTGACGCTCTGGCCGCCGTCGGATCATGTCTAGGGGCAGAAATCAATCGCAACATCCCCTATGTGCACTTGATGAGCCCGACAATTTACAGATCAGAGGTTGCCTCTACCATTAAGACCCCGGCACAAGACGACTGGACACAACAATACGTAGCGTACTTAAAGTACAATACTCTCCCAAAGGACAGAAAAGAGGCCAAAGCTTTCCTATCCAAGGCAAGTAAGTTCTTACTGATTGATGATGTGCTATTTAAAAGATCTGTCGCAGGTCCACTCCAAAGATGTCTGGCACCGCAAGAAGCCGCCAAGGCATTGAAAAATCTTCATGAGGGGGAATGCGGCAATCACGCAGCAGGACGAAGTCTGTCTAACAAAGCCCTTAGATTCGGTTATTACTGGCCGACCATGAGAGAAGATGCGACCACATTCACCCAAAGATGCAAGCCCTGTCAGATGCATGGACCAATTCGTCATCAGCCCTCCGAGACGCTTCATCCAGTTCTATCACCATGGCCCTTTATGAAGTGGGGGATGGATATTGTAGGAAAATTGCCAGAGGCACCGGGGCAGAAAGTATATATGCTAGCAATGACGGATTACTTTTCAAAATGGGTGGAGGCTGAGCCTTTTCGGCAGATACGAGATGACCAGGTGATTTCGTTTATTAAGAGAAATATCCTTTGCAGATTCGGCGTTCCTTCAGAAATCGTTTGTGACAACGGATCTCAGTTCATAAGCGCTAAAACCAGACGCTTTTGCGAGAAATACAATATCAAATTGGAAACGTCGACACCTAGGTACCCGCAGTCTAATGGGCAGGCCGAGTCTAGCAACAAAATTATCATTGCCAACTTAAAGAAGAGGCTTGAAAAGGCGCAAGGCCGATGGGCTGACGAATTGCCCTTGATACTCTGGGCAGACAGGACGACTCCGAAAAATGCAACCGGACAAACCCCATTCTCACTGGTGCATGGCTGCGAAGCGGTCATTCCTGCCGAGATTGAAATACCTTCTTCGAGGTATGGACTCATGACTGAGGATTTGAACAGAGTGGAGTTGGTGCACGACTTGGATACCATTGACGAGATCCGTGAATGAGCCAAGGTCCGTTTGCAGACATATCAACAAATGGTGGCAAAAAGCTATAATAAAAATGTTCGGGCAAAGGTGTTTCAGAAGGGAGATTGGGTCTTGAGGAGAGCATTTGGCAATGAAGCAGCCGGAAAATTCAGTCCTAATTGGGAAGGACCTTACAGAATCATTGACGTCATCGGTCAGGGGGCATACTGCCTGGAGTCAATCGATGGTAAACAAGTCCCTCGAAGTTGGAATGCGGTACATTTAAAGCGTTTTCACTTTTAACAAAAGTTTCTTTTGTTTTTTGCATTTCTGTCCCTATTACTAAATAACTAACTTGGCCGCCCGGAGGGCCGTTGGCTTAAGGCCAGCGACCGACCCTGACGATAATTATAAATGCAGGAAGGCACACAAAAATGGCCAAGTCGCAGGTAATTAGTCACAGTTCATATAATACAGTAAATACAATTCATCATTCACTAACTTGACCGTCGGAGGGCCGTTGGCCCCAAACCAACGGCCGATCCCAACGGAACGGTATCATCGCAGGACTATGACATGTTAAGATCAAAATACCAGGTGACCGAGTACCAGAACAACAGATAGAACATCAGATCTGCTCATGACAAAAAACATCAACATACAGGGGACATGAGGCTCATTATGGAGAAACCATGAATGAAGTTCCATGAAACCGAATAAAGTTTTGGCCAAAACACAAAACACCAAACACAAAACACATATATGTTCCTCTACGCACACGGGGCAGGTTACATACGAAAACGACATATATAACAACACACACGTCAACATAAACGTCAATCAGGTGACCAAACGGAGTAGCAACGGAATCACCAAACAACATGGATTTGGCTTGGATAAACCACCAAGCACAATATCCATAAATCCACAGGAAAATATTAAAACCATGATGCAGGGGCAGTAATAGCAGAGTGAGTCTTGGAAGCAAAAGCAAATGTTTAAAGATGAGAAAGTAAAGGGGAAGGGGTGCAGTTAGCTATCTCGGGAGCGTCTGGAATCAGCCTCGTTATCAGACTGACCAACGTCAAAACCGTCTTCTCCAATCGGGGGATCCATCTCGTCTTGAAGCTTTGACCAGGTAGCAACGTTCTGTTCCGCAGTCCAGTTTGACATCTCGCCTGCGAGGAATGAAGTCATCAGTTCACCTCTGGTTTTCCAAGCATAAAAACAGGCCGCGTCAGTAACCTCTTGTTTCTTTTTCCTCCCATACGCTTCCAACGACTTAATACGGGTTTTTAAAGTTGAGATTTGAGTTGTTAAAATCGAACTATCGCTACGGAGACTTTGGATCGTTCGAGCATCAACATCAGCACGAGCGTGAAAACTTTTCTCTTTTCTTCTTAATTCGTCCACAGCCTTTTCTAGCAGAACCAACCTTTCTGCAGCAACAAGGCTAGCTTGGACACTCTGCCAGGTTAAAACAAATTTCTCTCAAGAAGGATTAAATTTCTACAGGTACCAAGCACTTATAAAACGACGAGATACCTGGAAAGCAAAAGCCGAGGAAGCCAATACCAGGCCAGCTGAGGACACATCCTTGAATACAACGGACGAGGAGGAAAGCAGGACTTGAGGCATTTCACTTCCCATCACAAGAGCATCCTTCAAACAACAAAAGTCACGAGAGAAAGAAGCGTTCATCTTCCCACCAGAGTCAGGATTGGTGGTGACACTCACTGGACGAGGAGGAGCAGATTTCATCTCTGTGTTAGGGCATTGTGAAGTTTTGGAACAACCAGAGGCCAACTTGGATGGGATTTTCTTCTTTCTCGAAACCATGTTAAGAAGATCGTAATCAGAAGGTATCGGCCTTGTGTTAGACGAAGAAACAGCTGCGGCAAAGGAAAATACATAAACATTCTAAATAAAGCAACATTTGACGAATAATTGAGATAGCTGAAACCAGTACCAGCGTGTTGTGCAGAACGTTTTGCTGGAAGAGAACAGGAATCCTGACCACCGGGAAACACCATCTGAAGAGGAACGAAAGCACTTGCATTTTCACCTCCACCCCTCGAGGTTTCTGATTCATGGTCTGAATCATCTACAGAGACCGCGCGTGAATCTTGGGCATCGTCAAGGACGTTCTGAATTTTACGGCGAGAGCGCCTTAATCCAACGGACCGAGAATGGTCAGGAGTGGGAGACATACCTTCATTATCAACCACTAGATTCCCAAAAGTCCGTTCGGCAGTAGTTAAAGATAAAATTTTGACAGTCCTTCCTTCAGAGTCTGGACCATAGCTCAAGGGGATAGTCTTCCTATCTATAAAAAAAAAACAACAACAGTGAAAACGGTAGTTTTGACGTATTGCAGACCAGCCGTATAACAATTAAATACATTTGAAATTCATATGTAAAACAAGGAGTTGTCAAGATACCTTTGTGTAAACTCTCTTCAAGAAAGGCGCCCTCAGAACTTAGGGAATCTTTTTGCACAAAGAAGAACTGGCTCATCCAGCCACGATCATTAGCTTTGTCCGCCCTCAATATCAGCGCCTCGCGAGCATCTTTGACGGCCAGGGTAAACCGACCAGCTCCAGAAGAACGAAGATCATAGGTAAAACCCAGATCTTCGAAGGAGAAGGGGATGCTGTGCTTTTCGCTTAATACTTCTAAACCACGCAGAACCCTCCAAACTTGTGGCATTACTTGGGAAGGAGAAACCTTGACAAAGGCTAAGAAATCTCTAACTAAGGAAGAGAAAGGGAATTTCATACCAATCCTGAAGGGATACATGAAGAAGTTGACCCAACCATCACAATGCCAATCAACCCGTTCGTTAGCGGCCGGAAACCGGATGGATGCATGCGCTGGAAATCCGGAACCATTCTTGATGGCTTCGATATGATTCTCCGAGAGTTTAGCCTGTTTCGCATTCTTCGGGTCAAGGATGTGTTGAGGGATGAACTGTTGAGACGCCATAGATTCTCACGATGGATCTCTGCAAGAATCAAGCGAAAGGTATTTCGCAAAAGAAGAGTTATGGCTGAAAAGAGACTACTCTGACAGTGTGTTGGTTACTCGAGGAAGGAGGCTGACGGTTTTGTCCATTTCGAGGTAGCGTCAAAACGTTTAAAATTCAAAGAAGTAATCGACCGGTTGGATTAAATTGGTAACGATTACTACTTCAAATTTTAGGGGCAATTGTTGGGCCCGGAACTGTCAAGCAAATCGGCCCATTACATTAGATTTGAGTTTACTGGACGGATCGGCCCACGTGACCTTAAGGAGTCCACAGAATCCGGCTTGGTCAAATGACATGACGAAGTGGATAAGAGCGCCTAAGAAGTTGAGGAGAAAATGGAGGAACAGATCCCGATTTAGTAGGGGAAGGCTACCATTTCGCCGGGTAGTTCGTCCGCATGGGGGAAAGAGTTGGAAATTCTATTTTAAATAGACTGGTAGTAGAAGAGAGAGAGCACTCACTTAACAATCTATGCACTTGTAATACCATTTTCTCGAATCATACATCCAGATTAATATACTTTCATTCATTAGCTTTCGGTTCTTATATTGTGTTTCTTGTACGATCCCTACATACATATAATTTTAGATTGGTTTAATTCTTGCTTAAACAGGGCTCAACCTCGATCACGAATTCAATCTCCCTATCGGGTGGAAGTCCCGGTAAGTCCTTTGGAAAGACATCTGGATACTTGCACACTACTCTTACATTATTGATGTCTATCTCTTCTTTGGTCTTGTCCACCACGTACGCTAGATATGCGTGGCATCCCTTTCTAATCATATTCCTCGCTCTCACGGCAGATATGATACAACTATTTGATTTGCCTCTATCTCCTTCAAAGCGTAAGGTAAGCCCCTCACCGCTTTCAAGTTCAAGAACCTTTGTGTAGCAATCGACCCTAGCATGATGTTTCTCAATCCAATCCATTCCAAGGATCGCGTCGAACTCGATCATACTCAGCGGTACGAAGTCACACGTCAGGGTTTGGCCCTCCACCTCCACCTCACACGATGGATAATGGCTATCTCTTTCGATATCATCCCCTAGAGGCGTGGATACCAATAGGGTTTGAGTCATCGGTACAAGTGGTCCGTTGAATCCGCTGGCGAACGCCTCACTCACAAATGATCGTTGCGCCCCGGTATCAACAAGGATCTGTGCGTCTCTCCCATTTATCTTTAGTGCTCCTACATTCATAAGTAATGTAAGACACACCTTCTAAGTAATAGACTCGTTTCTTCGGTCATAGAGTGCACTAACTACGGTTTAGATGATAGTCGTTTAACGCCCCATCACAACCCGCTCGGTTCTCACCCTCGAAAACCGACCTTGTGCATTAACAGGGGAAAGCCGGTCGCTTTTCACGAAAGCCGGCCAGTTTTCGCTCACTTCGGAACTTGTCGCTACGTAAGCCGGCCGGTTTCTACGAAAGCCGGCCGGGTTTCGGCTGCGAGAAAATTGTACGTTAATTAATTACGAAAGCTGGCCGGTTTCCACGAAAGCCGGCCAGTTTTCTTCGCTGTCGTTTTATTCACAAAATAAATTTCAAAAGCCGGCCGTTTTCTACGAAACCCAGCCGGGTTTCAGCAGTGCAGGAATTCCCAGGCCCAACGAACGCCGGGCGGCTTTCATAGAAGCCGGCCGGGTCTTGGCGCCGCAGTTTATCCCGGATTATATATTACAAATGCCGGCCGGTTTCTGTGAAAGCCGGCCGGTTTTCATCTGCGAGAAAAATTTGATATTTAATATTTACGAAAGCCGGCCGGTCTTTGGTGAAAGCCAGCCGGTATTCGTTGCCGTAGAATTTTTATATTAAATCCAGACGAAAGTCGGGCGACTTTTGTCCATGCTGGGCGGCATTCGCCTAGGGCGAGGATTCTCCTCCCCTTTTTTCTCTCCAAACCCGACCAAACTCGTCAGGGTTATAAATTTACAAGTTCAACACTCCTATTGCTTACAATAGATTAAAACGTGAGTTTAAGGAATTACCCGCAACGGAGTCCGGGTTAGCACGTGCGTCCGCCTCCGTCATCGCATAGACCCTAGCTTGGGTCTTGACTTGGTTCACGGATGGCGCGTTGTTTGTACTTGGCCCGCCATGCCCCGTAATCCCATGAGGTGCTCCTGTCCGGTTCCTATTTGCCGTAGTCCCGCTACTAGGTCCTGCACCCATGGCTCGCCCATGTTGTGGGCAATTGCTCCTCAAGTGTCCCGCCTCCCCGCATTGATAGCATCTCGGGGGATCACGACACTTCCCTGCGTGGTTCCTTTTGCAGTTATTGCACCTTATAATGATCGAGCCTTGCGACCTCGAGCCTTGCCCTCCTGGGCCTTGATTCCCCCGTGATGGTGGTGCAGGTGTCCTAAAAGACCCACCTCCCCCGTGGTTCCCCTTTTTGCAAGAACCCTGAGGGCCGATGTTCTCCCATTTTCTCTTCTTCGCCTCCTCGGCGTTTTTCAGCTTTTTTTCCTCCCATTCTTTCTCTCCTTTCAGGCCTTGCTACACCACTTGACTAAACGTCATGTTAGGCAATTGTGTTGCCCGCTCACGCACGTCTAAGTCCAAGGATTCCCAAAAGTGATTCACTATCCGGTTCTCATCACAAGCATACTCCGGTATGAACTCCGCGAGCTCTCTGAACTTGTGCTCAAGTTGCCTCACGGTATACTTGCCTCCTTGGGTCAAGTTGGTGTATTCCCTCCTCTTCAAGTTCACCTTGAAGTCGGAGTAGTATTGGTTGAAGAATTCCTACCGGAAATTCTCCCAAGTGACATTCTCGCCATACTTCCCCTTGACTTCGTCCCACCATGTGGACGACATCCCTTCTAGCAACCTCGTTGCTACTCTCATCTTCATGTTTGGCGGCAGCTGCATATCAAGAGCCGCCTCATTGAATCTTTTAATCCACTCCGCCGCAACGGAGATATCTCCCGTTCCATCGAACGGCTTGCACCCCAAATCTCTCGCTTCTTTGAGGTACTTCGAGATCCTTATTATTGGGACCTCGGCACCCCGATCTACTCGGGACTCTACATGTCCCCTAGAACCCACATGGCTTCCTCTTCTTGAAGCCCCTCCCAAAGCACGCCTTGCACGACGCCTTTGGCGATCTTGCTGATATTGACGGAGTAGTTCCTCCATCCTTTCTAGAGCATCATCATCGTCGCTCTCCTCATCATTGTCATCATCATACTCCCCATCATATGGGGTCTCAACCGGCTCAGTTTCTGGTTGATACGTTGAATCCTCCTCGGACTCATAAGACTCATTCACTGTTTCAACATGACCGTCGCTCACGGTCTGATCTTTGCCCCCACGGCCTTGTCCCCTGGACACTCTAGAAGCCCCCCTACTGCCTTGCACAGACCCTCCCGGTGCTCGGCCAGTCGGGTTCCTTCTAGTTACTTTCCCGGTACGTTCCATTTCTGAAAGAAATTTAGAATGTGTCATTAGACTCGTATCAAATGTCAATTGACGGATAGGCACTTAAAGACATTATTTGGCTCAAATCACCGCCATACCAATTGTTAAGGGTACCATCTTAACAATTAGAGACATTGCAACTCAAGTACCAAAAGTTCCATAAGTACAAAACTTTCTATGCTCATGGTTTTCCAATTCATTTTTTCAAAAAGAATTTTGGAACTTCATTATGATGTTTACGGACTAAGGCTCTGATACCAATTAAATTGTCACGCCCCGGACCTAGCCGGACACGTCAACAACCCGCCGTACAGTACGAATAGTCAACCGCAGTCAAACTCACCCATACTATACAAGGCGTTTTGAATATCATTCACACATAGTACATCCATAAACAAACATAATGTAAAACATTTATTTAAAGCAGCGGAAACATTTAATATAAGTGTTTATGCCACACCTTGGCAAACATGGGCATATAAGCCCCCAAATAATTATTCAAAAATAATATCCATGAGCATTGTTATAATTGTTTTGAAACAGAAACGGAGGAAGCACGAACCACATCTTCTCTCCTAGAATCTTCCCGAAGCCACGGGCAATGGTAGCAAGTCAGCTCCTACCTGAAACTGTGAGGTGGCCTCCCCCGTGAAGGGGAGGTCAGTACTTGGAAGCATTTGACAAGTACAATGACAACTATACTAAGTATAATCAATGTTTCAATTTAAAAGACCCTCAATCTAGGGTGATATTATATTATAGGCCATAAACCTCGGTTACCCCTTTTATAAAATAATGTACTTACTTTATATAAAGTCAAGTAATCGGCCCGTGGGCACATATTCATTTAGAATTCACCATTTTAATTCCCCGTGACTACTAGTCACGCCAACCCGATAGGGTTCCCTCGAGTCCCGATTGTATAGCAAGGGCTCGGCCCAACTACATTTCTATACAACCCTTCAACTCAATTTAACACATTAAAATTGTATGGCAAGGGCTCGGCCCAACTACGTTTCCATACTAACCACAACTTCGTGACAAGGGCTCGGCCCAACTACGTTTCCACGAAGATCACAAATACATGGCAAGAGCTCGGCCCAACTACGTTTCCGTGCTAATCACATTACATGGCAAGGGCTCGGCCCAACTACATTTCCATGCAATCCTAGAGTTCGACTCTAATTCATTTTCATAGTCCAATTCTCAAGAAAATCCTATGCCTAGAATCAATCCACTTGGGTAGCCTTTAAGCTTACCCCTAACACACCTTGGTGTTCATACAATTCAACCTTAAAGTATCTCTTAAGACTACTTAAGGTCAATCTATTCACAATCCCATCCCTTAGGATTAATTCCATTATATTATTCTCCTGACTAGTATTTTAATACTAGTAGGTTAGTCTTAGAACATATCAAGTTCTTAATTAAAATTGACATTTCTTTTCAATTGATTTTTCAATCCAAATATAATTTGATCCCAATATCAAAAATATCACTTTTATCCATTCATGAATTTCATACATGAAGTAAATGTATATTTTATCACAATATTTACATAGTTAATTCCATTATCATGTCAATCCTTTCATGTCACATAATCATACACAATTTATTCTAAATTTGTATATCATGCTTCATTTACTCATAACAATAGTATTTTCATTTAAGCATTATTACTCATTAATAATCCATGAAAATCACTTTTAATACCTTAGGTAATCTTATGAAATTAACTCACTAATTATAAGCAATATAGTCAGCCATCCTCACCTTATGGAGTGCTGAAATAGTTGCCCTTGCTAAGACCTTCGATAAATCCCCGTTCTAAATCGATAGGAAGATAAAACTGGACTGCCTGTACAAAAGCCGGGCAGCTTTCACTAAAGCCGGGCGGTGTTCGTCCCTCTGCAATTTCGAGCAGCTCCTTTTAAGCGTTAATTACCACCACTTTGTATCAATATTCTACACTTTTAAACGTGTAGAACTTGTGGTTTAATCCACCATATGATCTCTAAAAAAATCATACCCCAAAGGACTAGTTAAAAGAATAATCATGGAGTTCTTACCTCGACTCAAGCTTCACTCCTCGGATTTTCTAGCCCTTTTCTTCCTCTGAGGTTGATGTTTGTGAGAGTTATCCTAGAGCTCTCTCACCCTCTTGTTTGGCCGAGTGGTTGCAAAGGATAGAGGAAATATCTCAATGCAATCAATCCCAAAAATGATAGAGGATGGGGTCATGGGTGTATTTTCTTGTCCTTAGGAGGCTTCCTCCTCTTTAGGTCCGCACAACCCATCTCCTCTTGTCCCCTTCCATCTTCCAATTGATCAATTAGAGAACAAAAAACGTGGGGTGGCCCTCACTCATGTGGGAGGTCATCCCATTATGCCCTGGTGTGTACAACCGGCCCCGAAAGTTGTATTTCTCAGACTGTTTAAGTTATATTTTATTTTATCGGGGCAAATAAAATATATCACACGTTCCTAATAGTTATAGGCCTTTAGAATAGATGTAAATTCCCCAATATTAATTTGGGAGTCTCCGAAATTCATTTCGGGATGTTATCCGCTAAATTACTGATACCGGTAATTGGGCCTCGTTTGACCCATCGGTCAACTCCATGCCTTTCCTATGGCCCAAATAAAATATCCACCACCATATAGATGTCATCTAGACCAAGATGAATATAATATGTGGTTCTGGAATTATCGGGCGGTCCCCGTTCCCGCCGTGGGCCCCATATGCAATTTACTATTCACGTAAAAGAAATAATAAAATTTAACAATTACGTAAATTCATAAATCATCCTTCAAGGTTTATTACATAATTTACTAAAAGTAAACATGCTTGGGGACGGTGTCACATGGAGTACGTACGTATCCTGGCCCTTGGGCTTGGTACTTGCTTGTAGTGGGGTACGTACGTCCCCTGTCCCTTGGTGCTTGGCCTTCTTCTTGGGCCCTTAGTAAGACGTTCATAGGTGATCTTTAAGGGTTGATGGGCCGGCCCTTATTGGGCCATTAACCCAACAAGTTGGTTCTGAGATAACAACTCTATGTATTCATATGTTTGAAACAGGTTTTCTTATGCCAGGTATTAATACTACTAATTTAGTTTTAATACTAAAAAAGATAAGCCAGATTGTATGGGTGATTGGAGACCTATTGCGCTCTGCAACGTGGTTTATAAAAAAAATCAAAAGTTCTGGCTAATAGACTCAAAGGTATTCTGGATGGTTTAGTGGGGGAAAGCCAGAGTGCTTTTATATCAGGGAGATCTATTATTGATAAATATTGTTGTTGTGTTACCTGAAAAGAAAATGTTATGGTAAAGAGGGATTTGTTGCGCTAAAACTGGATATTAGTAAAGCATATGACACAGTTGATTGGTCTTATTTACGAGGAGTGATGCTTAAGATGAGATTTAATAGAAGGTGGATTCATATTGTAATAGAATGTGTCAGAACGGTCAATTATTATGTCTAGTTTGATGACAGTTTTCTGGTGCCAATATTACCGGGTAGGGGTCTTCGATAGGGGGATCCGTTATCTCCATAGATGTTTATTCTGGTGGTTTAGGTACTTAGTGCCTTAATCTGTGTGGCTGAGTAGAAAGAGGACATAGATGGTGTGGCGGTGTGTAAGAGAGTGCCACGTGTTTCACGCCTTTTATTTGCCCGATCATAGCTTTTTATTCTTTAAAGCCACTAGTAATGAGTGTTGTGCTATAAAACAGATTTTACAGGAATATGAAGGAGCAGAGGTACTTGGGGAATTTTACAAAATCCACAATCAATTTTAATCAGAACGTGGCGGAATTTTTTAAGGAGCAGTGCTGCCAGTTTTTTGGGGTTCCACGTGAAGGAGGCCAGCAGAGGTACTTGGGGCTTCCTAGCCTTGTCGGTCGAGGTAAGTTAGCTATTCTGGGCTACTTGTGTGATAAATTTTTTTAATAGAATTAAAAATTGGAATAACTGTTTTCTTCCGACAGCTGGTAGAGTGGTCTTACTCAGCAATGTGGTTCAGGTTTGTGCCTACATATGCAATGAACGTATTCCTTTTACCTCGGGATTTATGTGATGATATTAAGAATCTCATGAACGGCTTTTGGTGGAAAGGGACAAAGATTGATAAAAAAGGCATCCGATGGAGGCGGTGGGAGTCGATGTGCAAGCCAAAAAATGCAGGGGGACTGGGGTTCCGGAAAATTAGAGAATTTAATTTAGCAATGCTGGCTAAGCCTGGATGGAGATTAATTACTAAACCCAAAAGTTTGATGGGGTGTGTGCTAAAAGCACGTTATTTTTCGAATTCGAGTTTTTTTAAGAGCCAAAATGGGCAGCAAACCCTCTTTTATTTGGAGAAGCATTATGGGGACTCAGGAGATCCTTGGAAATAATGTCAAATGACGTGTGGGGAACGACAAAGAGGTTCAAGTTTGGGTTGATGCTTGGCTTCCAGGTGCGGGGTCGGGGAGAGTTCAATCAGCTAAACTCTTTGGAATTGCTGATATGAAAGTTGCTGCTCCGAGAGATATCACAGGGAAGAAGTGGAACACAGAAAGGATAACTTCTATTTTTAATGAAGAAGAAAGCAAAATTATATCTAGCATACCTATCAGTTTACTGGACATGAGGGATGGTTATTGGTGGAAGGGGGTAATAATGGTATTTTTACCATTAAAAGCTGCTACCGAACCATTATGCGTGGAGCGACGAATAGTATTTGGGACGGATGGGGTGCTTTTTGGGATCTTAGAATTTCTCCAAAAATTAAATATTTTATTTGGCAGGTTTTGGACGGGTCTCTTCCTTCATTGGCTAATTTGGAACAAAGGGGGTGTGGAGTTGCATAATATTTGTAAGCTATGTGAACAAGAACCGGAGACCTCGGAGCATGCATTGAGAACCTGCCAGAAAGCTCGGGAAGTTTGAGAAGTTGTCGGAATGGGAGTCGACGATCCGGACATGACATTCCAAGATTGGCTCCAACACAATCTGGCGGCATCGGACAAGGAGGTATGTTGCAATTTTATTATGTTAGTTTGGGGAATTCGGAAACGAATGAATGAGTTGGTTTGGGAAGGGGAAAACCAGAGCTCCAATGGGGTACTTTGTTGTTGCTCAAATATGTTGTTAGCTTGGTGTGAAGCGCAACGGGTGGGTGGCCAAGCAAACA
Source organism: Cuscuta europaea (assembly GCA_945859875.1). NCBI lineage: Eukaryota > Viridiplantae > Streptophyta > Magnoliopsida > Solanales > Convolvulaceae > Cuscuta > Cuscuta europaea. The sequence goes on from CAMAPE010000016.1 coordinate 15,913,483, forward strand.
ACAAGATGCAAAAGGCTAGACCGAGATGGAAGAGACCAAAACCCGGAAGTATAAAAATAACCATTGATGCATGTTAGTCCCTGTTTTCTATAACAACAGTATAATATGGCATACAGATGAAAGATTAACAACAAAGATGAACACAGAAAGATCAAGTGTAAACCTTCTCTGATATACCGTGAATCTTTCGTACAAGAATGATAAGCGCTAAGGCTATTTTGAGCAGATACGAAAGTTAACCGCAAACCTGAGTCCTCCTCCCTCTTTTATAGGTGAGGCTCAGGTATGCGTACAAAGGCTTCTTGCCTGAGTATGGGCCTAACACTTGGCCCATATTGTATACTATTCTAACAGATATATTTAATCAGTACAGAATAGAAATAGCAAACATCTAACTTATTACAGACAAGACAGACAAACTTGATTCACAATAAATAGTCTTCAACAATCTCCCCCTTTGTGATCAAGTGCCGTCTTGCATTTATTTTTGAGATCTGAAGTAATGCTTTCTGAAATTTAGCGCATGCTCATACTGTCTCAGCATTCTTCTCTTTTCAAGTTGCTCGTTGATGGGCTTTAGTATGGTCCACACCTTCTCGTATACTTGGAGCTCTTCCTCGCTGGCGTCCGCAAGTCTTGGATCTATATTTTCTTTGATCTCTTGTAGCTTGGTCTGAATGATCTTTAGAGTCCCATCACAGTATTTGTGAATGTCTTCTACCCACATGAGTCTTTTCTGTTCCTCGTGATTGAGATATATGATGGAGACTGGGTCCTTGAAGATGTGATATGGTCTGTACTTTTTGAGCTCTGGACCGTTCAGAGTTGGCTTTACCAGATTTGCTTTTCGGACATTGTTTTCCAGGGCCATCTGTAGATCATGGGCAGCATAGAATCTGATCTGTCTCAGCATAAACCGTTTGATCGCCTCATAGCCTTCTTCGTGTGTCCTGTTTCGACTCAGTTGGAGATATCTACTTACCATGAACATTTGGTAGATATCCTCCATTTTCATCATTATAAAGTCGTTTTCCTGGCAGATGAATATGCTGGAGTCTGTCCGTCGAACTTTGAAGCTGTAGAACGGGATGGTGTGATGATCTTCTTTGTGTATATTAAGGATAGCGTCAATAGGATGGATGCTGGACTTCATATCTCTTTCCAGTACTTGACGTTGTTTTCCAAATGATCTGTGCATCAGCATGTGAAGATGTCTGCCAGCCATTTTTCCTTTGAGGTGAGTCAAACCACGGATCTTTAGTTCGTCTAGCTGTTTGAGCTTGTCTGCGGTTCTGCAAATTCCCTTTCTGATTTCCTCTTGGAAGGGGGCATTTATTCTGATGTTTTCCCAGAGCTTTTCTTTTGGGGGCAACTTGCTTGCCGTTTGTCTGATGACGGATTCTAGCTCCCTGGGTATCTTTTTGTAGTCCTCCCCTTCTTTGAGTTCCTCTTCATCAAGGCGTATGATGTCTTCTGCGCATTTGGCCAGTAACTCTCTCAGCCACCAATTTCGCTGCATATCCTCTGTCTCGGCTTCGCATCTAAGATCATCCCACTCTGTCCACTTTCTCGGCCAAACGTCATGTACCACAGCATCCTCGAGTGCATCGTGAATATCTTTGCCTTGGGGAATGTATGGGACTCTCAGCTGTGGTGATTTTTCTCGTGAGTCACAACCGGGTTCACTAGGATTGCCCGTTGTCATCAGGTTAGAACTGAGTTCTGGCTGATGGCCTGACTTGACAGATGAATCAGAGATAGCATTGTCAGGACTTCCATCCCCTCCTCGGACGGTATCCTTTGGAGACACGCCTCGGGATGTTGTCATCGATTTCGAACTGTGTTCTGATCGATGGCCTGAGCTTTGTGATGTACCAGAGGTAACCACAACAGGACTTCCATCCCCTCCTCGGACAGTATCTCTAGGAGATAAGCCTCGGGATGTTTCGTCTAGCTCGACCAGGCTAGAGAGTTGGGCTTGGTTGTGGCTCGAGGAAGGTGGTGGTTGGTTGGTGGGCTGGTTTGATGAGGTGTTTGGCTGGGGTTCATGGCTGGTAGAGGCTGCTTGCTCAAGTGTCCGAGGCCTCTTGTTCTCCCCCTCATGAGGTTCCGAATCATCGGGATCCTCATGGGAACGTTTGAGACCTCGGGGACTGTCACGACAAGTGCCGTACTGAGGGCGGTCGTGTTTGAAGAAAACTTGGAGAAGGTCGCGCTCGAAGGGTGAAAGGTGGCAAGTGTCGACCTCCAGCAACCGAAGAAACAGGAGATCGGCAAGCTCAAGGCGGGATAGGTGGAAGGAATTGGTCGAGGGAGAGGGCGATACCAGTTCCGTATCGTGGGTTCCCCGAGAGAGTGAAGGGCTAAATGGTTTGGTGGATGTGATAGGGATGACAGGAGTGGGTTGTGGAATGGATTGAGAGGGTGAAGAGTGAGGTTTGGGGTGGCTCTGTTCACTATGAACCGCTGGGGTTGTTTTGGAGTCCTGTGCCCAAGCGGTGAATGCTTGTTGCACCCATGGTTTGATGGTGGACTCCATGTAGCGGTTCATGAGAACGGTAACATCTTCGGGTGTAAGGTGTCCAGTTACGGGGGTTGTAACTGTTGTCATAGCATCAGTGAAGAGAGCTGATGTGTGGCCTGCGTGCAAAGATGAAGTCATCTTTGGCACAGCAGGGCTTCCGACCATCCTTGTTTGCACTCCGGTCGTTGTATCCAGGGTGTGTGCACCTGTATGTGCTGTGAACGGTGTAGGTGTCCTAGAAAAATTGGAAAAAGTGGGAAATGTGACACCTAGACTCGATGTGGAGAAAGAGGGGGTTGTGGCCTCGGGCGGTGGGCCACTAGAGCGCTCAACTGGTTCGGAGGGAACCAGTGAGGTGGGTGAGTCCCGTGATGTTGAAACGTTAGCCTTTTGGGAGGCTAACGAGTGGCTGGGAGAGGGTGGTGCACGCGCAGTTGAGCCCGATGCTGTGGCTTCTACTCGGGGACCAACAAGGTTGGCCCCTGTACTTAAGGATTCGGCCCGGCTTATAGTAATGAAGGGAAGACAGTCGTCGAAGATGTGTAGGTCCTCTTCAGCAACCAAACTCTTTCTGACAGGACGCTGCTTCTTTGTCTTTGTCTTAGGTGACCGTGGAGCAACAGTCTTAGCTGTGGTTGTCTCCTTCACGGGTTTGATGACTATAGTCTTGGGACGGGCAGCTATAAAAGGAGCTGCATCCTCAGGGGTGACTTTCTTTGGAGGAGAATCAATTGGCAGCTTCCCCTTTCAGATCAGAGCAAAAGTGTGCTCCACGCCGTCACTATCGTCGTTGTCATCATCGCTGTCAGCATCCTCATCGTCTTTGGCCACGCTATTGGATGCCTCATCGTCAGCCTTTTTGTGGGCCGGGCTGAACGATTCATCGGCAGGTTCCGCAGCGTTTGTACGTGCGCCCTCAGCCGTCTGATTCCTCTCGAGAGAATCGTCAGACTTCCCTTCATGGGGCACACGCGCCACTGGTTTCTGTGGCTTACTGGCTCTCTTTGGACCCTTACTAGCTCTCGGCTTAGGCCCCGGGGCAGGTCCAGCTGGGTTTGACTGAACCATGGGGCCATCTTTAGGTAGACTCTCCCTATATTGGACGACTGCGGAGTGTCGTGGATTGCCCAGGTCCAGCAGATAATCTGGTATGGTCATCCCCACAGCGTCGTGCTTGAAGCGCTTGAAGTACTGGAGCTTGGGAGCAATGAACTGGTCTTCATCTTTGCGCGGAGGAATTCCTGGGTGGGCGGCCATGTAATCAGCAATGATGAGTGCCAACCATCTGGCGTAGAAAATCGTCATGCCCGTTTTTCCGTCCTCTTTGTCCTGGACTTGAGTGACCAGCTCAATCCAGAAGAGCTGCGCCATATCATAATTCTTGGCGAAGACGATCCCATGGAAGATTTGGAAGATCTGCAGGTTGCACTTGTCATGGCCAGCGTGCTTTGGAGATAGACATTTGTTGACGAGGCCAAACAGAGTCTTCCATGGGTATGGCAAGTTCATCAGCTTGAAATGCGACAGAAACAGCAGCGGTGCATCATACCCCAATTGTGCCAATCCTTGCATCAGTTCTGCCTTGGAGGGTAATCGTTCATAGGTCTCGTGGACAGGCAGCTCCAGTATAGTTCGTAGAGTGGACGCTGTTAGTGCTAGCCGTCTGTTGTGGAGCGTAGTTGTGATACCAGAAGCGTCCTTCTTGGAGGGCATGTGCATGGTCCCCCATAGTTGTTGCAGGTAGATTTCGGGGACAGTTATGGCTTTGGTGAGTGCCGGCCAGATGTAGTGCCCCTTCAGGATGATAGGAATGACTGGGTCAGGGCACTTGAAGACGGCTAGGTCGAGTTGAAAGTTGTTGTCTTGTAGCCGAACCCACTTGTATTTAGGGAACAGCTGTGTGTAGAGTGCATCTTCCTGGGGGGTATCTTGTTGAGTGCCTGACATATTGAGCTGAAAGAATAGCACACATTAGCAAAAAAATTAATTTCCCTTTGGTGTGGAGGATTTCAGAGATGAGGAAACGAGTTCTGGCACCAAGTTTACAAACTCGAGCCCATGAGCACGAGTTAACAAACTCGAGCCCATGAGTGCGAGTTTGCAAACTCGAGCCATGGGTGCGAGTTTACAAACTCGAGCCATGGGTGCGAGTTTACAAACTCGAGCCATGGGTGCGAGTTTACAAACTCGAGCCATGGGTGCGAGTTTACAAACTCGAGCCATGGGTGCGAGTTTACAAACTCGAGCCATGGGTGCGAGTTTACAAACTCGAACCCTGAGCGCGAGTTTACAAACTCGAGCCCAGAGTGCGAGTTTACAAACTCGAGCCCAGAGTGCGAGTTTACAAACTCGCGCCCAGAGTGCGAGTTTACAAACTCGCAGTCTGCTCGAATTCGAAACGACAGGCTATGAACCCGAGTTCCAGAACTCGTGTTCGCACGAAGAAGACGACTAACACCTGAAAAGTTATAAAATCAATACATATTCAACAACAAACCCTTTTTGAAAATGTTATTTTGAAAAAAAATGCGGTTTTGGGGCCGTTCATGGTGGCGGTTTTTGGTTGATGTTTGTTGTTAAGGGACTGTCCGAAGTATCAAGCGAAGAACAGAGGTGAAGTGGGGAGAGGGAGAACAGGGTGCTACCTCGGTGAATAGTTGGGGGAGAACGGTGAGAAAAAGTGAAAACGGGGAAGAAGGCGAAGAGGTATTGAAAGCCGAGCTCTGGTGTTGCGAGAACTGAAGATGCGAAAGAATGAGGAAGAAGGAGACCGTATTCAGTTTATATATGCGAGTTGATTTGGAACGGGCCGGGGAAAAAATTTGGGCCAGAACGGGTAGCTGGGCCCATTGAGCCTTAAGAGATTAAGAACACTTTTCAGACCAATTACGGTACTCCCCCTGGCTGAAAGCAACACACGCACAATTTTTGAGATTTTTCAAAATTTCTCCCCCTTGATGAATGCAATGCACACACACTCGATGTACCTCATGCACACTATTTTTTTTGATCTTTTTGTCCTTTTTCTCCCCCTCGATGAATGCAAACGCATGCACACTATTTTTGTATTTTTCTCGGGTTCATCCCCCTGGACACATGCAACGCACACAGAACACAAAATGCAATACACACACGCTATTTACAAGCACACACACGCACACTTTGTACAAGTCCCACACACACACACACCCCATTGTACAGACCAGTGGAAACAGAATTACACGGGCTCGAGGTTCAACATGCCTAATTTGGAAACCAGGAACTGGAATCTCTTTTCATCCAGTGCCTTAGTAAACAAATCAGCCAGTTGAAGCTCGGAGCTTACAAAATACATGTCAATATCCCCTTTTTCCACGTGGTCTTTGATGAAATGATAACGCAGGTCGATGTGTTTGGTGCGGGAGTGATGAACCGGGTTGCTGGTGATGGCGATGGCACTCTGTGAGTCGCTGTAGATCGGGATATGGCAGAAAGTGTAACCGTAGTCTTTTAGCTGGGTCTTCATCCATAATATTTGTGAACAACAGCTAGCAGCCGCGACGTATTCTGCCTCGGCCGTAGATGTTGACACACAGTTCTATTTCTTGGAAGACCAACAGACTAACTTATCGCCCAAGAACTGGACAGCTCCCGAGGTACTTTTGCGGTCCATCCGGCAACCAGCAAAATCTGCGTCAGAGTATCCGACGAGGTCAAAACCTTAGTGTTTGGGATACCAAAGGCCTAGATTCACTGTGCCTTTGAGGTATCTCAGTATTCTTCGAACAACGGTCAGATGGGACTCCTTCGGATTCGCCTGAAAGCGTGCACATAAACATGTAGAGAAGACGATATCAGGCCTGCTAGACGTTAGATATAGCAAAGATCCAATGATTGCCCTATAGTTTGTGGCATCGACTGATTTCCCAGAAGGGTCTGAGTCCAGTTTGTTGGTGGGGGACATAGGGGTCGGCATGGAAGATTTGCTATCGATGTTGAATCTCTTAAGCATTTCCAGAATATACTTGGTCTGATTGATGAAAATGCCGTCAGAGAGTTGTCTTACTTGCAGGCCTAGGAAGAAGTTCAGCTCTCCCATCATGCTCATTTCAAACATAGTTTTCATTAGTTTCTCAAAATGTTTGCACAGACGTGGATTTGAGGAGGCGAAGATGATATCATCAACATAGATCTGAATCAGGATGATGTCAGACTTCTGTCGCTTGATGAAAAGTGTGGTATCAATCTTCCCTTTTGAGAAACCTGAGTCAACCAGAAATTCAGTTAAGGCATCGTACCAAGCTCTTGGTGCCTGTTTCAGCCCATACAGAGCTTTCTTCAGCTTGTACACATGGTTGGGATATCTGGGATCTACAAATCCTTCGGGCTGAGCGACATAGACTTCTTCTTCCAAGACTCCATTCAGAAAGGCAGTCTTGACGTCCATTTGAAAGACGGTAAAGTTCTTGTGGGCCGCGTACGCAAGAAAGAGGCGTATTGCTTCAATTCTTGCTACGGGTGCAAATGTTTCATCATAGTCTATCCCCTCTTGCTGATTGTATCCTTTAGCGACCAGTCGTGCCTTGTTGCGTATCACTATGCCTTCTTCGTCCTTCTTGTTCTTGAACACCCATTTGGTGCCAATTATGGTTTTCTGAGGGGGTTTAGGCACGAGTGTCCACACTTCTAGTCTGTCAAACTGATTGAGCTCATCTTGCATTGCAATCACCCAATCTGGATCAGCGAGTGCATCTGAGACTTTGGATGGTTCATTCTGGCTTAGAAAGCATGCATAGTGACATTCATTCATAGTAGCCGATCTCGTACGCACACCTTGACCCGGATCACCGATTATTTGTTCAGTGGGATGAGCTCTTGTCCATTTCCTCTCATGTGCCAGAGGATTAGGAGTAATGATCGGTTGATCCGAGTCCTGGTAGGGGATTGGTGACTCTTGAGCAGCTGAGGCGTGCGGTGGAGATGACTCTGATGTGGTAGCAAACCCGTGATCATCCACTCCTCCGTGATTAGTTTGGGGAGTTGACGGAGTAGATGGTTCATTATCTGGTCCGAGAAGGAGTGGAATCTCAGTGAAAGGAGTTGGTTGCTGTGGAATGTTTGACGATGAAGCTGGTGTGCATGGAGAAGATGAAGGTTATGAATTCTCGTAGAAGTTCTGAAAGAGAGAATTGAGAATCACACCTTCAGGTACAGGGTTTTGTTCAACTGTGTCAGAGTCCACTGGTGCAGTAAGTGACGGGTCAGCTTGTAAGTGTTCCGTTGCGAAGTCAACTATCTCATAGAATGTCACATTAACACTCTCAATGACCGTTCGTTTGTCTCTAAGATAGACTCGGTAAGCTTTGGACTGCTGGGAGTAGCCAATGAACACCCCTTCTTGGGCTTTTGCGTCTAGCTTACCTCTATCAGTTCTGTCATTTAGTACGAAGCACTTGCAGCCAAATATCTTAAAGAATGAGATATCCGGAGTTCGGTTGAAAAGGATTTCATATGGGGTCTTGTCGAAGCGTTTGTGTATAGATGTTCTGTTTTGGGTGTAGCACGCCGTATTAATGGCCTCTGCCCACATAAAGTGTGGCAATCTTGACTGGATGAGCATGGTGCGTGCCGCTTCGACAAGGGTCCTGTTCTTTCTTTCAACCACTCCATTCTGTTGGGGGGTTTTGGCTGCTGCGAATTGCTGTGTGATACCGAGAGATTCATAAAATCCAGTGAGAGTTTGGTTCTTGAACTCGGTACCGTTGTCAGTTCTGATGATTCGAACACTTTGCTGCAGCAGTTTTTGGACTGTTCTGACAAAGGTCATAATGATTTCTGCTGCCTCGTCCTTTTTACGAAGAAATTTTGTCCATGTGTACCGAGAGAAGTCATCAACAATTACCAGTGTATATTTGCGACCGTTGATGCTTTGGACTCTCATAGGTCCACACAGATCCATGTGTATCAGTTGCAGCGGTAAAGTAGATGATGGGACAGGCTTTGATTTGTGGGAGCTTCTCGTCATTTTGCCCATTTTGCAGGCACTACAATGATTCTCTGTGGAAGATTTTAACGGAGGAAGCCCCTTCACTAGTTTCTTCGATGACAGGATGGACAAATTCTTGAAATTAAGATGGGAAAGACGTCTGTGCCAGAGGTTGTTTTGTTCCGTTGAAGCTTTGGACAGCAGACAGATGGAAGTGGTGGATTGAACGCTTTTCAAATCAATAGTGTACAGGTTGGAGGTCCTGTAACACGTTAATAATGAGTTCCCTTCGCTGTCTAGAACACAACATTGTTTGGCAAAGAACCTCACTTCCATCCCACTGTCACAGAATTGTCCGATGCTCAGAAGATTGTGTTTGAGCCCTTTGACAAATGAAACATCCTTGATGGTGACGCTGGCACAGATGACATCCCCATATCCAAGAATAGGAGATGAGGCGTCGTTCCCGAATCTAACATTGCCTCCATAGCAGGTGGTATAGTTGCTCAGTAGGTACTTTACTCCGGTCATGTGGGTTGAGCATCCAGAATCCAAGTGCCACACATGACCGTCCTGCAAAACAATTAAACAGGTTCAGGTACCCATCTTGGAATGGGTCCTTCCTCATCATTGAAAAATATCCATTCAAGTTTTGCTTTGAGCTGTGATCCAAGGTCAGCAGCTCTTTCAACAAAAGATCTATCTCTTGTGGGCTTTCCGATAGCCAGATTTGCTTTTACAGTGGGTCTGATTTTTGGGGCCCACTTAGCAGTTTCTCTTTTAATTTTAGTGGGTCTGAGATGTCTCATCTTAGGGACCCACCTTTCAGGTTCATGTTGGATGGGTCTTCGTCTGTGGACCCACCTTTCAGTTTCAGTTTCGATGGGTCTTCGTCTGCGGACCCACCTTTCAATTTCAGGTCTGATAGGTCTCATCTTAGGGACCCACCTTTCAGTTTCAGTTTGTGTGGATCTTATCTTGGGGACCCACCTTGCTGTTTCAGTTTGTGTGGGTCTTATCTTGGGGACCCACCTTTCCATTTTAGGTTTAGGAGGAGAGTAGACATGTGCTTTGTGATTGAACGGTTGTTTCTTCAGTTTAGTTTTGAAAATCTCCTCTTTAGAAAGCCGATTAAGATGTTTTCTTGAATGAACTCTGAGAGAATATTTCATATCAGGAATAAAAAACGTTCCCTTAGAAGTTCCTTTCTTGGTTTCTCTTTCAGGTTTGAGCTTTCTAAAAGGCTTTGATTTAACAGCATTCACATCACATTCATAATTTTGGGGGTCTGGAGCAGAATAACCATAAGCAATAGTAGAATTATACAAAGAGCCATGTTCAAAAGATGTCACAGAATTTTTCAGCTTGGGACTCAAGACTGAACTACTAGAAACTGAGTTTACATGGACAGGTTTAGTCTTAGTTTTAGAGTACAAAATGGAGCTGGATCTAGGACCAGGTTTATTCTCAAAAACTTTCTTCTTGCCAGCAGCTATTTCCTTTCTTTTCATCTCCCACTCTTTCTTCTCTTCTCCTCTTCTTTTCACTTCTTGTCCTGTGACAATAGGAGAAGAGTGATGAGTGGCAGATTTTTCAGAAGATTTAGTTTTATCAGAAGAGGTTTGAGCAGTTTTTAAGACAGAATGATATTTTTCACTCAATTCATCAAATTTGCTTAATAGTTCTTGCCAATTGCTTTCAGAATATTTCTTTTCAGTTTCAAAACGCTCTCTCTCATTGTCAAGGGTTTTCTGAAGATCTGCATATTTTTGGACCAAAGGAGAGATGCATTTGTCTTGACCGGACTTAAAAATTCCAGTTTTGGGAGTGGGACCCATTGGACTTTCGAAGTAAGGAACCCCTTTTGGGACATTAAAAATGTCAAACCCCTCCTCGTTGTAGATTACCTTTTCTTTAGAAAGAGCTTTCTCAACCAGAGGAGTATAGTCAAGAGAGGTTTCAATTTTAGGATTACTCATTTTCTCTTCTTCTTCTTTAGTGGTTTCTTCTTCACTCCCAAATTTCATTTTCTTATCAATGTCTAGAGTTAAGTAAGTTGCATCATACAACTGGCGGCAGTCAACTTTCCTTAAATGACGCGGGTTCGGCAGTCCAAGACCAGCTTTTGGGTTGTAATGCTGAACGTCGCTTATTCGATTTAGAAAAACTGTGTGTTCGGTTTGACCTCTTCTGACACATACATCCTCAAGTTCCTTTACTTTGCTTAAAAGGCTGCTTCTTTTATTTCTTAAAAATTCACAGTCAGCTTTAGCTGTGTTTTTCTCAACTTCACTGTCTTGCAGTTTCTTAGTCAGTTCAGCTATTTTATGTTCAAAGCTCTCAAAGTCTGAGGACACCCTTTTGATTTGATCTTTGGCATTTTCAAGTTGAACGCTTAAGGAAGATTTTTGGTCAAGGTTCTGTTTCTGTACCCTGTAATTATTGTCTAATCTCTCCTGCAGTTCTTTAATGAGGTGGTCCTTATTGTGTAAGGACTGAGTTTGTATAGTGTGAGAGTGATTAGAGGTACTTACAGTGCTTGTAGAGCATTCACTTCCAGGGATCGCAGCATCACCCTTTTTCTCTTCTTCATCCTCCAGCCTTGCCATCAAAGCGAAGTTCTCTTCCTCTTCTTCTTCTTCTTCAGAATCATCTTCCGCCCACTGGACCAGCTCAGCATGTTTGCCAGAGGCTTCTACGTCCTCCTGTTGTGCTAAGAAGAGCTTTTGTTTATTCATTAGAATCTTTTGTTTGTAGAAGTTTGCATCTCTCTTCTTTGGGAGCCGACAGTCTTTGCTGATATGTTCAGGCTTCCCGCAGTTATAGCACACAGGGGCATTAGCAGTTGATGTAGCCTTCCTGGCTGAGCTTTGGTCCTGGTTCTTTTGTTTGTAGTTGGAAGAAGAGGTTCGCAGCTTATTTGAAGAGTTGTTCCTCTTGGCAAACTTCTTGGCCAGCAGGGCCATCTTCTTCTGGAGATCTGCAAGCTCAGCTTCAAGATCAGTTCCTTCTTCATCACTCTCATCTTCATCAGATTCAACCTCCACTACTTTCTTCTTCTTCTTCTGCAGAGGTTTCGCCGTTCTTTTGGGCTGAGCTTCCATTAGTAGAGCTAGAGGATTTGGGCTTGATTGTTCCTCAGTGCATACAACGTCATTGACGAACTCCTTTAGCAGCTCATTCAAGGTGAAGAGATCAATTTCATCCATGTCAATGCGTTGTCTCAAGTCCTTTACTGTTTTACTCCAAGATGGGTGCAGACTAGACAAAAATCTAGTATTCAGTTCCAGGTTGGTTCTGAATATTTTGATTTTCCTCATTTCATTCATCAGCTTCACAAGCCTGGCATGAGTCTCGTGAAGAGGTTCTCCAGGAGCAGCTTTGAACGAGTCATAAGCCATCAAAATAGCAGATTTCTTGGTTTTTAGGCTTATGCTCGTGCCTTGGATTAATTTTTCAATCTCGTCCCACATTTCTTTTGCAGTTTGCATACTGTCAATCATCACGTACACTTCATTTGGGATGGCTTGGAGAAGGTATGTTTTGGCCATGAGGTCTCCTCTCAGCCTTAGCTTGTCTGCTTCAGTGTATTCAGAAGGCCTCTTTCGTCTTGTTTCCGGAGGAATGGGTGGATTATTAGTTGAGTCCCCTCCTACGTCAATCATTAGTACAGCTGGTCCTTCCAGGAGTGATTCCAGCATTGCGTCGGAGTTTTCTTTGTGTTCTAAGAAATTCAAGAAACGAGTTCTCCACATTTGGTACTCCCCTTTCCTCGGAGATGGAGGAGTACTGCTGTTTCCTTGCGCATTGGATTCAGAAGCCATTCCTGTAGCTGTAGAAAACTGACCGTTCGAGAAATAAGATCAGAAAATTTACTAAATCAAGAACTCGAGTTCCTGAGTGTTCAAAGCCTAAACTCGAGGTCTGGGGAACTCGAGGTGAGAGTTCGAGTTTATGAACTCGAGGTCAAGAGTTCGAGTTTCCAAGAACTCGAGGTGTAAACTCGCAGGGTCAAAACTCGTGGTCAGACTGCGAGTTTGCAGGCTGCGAGTTTGTAGACTGCGAGTTATTGACCGCGAGTTGTAGGCTGTGAGTTCTTGAGCTCGAGTTAGCAGACTGCGAGTTTCTCAACTCGAGTTTACAGGCTGCGAGTTTATGCAATAACACCTTGGGCTGCGAATTCCTGAAAAAATAAAACTTCAGATTTTCAGAAAAACAAATATGGTAGGTTGTAGCCCTTGTAGTAGAGATCCTTTTACCCAAGTTTCAGGTCAAAAAGCTGCACAGAGCTTAGAGAAACGAGGGGTGCGAGTTCATGGGTGCGAGTTTACTTCTGAAGAAAAAATGCAGAAACGAAAAAGGAAGATATACTGCTTGATCGTCTTTGACACGCGATTCTAACAGTATAACTTTTACAGTATTTGGTGCAGAAATAAGATTACAGATGATAAACTCGCTATTCTACAAAAACAGAGTCTTTCGCAGATAGTTCTTCTGATCAGCTCTCGATCGGCTCTGATACCATTTGTTAGTCCCTGTTTTCTATAACAACAGTATAATATGGCATACAGATGAAAGATTAACAACAAAGATGAACACAGAAAGATCAAGTGTAAACCTTCTCTGATATACCGTGAATCTTTTGTACAAGAATGATAAGCGCTAAGGCTATTTTGAGCAGATACGAAAGTTAACCGCAAACCTGAGTCCTCCTCCCTCTTTTATAGGCGAGGCTCAGGTATGCGTACAAAGGCTTCTTGCCTGAGTATGGGCCTAACACTTGGCCCATATTGTATACTATTCTAACAGATATATTTAATCAGTACAGAATAGAAATAGCAAACATCTAACTTATTACAGACAAGACAGACAAACTTGATTCACAATAAATAGTCTTCAACAATGCAGCGCTGAACGAGACGGGAGGAATAAGAGCGTGTGGATGGATAGGAACGATCAAGGGGATTTCCTAAAAGCCTTTGGGGGATCATGCAGAGCTGAATGGTCTCCGGCCGAGACGGAAGCGGTAGGAATTCGGGCGGCTATTCTTGGAGCTATCAGTGAAGGGTGGGAAGAGGTAGAAATTGAATCTGACGTGCAGCAGTGCAGGTAGCAATAGGAGGAGTGCAAAGAGGAGGAGGCTTGGCATACACGTATCTGTTAATTGATTATATTCGTTTCGTACTTCAAATAAAGAGGAATTATATTATATCTTTTTGTAATCGGTCTGCGAATCGTGCAGCTCATGCTATAGCTAGAGCTCATTTTGACATCTCAGACCTTAGTAGTAGCTATATTTTCCCACCTGATTATGTTGTAAGCCCATGTTGCAAACGAATCTTTGATTTAATAAAGCGGCCAATTTTCTTGTAAAAAAACTTTTATTACTCCCTGCGTCCCATATTTATCTCCTGAAGTACAAATGGCACACATATTAAGATAGTGGAAAATGTGTGGTGGAGAGTTGTGCAGAGGAAAGAGAAATGTGTAAGAATGTGTAAGAATGGTTGTGAACCACATATTCTTTGCTAAAAAGGGAAAGGAGAGATAAATTTGGGACAGAATGAAAAGAAAAGTATGAAGATAATTTCAGGACGGATGGAGTAATGTTTGGCACACACAAAAAATTAGTGAAAAAGGTTAAAAGCACTTTTAAAGATGAAAACGCACAGGGAAGGCTATCTTTTAATTGCAATTATTATAGGCGACCCTCCCTTACTACAGAATAGTTTCCATCGCACAAGCGAACCTTGATCATTTAGTTGGATCATATTTACAATTTTTACATTCCCTGAGGAGAAAAAGACAAAAGAAGAGAGAAGGAGCCGAACGATGAGAAGGCCTCAATCTCTGCCTCTACTGTAAGTTCCCCTTCTTAAAACAAATTAATCCTAAGGTCCGAAGAATTTCTCACAAAATGCATTCTTCCAGTAAACAACCCGGAGCAACTTTCAAGAACAGAGGAAAGGCACTGAACCATGATGAGTCTGATAAAGATGAAGACTTCTACAGTGAGATTGCACCACGGATTACTTGCATGCCAATCCAGAAACGGCAACCCTACAAAAGATGTAAGAAATTTGCAACTTTTTTCGCTGCTTTCTTTTTGAAAATTCTGAAACGGAGGGTTCCTTCTCTAAAAAAGGCATTCTTCACAAAATACGAGTAGAAAAGAATCGTTCTTGGTTGTATAATTCTTGGAAATTACAGTGTCTCAATAAACCTTTTTCTTGGTCTTCTTTCTTTTTCCATGGTTGGAAAGTAAAGCCGTGTAACTGATCAGTGGTAGATGTTCCTTTCACTCTGAGAGTTCTGAAATTGAATGTTCCGGAAAACGCAAAGAAAACTCCTGCTTGAGAAAACAATGTTTCTCTGGTAGTTCTTGACGAAATCATAAAAAGATTGGGGTTTTTATTTTATTTTAATTTCCTGTAAAACTGATAAAATGCCTCAATGCAGATTTTTGTTACTTTTTTCAATCTCGGAAATTGAAAATCAATAGACTTAATTACATGAAAAGTGTTGTGATGTTCAAGGTTCAACAGATTTCCACTTTGAGAAAATAGAAAAAGAACGAGTTTAATAAAGGACTTGGAAACTGAAAATCCAAATAACAGTAGCAGGTGAAGGATTTCTTTGTTGCTCAGTGAGTATGTGAGAACAGAGAATAGAAAAACAATGGTTTACTTAGTGTGACATTGAATGTATTTAATTTGACTCTGGCCGGAAACTGGTGGAGGGGATCAGGTGAAGAGTATTGTGGTGATGAATATGGGCAATGGAGGATGGAACAAATGAAGGGAGCAGAAAGGTTAGAGAAGGAGCTGAAGGGAAGGTGGTCAATGGAGGATCTGATTGATGAGCAGGTGAAGCGTTTCCAGGCGCAGTACAGCAGTATCCCGACCAAGCTGATCAAAGATGTAGCCGAGGTCTTGATGCCAAAATGGGCCCCGCCCCGTGAGCTAGCAGCCCTTTCCTGGTTGGGCGATTGGAGGCCCTCGGCCATCCCGCGCCTCCTCCACTCCCTAATCCACGCGGGCACCCTTCCCGAGTCCCGCGCGGTGAAGACGGTTCTGCCCCTGCTGATGGAGGAGTTGCGCGCGGAGGAGGCAGTGATCGAGGAGGAGATGGCTGAAATCCAAGCGAATTGCATCTTTCACCTCCCTTTGGGAATGATGAGGAAGAAGAAGGGGGGTGTGGCGGCTTTAGCTTGTGTTCACACCGAATTCAAAAAGGTTCATCAGGTTCTCATCAAGGCCCAAAACCTGAGGGTGAAAGCAATGCATGTGAGTGTGAAGAAGGTGGTGAGCCCCCCAACAGATGCGGCTCAGTTCTTGGTTGCATTTGCCAGGCTTCAAGATTTGATCCATCAACATGCCATGCGCCACCATCTCATTCATGGCCCTGTTTCTGTCCTCACAGCCTAGCCGCCCGTCCACCTACACGCACTTGCAAATTTTACAATCCAACCCAATACGTACAAAAATACTCTATAGCTGTTCTGATCTTCATTATGTATAGTAGGTGTGTGTGTGTGTGTTTCGGAATTGTGATGGTCTTCATTACTCCAGCCATACGGACAGTGTCAGATCAGGTATATAAAAACATGAAAATAATCTTCATTGTATTTGAGGCATCACAACTCACAAGTTCATTATATTCAAATAATTCAACACACACACACAAGACTATATATATATATATATATATATATATATATATATATATATATATATATATATATATATATATATAAATATATATATATATATGTGTGTGTGTGTGTGTGTGTGTGTGTGTGGCCGTGTGGGGGGGGGGGAGGGGGTGTGTGTTTATATATATATATAGAGAGAGAAATGATAATGTCCAGGACTTCTCCGTACAAACACCGCCGTTTGAAGCCCTTTCCGGTGGAATTTTTTGATGGATTTTTTTAATCATGTTCCTAATCAAGTGTAGTTTACGCACAAAACCTGTTAGCTCAAAATTCGATCGGGAAGTCAGTCAAATCATCTTTTGAAGTTGACTGCGCCAAAATATACATATAAAAATGCAGTCAACTTCAAAAATGATTTGACTGCTTTCCCGATCGAATTTTGAGCTAAACTTTTCTGTGTATAAACTAGACTTGATGAGGAACATGCTCAAAAAGTTTCATCAAAAATTTCCACCGGGAACCACCCCAAACGACGGTGTTCGGACGGCGTTCTGACGGGGGAGTGCTGCACAGGATCATCTCTCTCTCACTATATATATATATATATATAGCGAAAGAGTTCAAATAAAAAGAGGTGCACCCGTGCAAAGTGCGAACATTTGCACTTTTTTCTCACCGTGTTGCACTATTTCATGTTTATATTGCACTTTTTCGCAGTGGCAGAAAACTTCGGTTTATTTACGAAATTGCTACCGCGTTTTTGATCAATTGTAGTGCATTTTTGGCTCATTTTGAGTCATTAGATATGAAAATGAATGCACAAGATTAATTCTCTATTTGCATGTGACGAACTCTTTGTATTTGAACTCTTCCCTATATATAGAGAGAGAAATTCTCAGGTCCAGCAGCTTTCTATCCGAATGCCGTCCGAACACCGCCGTTTGGGCCGGTTCCCGGTGGAATTTGTGGATGAAATGTTTTGATCATGTTCCTCCTCAAGTCTAGTTTATCCATACCAAATTTCATCTCAAAATTCGATCAGGAAGGCAGTCAAATAATTCATTGAAGTTAACTGGGTTTTTCTATGTATAATTTGGCGCAGTTAACTTCAACGAATTATTTGACTGCCTTCCCTATCGAATTTTGAGCTGAACTTTAGTATGGATAAACTAGACTTGATTAGGAACATGCTCAAAAAATTTCATTAAAAAATACCACCGGGAAGTGCCCCAAATGACTATGTTCGGACGATGTTCGGACAGAAAGGTGTTGGACAGGATCATTCCTCTACACACACACACACACACACACACACACACACACATATAGTAGTGTTCCGGTCAGGAATTCCTGATCGGAACCGCCGTCCAGACGACGGCTTTTGGGAACCTTCCCAGTGAAGTTTTTTGATGAAATTTTTATAGCATGTGCTTCATCATGTCTAGTTTATCCACAAAAATATTCAGCTAAAAACTCAATCGGGAAGGTCATCAAATGATTTTTACAAGATAACTGCGCCGGAAAATACATATAAAACACAGTTAACTTGTAAAAATTATTTGACGACCTTCCCAATTGAGTTTTTATCTGAATGTTTTTGTGGATAAACTAGACTTGATGAAGAACATGCCATAAAAATTTCATCAAAAACTTCCACCAGGAAGGCGGCCAAACGCTGCCGTCCAGACGGCGGTTCCTGTCCGGAATTCCGGACATGAACTTTCCTCTTTATATATATATATATATATATATATATAGAGAGAGAGAGAGAGAGAGAGAGAGAAGATCCGGTGAGAAGTCCCCCTTAAAGTGAGAAGCAATCTCAGCCCTTGGATTTGCTTCTAATCTTACAACGCAGTAAACTTATAGACTGAATATAGGAACTTATAACTAATAAATCATAACTTATAAAGCTCTCCATCATAATTACGAAAATGCCACCGAGTCCAAAAATTTTCAAGGTTTCTAGGCTTATTTTTTGCGGTGGCATTTTCGTAATTATTTTTTACGGTGTCTATAAGTTATGATTTATTGATTAAAAGTTCATGTTTTTAATGTGTTAGTTAAACTTCGCAGTTCTCAGCCTAAGAGTGGCAGTTCTCACCCTATATATATATATATATATATATATATATATACACTAGCGAGGGGACGTGCTTTGCGCGACGGCAGGTGCCCAACGCGTGATATCATGAAAAAAGCGTTTTGTAAAAAAATAGAAATGCAGACACAGTACAAATGAGCCAAAAGAGATTCAATGTCATAAAAACATAAATGTTGGGTGCTTAAACTGCAATTAGTTTGCTGGACCAAAAAAGAAAACAAAAATACCAGCAAAGCATATAGCTAGGGCATAATAGTTTGGTTAATAGTGCTTGAAATGTGCAGTTGCAAAAAACAGTAAGTTCCAGAGTAAAGGGATAGCATAGTAATCGGATGGAGGGAAATCAAGGGCCTTCAGCAAACTCAGTGCGGGTAGTGCTCCGTATTTCATACACATGTGGTTTGTTTGGTAGTTTTTCCATCCCGCATGACGAAATTATAAGAAGCAGTGCCTGACCTCTGCCATGCCTAATGAAGAAAAGAGTGGAATGGCGCTTCAATTCGAAAGTTGTTTTAATCTGGTGGTGCATTGATTGGGGGCCAATGACAAAGTAAGCATCATCGTCGCCATAGAAGATGCGCACGCGGTTTCTCATATCGTTGCATGACCGAAGGAAGGCTTCACAGCATACCTGTAACGGGATGGTTCAAGTTTTTGCATAAAAAATACAGAAAACAAGGGTGTGAAATATGTGAAATGTATGCAACGGTCATTTGAGGGTGATATCAAAGGTATGAATATATACATTTTAGATGTTATTTCTCCCGTTGTGGTTTGTTGCTAATTAAATGAAGTGGATTGTTTAATAAAGGGAATAAAGAAGTACAAAGAAAGAGAGATTAAATATGAATGAATGTATTAAAGCACATACCTTACTCGTTTTCTTGGGGACAAAGAGAAAGGATGGGTGACAATACAAGTGGTTGTATGAATAATCTTTGAAAGAAGACTCCACATAAACAAGGAAGTCATCTGTACGTAACAAAAGTGTATATGATGAAGTTGTGCAAGGGAGAATCAACAAAAATGGTACACCATATAAAATGTAGACAGGTATGGACAATCAGAAAAATTAACTGGGGGTGAATGAGGTGTGTGGCAGTAAAGTCGAGACTATGTATCAATGTACCTGGGGTATGCAACGGATTTGAAACGCCCATGGGTTTGCCAGCCAAGTTAAGAGAAAATCCTAGTTTGTCAAACATGAATACTTCAAAAGTGAAGTTTCCCACATGCCTTAGGAGAGCATATGCGCCAAAGTCAATATTATTTTTGATGAATAGTTCAGCAAAGCCTTCAGTCAAAGCGCAATCATTGAATTGGACATCCCATGAGGTTGTTCCATACACAAGGTGAGCATAGGGTCGCATATGTTCGAACAGATGCCTGTGCATGCAGGGAGGGATTTTCTGGACAATAATGGGTGTAAAAAAAAGTAACATCGATGTGATCAGGTATGGGGCAAAAACAAGAGACAATCAGTAAACCTAAAGAAGTAAACATACAGCGAAGTCAATAGCGGGGATGTTAAGCTGAAACCAAACAACGTTGAATTGAAGCACGTCCGGGAAGTGAATGCTACGAGTTTTCGGACAGGCTGTGTGATTGAACAATAATAGGTAAAAGAGTAGGCATTATAAAAACGTATTATTACATTAGCAATCCCTGCTGATAGGAGGTATAAGGATATGTGAATAAGGTAGTAGAAGACTGATTAAATCACTAACAATGAAGAAACACAAACAAAATATTGATTTGTTTTAATTCAAATTTGGTTCCAAAATTAACAAAGCATCAATGAGAAGAAATCATAGATGAAAGAAAGGACTATACAAAATATACATGTAGTTTATAAAAATTTAATTCAGTATTTATATGAAACACACCTTAACATGGTGTGCAGATAAGAAAAGGGATTTTTTTTTTCAAAAGTGTTTAAACAAAGAATGAAAATGCCATAGAGTGATGCATTAAATCTATTAAGAAGCCCAGGTTGTTAGGTGGGCAGGGTGGAGGGAGAGAGTATGGAACTAACCTGCAATTGGAGGCATTAAGGACCCTCTACGCACAAAATGGGTAAGCTTATGCTCAAGTTCATCCTTGTTTCTGAAATATTTTGGCAGGAGCCTCCAGTAGCCCGAAATTTGCAAAAATCGTTTCCAATCATCATTGGACTCGCAGGTATTCTCACCCATGCGTGTCTGTGTAACCACAACAACCTTGAGCTTTCGCCCATGGACTGTCCTGACGAAGTATGTAAGAGTTTCAGTCTGAGCGTGATGCCCTTCTCTTTCAATGATACAAGAGCTGAGCAAATCCATAGACCTGAAAAGAACAAACAAATGAGTAAAATATATCCATGCAAGCGAAGTGGGAAATAAAATAAAAAATTGTTGGGACAGGCGGTACTGCAGGCGCGATGTTGGGGACAGAAGTAAGCGGACAGGGCTATAAAGCAAGAAAGTGAGCAAATCGTTGGGGAAGATGATACCTGGTTAGGCGGGATGCAGTTGGAAGTGTGACGACGGCTTTTGGGAGAGACGAAGGCTGGCAAGGAAGCTGAAGCGAAGAGACAGAGAGATCAGGTGTGGCGGTGGCAGTTGGTACGGGTTTATAAAGGACAAAGGTTTATTGGTCTAATTAATTGCTGGTTTAATTAATACAAGTGCTTTCACTTTTGACAAAAAACAATTAATTTAAACAAGGAAAAAATTGAAAATTATAAGATTAACTATTGTGGTTTCGTTAACAATTATCTTAACTTTTGATTATATTGTATAATCTCAACAATATGGATTGACCGGTAATAATGATCTATGATTGTATATTACCTATTTTAACAAGTGTTTTTTTAATAGAAATCAAGCGTAAACATTGAAATTTAGGATTATTTAAAGGGATTACTTACCATATTTTTTTAGTAATCATAAGAATTTATTTATACTCGATTATTTTGGACCATTATTGGTAGAAGGGGCCTACAGTTGGGATTATTTTGAAATAATCAATAGTTGGGATTATTATGAGCAGAGTACCAACAGTCGGGATAAGCATAATTAATTTGTCGTTCAAACAATTACCAATTTCAAATACAATGTATATAAATATAGAAATTTAAATAAAAAGGAATTTTCTGTATAAAATGTGGGAATATTACTTGTGTTAAATGTGATATTTTATGATTTAAAATAATAAAATTGACGATATTCTATAAAAATGAATGTTTTTTGTAGCATTCAATTTAAAAATTTATTTCACAGGTCATGGATTTTGGTGATGTAGTTTTGAATAGATTATAATTGAAATCAGTTGAATCAAATGTAACAGAATCTTCATGATTGTTTTAGCTGATTCTGGTGATTTAAGTAAAAATGAGAAATTATATTAATTGAAGTATTCATGTAAGTTAGAAGTATTTCGTCACAATTAGGAGACACGAGTCACTTCATTATTTAAGAAAGTAAAAATAAAAAATTACAGAGGAATAATTGAAATTAGAAAAATAGCAAGTAAATGTTAGTCAAAAGAATAAATCAAATGGACGGGAAAATAGGAGTATACAATTTCAAAATACCTGTTACAAGAGATGGGCTTCATTTGTACACTAGTACAGAAAAGGCTTTTTACATCACACTTTCTACATGGGTTATCTCACAACCCATGTGAAATAGTGATACGGGGTCATTTTTATAATTATTATAAATTATTCCACATGGGTTGTATTTATAACTGATGTTAAATAGGTCCGCGGGGGTATATTTTAAAATTTTATAAAATATTCCACATCGGTTGTCATTGGAACTGATGTGAAAATGGAAAACGGGGTACTTTTTAGAATTAATGAAAATGTTTACCAGAACGGTTATAAGCGATGTAGATTTATGAAAAAAAATGAAAAGTCGCCGATTATTCTAGATTTGTTCTAACCGATCTAGATTAGTTTACTAAGTAGAATTTAGAAGCTCCGAAGAAGCCGCCTAAACTCCTTTAGATCTGTAAAATTGTTTGAACCCTAGGCAAATATACATGAACACTATCATCTACACGAGCGAGCTGAGCAGGTTGATTCCGGCGTAGCATCCATCAATAGATGGACACCTTTTCCGAGTTACTCACCGCGTGACGACTCAGTGGCCTTTCATCATTAGCATCCAGTGGAGCGAGCAAATCAGGCCGGACCTTTGGCATCGGCAAGCAGAGCAGCCCGCATCACGACTCTGTGACCTTTCATCACCCTCTAGGACAGTGG
Source organism: Cuscuta europaea (assembly GCA_945859875.1). NCBI lineage: Eukaryota > Viridiplantae > Streptophyta > Magnoliopsida > Solanales > Convolvulaceae > Cuscuta > Cuscuta europaea. The sequence continues at coordinate 15,935,982 of CAMAPE010000016.1, forward strand.
CGAGCGAGTAGAGCAGCAGACTTGGAGCTATCAGATGTCTAGAGAGCATCGTGGGTTAGTTGCGCCGCTAATGTCATCCACAGTTCCGACGTCTGCGTTCCATATGTCCATATGTAAGCTAGTTTTTATTTTATTTTATTTTATTAGGACCTAAATTTAACATTGCATATATAGTGTTTGTTAAAATTCTTGAGAGTAAGTTTAGTTTTCTGTTTATCTTTTTCATACAACCTGTTTTTTTAACCCGGTAGACAAACCACCAAAATAAGTGGGGTAAAAGTCGGGGAACATCTACCATAGTTTTATTAAAAATCAAAATGAGTACAAAAAAAGGAAGGGGGACCAGACCAAAACCTTCCTTCAGAGGCATTCCTCTGTAAAATACATGAGAAAAAAGTTTGAGAGGAAAATTAAATAGAGAATCAAAGAGAAGGAACACCAAATAAATCCATGAAAAAAGAGAAGCACCCCAAAAGAAGGATGCATCTTGGCTTCCAGAATTCTAATAATCTCTTTTGGGAGATTAACAAAGTATATTGGGGATTCTACTCCACACAAGCCTTAGAAACGTGAGCAACCACTGTCGGACCACAAATAGGTGAAATGATACCACTTTTGTATTTGATTAAAATTTAGGATAAATATACCTTTATTTTCGAGCTATTTGTTTTACTTTTATTTTATACTTTGATAAATATACACTATTCTTGTTTGATTAAGTCATTTCTGTACATATTATAGATTATTGTTTATTTACTTTAAATTTAGGAAATAAATCCTTAATTTTTTCGTGAATACAGTGTTTGTTATTATACACAAGCCAACTATTTATTTTTTTCTAAAAGCTAAATGTGGAGAGCATACTTTGAAAGATGTTAAGTTATGGGCACACTACACTAGCATTTCTTCTATTAGGAGTTACACTAGCACTTTTGTTGTCAAGTAAGAGAGCATGTACTTCCATCAATTACTATGCTACTATATTTATTTGAAGTATTGTTTTCTTTATAAAATGAAATTAATTTTCATTGTTGGCGAGCAATGGTTAACTTTGTGAAATTTCTTTGTATGAACCAAAGAGAAAACAGGGTATATTTATAAATTATTTCCCTCTCCATCTCTGATTTGAAAACTTAACCTACGTTCCTACCCCCAAGCTCAGACATAAGAGATAGGAGAAGTCCACAACCACTGGCAATGTCCAACCACGTAAAGGGATGCATGAAGTACAATTGTAAGGAAGAGTGGTATACTGATTCGTGTATCATGGAGGAAACTGATAAAGATGTCTCCAAATGGTGTAGTTTCTGCTTCGGCAATTTTGCGGTAGTTAGGCCCTTCTGATATATCCACATCCTGGATTAGTGTGCGCCTGTTCAATGACCAAACATATGGGTATGTATCATCTACGTTGAAACGCATGTCAGCTATTGTCTTCACATAGGCATCTGAGACGAGGTAGGTTGAATACAGGGTTAAGCGTTGATCAATCCCTTCTATATCGCCCTGGAATGCAGTAGCCTGGACTTTGGTGCCCTGAAATGTAATGAATTAAAAATGTCAGAATGAATTGAATTATAATATCTGACATATATACATATAGATACAGTTAGGTGGGTGTTTACAGTGGAATCTTGCAAGATCATTGGCATAAACTTTAAGGGTGATCTTTTGGCCGTGCGGACATTTTGTTTTTCGATCAATGTCACACGACAGGTCCAGCCCCGGGTGTTTGGTTTCACTTCCACAATTGGAACCTCAGAAGCCATGGTAATGTGGACTGCAAATTAGAAACAAAACAAATGAGCAAACCGTTAATGAGATGAGTGAAGGAAGACAAAAGTACATATAGGGGTGGGGAGAACAAAGGGCAAAGGTGCAAGGGAACCTAATTAATGTAAGGCAAGAGTTCTTCATAAACCACATTTAGCGTTGTGTCAGCCAATGCTGGCCGAGGATCATCAGGGCAAATCACAATTTTGATTGATTCGGCATTGCGCGCTCTGGACATGGCAACATATAGTTGACCATGTGAGAAAACTGGTTCCTTCAAGTAAATGCCAACAAAGTCTAGTGTTTGCCCTTGCGACTTGTTGATTGTCATTGCAAAGCAGATTTTGATGGGGAACTGGACACGTCTAAATGGGATTGGACAGTTTTCATCCTTGGAGACCTCCAGTGGTATTTTGGGGATGAAGACATGATTTCCCTTATGGTCACCAGATGCAATAAAACAACTTAAAATGTGATCCCCAAATGAATCACAAATTAATCTAGTGCCATTACACAGACCTTCACATGGATTTAAATTGCGTAGCAACATGACAGGGCAGTTGTGTTTGAGATTTAACCTGTGAGGTGGTAACCCAGTTGGGGATAAGGTGTGTAGATAATCCTCACAATGCATATGTTTGCCATCTACAGGCATATCATGGCTAAGATAGGTGTGAGCTTCGCCAGGAAATGCTGTTACTAAGGAAGCGTTGATAAAGTCAACGATGGAATTTTTAGTTGTACGGATGGCCCTGCTCATTAGAGAGTATGGTTCGGTCTGAAATACTTGTAAATCTGGGTATACCGCAGCGAATAGAAGTGCTAGCGAGGCAGACTCATTAATCCAAGGAAGTAGAAAAGTGGATGGAATCTTAATCCGCCCTGGTGTAACACTATGTTCAGTGGCGTTACCAATGCGCATCAAATAGGCATAGAATCCGGGGTCCTCATGGGCACGCATGTTTGCTACAAGCCGTAGTCTATGTACTTGTGGGCATATTGTTTGTGACCTGAGGAGACATGCGTCAACAAAATCTTGTCTGGTGCCTGATCGAACTACAAGCAATGTTTGTCTGAAATCGCCTCCGAATACCATAACTTTACCACCAAAAAGGGTATCGACACCCAAAATGTCCCGTAGTGTTGTATCCAAACTTTCAACAACTTTGCGGTTAGCCATGGATGCTTCATCCCATAAAATAAGCCTCGCTTCTCTGAGTAGTCTAGCCTCTGAAGATTGCTTCCCAATGTTACAAATATATCTAGATTCCCCATCAAGTGGCAATTTAAATCGTGAATGTGCAGTGCGACCACCTGGTAGCATAGACGCAGCAATTCCCGAACTGGCAGTTGCAAGGGCAATCCATCTGTTAGATCTTGTTGCAGCCAGTAAGCATCTGTATAGGAAACTTTTGCCAGTCCCCCCTGGACCATCAACGAAAAATGTTTTTCCTTGATTTGCACGCACCGCTGACATGATAGCCTCAAATGCTGTTCGTTGCATGTCATTCAAGGACAAGATGCTGTTAAGATCTGTATCATTGAAAACTATGTTGTATTCAGCCATAAGTTCTCGCGTGCCTTCCGCAGGCACAGGTATATTGAATACCCCATCAGTCAAGGCATAAGTGGCAATGTCTTTCCCCATATCGGCTAACAGTTCACGCAATAAGGATAATGTTGATATTTCAGCTTCAATCTGACTTTGAAAGCTGCGAAAGTCTTCACATAAAGCGGACTTATATTCTTCCCAAAGTGTACGCGGATTAGGAACGTCTGAGTAGCACAAGTGGGTGGCGAACAATTTTCGTAGGCTGGTTGGTAGTTGGAAGATTGCAGCTTCGTCAAGCGATGAACGTATAATGAAGTCACTTGCTAATAGTCCGAGACGCTCAGCTGCATCCCTAAACGTGGGTGCCGCAATGCCATCAACAGATTTTAGATTTGCAAAGGAGATTGGGGAGCGCACATTGGACAATAAAAGGCGGAGGTAATAGCGTTCACCCTCGATAGGGTTGACCGAAACAAGTCTGCCAAGTACCTCCCGCCTTTTATGTTGCGTCCATTTCCTATTCTGAGAAGACCACACAAAGTAATTAGGAAATTCAACATACAGCAGATTTAATGATTTAGCTGTTTGATCTGAACTATTCATAGAAAAAAAATTGGGTCAGCATTGTGCTTAATGATTCAGCGGATCCAGTTATGTAAGTTATACGCTGATTACCATGGAAGGTGAGGTATTGGGAATTTTCAAGGTGCACTTGCAGTTGGAGTACAGCTGGCTTCATTTCTGAAATCGGAAAACCAAATATTCTCCATGCTGGTAGTCACACCTGACAACGCCATACTGACGCGATCGTGACCTTTGTACACGTACTTGTAGATATATTTAACTGAACGAATACTTGCACAAGCTTCGACATTTATGTGGCAATCATATTTGCGTAGTAGAAATGCATTGTAAGGTACAACCCAACGGTTATCTAGGTAATGTTTCCTCACATGTACAGTTATATCTGATTAATGTCTCTTATAGGTAGGAAAGGAGTTTTCATCAAAGGATGTAAGAGGTGAAAAAGTATGTGGGTATTTGCTCCTGCATGACGGCAAGACAGCACCATGTTTCACAACCATACAAGGGCATTGGATGTTCATGGAACCACATGGGCCGTGTATCATATGTTTCTTTACAAGTTGATACAGCGTTGGATCTACTTCAGGATCAGGTATTTCGGCGGTGATGAGCTTGTCGCATTGGGCGGATGTGGAGATTTTATTTTCACGGGACAAGATGAGTAGAAAGTGGGCATGCGGCAAGCCACATTTTTGGAATTCAATTACGTATGTATATGCGACCACCTTCCCCAGTAACGCCTTTGCCACTATGTCTTTTTTAAAATCCTCAAGACGTGCGCGAAATACGCGGGCCACAAGTTCAGGTCGGTTCTGAACCTCATCAGCAAAGGCAAGACGCTCTTTTATCTCAGGCCAATTAGGATTACAAATGATAGTAATGAATAAGTCTGGTTTACCATAATGTTGTACAAGGTTCATTGCATCCATGTAACGACCGCGCATATCACGCGGGCCACCGATGAATGAACCTGGCAGAACTATACGTTTGCCAACATCACTGGTGTTGTCAAAACCTGAACCAATACTGTCAACCAAACCCTGATAGGTGTCAGACCTGCAATCGCGTTGTTTGCTACGGTAGTAGTCCAGACGTTGTGTTTCAATCTTAATATACAGGTCAACTACATACTGTTGGAATAAGCGACCTGAATGAAGAATGAATGAAGAGGCCTCATGACGCATCTGCAATTTGTATGCATAATATTGTCGGCACGACACGGATTGCAGTTTTTTGCCAGTCGTGTGCAGCTGTTCCTCGTTTGCAATCAAGTCGTCTGATGTTTCGATTCCCGCAGTACCAATCATGAGGGATGACACAGGGAGGGAGGTTGCCTGCACCGAGGGAGGCCGACCTTTTGGTATTTCTTCGTGCCAACCAACCTCTCCAAGGGGAAAGAGGAGGGGGTATTGCAGCGGATCGTAACATCCATAGTAGTAATGAATGTTCTGTGATTTTCCGCTGTGGGCGTAAACACGGATGTTCCTATTTGATATGATGTTGTCATTACCATCCTCAACCCATACTGCAGCAACCTGGGATGATGTGGGTCTATTGTATACGCGCTGATCAAACCCCGGATCCCCGTTTAAAATGATGGAAAACTCATTGTGTTGGTCTATTTCAGTCAGGGTTTTGAAGAATTCTGCATACGGGTTATCAGCCATAACATCTATCAAACGTGCAACCAAGTCCTTGTCCAGACGGTCAGTGGAGGACAATCTTGCATCAAGAGCGTGTTCTGTATCATAAAAATATAGCTGCAGGTTTCGAGGTGGGCATCCACCGGGCAAGAGAGTGTCTATGAAATGATAAATTTGGCCTTGAACTCTAAAAGTGTATATGCCCTGGTTGCGTCTGCACAAGTTTTTGTCAAAGTTGTAGATTCCTATGGATGTAAATGCAAACGTATTGTTGTATGTGCGAATGCAAGAACGGAATTGTTTTGACTGAGCATCATCAGATCTGTATAATGATTTCAATTGTTCTGGCATTTCGGATGTCGTGAGAACAACTTCGCCTCTGCAACAGCAGATGGTGGGAGCTTCATATTGGATCCGTCCAGCTCCGCAGAACGTGCAGTCTGGTACATTCGTAAGGCGGTATGTGGATGTAGGAATCACAGTAGAACTGTCTGATGCAGTAACAATAGGAACAACTAAGGTTGCACCAAGTTCATAGTATTCATTCAAAAGTACGGTCCAACAATGTAGACATGACAATATTTGCAAAGGCATGTAAGATGACAAGTAGTTTTTTGGGAGTGAATATGTTTTTTTGGAAAAGCAGAAAGGGGACACAGTTTTTTTGTGAAGGGAGGTAGAGTTCAGTGGACAATCATTTGAATGTGGAACAGAGGGGTTCAAATATGTGGCCACAATAATGGGAATATGATAGTGAAACAGTAAGACGTTAGATAACATATTTACGTGGCAAGATCTAACGTATCGACATGAGTTAACATTTCAAAACGCAGACCTGATAGTGAACTACCGCCACACGGTTGACCAAACGATCCTGATGAAGTCCCAATACGGCTGCGTTTTGCCTCATCTTTGCGCGCATATGACTCTCTACGCGTTTTGTTTTTCCGTTCGCGCTGTTCAGCGGGTGAAACAATAGAACCAAACCCAACACGAGTTGGCATCGATATACCCACTAAGGTATTACACAAAACGAACATAAACATAAAAATAAACAGAAAAATAAAACAAAAATTTCAAAACTGAATGCTCTCCAAAAAGAAAACATAGAATGTATTAATAGACCAAAACCACATTACCCATAAACGTATGAATTCAAACTGGAAAATGAAGTACCTATGAAAGGCGCAAGCCAAGTAAGTATAACTGCAACAGACGACGCACAATAACCTGCTTTTATGTAGCAAATAATAAAGTTGTATCCATGGATACTAAACTGAAACAAATAGATTAGTATGGACGCGATGTAGGAATAATCCCAAAACAATAAAGCCCAACCACCCACATGAACATTTGACAAAAATATACAACAAGCCAAACTACGCCATCACTAATCACACTGCACAACGTCAAACCTAATACGCCTGTCCTTTCCTCCCCCTTCCTCCACAAACGTTACAACAACAATAGGCATCACACCAACATTGATAGAAAAAAAAATACATAACTAATCCCCCCCAAAACAAAATAGTGGATCTATAGACTGATCTACAAATTTGGATTTGCTAAGCTGTCCTAAGGCATAACATCATAAATCTTTCACTTCATTTGGATTCATTTGGATGGTTGAACTGAATCATGAGAATGGAAGTTTAGAGAACATATTAAAAGCCTTGTTTTTATAGATATGGCAATTTTAAAGGGGTAAATCAAGTATAAATTAAATTAATAAATTAGTAAATAATAAACTATTTTTTCCTGTCCACGACTACTAACTCTCAACTACATAATCTTACTGTTCTTAAGAAGTAAGCAAAATCATAGGTAACCCTATAAGAGGGACAGATGGAATAGTTTCATAAACACAATGTCTCATAATGGGCAGACAACTGATCCTGATCTTTCAAAGTTAAAGAAACCCAGGAAGACTTTAAGTTTCTGCAAGTGCTTTATCTTGAAGTCATGAATTTTGAAAATTTCTAATGATTTAATTGTTCAATATACAGGACAGTAAAAAAAAATAGCATTATTATTTCTTATTGAACAGCCAAGTCAGTTGAAGTACATCGAATGGTCAGTCAGCCATACAACGGTTAGTTCTACCTTTAAAGTTTTGTTCACCAATGTCATTTGATTTTATCATTTTCACTCTTTTGCACGAATGGGCTCTGTTATTGTTCCCATCACAGTTTGGAATCCACAATCCACAACTGATTTTCAATGATCAATCTAGAAGAATAAGCTAACACCTAAGTTTTCAGCAGAAAAATTTAACCATCATAATATTCACCTATGTGTTTAGTTGTTATATAGTTTACAGTAGATACCTAAGTTTCAAAACATAATTCATAAATAAAATTATGTTTAAACCTATTTTCATTTTACATTTCACCAATCAAATTAAATTCGAATTTCTTATAGATGTAGGAGTGATTATGTTTGGAGCTGAAGTGATGTTGATTTCTTGTGCCACTGCAGCCGAAGACTGCCAGTAAACACATTTCATAACTGATTTTCAATGATGAATCTAGAAGAATAAGCAAATACCTAAGTTTTCAGCAGTAAATTTAACCATTATAATATTCACTTATGTGTTTAGTTGTTATATAGTTTAAAGTATGATTTTGATGTAAAACATAGTTCATAAATAAACTTATGTTTAAATCTATTTTCATTTTACATTTCACCAATCAAATTAAATCTGATTTCTTATAGATGCATGAGTGATTATGTTTGGAGCTGAAGTTATGTTGATTTCTTGTGAAACTGCAGCCGAAGACTGCCAGTAAACACAGTCATCCAGATGTATGTTTTCGGAAAATTGTGAATCCAGAGAACACCCACCGCCATAGCAGAAGTGGGTTCATCCTGACATCCGGGGCAAACCCAGAGAGCACCCACCGCCATAGCACAAATAGTACTCACCGGAAAAGCCCAACGCCCCCACCCCCATAGCAACAGAGAGGAAAAGAAACACAATACAACCAGAACAATACCCATTGCCAACAGAAAATGAAAGAAGAGGGGAAGAAAAAAGCCAATAAAAAATTAAAAAACAAACGGAAGGGAACTCACCGGGCAAACTGAAGGAGTCGAGAGGAATAAGATTAGATTGAATCGCTCTACTTGTAGGCGATCAAACGCTGCACAATCATCAATCCCAGCAGCTGCATCACAGCCTTGTGCGGTCCACAGAAGGGAGATATTTTGCGTTGGTGACCAGCAGCTAAGGAAATTAACAGAGAGAACGCCGTTGGAACTGTAGCTACGGAATAGCACCACAGGTGTTAGTCCCTGTTTCTGTAACAGCAATGAATAATCGATCTAACAAGGAAGATTAAACGTAAAGATGAACACAGAATGAATCACCGTAAAACCTTCTTTGATAAACCGTGGAACGTACAGCAGAATGATAAGCATAAGGCTATGAATAATAAGTACGACGTTCAACCTTTTCCTAAACCTCGGCTCCCTTTTTATAGGCGAGGTTTAGGTTAGGCGTACCAGGCTTTTAGCCTGTCTAAATGGGCCTAACACTTGGCCTGATTTCTATCTAATTTATGCACTATTTAAATACAAGGATTAAATATAAAGCTAATCTATGACCGACTTGATTCACAATTAAATATCTCCAACAATCTCCCCCTTTGTGATCAAGTGCCATTCTCTTATTGCTTCTGAGATTTGAAGTAGTGCTTCCTCATACCAAGTGCATGTTCATACTGCCTCAGCACATTTCTCTTTTCGAGGCGATCGTCAATGGCCTTTAAAATTGTCTCTACAGTAGAGTGTTCCTTTTGAACATAAGACGATGCCTCTTGAAGATTTTCTTCCAGCTTTGCCTTCATCTGTAGAATCTGCTCTCTGATTATCTTCAGTGTTCCGTCGCAGTACTTCTCGATTTCACTGACTACCATCAGACGCTTTTCGTTCTTGTGGTTCAGATAGGTGACGACTGGCGGTGTGAAGAAGATGTGGTAGGCTGGGAAATCTTCAAGTTCTGACCATACAGTTTTGGCTTTGTCAGATTTGTCTTCTTTAGATTGCATTCAATAGCCATCTGTAGGTCATGTGAAGAGTGTACTCAGATTTGTCTAAGCATGAATCTCTTGATAGCTGCGAGGCCTTCGCTGTATACTATGCTCTGCCTGACTGGAAGGTATCTGTAGGCCATGAACATTTGGTAGATGTCATCCGGTTTCAGCATGATAAAGTCGTTCTCTTGACAAGTAAATTCGCTCCCATCGGTGCATTGAAGTCTGTAAGTGTAGAATGTTACTCCATGGTAGTCTTCAGCCTTCACTTGCAGAATTTGATGAATCGGGAGAATATTCGACTTCAGATCTTGTTCCATCAGTTCTCTCTGTGTACCGGTTGACCTTTGTAGTAACATATGCAGATGACCTCCAGCCTGCTTTCCTTTCAAGTGAGTAAGGCCTCTTAGCTTCAGTTCATTCAGTGGCTTGACTCTGTCTGGTCTACGCCAGATATGCTCTCTGATTTCTTCTTGGAAGGGGGCTTTGATACGAACATTATCCCAGGGTTTCTCTGTCTTGGGAAGTCTTCCCGCTGTTTGTCTTACGACTGATTCAAGAGTCTTCTGGGATTCCTTGTAATTCTCCCCTTCCTTGCGTTCATCGTCCTCGAGCCGTATAATATCTTCAGAGCATTTGTTGATCAGCTCTCGTAGCCACCAGTTTCTTTGCATGTCCTCTTGCTCGGCTTCAACCCGAAGATCATCCCATTCTGTCCATTTTCTTGGCCATTTGTCGTATATCACCGCCTCTTCCAGTGCATCATGGATGTCTTTGCCTGGGGAAATATATGGAATTCTTTGTTCAGGCGGTGATTGTTCCTGTGTAGCACTACCGAGTTCACTAGGATTGCCCGTTGACATCAGCTTAGAACTGGGTTCCAACTGATGGCCTGATGGAGAAGATGTATCAGTGGTAACATCATCAGGACTTCCATCCCCTCCTCGGTTGGTATCTCTGGGAGATACGCCTCGGGATGTTATTTCTAGCTCGCCCATGCTAGATAGTTTGGCTGTGGATGGTGGCTGTTGGTTTGTTGAGATTTCAGGTTGAATTGGCTGTGGAGTTTGGCTTGGTAGAGCAGTTTGCTCAAGTGATCGAGGTCGCTTGTTCTCCCCCTCATGAGGATCCGAATCATCGGGGTTCTCATGGGAACGTTTGCGACCACGAAGACTCTCCTTGCAAGTACTCTTGGTTTCGGGTGAGGAAAGAAGAGCTTCTAGTATGACTTGCTGATGAAGAGTGAGGTTGTCTTCTGGGGTATTTAAGAGATTGTTCAGCAAAGCCGAAGCTAGTGTGTCAAAGGATAGGGAGGAGAGGTCGATGAAGGGTGTGGTCGGGTGTGGGGAGAATACTGGTTCTGTATCCTGGGTTCCCCGAGAAATAGAAGGGATAGGAATTTGGTTTATGGATTGGTGGGATAGAGGGGTGGAGGATATGGGTTGTGTATGGGAGATGAACGGTTCAAGGGAAGGTTGGGGTGGTGTCTGTTCAGACCGAACCGCTTGGGTGGTCCTAAATTCCTGTGCTAGAGCGGTCATTGCATCTTGCACCCATGGTTTAGTGGTGGAATCCAGGAAGCGATTTAGTAGAACGTTTACGTCTTCAAATGTAGGGTGACCAGTTACGGGGGTTGTAACTGTTGACACATCATCAGTGAAGATTGCTGATGTGTGGCCTGCATTTAATGATGGAATCATTATGGGCGTAGCAGGGCTTCCAACCATCATAGCTTGCGCTCTGGTTGTTGCGTTCAGGGTGAGTGCACCTGTATGTGCAGTGAATAGTGTAGGTGTCCTAGAAAAGGAAGAAAATGTGGGAAATGTGACACCTAGACTCGATGTGAGAGAAGAAGGGGTTTTGACCTCGGGAGATAGGTCAATTGTATGCTCAACTGATTCAGAAGGAACCAGTGAGGGGGTTGAGTCCCGTTCTTTTGAAACAATAGCCTTTTGAGAGGCTATCGAGTGGCTGGGAGAGGGCTGTGCATGCGCAGTTGAGCCAGATGCTGCGACTTCTACTCGGGAACCGAAAAGATCGGCTCCTGTGCTTAAGGATTCAGCTCGGCTTATCTGGATAAAAGTATCGCAGCCAGCAAAGATATGCTCGTCTGCCTTGTCAATTAGGCTCTTTCTGGCTTGGGACTGGGGCTTGGCCTTGGCAGCCTTGTCATTCTTGACCTTTGCCCTGGTCTCTCGGATGACGACTTCTTTCGAGTTGATTGACGCTTTAATCGTATGAGCCGCCTCATCATAGTCGTCCTTTGAGCAGTTTGTCTCGCTGGAAACAACTATCGGCTTAGCTTTCTCCTTGATAGTGAAGACTTTGGGTCTGCCAGCGATTATTGGTGCTGCATCTTCAGCAGTTATTCTTTTCTTCTTAGGAGATTCAACTGGCAGTTTCCCTTTTCTGATTAGAGCATATGTTAGCTCCACATCATCACTGTCATTGTCGTCGTCGTCATCATCCGAGTCAGAATCTCCGCTCTCCGTGCCTACGCTCTCGGAAGCCTCGTTGTCAGTGTTCGTTTGGGCTTCACTCGACGATTCATTGGCCGTATCCTCAGCGTCTTTTTCGGTGCCCTCAGCCGCCTGACTCGTCTCTAGAGAGTCGTCAGACTTCCCTTCATTGGGCGAACCGGCCACTGGTTTTTGTGGCTTTTGGGCTCTCTTAGGACCCTTACTCACACTCGGCTTTGTCCCTTTGGTAGGTCCAGCTGGGTTTTGCTGAACCATAGGGACGGTCTTCTCGATGGCTTCCTTGTACTGCTGAACAGCTGGGTTTGAAGACCTCACAAGGTTGAGCAGAAACCCAGGAATCCTCAGACCGTAGGTCGGGTTCTTGTCCGCTTTGAAGTATTGCAGCTTTGGGGCTTTGAAATGTGGATCGGAGCTGCGTTGTGGGATTGCCGAATGCTCTGCCTTGAGGTCATTGATGATCAGCCCAAGCCATCTGGCGTACGGAATGGTACCTGGCCTATTCTTTTCTTTGGCCTTGACCAGGTCCATTAGCTCTGAGAAGAAGAGCTGCGCCAAGTCGTAGTGTTTGTTGAAGGCGATCCCGTGGAAGACTAGCAGTATTTGCTTGTTGCATTTGTCGAAGCCATCATGCTTTGGCGACAAGAATTTGTTCACGAGCCCGAAGAGATTCTTCCACGGGTGACTGAGATATGCGCCGTTGAAGTTCGACAGTTGTGGCAGTAGAGACGTGTAGCCTAGTGATGCTACGTCTTTCAGTAGGTCTGGGATTGACGGCAACGCATCATATGTGTCTCTGACTGGCAGCGCTAATGTCGATTGCAGTGTTGATGGCGTCAGGATCACGTGCATGCCATTCAGCTTGGTCTTTATTTTTGATCGATCCTTTGGAGATTTTGTATGCATGTGTCCCCAGAATTATTGTAGGTATATCTCTGGCACCGGTTTTGAGTTGTGAAGTGCGGGCCAGAGATAGTGACCCTTCATGATGGCTGGAATGATTGGGTTTTGGCATTTGAAGACTGCAAGGTCTAACTGGAAGTTATTGTCCAGCACCTTGATCCATTTGTCTTGAGAGTAGATGGCATCATCGATCTGTGCTTTTGTGTTTCCTGCCATTTTAAACTGTAGAAGCATGGGGTCAGCACATGAAGTTAAACTGTTTGAATTGATTTTGAAAGAATTTGATTTGTTGTTTTCAGATAAGTTTATGCAGGTGGAATTTTGAAAAAAAAATTAAGTCCACATCTCGAGATCAGAATCTCGAGATCATGATTTCGAGATCCAAATCTCGAGATCTTGATTTCGAGATTCAAATCTCGAGATCAGGATGTCGAGATGTAGATCTCGAGATCTTGATTTCGAGATTCATATCTCGAGATCAAGATGTCGAGATGCAGATCTCGAGATCTTGATTTCGAGATTCAAATCTCGAGATACAGATCTCGAGATCTTGATTTCGAGATTCAAATCTCGAGATCAAGATGTCGAGATGCCCATCTCGAGATCTTGTTTTCGAGAAGTTGAACCGACGATCTCGAGATCCAAAATCTCGAAATCGTGATTTCGAAACGAAGAATCCACCTGCAAAAGCATAAACAAGATACAAAAAACAAAATTCAATATGATTTCGACCTGAAATTAGACTTAAACCCTTTTTCCTTTTTGGTTTTGAGAGATTTCGAATGTTTTTGCGAGAAATTCGATTTTAAGGATTTCGATATCGAACGATGTTGATGGGTAAAAAGATGTCCCGTTTAGGTCAATCCGGCAACCAGCAAAGTCAGCATCTGAGTATCCGACTAGGTCAAAACCTGAGTGCTTGGGATACCAAAGGCCTAGATTCACAGTGCCTTTGAGGTATCTCAGAATTCTTCGAACAGCGGTCAGATGACATTCCTTCGGATTTGCCCGAAAGCGTGCACATAAGCATGTGGAGAAAACAATGTCAGGCCTGCTTGATGTGAGATATAGCAAAGATCCAATGATGGCCCTGTAGTTTGTAGCATCAACTGGCTTCCCGGAGGGGTCTGAGTCCAGTTTGTTGTTTGGGGACATGGGGGTCGTCATGGAAGATTTGCCATCAATGTTGAATCTCTTAAGCATTTCCAGAATGTACTTTGACTGATTGATGAAAATGCCGTCAGAGAGTTGTCTTACTTGCAGGTCTAGGAAGAAATTCAGTTCGCCCATCATGCTCATTTCGAACTTGGTTTTCATCAGTTTCTCAAAGTGTTTGCACAGACGTAGATTTGAGGAGGCGAAGATAATGTCATCAACATAGATCTGAATCAGGATGATGTCAGACTTCTGTCGCTTAATGAAAAGTGTGGTATCAATCTTCCCTTTTGAGAAACCTGAATCAACCAGAAATTCGGTTAATGCATCATACCAAGCTCTTGGTGCCTGTTTTAACCCATACAAAGCTTTCTTTAGCTTGTACACATGGTCGGGATATCTGGGATTTACGAATCCTTCGGGCTGAGCAACACAGATTTCTTCTTCCAAGACTCCATTCAGAAAGGCAGTCTTGACGTCCATTTGAAAGACAGTAAAGTTCTTGTGGGCCGCGTACGCAAGAAAAAGGTGGATTGCTTCAATTCTTGCTACGGGTGCAAATGTTTCATCATAGTCTATGCCTTCTTGCTGATTATATCCTTTAGCGACCAGTCGTGCCTTGTTGCGTATCACTATGCCTTCTTCGTCCTTCTTGTTCTTGAACACCCATTTAGTGCCAATGATGGTTTTCTGAGGGGGTTTAGGCACGAGTGTCCACACATCTAGTCTGTCAAACTGATTGAGCTCATCTTGCATGGCAATCACCCAATCTGGATCAGCGAGTGCCTCTGAGACTTTGGACGGTTCATTCTTGCTTAGAAAGCATGCATAGTGACATTCATTTGTTGTTGCTGATCTTGTTCGCACACCTTGACTTGGATCACCTATTATCTGTTCAACAGGATGTGCTCTCGTCCACTTCCTCTCATGAGCTAGAGGAGTTGGAGTAATTATTGGTTGATCTGAGTCCTGATATGAGTTTGAAGGCTCTGGGGCAGCTGTGGTGTGTAGTGGAGATGATTCCGGACTTATGGAAAAGCCGTGATCATCCACACCTCTGGGATTGGTTTGAGGGGTTGAGGGTGTGGATGGTACGTCATCTGGTCCTGTGAGGAGCGGAATCTCTGCTGTTGGAGTTGATGTTGACTCTGAAGTGTATGCAGGAGGTGGAGATTGTGAGTTCTCGTAAAAGTTTCTGAAGAGAGAGTCGAGAATCACATCGTCGTGTTCGGTGTTTGGTTCAGCTTTATCAGAAGCTACTGGTACAGCAATGGATGGATCGGTCTGGAGATGTTCAATAGCAAAGTCTGCCATTTCATAGAGTGTAACGTTTACACTCTCGATGACAGTCCGCTTGTCTCTGAGATAGACTCGGTATGTTTTGGATTGCAGTGAGTAGCCAATGAACACGCCTTCTCTGGCTTTGGGATCCAGCTTACTTCTCTCTGTCCGATCATTGAGTATGAAGCACTTGCAGCCAAAAACCTTGAGGAAAGAAATATCAGGAGTTTTGTTGAATAGGATCTCATATGGAGTCTTGTCGAAGCGCTTGTGGATGAAGGTTCTGTTCTGAGTGAAGCACGCAGTATTGATTGCCTCTGCCCACATGAAGTGAGGCAGTCTTGATTGAATTAACATGGTGCGTGCTGTTTCGACAAGGGTTCTGTTCTTTCTCTCAACAAATCCGTTCTGCTGGGGAGTTTTAGCTGCTGCAAATTGATGAGTGATACCGAGTGATTCATAGAACTCAGTGAGAGTCTGATTTCTAAACTCGGTACCATTGTCAGTTCTCACAATTCGAACACTGTGTTGTAGCAGTTTCTGGATCGTTCTGATAAAGGTCATAATGTTTTCCGCAGCTTCATCTTTTGAACGGAGAAATTTTGTCCATGTATACCTAGAGAAGTCATCAACGATCACCAGTGTATTTGCGACCATTGATGCTTTGTACTCTCATAGGTCCACACAGATCCATGTGTATTAGCTGCAACTGATGAGTAGATGAAGGTTCGGTTTTTGACTTGTGGGAGCTTCGCGTCATTTTGCCCATTTTGCAGGCACTACAATGATTTTCAGCGGAAGACTTTAGCAGAGGAAGCCCCTTGACAAGTTTCTTGGAGGACAAGGTTGATAGATGTTTGAAGTTCAGATGGGATAGACGTCTGTGCCATAGGTTGTTCTGTTCAGTTGAAGCTTTGGACAACAGACAGATGGAAGTGGTGGATTGGACGCTTTTCAGATCAATAGTGTACAGATTTGATGTTTTGTAACACGTTAATAATGTATTCCCTGTGCTGTCAAGAACACAGCATTGTTTTGCAAAGAACCTCACTTCCATCCCGTTGTCACATAATTGTCCAATGCTCAGTAAGTTGTGTTTGAGCCCTTTGACGAATGAAACATCTTTTATTGTGACACTGGCACAGACGACGTCCCCATACCAAAGGATAGGAGATGAGGCGTCATTCCCGAATCCGACATTTCCTCCGTAGCAGTTGGTGTAGTTGCTCAAAAGGTGCTTTATTCCGGTCATGTGGGTTGAGCATCCTGAGTCTAAGTGCCACACATGACCGTCCTGCAAAACAATCAAATAGGTTTAGGTACCCAACTTGGAGTGGGTCCTTCCTTATTATCAAGAAACACCTTTTTAAATCTTGCTTTGAGCAGTGATCCAAGGTCAGCTGCTCTTTCAACAAAAGATCTATCTTTGATGGGCTTTCCAATAGCCAGATCTGCTTTTGCAGTGTGTCTGGTTTTATGAGTCCATCTAGCAATTTCCATTTTGGTGGGTCTGATGTTGTGAACCCACCTTTCCATTTTAGTCCTTGTGGGTCTAAGTTTGGGGACCCACCTTTCAGTTGCAGTTATGATGGGTCTTCGATTGGGAACCCACCTTTCAGTTTCAGTTTGGATGGGTCTTCGTTTGGGGACCCACCTATCCGTTTTAGTTTTGGGAGGTCTCATCTTGGGGACCCACCTATCTGTTTCAGTTTTGGTAGGTCTTATCTTGGGGACCCACCTCTCAGTTTCAGTTTTGAAGGGTCTTATCTTGGGGACCCATCTTTCCATTTTAGGTTCAGGAGGTGAGTAGACAGGTGCTTTGTGATTGAACGGTTGTTTCTTAAGTTTGGTTTTAAAAAACTCCTCCTTAGAAAGCCGATTAAGATGTTTCCTAGAATGAACTCTAAGGGCATATTTCATATCAGGAATACAAAACGTTCCCTTAGAAGTTCCTTTCTCGGTTTCTTTTTCAGGTTTAAGCTTTCTGGAAGGCTTAGATTTAACAACATTCATATCACATTCATAATTATGGGGATCTGGAACAGAATAACCATAAGCAACACTTGTATTATAAATAGAACTTTGTCTAGAAGATGTCTCAGAAATATTTAGCTTGGGACTCAAAACTGAACTACTTGAAGTTTGCTTTGTAGAGACAGAATTACAATTAACTTTTGAGTAAAAAATTGAACTAGATCTAGGGCTGGCATTATTCTCAAAAACTTTCTTTTTGCCATCTGCGATTTCCTTCCTCTTTTTCCTCCACTCATTATTCTCTTCTCCTTCTTTATTCACTTCATTCCCTGTAAACAAAGGAGAAGAGAGATGAGTGGACGAACCTTTAAAAGCATTGTTTTTCTCATGTGAGGTGTGTGAGCTGTCAGGCTTGGTCGTTGAAGGGTCTGTTTTAGCATGAAACTGCTCACTTAAATCATTAAATTTTTGAAGAAGTTCCTGCCAATTGCGCTCAAAACCTTTCTTTTCAGTTTCAAATCTCTCTCTCTCGTCATCAAGAGTTTTTTGTAGGTTTTTGAGCTTTTGAGCCATGGGAAAAATACATGGTTCCTCACCAGTTTTAGCAATACCAACTCTTGGGGGAGGGTCTAGAGGGTGTCCTATGTGAGGAATATCTTTAGCATAAGGGTCAAGGCATTCACTAAAGCAGGAAGTAGGTTTTTCTTCTGAAAGTTGTTTTTCATTTACAGAGGGATAATCACAAGAAATCGCAGGTTTTGGTTTCTTTCTCTTTTCTTCTTCTGCTTCAGCATAGTCTTCATCATTTCGAAAATACATTTTCTCGCCAAACCCTAGTCCCATGTAATCTTTGTTATAGAATTGAAGGCAATTAACTTTCTTAAGATTACGTGGGTTGGTTATGCCCAGTCCTATTTTAGCATTGTAGAATCGGTCATCCTTTTGTTTGCTGTTAAGCAGAAAAACAGTTTGTTCAGATTGACCTCTTCTAGCAGCTAGATCTTCTAGTTCTTTTACTTTATTTAAAAGCGTTCTTCTTTTGTTATGCAAAAAATCGCATTCAGCCTTTGCTGTGCTTTTTTCTCGTTCACTGTCCTCAAATTTCTTAGTTAATTCAGCTATCTTAAGTTCAAAGCTTTCAAAATCTGAGGACACCTTTTTGACTTGATCTTTTGCAATTTCAAGTTGAATACTTAAGGAAGACTTTTGGTCTAGATTCTGTTTCAGAACTCTATGATTATTGTCTAGTCTCTCCTTTAGTTCTTTGATTAGATTGTCTTTTTCAAGTAAGGACTGCATTTGATTATTTAAAGAAGTATGGGAGGTACTTACAGAGCTTGTTGTGCACTCGCCTTCGGGGATCGCAGCATCACCCTTTCTTTCATCTCCTTCCACACGTGCCATAAGGTCATAGTTGTCTTCCTCCTCCTCCTCCTCAGAAGAATCTTCTGCCCAGTTCTCATTCTCAGCAATCATGGCAGAGGTTTCTTCTTCTTTCTGCACCATCAGCATTTTCTGCTTATTCCACAGCATCTTCTGCTTGTAGAAGTTAGCATCTTTCTTCTTTGGGAGGCGGCAATCTTTGATCACATGTCCAGGCTTGCCGCAATTATAGCATTTTGGAGCTTCTTCTGCTGATGATGCCTTCCTAGAAGATCCTTGATCATTGTTCTTCTGCTTGTAGTTTGAGGAGGAAGTTCTTAGCCTGTTGGAGGAGGTGTTTTTCTTAGCAAATCTTTTGGCCAGCAGTGCCATCTTCTTCTGTAAGTCAGCTAGCTCAGCCTCTAGATCAGATTTGTCATCATCACTCTCATCATCATCTGATTCAACCACCACCTTCTTCTTTTTCTTCTTTATTGAAGTGGTTGTTCTTCTTGGCTGAGCCTCCATTACTAGAGCTAAGGGGTTTGTGGTGTGATGATCCTCAGCACAGGCAACCTCGTTGACGAATTGTTTCAGATGTTCATAGAGTGTGCAGAGGTCAATTTCGTCCAAATCTATCCGAGATCTGACATCCTTCACTGTCTTTTCCCATGCAGGATGCAGGCTGGATAAAAATCTAATATTCAGTTCCAGATTGGACCTGAATACTTTGATCTTTCTGAGTTCATTTACCAGTTGAACAAGTCTGTTGTAAGTCTCATTCAATGGTTCTCCTGGACCTGCTTTGAAGGAGTCATAAGCGATGAGAATCGTAGTCTTCTTTGTTTTGAGGCTGATGCTTGTGCCTTGTAGCAGCTTCTCTATTTCATCCCACATTTCCTTAGCTGTCTGCATGCTATCTATGAGAACATAAACCTCATTTGGTATTGCTTAGAGGAGGTACGTTTTGGCCATAAGGTCACCACGAAGTCTGAGCTTGTCAGCTTCTGTGTATTCAGACGGCACTTTTCTTCTTATTTCTGGAAAAATAGGAGGATTGTTCTCTGGATCTCCACCAACTGAAATCAAGAGTTCAGCTGGTCCTTCAAGCAAAGATTCGAGCATTGCAGAGGAGATCTCTTTGTGCTCGAGGAAGTTTAGAAATCTGTTCCTCCACATTTGATATTCTCCCTTCCTGAGGCTAGGAGGGGTACTGTTGTTCCCGTGTGCATTGTATTCTGAACCCATTGCTGTATTAAACTGACCGTTCGAGAAAATTGATCAAAAGATTTTCAGAGGCAGAAAGTCGAAAAATCAGATGTCGAGATCTGAATGTTGAAATCTCAAATTTCGATAAAGGAGGCCCGATATCGAGATTTGGGCTCAAGATTAAGGATCTCGAGATTAGGGATCTCGAGATTTCAAATTTCGAGATGCTGATCTCGAGATTTGAAATTTCGAGAAGTTAATCTCTCAAAATCTTAATCTGATAAGTCAAATGTCGAGACCAGATGTCGAATCCTTTTCTCGAAATCAAGATTTCGAAATCCTTGATGTCGAAATCCTCAATGTCGAAATCCTGCAACCTGTAAAAATCAGATAAACAAAATCTGAAGGTAGTTTCCTGTAGAGTTGAATGTCGAGATCTTCTGGTAAAGTTTTCAGCTCGAAAAACGTAGCAGAACCTGTGAAGAAGTAGGATGTCGAGATGCCTAGCTCGAGATATCTCGAAATCTAAAATTGCGTAAAACACAAACTGAAGTATACCCTTTGATCGCTTTGAAAAGGCGATTCCAAAGGTGTAATTTTTACAACTTTTGAACAAGAAACAAAATTACAGAGCAAAAAATCGACAGAATGAACTACGTTAACAAAAACAGAGTATTCTGCAGGAGTTCTTCTGATCGTTCTCGATCGGCTCTGATACCAATTGTTAGTCCCTGTTTCTGTAACAGCAATGAATAATCGATCTAACAAGGAAGATTAAACGTAAATATGAACACAGAATGAATCACCGTAAAACCTTCTTTGATAAACCGTGGAACGTACAACAGAATGATAAGCATAAGGCTATGAATAATAAGTACGACGTTCAACCTTTTCCTAAACCTCGGCTCCCTTTTTATAGGCGAGGTTTAGGTTAGGCGTACCAGGCTTTTAGCCTGTCTAAATGGGCCTAACACTTGGCCTGATTTCTATCTAATTTATGCACTATTTAAATATAAGGATTAAATATAAAGCTAATCTATGACCAACTTGATTCACAATTAAATATCTCCAACAACAGGTAATTGTCTTCCGCGCTTTAGAAGAATAGGAGATATACATATATATATATATATATATATATATATATATATATATATATATATATATATATATATATATGTGTGTGTGTGTGTGTGTGTGTGTGTGTGTGTGTGTGTGTATGTGTGTGTGTGTGTGTATGTATATATATACTACCTCCGTCCTAAAATTAACTTCCCATTTCGGATTACGATGTTTGAGTGACGATAAAGCAACTCGATCCCTGTTCATACTCAGGTTACTTTGTCAATAAAATTTACATATTGAGAAACTACATTAAAATTGCTACAAAAGCTGATAAAAAATATAAATTTGATAAAAATTTGATATATAAAACATAAAATTATGAGTAATTTAAGTTGACCATGTGAATAGTGGTTGTGAAGTTCATATATAAGGTCGGGTTCTAATGAGAAGACATCTTAACGTGAGAAGTTACACATTTACCTATTTCTG
This sequence comes from Cuscuta europaea, assembly GCA_945859875.1. Classification (NCBI taxonomy): domain Eukaryota; kingdom Viridiplantae; phylum Streptophyta; class Magnoliopsida; order Solanales; family Convolvulaceae; genus Cuscuta; species Cuscuta europaea. Next base: position 15,957,484 of record CAMAPE010000016.1, read on the forward strand.
ATGCACTTTTTTGCTAATCTTATGCACTTTTTTGCGATGGCAGAAAAGTTCCGATTAATTACGGAAATGACACCGCGTCTAGCATCACTTTTTAAATATTTTTTGCACTTTCCCGTGCACTTTTTTGCTAATCTGATGCACAGATCTTAAAATGAACGCACCAGATGCATTCTCACTTCTTACGATAAGCACTCTTCTCATTTGATCCTTATTCTATATATATAGGGAAGAGTTCAAATAAAAAGTGGTCTTTCCGTGAAAAGTGCAAAGTTTTCACTTTTTCATATTTCGCTTGCACTTTTTCTTGTTTACTTTGCACTTTTTGGCCATTTTGATTTTGGCCAAATTTGGCCAAAATGACGGTGGCAGTTTTGTAAATAAACCAATTTTTTGAGCTACCGCGAAAAAGTGCAACGAAAGCAAGAAAAAATGCAAACGAAACATGAAAAAGTGCAAACTTTGCACTTTGCACGTTAAGATCACTTTTTATTTGAACCATACCATATATATCTATATATATATATATATATATATATATATATATATATAAGAGATCGATTTAGGTTAGGTGTCAAGACTTAGTGATATTTGGGATCGAGTTAGGGTTTCGATGAGTAACCCTGCTGCGGCGGTGCGGCCGCCATTGCCGCCGGACAAAAATGCTTGGATGAAGAAATCTTTTGTTGATGTGCTGACTGAACGTGAAGAACCCCTCTCGGTGAAGACCCCGGGACGTTACAAAGGTTTGCCATCTATCCAATTTCCGGAAGAGGAGGTAAAAAACCTAGCAGCACGTCACAAACACTCTTTGGTGGGATACTTTTTCAAGGGAAGACCGCATTTATCTGTTATTCGCAAAGCATTTGAAATTATTGGTTTTTCTGGGAATTTTCATTTGGGATTGCTTGATCCTAAACATATACTAATTCGGTTTGATTCTGATGAAGATTTCTACAGATGTTGGAATAGACAATCTTGGTCTATCCGAGGTTTTATAATGAGAGTTACTAGGTGGACTCCAGATTTCCGACCTAACGTGGAATCTCCTGTGGTTCCAGTTTGGGTAGGCCTAGAGGGTCTGCCTATACATCTACATGACAAAAGAGCTTTGTTTGACATTGTTGGATTAATTGGAAGGCCTCTAAAAATCGATTCTGCAACTGCCAATCTTTCGAGGCCATCCATTGCACGTGTGTGTGTGGAGATTGATCTTACCCAAGATCTGCCCCAAAAAATTTGGATCCAATGTGGATCTCAAGGTTTTACACAACAGGTCATTTATGAAGACATGCCTAGTTACTGCAAAGCATGTCTTCATTTAGGTCACAATGTTTCTAAATGCCCAAAACGATTACAAGCTGGAAACATCCAACCTCAGAATGATCATAGGGAGAAATTACAGACTACTGCTCTTAGAGAAAAATGGATAGCTAAGCCAGCCCAACAACTGCAAATTACAAATGGGGAACATAATGCATCTACTAAAGAGGATATTCCTTCTACTTCTCGGCAGAACCGGAATACTATAGAGGTTGAATTTGTTGAAGATGACACAGATACTGAAGAGGTTTATCATGATCCAGAACCTATTGTTGTGGATAAAAACAATGATGAAGTCAGTGAAGTTACAGAAAAATCCAAGGATGTTCATAATTCTGATGGTAATGAAAAAGAATTTCCTTTAACTTACCACAAACCCACAGGTCCTATTCATGATGATAATATACTGCAGAATATGGTTAATGCCTTGGAATTTGACCAGGAACTTGCCAACAAAGATTACTCATCTGATGGAGCACAACCACATAAAATTGAAAACCTGCAAAATTGGAAAGATGTCCTGCCTGCTATCATAAAAGGTGTGAATCTCATGGTCAAACAGAAAGATACTCAGAAAGCAGACAACATTGAAAATAACTCTGATTTCATCATGGTCAGAAGGAAAAGATACAAGCAGAAAAATAACATTCCAGAAATCTCCCCTCGAATTACCAGAAACACTGCAAAAAAATTGGCAATTAATGAAGGTATTTCAACTACTACTTTGGCCATCAGGCTCCCACAAAATTCCCCCTCCTCAATATTTAAATGAATTGCCTCATTTGGAATCTTAGAGGGCTAGAAGGTGCTGCTTCTAGGTTATTCTCTCTGGTACAGCAATGGCGTATTCATTTACTTATTATTATTGAACCTATTGTGTCTTCTACTAAGGCTGAATTATTTAGGAGGCAGTTTGGTTTCAACAAAGCTCTTTATTCTGATATCAATAAAATCTGGATTTATTGGGATGACTATTATCTGAATATATCCCAAGTGGAATGGAATGGTCAGTTTGTTCATCTGAAAATCAGTTCAAGACTTTTTTCTAGTTACTTTACAGCAGTATATGGCAATCATAGTTATATTCAGAGAAGAATTCTATGGCAAAAGTTGGTTGAATTTTCTAATCTTATAAAAGATGCTTGGATGGTGGGAGGAGATTTCAATGCAATTGCTTCTCATTCAGATCATTATGGACCCTCACTTCCTCATTTAACTAGCATGACTGACTTTAATAATTGCATTTCCTGTTGTGGACTTATTGATCTACCTTTTAGTGGAACTAATTACACTTGGACTGGTGTTAGAGCTAATGGGAGGCTTTGGAGAAGACTAGACAGAATTCTTTTTAACAGTCAATGTATTGATAACTTTAATCATATCCAGGTTGCACATCTTAATAAGACTCCTTCTGATCACTCTCCTATTCTCATTCAGCTTCAAAATCAAGATTCTACTGGGCCTAAATCCTTCAAATTTCAAAACATGTGGTGTTCACACCATACTTTTTTGGAGGTGGTTAATAAAAGTTGGAACAGTCATAGATTTGGTGGAGGGATGCTTGGCTTGGTCAATAAGCTTAAATGCTTGAAAACTGATCTCAAAAAGTGGAATGTTGAAACTTTTGATAACATTTTTGAAGATATAAAACAATGTGAACAGGAAGTTTTGGATGCTGAAATTTTATTTGAGAATGACCCTTCGGATGCGAATAGAACAGACTGGTCTTTAAAAAGGGCTATACTGCTCTCAAAATACAAGTTAGAGAAAAAGTTCTGGAAACAAAGATCTCATCTCAATTGGCTCAAAGGAGGGGATGCTAATACCAAATTTTATCACTCTTATGTGAAAATCAGAAACAGGAAGCAACAAATTCTCACTATCAAGAACACAAATGGGATCAATGTCAGTACTATACCTGAGATTGGGGATGCAGCAGTGCAATATTTTTCCTCCCTTTACTCCCAGCAGCATGAAGGGGATTCTGATGAAATCCTGCAATTTATTCCACAGTTAGTAGATAATGTGGACAATAACTCCTTAATATCTCTCCCTGGACCAGAGGAGGTTAAAGAGGCAATTTGGGCTTCGAATCAAAACGGAGCTGCTGGTCCTGATGGATATAATGGCAAATTTTTTAAGAAGTGCTGGCATATTGTGGGGAAGGATGTTGTAAGTGCAGTCCAAGATTTTTTTATTGGGGTCCCTATTCCTAAGGGTCTGTCTAGTTCTCTCTTAGTTCTCATCCCTAAGAAAAATAATCCAGACTCTTTTGCTGATTTTAGTCCTATTTGCCTCTCCAATTTTGTCAACAAAGTCTTTACCAAAGTGCTTGCAAATAGATTAGACATTATTCTTCCTAAACTAATCTCCAAGGAGCAAGCAGGTTTTCTAAAAGGGAAGGATTTAGCAGATCAGATTCTACTTGGTCAAGAGATGATACATGCTTTGGACAAGAAGGTTAGAGGGTCTAATCTGGTAATTAAATTGGATATGGCCAAGGCTTTTGATAGGCTATCTTGGGTCTTTCTTGCTAAAGTGCTTCTGAAATTTGGTTTTAACAACCATTTTATTAATCTGGTCTTAAATAACCTTCAGGCCACCTATCTCTCTGTACTCATTAATGGCAGACCTCATGGTTATTTTCAACCTAAGAGAGGTGTTAAACAGGGAGACCCCCTCTCCCCTTTCCTCTTTATTCTGGCCTCTGAAGCCTTTTCTAGGGGTCTAAATCATCAGGTGGCCAATGGTTTGATTTCACCATTCTGGCTGGGCTATTCTGGTTCTTATATTACTCACTTAGGTTATGCAGATGACCTGCTCATTTTTATGAATGGGGGATCAAGATCCATTCTTAATTTCAAAAAGTTTCTGACCTCTTATCAGAATGCTTCTGGCCAGGCAGTCAACTTTGAGAAAAGCTCCTTTGTTATAGGGAAACATTCTCCTGGTAGAAGACAGATTATTAAGGACCTGTTGGGTATGCAAGAAACCTCTCTTCCTTTGAAATATTTGGGGGCCTACCTTCACAAAGGAATAAATAGACATCAGTTTTGTCATCATATTGTTCAACAGTTTGATTCAAAACTGACTACTTGGAAACAAAAAAATCTTTCACAGGGAGGGAGACTTATCTTGATTAATCATGTACTAGGATCCATCCCTATGCATATACTTGCTGTTGATAATCTGCCACAAAGAATCAAAAAGATTTTAAACAAGAAAATGGCCAACTTTTTTTGGGGTTCACAGAACGAAAAACCCAAATATCACTGGATCAAATGGTCAAAGTTATGCTACCCTAAGGAGGAAGGGGGTTTAGGCATTCGCTCTCTCAATGATCTTGAAAAAACTTTCTCAATTAAACTTTGGTGGAAATGGAAATCTTCTTCATGTTTTTGGTCTCAATTCATGCATTCAAAATATAATAGGGGGGAAGACATGAGACCTAAACTCACTGACTCATCCATTTGGAAAAGAATTTGCAGAATCAATGATCTGGCTAGTACCTTCACTGATTCATCCTCTCAACAATTGATCTGGACTCCTTCAAATGATGGTTTGTTCTCCTTCAAAACTGCATTCAATAGCATCAGAAAATCACAGGGATCTGCTTTTTCTTACAAACATATCTGGCATCCAAAACAACAGCTTAAAGTGGGCATGTTTCAGTGGAAAATGTTAAAAGGAATACTACCTATTTCTGATAATTTATACATATTTCAGGTGATGATACAACCTTCTATGTGTCCCATTTGTAGGAAGGAAAGTGACACTACCAATCATGTTTTTTATGACTGTTCCTATTCTAAAGCTATTTGGACTTACTTTGGCAGAGTTATGAGTATCCCCCTCTCTTCTAGTATACACTCAATAAGGCAGGTTCTATTTTTATGGTGGTTTGAAGCTGGTAGTAAGACTCTCATGGATATGTTTAAACTCAACCTGCCAGGAATTATAAGTTGGCATATTTGGAAGCTTTACACTGAGCTTATTTGGGGATCTCTTCACTCTACTCCCACGATTGACAGCACTATTTGGAGAATCAAGCTTTATACTCAATCATGGGTGCTTAGCTTCAGAAAGCCTAATTTTCGATCTATTGATAAGATTCTTATGGATGAAAATTTAATTCCTATGAATTTTAGAACTCATACGGTCTTTAAACCAGTCAAATGGATCAAACCTAGATGCGGCTTCAAACTGAATGTGGATGCTTCACACGTACCTGATCGAGCTTTCGGAGGAGCCATTCTGCGAAATGAGAAAGGTCATTTCATAAGCGCCATCTCGTTCCCCCTGGAGCTATCCCGTTCCAGTCAACATGCGGAAATGCTAGCTATCTTCAGAGCGACGGAATGGGCAATCAATGAGGGCTATGCGGATTTTCAGGTTGAAAGTGATGCGGAGGAGATTATAGAACACATTTCAGGTAGGAAGATCGGCCGATGGAGAGATGAGCTTGTTGTCTTCAGGCAAATGTGTTTTAGGAAAGGGATTAGGTTCCGACATGTGATGAGGGAAGGAAACGAACCTGCTCATTTACTTGCTGGGCTTTCTGTGGCCCATTTTACTACATGGGTTAATTTGAACAACTTACCTGGTCCGATCAAAATTGCTATTACATGGGATTTGTTTAATATGCCTTCTTTTAGATATGTTGCTTAATTGTTTCTTTTGATAGAGGTTTTGGCCTAGTCCCCCTCTATTTGTATTCCGTTTTCTTTTTCTTCAATAAAATTTGACAAATGTCTCCTGGCATTTGTCCCACTGAAAAATATATATATATATATAAATATATATATATATAAGAGATCAAATACAAACCATGTTTAAAATACTAACCTACAAACTCAATAATATGCAGCACTTTGAACTTCAACATGCGGTAAAAATAATGTAAAGATGCAGGGGTGAGATCACATACAAACTAGTTCTCTCATTCAAATCATCTTTACATTATTTGTATTGCACATTGAAGTTCAAAGTGTTTCATATTATTCAAGCCATAAAATAGCATTTTCATATTTACATTATTTGTATTGCATATTGAAATTCAAACACTGCATCTTTACATTATTTGTACTTCATATTTAAGTTCAAAGTATTGCATATTATTGACTTTGTAGGTTAGTAAATTAAACATGGTTTGTATCCTGGGGTGAGAATGATACCCCAAGAGAGAAAAAAGAATAAATTCTAACCTTCGATTAACTCCATTCAATGGTCTAGATTTTCTCAAAAGAGAGGCACGTATGCATAACATTCGCATAATTTAGTTGGTAATTATGACAGCCTTGCAACTCACTTTTAAATAAGGGGCACTATAGTCAAATGCATTCATATATATGACAAGCACGTTCCACCACAATAGGAAAAACATCCTACTTATTAGGATAGTAATTAATAAGCAATAACTACCTCTTATTCTATTATTATTTTTTCTATTATTATTATTATTATTATTAAGTACTTCCTTTCAATTAGTTTTCTTTCCAATTTCAGTATTCTTTCACATATTATCTGGATAAATAATTTCATAAAAATTTTTAATTGAAATATGCATTTTTTCATATTTACTAGTCTTGTGAGGTACAATATTTCCTTCACGTAATTTTGTGTACTCACACTTCAACGATTGAATAAATGCACTTTTATTCAAAATGTAATGCACTTTTATTGATATTCTCTTAAAATGGGAAGCTATTGTGCATAATTATTACATAATAAACACATAAAATGCATTACATGTCAATGGAGGTGCACTAATTATTAGTGCAAATCTACGAATCAAAAAATATACTACATGAGTGTGAATTCAAAACCCTACTAATTGTGCAACAATGTTGGGAATATTTTATGGTGTTCAATCTAGTTAGTTATCTTTGTATTTGTGTAGTTATTAATTAAACGTGTAATACGGGCCACAAATGTGTATCAGCCCGTGGGCTTCCTTGTAACCCGTAAGTTAGCCAACTTCTCCTATAAAAGGAGGCTAACTTACGGGAACCCAAACTAATCGTGAGAGGCTTAGAGACGCAGAGGCGTAAAGATAGAGAGAGTAGGGTTGCCGCTGCTCTCCTTCTCCAGGAGAGCAGCGGCCGGTTTTCATACGGTACACCAGATTCGCGTTTAATCTTGTCGATTTCTTCCTATCTGCTTCTTTATCATTGTTATGATTGTTGTTTGTTAAATTATGGGATTAACATTTGGTATCAGAGCCGAGGCGTGAAACAGGTTGGATCTGTCTATGATTTTTTGGATCTAACGAATAACTACTCTGTTTTTCTTCTGTTTTTCTAATATGTAGAGATTTGCTCCTGTAATCTCGTTTGTGAACGAAATTTTGTAAAAATCATACTGTTGGACTTGCCTTTCAAAACCGATCCAGCAACATACCTCTTTTTTCGTTCTCTGCAATTTTTATATTTCGAGATCTCTACATTGAGATCTCGAAATCCTTATTTTTCACTGCTGCAGAAACGTTTTTGGCTTGAAACTGATACAAGAGAATCTCGACTTTCAGGGCTATACAGAACAGGTTTCAGATTTTCAAAAATCGATGTTTTCATTTTGCAGGATCTCGACATTTAGGGACTCGATTTCCTCTTCTCGACTTTTGAGATCTCGAGATTTGCATCTCGACATCTTGATCTCGAGATTTGAATCTCGAAATCATGATCTCGAGATTTGAATCTCGAAATCAAGATCTCGAGTTTTGACATCTCGAGATTTGGAATTTCGAGTTTAGGAATTTCGAGTTTTGGGATTTCGACATTTGGGATCTCGATGTTTTGGATCTCGACATTCTGAAGATTTCGAGATTTTCAAAATTTCTCGATGTTTTGAATCTTTCAAAGTTTGCAGTTTCTTGGAACTCATAATTCGAATCTTGACATCTTTTGCAGTTCATCGAAGCTTTACATTATAAGGATCTCAGAATGATTCCCTGCTTATATAAATGTTTCAGGAGTTTTCGATGTTCTGATGTTTTTCAAACAGCAAGTTTTCGAGATTATGAGGTTTTCGAAACTCCAAAGTTTTCGATGTTCAAACATTTCGAAATTCTGCAGATTTCGATATTCTGAGGTTTGTTTTGTAGGTGGATTTCGTCATTATTCTTCGAAGCAACCTCGAGATTTGGATTTCGAGGTATTGCCTTAGAATTTTGTTGAAAATCCACCTGCTCTCGATATTCATCATCGAGAACCTCAACTTTGAAGAAATTCCTCAAAAACTCAAAATTAGAGATTTTCTGCGACACCGCATTGTTTTGGCCATAACTTTTGACTCGGTGATCCGATTTGAGCAATTTGTTTTTTGTTGGAAACCTAACGAAAAGATCTACATTAATTCTAAGGCTATGCCCCAGAACCCTTTCTCACGCGCCCTCACTCGCAATCTTTGAGGGTCAAAACGTTAGTTTTCCGACAAACATTGTAAATCACCGATGTCCAGGTCAAAACTTAGGCAAATCTGTTCAAATTTTTTCTTTGTAAACCCTGAGGTCAAAGCTTTTCTAAACTTCACTGTAGAGGTCCGAAAATCGTAGATAATTCAATCAACCTCGCGTCAACGGTCATCTTACAACAATCAACAATCAACTGTTGAAGCCTCCCCTGACTCGTCAACATTATGTGATCATCAATATGCTGAAATTCTACATGATGAGCTCAGGGAAACCGTCATGTGTGGTACTTGTTCAGATTGCTCCACAAACATGGCAGATATGACAAGCTGTGAGCAATCAAACCTTGCACATTCTGAGGGGGAGTTTCAGTTAATTCCTCCTGGCGCCTTACACCGACAAAGCAAGGAATCTCTCAAAGGATGCAACATTTTAGGGGGAGTGTTCAATGTTATCCTTCCCGGTGCCTAACAATGACAAAGTATACCGAGTACTCCAGTTGAGGGGGAGTACAGAGAGAAAATGAAGAAAGTAATGAGAGAACATGTCCCTATGGCTTAGTAAACCCAACTAAGCCTACCCAAGGGTCAAAGCCGAGCGTAAGTGCGTAAGTGAGCGAGTGAGTGAGTGAACATTATGAGCATTAGGAAGCAGAAGGCTCAAGTGAGAAGGAAACAATAATCAATGATGAGTCTGCTACCTCAATTGCCTGCTATGAATTGAACATTTACTCCTAGCCACTAAAATACTCTGGACTATCCCCATATGTTCAGGACTGAATTTATTCGGATCCCGGGTAGAAGTCGCTACATTTTGTCCAAACGGCACATGCACAACCCTACCCTAGACCACTCACTTGTCTCCCAACAGACAGGTGTTTAATCATAGTTCACGGGGAACCACATCTCTCATTACTGTCTCCTTCCGAGGCAAGTAATACTGACTACAGTGGCCTCAGCCCCATGCCACTGAACTTTCATTGATCACGTCGTGTCTAGTTACCTCACTCCCAAATGTTTTGAAATTTTCTAGGACACAGACGCACTTTTAAAGTCAGTTGCAGGTCTTCATGACCCGCGAGAACTTCCATAGGTCTCATCTGTTGCAGATGTAGACTAATGATTGGAAGGAAGTCATGCTGTTGCAACATAAGAATCACCAACATTTTCAGGCCATTGCTTTAGAGTTTATCTCTATAGTGATGAAAACGGGTGTCTACACGACCCCGGGGGGCTCTTATCATTCACTCTTTCTGTTTTGTTTCTTGTTTTATTTCCGCAGAATAAAAGAATAAAGGCATGACGTCCCGATTCATCAGATCGTCATGAGGGGGAGAGTGGTCCACATGCTGTTAACACTGAACAAATCATTCTGGGACACTTCACTCCTCCATCACAAAAATCAACACCTTCTCTGCTATCTCTGCAACTCAAATCAAATGGTCAGCTACACTCACAAATCAACCATCATTATGTTCCGCTGTGCCACCGACAAGTTCTCCTCAAATGCATTCTTTCCAAATAGTCAAAAAGACTACATTGTGGAGGAGACAGAGGTCAAATACTCGTGTCCTGAAGATGAATTCCATGGGCGTCTCCTGTTTCTCCAAAGAATATTCATTCTAGAGGCGTCACCGGACTTCATCCAAGCTGATCAAGAGCAACTTCTGGAAGGCAAGGACTACATGCAAGATACTGAAGGTCCCTCAACCCCCGACATCAAAGATCAAATTGTCAAGAAGACATCAAAGGGGAGATTGCAAGGATTTCTTCAGATAGCCTTCCTCAGAAGTCAAGTTCAAAGACAAAGGAAGCTCAATAACAACAAAGACAAAGATATCTGCGCTGCAATGCTGATTCAACACGATTGATCACCAAGGGGGAGATTGTTGGGAATATTTTATGGTGTTCAATCTAGTTAGTTATCTTTGTATTTGTGTAGTTATTAATTAAACGTGTAATACGGGCCACAAATGTGTATCAGCCCGTGGGCTTTCTTGTAACCCGTAAGTTAGCCAACTTCTCCTATAAAAGGAGGCTAACTTACGAGAACCCAAACTAATCGTGAGAGGCTTAGAGACGCAGAGGCGTAAAGATAGAGAGAGTAGGGTTGCCGCTGCTCTCCTTCTCCAGGGAGAGCAGCGGCCGGTTTTCATACGGTACACCAGATTCGCGTTTAATCTTGTCGATTTCTTCCTATCTGCTTCTTTATCATTGTTATGATTGTTGTTTGTTAAATTATGGGATTAACAAACAGTCATATATAAAAGTGCATTAAACTAAACGTTAAAGTGAATTAAAATATTAAGTGTACATTAGTGATAAATTTATTATGCACTAAGATACATTTGAAGTGCATTATATAAAGCTAACAAAATAAACTCTAAATTATCACATGCATTTTAAATATAAATAAAAGTGCACTATTACTTTGGAGTTTCTAAATTACTACATTACCGATATTAAAAAAAAGTACGATGAGCACTCCTTTACAAAATGAATGCACTTTTACTATGTGAATTTTAAATATAAAAGTGCACTATTATATCAAACTTTCTAAAATAAAGTGTATTATTTTCATTCAGATAGTGCATATATATGTATTTCCCTATTAAGTGTGTATATATTTGGGCGTAGGAATCATTCCATAGGCTTGGACGGTTCTGCTTACGGGGCCTTAATTTGAGCCGCTGCTTTGCACTACAACAGCAGCCCAACACCTTTCTATTTTCTCCAATATCAAATTGTAACTCACCGTACTGTATTGCAAATTTTTATAATAAGATTGGTAAATGACTCCGAAATTTACCCTACCCTACGGGTGGCTTTTCGGGATATATATATATAGAGAGAGAGAAGATCTTATGAGAAGTGCATCCTAAACTGAAAAATGAGAAGTATTTTGAACCCTCCGATCAAGGCTTCTCGACCGTGCGATAGATCAGGGGTGTAGCCAGGACCGATGTTTACCGTGGGCCGACTATACACTGAAAGCATTACATAAAAAATTTAAAAGCAACAATAATGTGAACATAATGATTAAAATCGATTAAAATTCATAGTAATATGTTTTAAACAATACATACAATGTAAACTAAAACGTTAACTGAATATGACGCTCTTTGACTTTGTCTACTTTGTGTGCTTGTACTAGGCTTATAAAACGAACACAATGTGATTTTTGCCTTTTTGGAAGTAGATTGAGTAGCCAAACCTACTAAAATTACCAAAAAAATAAAATACTAATCAATACTTTATTTTAATTCATATAATTCATATTAATATTTTCAAATATTTACAAATAACATTTGACATTCCTAATTTTCTATTTCACAATTCAAAGCACACAATTACACAAATCAATTGTGACACACTAATAATCACTAACACAAACTCATTTAACAAATAAAATGCATAATTAATCTAAAAATTGTAAAAAAACAAATTATAAAGAAACACTTACCTAGAAGAGATGCGGGTCTGCTTGAAGGCTGAAGCAGCGATTCTGCCGGATTCTGGAGACGGAGTCCAAGAGAGAAGAAGACAGACCGGCGAGCGGGCGAGTCACCGTGCAGGCGGTGCAGGCGTGCAGCCTAGCAGCTTAGGGTGCGTCATGTGTGATTCAGTGAGTGCGTCTCCGGGTAGTCGGCGAGCGGAAGGCTAGAGTCCGGCGAATCGGCGATTACTGATGCCTTTTGCGTGAATGCTGCGCTGGAGTGCGATTACTGATGTCTGCCCCTCCTTGCTTGGACTGCTTAGGAGCTAGACTGTTTTCTTTGTTTGGCAAAATTTTTTTAACCGGGCCAATTTTAATTTTACACTGGGCCAATTCTTAAAAAACAAATATAAATTATATACTCCCTTCGTCCTTTATAACTTTGTCAACTTTCCTTTTTTGGTTGTCCCAAAAACTTTGTCACTTTCCATTTTAATCAATCAATTTATGGCTCATGTTATTTCTCTCTCCTCTGCACTAATCTCTATCACACAGTTTTTACTTTATTATTCTACGTGACAGTCAAACTTGGCAATCCTTTTAGGGACGGAGGGAGTATATAATAAAAAAATTGCCCTGAGCCATGGCCCAGCCAGGCCACCCCCTCCCTCCGCCCCTGCGATAGACTTAACCTTCCGCTCTTCATTAATGGCATCTTCATAAATTACACAAAGTTTATGCCTTTTTATATATAACAAATAAAATCTTCTTTCAACGATCCGTAAGTTTGGTCTATTCGTTCTCTCTCTTCCTCAATTAGCTCTCCGATTTCCATTCGACCTTCTTCAGATCGATTTCATGGCGGCGATTTCCTGGAGGAACACCGGTGCGTCTAGCGAATGCAACGCCGTACAAGAAATAAATCAAACTCGAAACAAAGACTGTGGCGGTCTTTCAGAACCTGCTTTGCTTGTTGACTGACTATGTGCAGATGCCAGAGTTTTGTCATCGAACCATTAGTCCGATATGGCACTACTATGGCAGCTGTGTTGTAGGGAAAGTGGTTGATCGTGATAACCATGTCATTGGTTCATGCCTTTTCCGAGTTGTCGACGGCTCCACGTTTAGTGTATTCCTAGGAACCAATCCTCTGACTACTCTTTTGATGCTTGGACGGTCAGTGTTTTTGTTATCTGAATGCTCTTCGATGCTAGCTAGGTGTAGACGGCCTTATTTGACAACGAGAATTGGAGTAAGTCAAGAAGAGCTGGTTGTCTTAGGTGTAGACTAAGATGAGGATTAGTGATGACAACTGGCCATCGGAGAGATCGAGTTGATGATCTTAGTCGTAAAGACTTCTGTATCTAAGTCTGGTGCCCTGAACTTGACTTCTTCCGTAATCACTCTAATTCGCATCTTCATTTACATCTCCATTAATCTTCATTGCAGTACACAATCTTATCTTTTATCTTCTTCCTAATCACTCTATTGATATTCATCCTCAAAATTAAGTAATATTAGTTTGAATGATAACAAGTTTTGTATCCTGCTAACTAAAACATGAACTTCATTTTCTACAATTACTTTTTTTATTATTTTTTCCTTATTGATCATGTAAGAATCGTGTAAAGTAATTTTAATATGTGTACTTATACTATGTGTGGCTCTTTGTCGAAATAGATATTGAGTTCATGTTTTGCCTGTAACTTGTTTGTTAGTTTGTGAACTTAGATTATGCCTGCAGATTGTTCGATGAAATGTTTTAATGGTAATTGGTGTTAATGTACTTGATTCGTGAATAATTAAGCTGCAATTGAAAACTGAACTTTCCATTTGGGCATTGAATTGTGTTTAATCTGTAAATCATGTTCTCAAAGCAAGTTATTTTAGTCTATTTGATCTTCTTTTTCCTACAATTTAGGCCTGGAACAAGTCTCATATATATAGTGATATATTCTACAATTTGGAACTATTTTTATTTCTCAACAAGTCTATATTGTTCATGACTTTGCAACCTCTATTCTTTATTTGAAGGCAACAACCAATATTATTTCTAGTTATAAATTCTCTTTTAAAAGTAAAACAATTAGTTTTTTAGTTCTACTTGTCCTTTTCCAAGTTACATGTAGTATTTTCTTAAGTTTTTTTATCTTAGAAGGTGTGGTATTCATAACAGGATTTTCTTTTATATTACTCCCGTATGAGTTAAATATTTATTTTATGATTAAAACAAAGAAAGTTACACTTTTTATTTTAAAAGTTAAATAATCTTAATTATAAGTATATATGTGAAAGAGATTACGGTGGGGCTTTGTTCAAGTTAATATAGTTCAAGATAAATTGATTTCATTCTTAGTCTAGCACAAGCTACAACAAATGGAACATTTTTTTGTTTTTTAATCTCTCAAGGAATACGATGATGTTGAGGCAGCAAGTATGAGAACTGTCTAGCACTCCATTTACTAGTCTCGAGTTTTTGATGTTGAAACTTTTTAATTAGTAGTCATGTTATTGGTATTCAGAAGTTATAGCCATTGTTTATAAGTTCATATTGTTTTGCAGTGTACAAGATCAAAATGTTGGTGTTTGTTACTTACACTTGCAATTTATAATGTGGCAAGCATGGAATAGAGTGGCAAAGATGGAACAAAAAAAGACAACCGTGATGGAAGTCATATCGTTGATTTCATAGAGAGAACGTTTAGTGGCTTTTGTACATTATTTTCTTTCGTATTTTGGTATTTGTATAGATTCTATTGAGTGTATTATCCAAACCAGAGACTTTCATATTGATAGAAGACTTAGAGGCATTTACCTCAGAGAAAAATGCAGATCCAATGTACGGGAGAGACTTTTTTGCCCAAGAACAATGATATATAAAGAATAATAGAGTAGAAAAACTAAGGTTTTTGGTATTGTTGTTGGAGTTGACATAACACTCAAACCCGCAAACCAGAGTCTCAAAATGACGCAATCATAAATGAAAGCAAAAACAATGTTACAAGATAAATTGTAGGTCAAATATTTTTCAGAAATGGCTACAAAGTAAAGGCTTCAAGTGCACAGGCTCTTCCAAGTTCACACGTTGTAATGGCTTTTGGCTGATCTACGTATAGAATCATCATGAAAACTATGAGATATCTAATCAGTTACATAGAGCAACTCTATCCATTTCCTACCAATGCTCATCTAGGCTGCTTCATTGGCTGCATTTTTTGTCCACAAATAAAGTATGTCTTGACGCTAATGCATACTGGAAACCACACCACATATCTCCTCTGTTTCATCAAACCTCTCACGAATAAATTCCATCAAAGTTTCAAGCCACATGGTATCCAGATTTGGCTTTCTGCTGATGATGACCATCCACTTGCCTCCATTTACACACTTAGGATCTTCCCATTGGGCTCAATACCAGCCTTGAAGAAGTGAAAGTCTGCATTTTCCTTTCTTCTTTGCTTCAACAATGTTGTCCTTGCTATCATTTTCTTTGGTTTGGACATTGAACTTGTATGAAATATAGAATAACTTCATTGCCTCCACAATTGTCTAAGTTATCTTCGATCTTCTACAAGAGTGTAAAAAATAGTTTTGTCACTAACAGAGCTAAAATCATTACTTTTAAAACTAAATAAATGACTTTTAACTCACATTAGTTAAAAATATCACAACCAGAAAGAAAACTAATGAAAAATGTATCTCATTACTAGGAGAGAAGCTTTGAATCACATGCCACAATCTTAACGTGTCAAACAGTCTCCTGGCATTCATCACTCTTGAACACAACATCTTGTAAGATAAAAGTCCAGACATTGTCACAGAACCTATATGCGTGGAGATGCCCATTGATGGAGACCTTGTTCTTCACTTGAGACTCCAGAGCTTCAGTCATCAACTTATCGAACTGAACAACGTAAATATACAATAAAATAACTATACTTTTAAAAGTAAATATAAAAATTAAATCATAATTTTATGAACACACTTATAGAGTCAAAACCAAAACTTCTAAAGCTAAATATCTAACTTTGGGTTCACATTAGCTGAAAATCGCAAAGCAGTAACAAAGCTTATTAAAAGAATAAAAAATAGAGAATACATACAACTACTACTATTATTTTATTACCATAAGCTTATTACAAGCTTATTATTACCCCTAGCTAATAGAGATTACCTACAAATAGAGCTTCAGTCATCGACTTACTAGAGGTAAGTCATAACTTTTAATAAAAAGATATAACTACTAAGTGAAATTTTGTCACATTTTCATCATGACTACATTGTCATTTTAATTGGCTAGCTCAAACTTGTGCTCGGCCATACGCAAAGATCAACAAGTAAATCTTAGATTTGTCAATAGACTAACAGAGCAAAAATCATAACTTCTAAACCTAAGTACAAAAGTCTTGGTTCACATTAGCTCAAAACCTCAAATCAATAACTAAGCTTGTTAAAAAATAAAATAGAAAATACCTACAACTGTTAATATTACTATTGGTATAAATATTAGCTAATAAAAGAAATTCTTAAAACTATAACTTCTAATAGAAATTGTATAACTACTAAGAGAAAATTTGTAACTTCTAATACGATTAGTAGTGGCAGTCACATTTTAGCTCACAAGCTCTTAAGGAAAACAATAAAAATAAAAAACTAAAATTAAGATAACAAAAAGGGTAAACTAGTTTCCCAATTGGAAAGTATCAATACACATTAGTCGTATACTAATAGAACCATAAAAATAACTTGTAGTCCCATTTTAAATATAATGAAACTCATAGTTCAGAAGCTAGACTTTTGACGATCGGGTTATGCATTTTTAGATTTTACTAAAAAGGAATCCATCTCGAAACAATCAGAATGTTCTGTAAGAGAGAGTCTTTTTACCTAAAATAATCAGGCAATCTTTCATTAGCATAAACTAATAAAGCCAGACTCGCAACTAATAGAAAGAAAGTCATAACTTGTAGTCTCACTTTAAATATAATGAAACTCATAGTTCAGAAGCTACAGATGTGACACTCCAAAAATTTAAATAAAAATAAAAATAATTTTTATTAGTCAGATAAAATATTACGAAAATAACATTTTTATAAATAATTGAGTCAGACAAAAATTCAACAGATGTGACATTTTAATCAGATAAAATTTTCAAACTTTATAATGTTTTAGTCAGATAAAAATATTTCAGTAATAAGAACAGCATTTTAGTAAACAAGTGAACCAGACAGAAAATTTACATTTGCGACATTTTTAGTCTGATAAAAATGGCCCGATAATAGAAGTAACGTTTTAATATAAAATTAACTTTTATATATATCTATTTTAAGTTAAGTATAATACTACCTCCGTCC